>CM065708.1:4568400-4633400 GCA_017654935.2 Phymorhynchus buccinoides | reverse complement strand
GAGAGAGAGAGAGAGAGAGAGAGAGAGAGAGAGAGAGAGAGAGACAGACAGACAGACAGACAGACAGACAGACAGACAGACAGACAGACAGAGGCATGCGCATCTATAGCACATACATACATACATACATACATACGCCCGCGCACGCACACGCACACACACACACACACACATGCACGGATGTGCGCACGAGGAGAGAGAGAGAGAGAGAGAGAGAGAGAGAGAGAGAGAGAGAGAGGCACGTGCATCTATAGCCCTCAATCCATAAGTACCTGTAGGGTACTCCATTCTTAAGTTATGGAACAAAGAATACGGCGAAGGCTTTTGTTCACGCGGTGACAGTCCTGAGATGACCATAGCTGTTGACGGGACTACTAACAGACTAACTAACTTAAAAACGCTTTGTTCTCTATGTTGTTTTTCCTTTTTTATTATATTAATTGTCAGAGAGAATGCTATTAATTGTGATGGCCTTCAGATGGTTTTTGGTTTATTTGGCTATCTCCTCCGCAACCACCACGCATCCATTTATTAAAATCGCACAACTGTACGATACGATTCGATCACGTGGTCTCCATGAACGATTGTGATTGGCGCATCGAGATCACGTGATCGAATCGTATCGTACAGTCGTGCGATTTTAGTGGACGTGTGTCTGGCCCGTTAGAGGTCTTAATTTTCTGCAGTGAACATTTGCCTATATGGCCTTTTTATATATACAAGTATTGGTTTTTTTACTAGGATGTGTTTGTGATAAAATTTTTATTTTTTTTGTTGAAAACCTGGATCCGATAAGTAGAGTAGAGTGGCTCAACGTTTCCAGCACTGTGTGAAATTATGAGCTATAGGGTACAATGATGGAGATGCCATGTGAATTGTACCGTTTTTGTTTTTTTATAACAAAAATTCAGGTTTTTGGACGTTGTTAAGAATGATTGATGTGTGTTTTGTTATACGTGGTCGAACTTCACGCGGTGACAGTCCTGAGATGACCATAGCTGTTGACGGGACTATAACAGACTAACTAACTAAATAGGGAATCTCGACCTCGCAATGTTTTTGTTGTGTTTGGGTTTTTTTTCTCTCCACAAATAAGACCAGTGATAGATAGATGCGTGACAGTATAAATATTGTTTGAGTCAAAGATATTCTAAAAGGGTAAGATGGATTACTTAAAAGCTCGGCGAACCGGGCTGATAGAGTTATCGTTAGTGCGGACGTGTACGCTATTCACAGTGGAGGCTATCCAAAAACTCGGACTGGAACTTGAACGGAGAATTCAACTGGCCTATCGATGTGTAAAATGTGTCACGTTTCAAAGGGACATAACCAGTGTTTGTGGAAGTTCAGTTTAGCGTCGCGTATCGGCTTTCGCCATGTACGACGGGCTGAACAAACCAACCAGGGTATAAACAAAAATTGATGTTCCTGAATCACTGTCTTAGCCAAAAGGCCGAGAAGCGATCAGGATTTTGACGATTGTTTCTGTCCTCACTACTCATAGAGGGAAAAGAGACCGGATGTTTATCTTCCCCTGTACAGTCTTTGTGTGAGTGTCGATATTGCACCACGAACAGCTGCTGTTGTGGCGTGTGTCAGAGGGGGGTGGAGACCGAACAGTAAAAGGCAAACATTGAACAAAATGACTACATTTTAGCATGACGGATTACTGTTGGCTTGAAAAATGAAAGAGGGAGAAATGGAGATGGTGCCTGAAAAAAGCAATAAGGTGAACAGGAAAGGTTCAGAGGTGGTGTGTGTGTGTGTGTGTGTGTGTCAGTTTGTGTTTGTGTGTGTGTGTGCGCGCGCGTGTGTGTGTGTGTGTGCGTGTGTGAGCGCGCGCGCGTGATGAGTGCTTGCGTGCGTGTGTGTATGGTGAGTACGAGTGTGTGCGTGCGTGCGTGTGTGTGTATGGTGAGTACGAGTGCGTGCGTGCGTGTAGTGTGCTTGCGTGTGTTTGTAAGCGCGCGTGTGTGTATGTGATGTGTGTGTGTGCGCGTGTGAGTACGAGTGTGTGTGGTGCGCGTGTGTGCGTGCGCGCGCGCATGCGTACGTTACTGTGTGTGGGTGTGCGTGTGTCTATGTGAGCGTGTGTGTGTTGTGGGGTATTTATATATACAGTTCATAAGTATGCAAGTGGTGCTCACAAACGATGCGGAAGCGTGTGTGTGCATATGGGTGCAGTTGTATGTGCGTGTTAGTGTGTATGAGAGAGAGAGAATATGTGTGTGTGTGTGTGTGTGGGGGGGGTGTTGTTGTGCATGTATGATACTCATAATCTGATATCTGTGATATATATTCTAGTCACAGAGACTTATCTCTGTGAAATGTTCGGGATGCTCTCCCCCGGAGAGAGGGTCGCCGCAAGTACAGCGCCTACCTTTGCATAATATTTTTTTTTTGGGGGGGGCACAGGGTTAGGAGGCCTACCCATTTTAAAAAAAAATTGTGGGTGGGGGGGGGGGGCACAGGGTTGGAAAACCTAGCTATCAATTTGGCCATACCAGGCAGCGGGATTTCTCCCTGCTCTTACCGACTTTCAACTGCCGTGGGATTTTTACGTACGTAAAGCGCACGGGTCAGACTAGCTTTAAGTCCCCATCCGAAGGACTGGACGTTCAGTTCGATTTTCCTGTCAAAACTAGAAAGAAAGGGCGAGGAGGCCGGGATTCGAACCCGGGTCACTCACGCTGCAGTCACGCATTACATTTGGCAGGCGAACGTCTTAACCACTCTGCCACCTTAATCGCCCTCTTCAGTACATGTCTGCCATTGTATTGTTGTGTGCGCATATTGTAGACAATGCCATACAGTGGAACCTCCCTTATTAAGACCTTCCCTATAAGACTCCCTCTAAAATGTGACCAAAAACGTTTTTCACCATCCCCCCCCCCCCCCCCCCCCCCTCCTTCATATCCGGACTACGGAGTGTCCACCTCCCTATAGCTTCGTTGGTAGACCCCTCCCTGTTAAGACCTTTTTGGGGGTTGGAGTTTTTCAAGGTCTTTATAGGGAGGTTCCACGGTATTGTCTGTTGTACTTTCTTGGGAGCAACCCCTCATCACTGTCTCTGTGACTATTACCCAAAAAAGGCCAAATATTAAGACCCCTCCCATAGGACCTTTTGGGGGGGTTTTTCAAGGTACAGGGAGGTTCGCCTGTATTGTCTGTTGTGCATTCCGCATGTGTCCGCTTTTCAGTTTTCACTGGTCTCCCCTCCCCGCTAGCGTACAGCCGACGCATTCCGATTTCGGAGGAGCTCAAAGGAGAACATTATTTGGAAGAGTTTTTTGGAAAAAAGGCAGGAGAATGGGGAGCCAATAAGTCAGAAAGATAGTAGATGTCAGAAATCCAAGGGGAAAAGGCAGAGTCAAAGAGAGTGGCAGATTAGAGGAAGTTACAAGCACAGAACTTTCAGAAGGTGGGTGAACTATTTTTACAAAAGACCCCCCGGTATCCCCACAGGGAGAGACTCGTGGAGGGGACGGGGTCGTCCAGCTCCCCGTATGGAGGCACGAGGCATCCACCCACCCCCCCCCCCCCACCCCCCCCCCCCCCCCCCCCCCCCCCCCCCCCCCCCCCCCCCCCAAATAATACAAATACATAATTAGTACAAAAAAGACCTACTGGTGAGACAGCTTTAAGACAAATTAGTAAATTTATACACGTAAAAAAGAATCGCTCAGACAGAGATTTCAACAGCACAAACATAAGCCAAATTACAGAGACATTCCTTTTTATTTTCTTATTCTTTATTAATCAATTCAAATTTTAAGGCATTTGTATAAACATTACCTTGATCTCTAATTAACACACACGCATGCACGCACGCACACGCATGCACACACACACACACGCACGCGCGCGCACACACACACACACTCGCACTACCCATGACAATTATTATATTCACACTGAAATATAAATGCAGCTATGTCCAAACACACACAAACATTTGCCCCTTATTCTTCTTCTGCGTTCCCAGGCCATATGGCCATAATGGGTAAGGGACGTATGTGTCCGGTTTTCAGTTTTCACTGGTCTCCCCGATAGCGTACAGCCGACATTCCGATTTCGGAGGAGCTCAAGGGAGAAAAATTATTTGGAAGTGAGGTTTTTTTAAAGGCAGGAGAATGGACAAAATAGTCAGAAAGATAGTAGATGACAGAAAGCAAAAGGGAAAAGGCAGAGTCAAAGAGAGTGGCAGATTAGAGGAAGTTACAAGCACAGAACTTCCAGAAGGTGGCGGAACTATTTTTACGAAAGACCCCCCGGTATCCCCACAGGGAGACTTGTCCCTTCAATCTCACTGTTTCCAAGGAGTATTATACACACCCAAATAAAATTATAAGTTTCAAATGCGCGTGTTATGCGTTTCGTTTTTGTTTGTTTCTTCCAACACACATGAATCTCGTACTCTCTTCTTCTTATAACTTCACATGCAGCACACACACAAAAACGAAAAGAAACTTGCATGAAGATTAACTCAAAACCACACTGAAATAAACATTGTTTTCATTGTCACTTAGGCCTATCAATCCCAGAAAGTTTTGGATTCAAAGCTTCTTTTCTAAATTCTTCCAAGAAAAAAAAAGCGAAAAAAAAGCCCCAAAAAACCCCCCAAAAAAAACCCCCCCCAAAAAACAACAACCAACCCCACCTAAAAAACAAAAACACACACACACACACACACACACGCACGCACACACACATCAAAACACAAAAATCAGACATGGTAATGGGGGAAAAAGCATTTTTCTCTGAAAATATTTTGGAAGGAAAAATTGTGTTTTACGTCCTCTCGGTCATAGACACACATGGGACATTTGTAAATACAAAGATGGTGGGAACATTACTGGGGACAATGCCCAGAGGCAGTGCCACACCAGTAAAGTCCCGATTTTTTAAAAAAAATACAGATATGTGTAGCTGTAACCACGCCTCGGTAAAACCTCATCGGCTACAGTATATGAATAACCCATGAAAATATTTGGGGGGGGGTTCATAAGCCCTTGATAGTGATCAGAGGGCAATTTCTCTTGAAGATGAATGACATATATATATATAAATCTGTTAAAATGGGTGAAAATAGCATCTCCTCAAGCATAAAACCTCCTCTGTCATTTGGACTTTTGTACATCCACTTTTCTCTGAATTCAGAGAAATCTCTGAAGATTACCATGCCTGAAAACCCATAAACAAAAACAAGCGCGGATTCGCAATCGTTTGTGGCAGCGGTCTATTTTTACCACTCCAATCATTACATACACTGAGTCGCCTCCCCTGGCTTTTCAATAATTTTAATCTGTAAACCAGAATGTTATCTCTGCACCATTTCGTAACTTTTTATATCTTTTGGAAAACATTTAAAACTATTTATCCTACTTATACTCATCGAAAGAAGCACCGCATACTCGTCGTGTCTGTTGCAGTGTCTGTATTACGTATGTTTATTATTTTGTACGCTTTAAAATGAAGATTCATGTGCTCTGTTCAGTATACAATTCTTTCCATACCTAAGGACTGTAGATATGACAACTGAAATGTTACTTTATGCCCAAGTATTTTTTTCTCTTTTACAATATGTGCGACAATTTTGTTAATATGTGCGATAATTTTGTCAATATGTGCGACACTTTTGGACCGACAGACAGACAGACAGACCGACAAAGTGAGTTATAGGTTTGTGGCTTGAGCCACAAACAAAAACAAGGAAAAAAACCCACCCAACACCCAACCAACAAAAGAAAACATACCCCACCCCATCTCTCTCCCTTTTTATGCATCCTCTCTCTCCTTCTTCCAACCTCTACCCCCCACTCTCTCTTTTTATGCGTCCTCTCTCTCTCTCTCCTTCTCCCAACCTCTACCCCCATCTCTCACTCTCTTTTTATGCATCCTCTCTCTCTCTCCTTCTTCCAACCTCTACCCCCCACTCTCTCTTTTTATGCGTCCTCTCTCTCTCTCTCCTTCTTCCAACCTCTACCCCCATCTCTCACTCTCTTTTTATGCATCCTCTCTCTCTCTCCTTCTTCCAACCTCTACCCCCATCTCTCACTCTCTTTTTATGCATCCTCTCTCTCTCTCTCCTTCTTCCAACCTCTACCCCCATCTCTCACTCTCTTTTTATGCATCCCTCTCTCTCTCTCCTTCTTCCAACCTCTACCCCCATCTCTCACTCTCTTTTTATGCATCCTCTCTCTCTCTCCTTCTTCCAACCTCTACCCCCATCTCTCACTCTCTTTTTATGCATCCTCTCTCTCTCTCCTTCTCTCCAACCTCTACCCCCATCTCTCACTCTCTTTTTATGCATCCTCTCTCTCTCTCTCCTTCTTCCAACCTCTACCCCCATCTCTCACTCTCTTTTTATGCGTCCTCTCTCTCTCTCCTTCTTCCAACCTCTACCCCCATCTCTCACTCTCTTTTTATGCATCCTCTCTCTCTCTCCTTCTTCCAACCTCTACCCCCATCTCTCACTCTCTTTTTATGCGTCCCTCTCTCTCTCTCCTTCTTCCAACCTCTACCCCCATCTCTCACTCTCTTTTTATGCGTCCTCTCTCTCTCTCCTTCTTCCAACCTCTACCCCCATCTCTCACTCTCTTTTTATGCGTCCTCTCTCTCTCTCCTTCTCCCAACCTCTACCCCCATCTCTCACTCTCTTTTTATGCATCCTCTCTCTCTCTCCTTCTTCCAACCTCTACCCCCATCTCTCACTCTCTTTTTATGCATCCCTCTCTCTCTCTCCTTCTTCCAACCTCTACCCCCATCTCTCACTCTCTTTTTATGCATCTCTCTCTCTCTCTCCTTCTTCCAACCTCTACCCCCCACTCTCTCTTTTTATGCGTCCTCTCTCTCTCTCTCCTTCTCCCAACCTCTACCCCCATCTCTCACTCTCTTTTTATGCGTCCTCTCTCTCTCTCCTTCTCCCAACCTCTACCCCCATCTCTCACTCTCTTTTTATGCATCCTCTCTCTCTCTCCTTCTTCCAACCTCTACCCCCATCTCTCACTCTCTTTTTATGCGTCTCTCTCTCTCTCTCCTTCTCCCAACCTCTACCCCCATCTCTCACTCTCTTTTTATGCGTCCTCTCTCTCTCTCTCCTTCTTCCAACCTCTACCCCCATCTCTCACTCTCTTTTTATGCGTCCTCTCTCTCTCTCCTTCTCCCAACCTCTACCCCCATCTCTCACTCTCTTTTTATGCATCCTCTCTCTCTCTCTCCTTCTCCCAACCTCTACCCCCATCTCTCACTCTCTTTTTATGCGTCCTCTCTCTCTCTCTCCTTCTCCCAACCTCTACCCCCATCTCTCACTCTCTTTTTATGCGTCCTCTCTCTCTCTCTCCTTCTTCCAACCTCTACCCCCATCTCTCACTCTCTTTTTATGCGTCCTCTCTCTCTCTCTCCTTCTTCCAACCTCTACCCCCATCTCTCACTCTCTTTTTATGCGTCCTCTCTCTCTCTCTCCTTCTTCCAACCTCTACCCCCATCTCTCACTCTCTTTTTATGCGTCCTCTCTCTCTCTCTCCTTCTTCCAACCTCTACCCCCATCTCTCACTCTCTTTTTATGCATCCTCTCTCTCTCTCCTTCTTCCAACCTCTACCCCCATCTCTCACTCTCTTTTTATGCATCCTCTCTCTCTCTCCTTCTTCCAACCTCTACCCCCATCTCTCACTCTCTTTTTATGCGTCCTCTCTCTCTCTCCTTCTTCCAACCTCTACCCCCATCTCTCACTCTCTCTTTTTATGCGTCCTCTCTCTCTCTCTCCTTCTTCCAACCTCTACCCCCCACTCTCTCTCTTTTTCAGCTGAGTGGATGAATGTTACTCTCCCCTCTCTTTATCCTCTATATCTCACTCTTTCTGTATGTGCCCCTCCCACCCACCCCCCCCCACCCCCCCCCCCCCCCCCCCCCCCCCCCCTCTCTCTCTCTCTCTAGCTGGAGGTCTCGGGTTGCTTGTAGTGTCGGAATTCCGGTTTCAGTTCCCACATGTTCTTGTGCGGGGCTTTCATGTTGTAGACGCAGATCTCTTGTAGAATCTCCTTCAGATATGGCTGAAAAACATCATCATCATCATTGTCATCATCTTCACTGTCATCATCATCATCATTGTCATCATTATCATCAACATTCATGTTGTAGACGCAGATCTCTTGTAGAATCTCCTTCAGATATGGCTGAAAAACATCATCATCATCATTGTCATCATCATCAACGTCATCATCATCATCATCATTGTCACCATCATCTTCATCATCATCATCGTCATCATTATCATCAACATTCATGTTGTAGACGCAGATCTCTTGTAGAATCTCCTTCAGATAGGGCTGAAAAACATCATCATTGTCATCATCTTCATTGTCATCATCATCAACGTCATCATCATCATCATCATTGTCATCATCTTCATCGTCATCAACATTCATGCTGTAGACACAGATTTGTAGAATCCCCTTCAGATAGGGCTGAAAAACATCATCTTCATCATCATCACCATCATCATCTTCTTCATCATCATCGTCATCATTATCTTCAACATTCATGTTGTAGACACAGATCTTTTGTAGAATCTCCTTCAGATAGGGCTGAAAAACATCATCATCATCATTGTCATCTTCATGAACGTCATTATCATCGTCATCATCATCATTGTCATCTTCATGAACATCATTATCATCTTCATCATCATCGCCGCCATCATCATCATCATTAATACCATCACAATCCTCCTCCTCCTCATTCATTTGTAGACACAGATCTCCTAGAAAATCTAATTCAGATAGGTCTGAGAATCATCATCACTGTCATAATAATAATAATAATAATAATAATAATAGGGATACTTATATAGTGACCTTCTAGGTGAAACCTACTCAGGGCGCTTTACAAATTAAATTTCACTAAACCGCCATTCACACATCGAACATACACAACAAACAAACCAGCCTGCATCACTCCCTCCCTCACAAGCACACACGCACAAGCGTGCACATGCACGCAAGCATGATGCTCACATGCACACGCACATATGCGCACACACACACGCGCGCGCACACACACGCACATACAAAACCATTTCGATACAGAGCTACAGCTTAAAGTTGGACTTAAATGCTGACGAAGAATTAGCATGTCTGAGAGACAGGGGTAGGGAGTTCCACACAGAGGGAGCTTCATAAGGGAAAGATTTTTGCTATGACTGAGTGTCAGAGGAGGCGAGTGTCTGAGGAAGAGCGGAGCAGACGAGGTGTGTAGAGATGAAGTAGGTCAGACAGGTAATCAGGGGCAGAACCAGAGGTGAAGGTGTGTAGAGATGAAGTAGGTCAGACAGGTCATCAGGGGCAGAACCAGAGATGAAGGTGTGTAGAGGTGAAGTAGGTCAGACAGGTCATCAGGGACAGAGCCAGAGATGAAGGTGTGTAGAGATTAAGTAGGTCAGACAGGTAATCAGGGGCAGAACCAGAGATGAAGGTGTGTAGAGATTAAGTAGGTCAGACAGGTCATCAGGGGCAGAACCAGAGATGACAGCGAAGGAAAGCGTGTATAGTTTGTAGTCAATCCTGTCAGAAATCGGTAACCAGTGCAGAGAGCAGAAAAGAGGTGAGACATGTTCAAACTTGGAACATCGGAGGACCAGACGAGCATTATTCTGAATTCTTTGGAGTTTGTGGAGAAGGTACTTAGGGAGGCCAGCAAGAAGGGAATGGCAGTAATCAATTTTTGAGGGAACGAAAGCACAGACCAAGGTTTTTGTTGCGTCAGTAGACAGGTAATGGCGGACAGAACTTATCCTGTGAAGCTCAAGATAGGCAGATCTACAGATGTTGGAGATATGTTGCATCAGTGGACATTATCCTGCGAAGCTCTAGATAGGCAGATCTACAGATGTTGGAGATATGTTGCATCAGTGGACTTATCCTATGAAGCTCTAGATAGGCAGATCTACAGATGCTGGAGACATGTTGCATCAGTGGACATAACTTATCCTGCGAAGCTCTAGAGAGGCAGATCTACAGATGTTGGAGATATGTTGCATCAGTGGACATTATCCTGCGAAGCTCTAGATAGGCAGATCTACAGATGCTGGAGACATGTTGCATCAGTGGACATAACTTATCCTGCGAAGCTCTAGATAGGCAGATCTACAGATGTTGGAGACATGTTGCATCAGTGGACATAACTTATCCTGCGAAGCTCTAGAGAGGCAGATCTACAGATGCTGGAGACATGTTGCATCAGTGGACATAACTTATCCTGCGAAGCTCTAGATAGGCAGATCTACAGATGTTGGAGACATGTTGCATCAGTGGACATAACTTATCCTGTGAAGATCTAGATAGGCAGATCTACAGATGTTGGAGACATGTTGTATCAGTGGACATAACATATCCTGCGAAGCTCTAGAGAGGCAGATCTACAGATGCTGGAGACATGTTGTATCAGTGGACATAACTTATCCTGCGAAGCTCTAGATAGGCAGATCTACAGATGTTGGAGACATGTTGTATCAGTGGACATAACTTATCCTGCGAAGCTCTAAATAGGCAGATCTACAGATGTTGGAGACATGTTGCATCAGTGGACATATCCTGCGAAGCTCTAAATAGGCAGATCTACAGATGTTGGAGACATGTTGCATCAGTGGACATAACTTATCCTGCGAAGCTCTAGATAGGCAGATCTACAGATGTTGGAGACATGTTGCATCAGTGGACTTATCCTATGAAGCTCTAGAGAGGCAGATCTACAGATGCTGGAGACATGTTGCATCAGTGGACATAACTTATCCTACGAAGCTCTAGATAGGCAGATCTACAGATGTTGGAGACATGTTGCATCAGTGGACATAACTTATCCTGCGAAGCTCTAGAGAGGCAGATCTACAGATGCTGGACATGTTGCATCAGTGGACATATCTTATCCTGCGAAGCTCTAGATAGGCAGATCTACAGATGTCCGAGACATGTTGCTGAAGAGAAAGGCTTTGATCAAGAGTGACACCAAGACTGCGAACAGATGAAGAGAAAGAGACAGATGTGTTGTTCATATTTACTGAACTTGGGAGAGAGGGATGACTGCTGTCATTCTCATCATTGTTATCATGATTTTTCATGTCATAGACACAGATCTCTTCAAGAATCTCCTTCAGATAAAGCTGAAATATCATCATCATCATCATCATCGTCTTATCAACATCATCATCATTATCATCATCAACATCATGATGATTGTCATCATCATCATTATCATCATCATCATTATTCATGTTGTAGACATAGATCTCTTCTAGAATCTCCTTCAGATAAAGCTGAAATATCATCATCATCATCATCATCATCATCGTCTTATCGACATCATTATCATCATAAACATCATGATGATTGTCATCATCATCATCATTGTCATCATCATCATTAGATTAGACACAGATCTCTTCTAGAATCTCTTTCAGATAAGGCTAAAATAAAGTTGATGCAATTACAAACCAAGCACAGCAATCAAATTGAGTGCAAATGTGTGTGTGTGTGTGCGTGCGTGTGTGTGTATGTGTGCTTGAATTTTATGATTTGTGCTAAATTGGCAGAGCCCATTTTCTTTTCTTAATATTAAATTGGGGTGTGCGCCCAAAGTTCAGCACAGCGCCAGGCAGAGCAGTAAAATAAAGTACGTTAGACTAGAATCAAATACTCACTATGGATTGCTTGGTGATGCCGATCAAATCCATCGCGTTGTAGTACTGGTGCTTGATAAAGGTAGCAATACAGTACAGTACACTACTCACTATGGGTTGTTTGGTGATGCCGATCAAATCCTTCACGTCGTAGTACTGTTGTTTGACAAATGTAGCAATACAGTAAACACTACTCACTATGGGTTGCTTGGTGATGCCGACCAAATCCTTCACGTTGTAGTACTGGTGTTTTACAAAGGTAGCAATACAGTTCACACTACTCACTATGAGCTGCTTGGTGATGCCGACCAAATCCTTCACGTTGTAGTACTGGTGTTTTACAAAGGTAGCAATACAGTTCACACTACTCACTATGGGCTGCTTGGTGATGCCGACCACATCCTTCACGTTGTAGTACTGGTGTTTTACAAAGGTAGCAATACAGTTCACACTACTCACTATGGGCTGCTTGGTGATGCCGACCAAATCCTTCACGTTGTAGTACTGGTGGCTTACAAAGGTAGCAATACAGTTCACACTACTCACTATGGGCTGCTTGGTGATGCCGACCAAATCCTTCACGTTGTAGTACTGGTGGCTTACAAAGGTAGCAATACAGTTCACACTACTCACTATGGGTTGCTTGGTGATGCCGACCAAATCCTTCACGTTGTAGTACTGGTGTTTCTCGAAGGCCGCAAACAACATGTCCATCACCTTCTCCTTGTCCAGACGCGACCGCTTTTCTCCGTCCTTCGCGCGACGCTTGTCTTCAAGCTGCCGACACACACACACAAAACCCACTGGTTTTTTCTTCTTCTTAGGCCATGTACACACGCGGATATTCCGTGCGGAAACCCGTGCGCAATCCATAAATAAGTGAAACAAAGAAGGGAAAAGATTTGCGCACGTGTCCGAATTTCCCCTATATGCGTAAACTTTTATCCTTCTTTCTTCCACTTATTTAGGGTTTTCCGTACGGAACTTACACGTCTAATGTGAACCCGGCCTTCTTCTTCTTCTTCGATCACTCAGACAGTTTCCTGTCAATTATGAGCGCAGATGCGTCATGCTGCCGCCGCCTAGCTAAGAAATAGGTCCAGCAAGTCCGACTTCGGCTGGAGGAGGAAATGTTTTCGAAAGTGTTTTGTGAAAAAAAAGGCTAGCTGTATTACAGTATAAGGCTAGCTGTATTACAGTATAAGGCAGAAAGATAGTAGATGACAGATACAGTGGAACCTCCCTTATAAGACCTACAAAAATCATCCAAACTGAGGTCTTATAAGGGAGGGGTCTTATAAGAGAGGTAATTTTAATACTTACAAAGAAGGGCTTTGTAATGTCTCAGAGAAGCAGGTCTTATAGTTATATGGGAGGGAGTCTTATAATGGGAGGTCTATAAGGGAGGTTCCACTAAGGCAGAGACAAAGAGTGTGACAGATTAGAGGAAGTTACAAGCACAGAAGGTGGGGGAACTATTTGTACAAGACCCCCCAGTATCCCCTTGGGGGGGGGGTGTTTCTTCTTCTGATCTGATACATTTTTTACTGAATAAGGCCACGTGTGCATAATTGCGCAAATTCCATATGGAAACCTATCCACTATCCGTCCCCCACCGGGCAGTGGGTGGATGCCTCGTGCCTCCATACGGGGAGCTGGACAATCCTTCCCCCTCCACGAGTCTCTCCCTGTGGTGATACCGGGAGGTCTTTCGTAAAAATAGTTCCCCCACCTTCTGAAAGTTCTGTGCTTGTAACTTCCTCTAATCTGCCACTCTCTTTGACTCTTGCCTTTTCCCTTTGCTTTCTGTCATCTACTATCTTTCTGACTTTTTGGCCCATTCTCCTGCCTTTTCCCCCCCAACAACAACAATGCAAATAACTTTTCTCCTATGAGCTCCTCCGAAATCGGAATGTGCTGGCTGTACGCTAGCGGGGAGACCAGTGAAAACTGAAAAACGGACACATACATACTTGACCCATTTTTACTTTTTGGCCTGGGAACGCAGAAGAAGATAGCTAGCCCCACCCCCACCCCCTCCCCCTCATCTGATCCTCTGTGGGAGCAGTCTGAATCTTGTCCAGAAATAATACAAATACAAATACATTTCCACTCTCTTGGCCAAAGGGATTTGAGGACAGCTGGCATGGGGACACATAGAGACGAAATTGGGGACACATAGAGACAAATTGGGGACACATAGAGACAGGGACATATAGAGACGAAATTGGGGACACATAGAGACAGGGACACATAGAGACGAAATTGGGGACACATAGAGACAGGGACACATAGAGACGAAATTGGGGACACATAGAGACAGGGACACATAGAGACGAAATTGGGGACACATAGAGACAGGGACACATAGAGACGAAATTGGGGACACATAGAGACGAAATTGGGGACACATAGAGACAAAATTGGGGACACATAGAGACGAAATTGGGGACACATAGAGGGAACACATAGAGAAATTGGGGACACATAGAGACGAAATTGGGGACACATAGAGACAGGGACACATAGAGACGAAATTGGGGACACATAGAGACAGGGACACATAGAGACGAAATTGGGGACACATAGAGGCGGGGGGGGGGGGGGGGGGGGGGGGGGTCACACTGCTACGTCATGGTCAATACAGTGGAACCTCCCCTTGTAAGACTTCCCATTATAAGACTCCCTCCCACATGAGACCTACTTCTCTGAGACATTGTCCTTTGTAAGTATTAGAATTACCTCCGGATGGAAGTTCAGTTTAACGTCGCGTATCGGCTTTCGCCATGTACGACGGGCTGAACAAACCAACCATGGTATAAACAAAACTTTATGTTCCTGAATCACTGTCTTAGCCAAAAGGCCGAGAAGCGATCAGGATTCTGTAAATTACCTCCCTTATAAGACCTCATTTTAGATGATTTTTGAAGGTCTTCTAAGGGAGGTTCCACTGTACTAATCAACTCACGCTGGACACATGGTGGCTTCGCGGTTTATACATGGGCACTACGTTCTGTAGAAGGACGATCTCACGCTTGGGCTTGTTGTTGACCTCTAGCTGTTTCCTGAACACAGGAGAAAAAAAACACATACAGAGAATTAACCCTTTCACCGCCAACGTCGCATTTTTGCACCACAGTGATTTAACCTTCACCATGCTTCCTGGGTATTCTAGTACCCAGAGACACATAAAAACTGTTATATCTCAAAAAGTATTTAAGCAATCATCATGAAATTTCATGAGTTTATCAAAAACTTAATGGCTTTATGTGTCTTAAATTTAATTAATGTGTATAAAATACAAATGACGTAATATAATGCGTCATTTGAACATGCTTGTCACTGATTGCGCGGGTATCCTACAACCCATACTTTAAAGAGCAGAAATATGCCACTGCAGTGCATTGAGTATGGGTAGTGGGACACCCGCGGCATCTGGATAAGGATTAACACATGGTGACTCTTTGACGAGTATGGGTACTGGAGAACCCGCATCATCTGGAATAGGGATAAACACTGTTAAAATGCATGTCCCTTTCCTTTTTAATGAGTATGGGTAGTGGAAAACCCGCCCCATCGTGACTGTGTAGTTGAACAGGGGATCCGGTGAAGGTTAACATCCATGTCACTGAAAGGCATCAAATCAGGGTCTGCTATCCAAAGACCCTATTCTCTTAATTTTGGGAGGTAAGGGGATATGTCTAACTGTAAATATGTCACAGAGGAATCCCCAATACAGTGGAACCTCCCTTACAAGACCTCCCATTATTAGACTCCCTCCCATATAAGACCTACTTCTCCGAAACATTGTCCTTTTAAGTATTAAAATGACCTCCCTTATAAGACCTCATTTGGGATGATTTTTGAAGGTCTTTTAAGGGAGGTTCCACTGTACTACAGACAGATTTTTGTCTCTACCCAGGTAAGTTTTAATGGAATTTGTTTGCTGAAAAATGTCTGGCGGTGAAAGGGTTAAGATAGATTTCAAGAATTTAAGTTGTCTCAATATGGCGATGACACTGAATTTCTGCTTTCAAGGGATCAAAGGTCTTTTGAAACTTGTGTAAATGTGATAGTTAGATTTGGTAGCGTTTCAGGTCTTCATATGAACTCTTAATAAAAACCAGTGCAGTATGGCTAGGAAGTAAGACAAAGTCAGTTATATGGAGCATTTAGGAATAGTTTGGAATCCACCAACATTTCAAGTAATGGGGAACCTCCATTATAAGACCTTCAGAAATAATCCAAAATGAGATCTTTTAACCCAATGACACCCAACCATTACCAATCGAACCGGGAATCGATCCCAGTTCCCGAGAGATGGGAATTAACTCTGAACGTCACACCAAATATTTTCATTAAAAAAATCACCCAGAATAAAGTCTAACTCACATTTCATTTCTGAAAGATGCATATTGAATAGCAATATTATTATTCCAAAGCTAACACACTGTCACACAACAAACCATGAATTGGAATAAAAAATCCGTAATGGCACTCCGAGCATCGCGCCGAGTCAATACTGCGTCACGTCATGTGGAAAGAAGAAAAAAATTTCACTTCGAAAAATCCGTTCAAAAAGACTAGTGGGTGCTTTCCCTTGCTGTAAGAACCAAAAACGGATCAGTGAGTGTCAGGAACAGGAAGAACTAACTTAGTATATTGCATTGTGGGTAGGGAGAAAGTGAAAGTGAACGTACTAGACCTGGCGTTCAGCGGGCGCAATCGGCGCTTACGGGCTGCATGAGTTGACAAAATTTGGTCGAATTTGGCGTCTGTGTTCAAAAAAGGGTTAAGGGAGGGGTCTTATAAGGGAGGTAACTTTAATACCACGCATCAGAATAGTCTGAAGTCCAATCCTCTGAAAACCCCAAGGGCCATCAAGGCCCCAGACTATAGTGGGACAACACTGAAATGAGTTCCCAACACCACCCAAACAGCTTTATGCAGTGAGAAATCACATTAAAATGCTATTTAACAGAAAAGATAATACTCAATTGAAAGTCAAAACCTCTGACAGAAGAAGAGGCCAATCCTCTGTCAGAAATTCTAAATCCTCTGAAATTAGCTGATCCTGACAATTCTGATGCCTGTAATACTTACAAAGAAGGGCAATGTCTCAAAAAAGTAGGTCTTAAATGGGAGGGAGTCTTATAATGGGAGTTTCACTGTATTGGGTATCTGGTTTACCCATGATTTGAAAGAGTGTGTGGGTATGAATTATCCAGAAAAACTAGCAGATGCTTAGGGTGTGGGTAAAAAGACTGACTCCTCCTGAACACAGAAGAAAAAAAAGTGACTGTTCTCACAGAATGTAAGTCGCAATATGGGGGTTAACGTGCCGTATCTTGAATGATGTCCCCTACATGGGTGCTACTCTTTCATTTTTACACTGATTTCAATATTTGTTATTTTACCAGAAAACTGAACTTCAGTTGTTTTTGAATTCATCAACAAACAAACGGACCACAAGCGATTTGGGACGTTTTGAGCGATTTGGGACGTTTTGAACTTGGTGGTTCTATCTTGGAAGTTTACAAAAGCAATGCAATAATCTTACAAGGCTTATCAGACTCAAACTGTCTCTGTCATTTTAACTGTCTTGTCTATCTCATTATCTCTCTCTCTTAACTCGCCCCCCTGAATCGTCCGACGGGGATCTGCCCCTGTACCCTGCCGGAGCCATGGCTTTCAGTTTTTTTCCATTTTGGGGAGTTGCACCCACGTTTTGCAATATTTCATTCATTTCAGGTCAAATCACGTCCTTTTTGTTCATAAGGCGTCACCGCTAGTGTCTTAACTTAGAAAAAGTGGCTAACTTATGGCTTTGTAGATGACGCGTGTATGTACTGTAGCACTCACACGCTCATGTGCGCGCGTTACAGTGCATACGCACAGGCGTAATTGCACAATCACAAAACCGCACGTTATTTATTCACCTATTTGTCCAGTTTGTTAATTACAATATTGCAGTGTTATTAGTTATTAGTTTGTATTCTTTATTTGTTGTTAATAAATGTGTTTATTGTTGTTTTTCTTATGTGCACCTGGCTGCAATTTCTCTGTTGTGAGATAATAAAGATGATTTGATTCTGATTTGTTATTTCTGTGTGAACAGACTTTAAATAAAATCAATCAATCCAGCAAAAAATCATGAGCCACACAGAGGAAGAAGAAAAATCTGTTTAACGTCCTCCGGTCTGAAACAGACACATATGGGACATTAATCAGGGTTCATAGCCAAACAGCATCCTAATTTTCCCAAACTTTTCACAAACTTTCAAAGCCCAACTTTAGGGTTTTCCCAAATCGAAGGTTTTTCGGAAAGCGGCACAATATGCCGAGCGCTTGTTGGTTGCATCATTTCGCAGCCATACTTTATATGCAGAATTTTCGAGCCAAAGCTCACTGAAGACACATTTGCCCGTCAATTGTGCGCTACGCGCAAAGATCGGATGTCTTTAAAGGGAAGCAACTCGCTTCAATTCTGGTAAAAAATCGAAAAGTAAGTCGCACCGATGGTATGCATAAAAATATTCATTTTATTTCATAATTATAATTTTTTTTCTTGGCACGATGATTCCAAATTATGGTCCTGGGCGATTTGGGGGGCAGATTGATGAAGATTTGACAGTAGCTCAAAATTCACAAACTTTCAAAGACACTACTCTTGGTTTTTCATTTTTCACAAACTTTCATGGGCCTTGAAAATGAAGTCTATTTTCCCCAAACTTTCCCAACCGCTGTGAACCCTGTTAATAGATATAAAGATGGTGGGAACGATCCTGGAGGCAATGCCCGGAGGCAGTGCGACCCCAGGAAAGTCCCGAATTTTTAACAATACAGATATTATTGTAACTGGCCACACTGACCTTTTCAGCTGCATGTAGCTGGTGTCGGCCACTGGGTGACACTCCGCCCGCTGAATCACCTTGCCCTCCACCAACACCTGGTCTGGAAACCACAGGGCAAGCATCATGAGAGAGGGAGACAGAGAGAGAAAGAGAAAGAGACAGAGAGAGACTGGGTGACACTCCGCCCACTGAATCACCTTGCCCTCCACCAACACCTGGTCTGGAAACCACAGGGCAAGCATCATGAGAGAGGGAGACCAGGGACCCCCATTTTGGGGTCTATGAAGCACTAAAATTCTAAAGGACCCTCTAAAAGAATGGGCAGGGGGTCCCAGGGATGCACTAGAAAAAACAAATTTGGCATTCGCAATGCCACTGGGACCCTCTATCCCGCCTCTAGGACCCTCTATACAGTAAGTGAAAGAGTCCCTGGGACCCCTTGTTTTGCGGGACGATTGGGAGCCCTGCCACTGGGACCCTCTATCCCGCCTCTATGACCCTCTATGCTGTAATTGAAGGAGTCCCTGGGACCCCTTGTTTTGCGGGACGATTGGGAGCCCTGGAGACAGAGAGACGGACAGACAGACAGAGAGAGAGACAGACAGAAACAGACTGGGTGACACTGCGCTCACAGAATCACCTTAACTTCCACATTATAATATATACCTGGTCTGGAAACCACAGGGCAAGCACCATGAGAATGAACTAAGTACTAACATCAAGTTTGCAACTAATATTAACACCTTAAAAAACTTCTGGATTCCAGTCAGAATTTTCAGAGTCTTTTTAACGATTTTGACTGATTGTCCTTCAAAAACTTGCTCAGACCCAAAATAATTATGCAATGTTATTGACAAATAGGGGACGTCATATAGGCCACGAGGCCTAGGCTTAAGAAGCCTGTCCCTACTACTACAACTACTACATGAGAGAGAGAGATGGACAGATGGACAGACAGAGAGAGACAGAGACTGGTGACACTTCGCTCACTGAATCACCTTAACTTCCACATTATATACCTGGTCTGAAAACCACAGGGCAAGCACCATGAGAGAGGGAGACAGAGAGACAGACAGAAAGACAGACAGAGACACTCGTCGCGCACGCGCACACGCACACACACACACACCTGTAGCTGCATTCTGTGAGAAGACGGCAAAGTTTTGAGCGGTCACGGAGGTGAGGGCAAACTTGTGGCGTAGGGGGATGTCCAAAGACTTGCTAACCCTCCATCTCCTTCCCCTCTCTCTCTCATACACCCACACACAACACCCACACACACACACACCTGTAGCTAAATTATGTGAGAAGACGGCCAAGTTTTGAGCGGTCACGGAGGTGAAAGCAAACTTGTGGTGTCGGGGGATGTCCGAAGACTTGCTAACCCTCCATCTACTTCCCCTCTCTCTCTCTCCCCCCCCCCCCCCCCCCCCAAACACACACACATACACACACCTGCATTCTGTGAGAAGACGGTCAAGTTTTGGTTGGTCATGGAGGTGAGGGCAAACTTGTGGCGTGGGGGGATGTCTGAAGACTTGTTAACCCTCCATCTCCTTCCTCCCTCTCTCTCTCTCTCTCTCTCTCTCACACACACACCTGCATTCTGTGAGAAGACGGCCAAGTTCTGGGTGGTCACGGAGATGAGGGCAAACTTGTGGTGCTGGGGAATGTTCAATGAGGTGCTCCCCTACCCACCCTCTCTCCTTCCCCCCTTTCTCTCTCCCACAGATACACACACACACCTGCATTCTGTGAGAAGATGGTCAAGTTCTGGGTGGTCACGGAGGTGAAAGCAAGTTTGTGGTGTCGGGAATCGTCCAAAGACTTGCTAACCCTCCATCTCCTTCCCCTCTCTCTCCCTCTCTCTCTCTCTCTCTCTCACACACACATACATACACACACACGCACCTGCATTCTGTGAGAAGACGGTCAAGTTTTGGGTGGTCACGGAGGTGAGGGCAAACTTGTGGTGTCGGGGAAATGTCTCATGAGGTGCTCCCCTCCCATCATCTCTCCTTCCCCTCTCTCTCTCTCATACACACACACACACACCTGCATTCTCTGAGAATACGGTCAGGTTCTGGGTGGTCACGGAGGTGAAGGCAAACTTGTGATGTCGGGAAATGTCCCATGAGGTGCTCCCCTCCCATCATCTCTCCTTCCCCTCTCTCCCTCTCTCATACACACACACACACCTGCATTCTCTGAGAATACGGTCAGGTTCTGGGTGGTCACGGAGGTGAGGGCAAACTTGTGGTGTCGGGAAATGTCCCATGAGGTGCTCCCCTCCCATCATCTCTCCTTCCCCTCTCTCTCTCTCTCATACACACACACACACCTGCATTCTCTGAGAATACGGTCAGGTTCTGGGTGGTCACGGAGGTGAGGGCAAACTTGTGATGTCGGGAAATGTCCCATGAGGTGCTCCCCTCCCATCATCTCTCCTTCCCCTCTCTCTCTCTCATACACACACACACACACCTGCATTCTCTGAGAATACAGTCAGGTTCTGGGTGGTCACGGAGGTGAGGGCAAACTTGTGATGTCGGGGGATTTTCGACAAGAAGCTCCCGTCCTGCTGCATGACCGCGTCGCTGGCCGTGAACACCACGTCTGGCTTCTGGGACCCCGTCCTGAAAACGATCGTGCATAGGACATAAAAACATACGAAACATACCATAACAAGCAGCTGTTTGTGTTTTGTGTATGCGCGCATACACACATAATGATGCTAATTGCTACCGTAAAATGTGGACAATAAGCCGAGCTACTTCTTCCCTCAACATTGACCCAAGCGGCTTATAGACTGATGCAGCTTATCTGTGGATTTGTTTCCATTCTACATTTATCAATATGATTAAATCTGTTTCTGGCCACATTCTTCAGCCTATTCTGAGCTTCTTTGGACTCAAAACTGGCTTTGGTAATCAATAGATTCAAATCTCATGTTTTAAGTGTCTGAGAACATTAAATACTCATGTTTCGATAGGAGAATTTCAATATTTGTGTTGCTTTGTGCACATGCAATTTTATCTGTGGCTTATAATATTAATAATAATAATAATAGTGAATCATTTATGTAGCGCACTCCACCAAATATGGAGCTCTATGCGCTTAACAACAACAAAAATTAAAAGCAAGAAATTCAACAAAAACAAAACAAGTAATCGCTCACACACATGCAAATAGGCATGCACACACACACACATAGGCACGCACGTATACACACACACGCACGTGCACACGCACGCACACCCACACCATTAGGGGGGGGGGGGGGGGGGGGCGGGGGGGGGGGGGGTGAGGGTAGGGGGGAGGTGAGAATAGAATCGAGAAGTAATTTGGCCTAAAGGTTGTGATGTAGCTTGAAGAGGTGGGCCTTGAGAGTTGATTTGAAACATTGCAAGGACTGGATATGGTGAATTTCGCGTGGTAAGGAGTTCCAAACTGATGGGGACGAAAAGGGAAAGGAGCACTCACCAAACATTTTTGTTCGTGTACTAGGAACACAGATAATTTTGGAATCTGAAGATGACCGCAATTGCCTTGATGGAGTTTAGACAGAAAGCATGTCAGAGATGTAGCTAGGGGCATTTCCAGATAAATAAGAATGACATACATGTAGAGAGGAAATTTTGTAGTCAATACGTGCTTTGATGCGAAGCCAATGGAGGGATATCAGGAGTGGTTGAACATCATGATACTTCAGTTAGAGGCCTTCAGGACAAGTCTGGCAGCTGAGTTCTGGACTTTTTGAAGCTTGTCAATGAGGTGTTGGGGGCAGCCATACAAGAGTGAACTACAATAATCTAATTTAGAGAGAACAAAAGCGCAGACTAGTATCTTAGCAGTATCTATAGATAGGAGATGGCGAATCGTACCAATGCGACGCAGCTCACAGTATGCTGACTGACAGATAGTTTGAACGTTGTGAGTCAACACTCATATCTTGAGAGATGTGGAAGCCAAGATTTCTAGCAGAAGGAGAAAAAGGTATTTGAGTGTCACAGACAGAGATGGAGTGAAAATGATGTTTTACGTCCTCTCGGTCATAGACACATATGGGACACTTGTAAATACAAAGATGGTGGGAACAATACCAGTAACGTCCCGAGTTTTTAACAATATAGATAGGTGTAGCGGTAACCATGCCTTGGTTAAACCTCATCGGCTATGGAACCGCCACATGATGTACAAGAAGTGTACAGAGATGGAATCAGGCTTTGGGCTTATAAACTGGTGCGGCTTATACGTGAATAAATACCTAATATTTTGTCAATTTCAGGGATGCGGCTTATATACAGGTTCGTCTTACATTCCAGTTTTTACGGTATACTTTTCATCATTACCAGTAAATGCGATCACTGACACACACACACACGTCTATGGTAACCAAAATCATGAAGGTCCATCGAAGGTGGTCACCTTTTATGGTGATGGGTCACATATACACTACTAAGACATGATCTTAGTGTGTGTGTTTCTGCATTTATAATTTTGTGTGATTCTCTCTCTCTCTCTCTCTCTCTCTCTCTCTCTTCATTTCCGTGTCTGTCTATCTGTCATTTTGTCGCAGTCATTTTTGGTTTTTTCCCTAACTTTTTCTTCTTCTCTCCCTTTCCACCATGATTACTTTTGTCAGTATTCTGTACATGATTATCGTATTGTGCTTGCGGAATATGTGTATTTTTTCCATATTTTTTATTGCAATTGCAAATAGATTTTTTTTTCTTTTTTTTTTATTGTGTTTGCTTTTTATTGTGTTTGCTTTTATTGTGTTTGCTTTTTATTGTGTTTGCTTTTTATTGTGTTTGCTTTTATTGTGTTTGCTTTTTATTGTGTTTGCTTTTTATTGTGTTTGCTTTTTATTGTGTTTCTCATTCATTTATGACGACAGGATAAAAAAAAAAGCTTTGTTTAGCTTATTCCTTTATCGTAAATAAAGATCATTTTGACTTGACTTGACTTGACCTACTTGGAGCGCGTGATGCGAAGTTTGCCGACTTCAGTTCCGCCCGGCTTTTCCCATCGCTCTGCCAAGTATTTAGGAACCTGAGATAAAAACAAAAAAGCACAACAAACTGACGAAGGGGAAAAAAACCCATTAAAACAGATTTAATCAATAGGTCATATATAATCGGGGCTCCCAGGAACCCCCCATTTGGGGGTCTATGAAGCATTAAAATTCTAAAGGACCCTCTAAAAGAATGTGCAGGAGGTCCCAGGGTTGCACTAGAAAAATTATTTTTAGCATTCGCAATGCCACTGGGATCCTCTATGATCTACCCCGCCTCTAGGACCCTCTATACTGTAAGTGAAGGAGTCCCTGGGACCCCTTGTTTTGCGGGTTGGGCTCCACTAATGCTGGGCGTATCAGACTAGGAACGCCGACCCCCTCCCCCCCTACACCCTACATACCCCCACCCACTTTAAAAAAAAGTTGAAAAATAACCCTGATCGCTTCTCGGCCTTTTGGCTAAGAGTAAGACAGTGATTCAGGAACATACATTTTTGTTTATACCCTGGTTAGTTTGTTCAGCCCGTCGTACATGGCAAAAGCCGATACGCGACGTTAAACTGAACTTCCATCCAAAAAAAGTTAAAAATTATTATTTCTTTCTTTCTTTAAATATTTATCTATCTATTATTTATTCCTTTTTTCTGCTGTGTCTCGGCGCTGAGTGGTGACCTTCATTTTTTTAGTTTTTCCCCCAATATGTCAGCAAATAATCTTCAACCTGATGAAGTTGGCTGATTAACTGAAAGAAGAAGAAGGAGAAGTTCTGTCATTGACTTAATAATTAATTAATGGGTAAAGGTCAAGATGTGCCACCCCCCCTACCTATCTCGGTGATTTCTATTTTTCCGTTATTGCCTTTCTTACCATACATAAAGCTGTATTTTAGGAACATTTTTAGCTAATAACCTTTTTCGAATACTAACCCTAACCCTAACCCTAGCCCTAATCCTACCCCCCCACCCTATAAGACGGAAAAACGCAACGAACCACAACTGTAACAAATCGCGGTGTACTGCAGTACATAGTGGGGGGTAGGGTTAGGTTTAGGGCTAGGGTTAGGGTTAGGGTTAGTATTCCAAAAAGGTTATTAGCTCAATATGTTCCTAAAATACAGCTTTATGTATGGTAAGAAAGGCAAAAACGGAAAAATAGAATTAACCGAGAAATGCAGGGGGGGGGGGGGGGGGTGGCACATCTTTACCTTTGCCAATTAATGCCACAGTGAAGGACATTTATGGCAGAGCTGTCCTGTCAACTCGGACACTCACTGTATTCTTATTTTA
This sequence comes from Phymorhynchus buccinoides, assembly GCA_017654935.2. Taxonomy (NCBI): domain Eukaryota; kingdom Metazoa; phylum Mollusca; class Gastropoda; order Neogastropoda; family Raphitomidae; genus Phymorhynchus; species Phymorhynchus buccinoides. The sequence continues at coordinate 4,608,568 of CM065708.1, read as the reverse complement.
TCAACTTCAAATGAAAATGATCTGACACTAAGACAGTGCGTGAATATTATGATTGATACGCTTGGCTAGTTGGTTGGCTTACCCTGGTTAAAAGACTCCAGGGATCATGCCAACAGCTGAAGCACTTGAACACTAGGGTACAAATGCACCAGCTAGGGATGAGAACATTACGTGTGTGACCGTTTTATGTATTACCCCGCCACGTGGGCAGCCACACTCCGACTTCGGGGGAAATCAGATCATGATGAAGTCAGAACCAACCAGTGACTTAGACTAGTTAGACTAGTAGGTTAGAGACTCGGACTAAGTCTTAGTCTTACTCACTACTCAGTAAAGTTTATGATTTCACTTACTTTCACAAGCCAAACCCCGCGACCAGCCGCAGCCACGTCGACGTCTTTTGCTTCGTGGGCCTTTTCAGCAGTTTTCTCTGCCATGATAATGATAATGTTATAGATCAGGCAAGTGCGAAGACTGTTGGTAACGAATATCGCTCTACGTGTGCTTCTTTCTCACTCTTTGCAACACATTTGTGCTTAGAGTTGTCTGCCTTCAACGGAAATAGATTGGCCCTTTTCACATATGCAAAATATGTCCAAGTCATAGACTGTGTGTGTGTGTGTGTGTGTGTGTGTGTGTGTGTGTGTACACGTGTGTGTGTGTGTGTGTGTGTGTGTGTGTTAGGTTAGGTATTAGGGACAGGCTTTCCCAGCCTAGGCCTTGCGGCCTATAAAAAGTCCCATCATTGGCATATATAATTTATACATTTTGATTTTGCAGAAAGAGATCTATAAATTTTGGTAATTCGTCCTCAAGATTCTTGAAACAATTAGTATTATGTGCATATTTGATATGTGTGTGTGTGTGTGTGTCTGTGTGCGCGCGCGCGTGTATGTGTGATTGAATCTTTCTTATATTCAAAGCACAGCACATAAACTACTCAGCAGATCAGAAACAAACGTGGCAGAAAGATCCCTCATCAGTGTCCTGACACTGATTATGATGCCCGTTATGAGAAGCTTCACCAAACGACAAGCCATCCAAACATACTCCCAGTTGATTCGATTTTTAACAAAAAAAGCAAACAGTGAACGATGTCAAATATATGGTTAGGTTAGGTATTAGGGACAGGCTTTCTCAGCCTAGGCCTTGCGGCCTATAAAAACTCCCATCATTGGCATATACATTTTGATTTTGCAAAGATATGGAACCGTCCTATCTTGTATTTTACACCCCCCTCCCACTGAGATACAACCTAGCTTCTGCCTTTTCTTTTTTTAAACGGATACGGTTAGGATCAGCCTAGGATATTATTTTCATCAAACTGAAAGTAGATTTTGAGATTGAGGGTCATAAATTTGAGGGGGTGTTTAAAGAACAAGATTGCTTGTAATCGATCATAACTGAAACCGTAGAATTGTTCCAAATAACTCATTATCATTATGAGGCCTTCAATTGACATCATTTCATCCAAATGGCAAGCTATGCAACCATGTTCCCTGTAATTCGATTATATATGAAACTTCGTAGAATTGTTCCAGATAACTCATTATCATTATCGGGCCTTTAATTGACATCATTTCACCCAAATGGCAAGCTATGCAACCATGTTCCCTGCAATGGTCAACTTAGGACGATTATTTGACCGCCAGGGGGCAATCAAACCAGTAGGGGCTCGCATGATATTTTCAGTTGGGCCGCATAGTGAGAGAGAGAGGGAGGGAAGTGCGTGATATTCTTAGTTGGGTGTAGTGAGAGAGAGAGAGGGGGCCGGAGGGAAGCACATGATATTCTTAGTTGGGCATAGTGAGAGAGAGAGAGAGAGGGAGGGACTCATCTCCCTCTCTCTCACTATGCCCAACTAAGAATATCACGCGCTAAGCCCCTACTGGTTCGATTGCCCCCTGGCGGTCAAATCATCGTCTTAAGTTGCTCATTCGATTTTTAATAAACAGCCGCGAGGCGACAGTTGGTTGATGTTTTCAGAGCTGTATAGGGGAAGACGGGGTAAAAAGCGCATGGGTGGGTAAGAAGCCCACCCCAATTATCTCATGAAATAAAGACAATTTCAGTCAAATTTGCCCATGAGACGAATGCTAGACATTAACGCTCGTCTCATGGGCAAAATGAGACTGAAATTTGCTTCATTTCATGAGATAATTGGGGTGGGCTTCTTACCCGCCCATCGCTTTTTACCCCGTCTTCCCCTATGTTCCTATGTAACTATCTATCTATGTTAACACCGCATTAACATTTGAACGGACTGAGACCAATAGGAGGCTCAGATTTTGCATGGCGGATAGGTAGTTAGGATATCTAGGCCAAGTTCAAACATTAAGGTCACTGGTCAAAGTCACTGGAGCCGAAAATGTTGCCGCGCGAGATCCTCGTTGGCGCAGGGGTACTGTAAAGTGCAGGGTGTAGACTGTTTGATCGGACTTTAGTTTCAGGGGCGTTTGTGTGTTTGTTCCTGCCACGTCACTCGTTGGACACAAAAACGCTACCGTGCGGCTGGTTGATCTAGCGTTTTCACGCTCTAGTTGTGGGGTTTGTTTCATAGACGTGTTCCAGCTGCTATATTACTGAAATGATTATGACGACAACTGGCTGAAATGTCTCCCATGTTTCGATAGTACGTGGTGTATTTGTGTAGCATTCTTTGAAAATTCAGTACGTGTATACTCGCATCAGCCTGCGAGAAAGCACAGCAGAGACTATTTCCTATGACAGCTCAAGAAATGTATGATAAGTACAGCAGTCTTGACACAATACTATCGATCTGTCATTGAAAGCGTACTGCAGTTGTTCGATATCCGTCTGGTATGGATCAGCTTCAGCTATAAAGATAAAAGGTTAACTCCATCAAATCGTCAAGACAGCCTCTAAAATCGTAGGTTATAAGCTGCCATCCCTAGATAGTATTTAGAATGTGCGCATAAGACGCAAAGCTAAATACATCATATTAGATAGCACACACCCAGCCAACCATCTGTTTCAACCTCTCCCTTCTGGTAAAAGGTTCTGTTCTTTAAAGTGCAGATCCAACGACCCGAAGAACAGTTTTCGTAGGCTCACTTCCCTGGGGGAAGTCTTTGTCTTATTTCTAGTCATCTTATTGCTTAGTTAAGCTTGGCAAAAGCTACTTGTGGCGGTGCCATAGCCGATGAGGTTTAACCGAGGCGTGGTCACCGCTACAGCTATCTGTATTAATTTTAAAAAATCGGGACTTTACTGGTTTCGCACTGCCTTAGGGCATTGCCTCCAGTATTGTTCCCACCATATTTGTATTTACAAATGTCCCATATGTGTCCGATTCAGACCAAGAGGACGTAAAACACCATTTTCGTCTTAGTTAAGCTTGACGTGTCAATCGGTGTGCTTGCATGCTCACATGCAGTCTCTGTGTGTGTGTGTATGTGTTTGCATGTGCACGTGTATGTGTTGGTGCCGAGTATGTCTAGATGTGTGTCTGAGAGCGAAAGAGAATGTGAGCGTGAGATATATGTATTTTATATTGGCTGTCCATCATGTGCATGTTTTTGTTGTTGGATTGCGTGTCGTGTAAAAAACCCAGAATGATTTCCTTTGTACACTGATGCATTGGCTAATAAAAGAATCTTACCCCCGTGGGGTCTTTTGCATAAATAGCTCCCCCACCTTCTGGAAGTTCTGTGCCTGTAGCTTCCCCTGATCTATGACTCTTTGCCTTTTCCCTTTGCTTACTGTCAATTTTTCAGTTTGAAAAATACGGTCTTTGAGATTTTTTTTATAGTTTAAAACATTTCGTGGGCAACTGTGGTTAAAAAGTTTTTTGTTGAATGTGTGTGTGTGTGTGTCTGTGTATGAGAGAGAGAGAGAGAGAGAGAGAGAGAGAGAGAGAGAGAGAGAGAGAGAGAGAGAGAGAGAGAGAGAGAGAGAGAGAGAGAGAGAGAGAGAGAGAGAGAGAGAGAGAGAGAGAGAGAGAGAGAGAGAGAGAGAGAGAGAGATTCAAACAATTTTACTAGAAAATCTCTGGATTTAAACAGTTAAGCAAAAATAAATAAACCCAGTAACTAAATAAATAGATATAAATAAATAGGTAAATGAAAGAGAAAAACAGCAACAAATAATCCAATTACAGTCGAAGAAACAGATGGTTAAACAATCAATCAGAGAGAGAGAGAGAGCAGAGCTATATCTACCGGGTACCCCGTGTTGCAGTTTCCAAGTACAAACTGCTTAAAAACCAGGAACAGGGACTTATTTCCAGGAACAAACATAACCATGTTCAAGCAAGAGTAAAAATGAACACACCTTTTCATTAAAAACATTTTATGATCTAGCAAAATGTCTACAAACGGATTTATTTGCGAGTCTTCCCGATGTATTTCGGTGTCAATGTGCTTCAATATTCAAGATCCTTTGGTGTTCAGTAACATATACTGTGGAACCTCCCTTATAAGACCTTAAAAAATCATCCAAAATGAGGTCTTATAAGGGAGGTTGTTTTAATACTTACAAATAAGGGCAGTCTCAGAGAAGTAGGTCTTTTGTGGGAGGGAGTCTTATAATGGAGGTTCACTGTGTATGTAGCATGTCCGTTAGGAAAATCTCAAACAGTATCTGTTGTTTTGGGCATGGAACTCCCGCATGCCCTTATACAAGACCTCCCGCTAGACTCCCTCCCATATAAGACCTGCTTCTCTGAAACATTGCCCTTCTTTGCAAGTATTAAAATTACCTCCCTTATAAGACTCCCTCCCATATAAGACCTGCTTCTCTGAGACATTGCCCTTCTTTGCAAGTATTAAAATTACCTCCCTTATAAAGACCTCATTTTGGATTTGATAAGTTAAAGTGAGGTTCCACTGTAGTAAGGTTAGCCAACAAGACAAGTGATTGTACCAGTTATTTCCATTTCCAGGGACAAGATGCCATTTTCATGTTCCAGGGACAATTACCACTTAGACGACAGGCAAGCATAGTCTCATAGTCCGAAATAGACAGTATGAAATGGTCAACTTAGGACACCCATTTCACCACCAGGTAGCAATCAAACCAGTAGGGACATACCGCATGATATTCTTAGTTGGGATACAGTAATTTGAAACAAAACACCCCAACGCCGTACAATATTTCAATTGATTCTTTTACTAGTACAAACAACCATGGACTGACAACTGTGTACAAATTATATATATAGGAAATTAAACTGTTAAAACAATTCAGATACTAACAACTGTTGAATTTGCACGGTTTAGGTTATAACGTAGAAGACTATTCTTGGTTGGTGGTAGAGAGAGGGACCCATCTCCCTCACTCTCTACCAACTAAGAATATAACGCGCTAAGCCCCTACTGGCTTGATTGCCACCTGGCGGTGAAATGGGCATCCTCAGCTGCTCGTTGAAAATATACATTGGCAGAATAGTTAACTTAGACAGACAAGTACAGCTGAAGATATAAACTGCAGCCAAAAAGTTAAACCACCACCTAACATTTAGTAACAAGAGGTGGGGGGGGGGGGGGGGGGGGGGGGGGGAAACCGGGTGCTAAACTTTCGCGGTTCGAGTGGCTGTGAACCGGTTTTTTTAACTGCAAACTGAAAGTTTTCCTTAGAATAACGCATTCTTTTAAAAAAGCAACACTGATTCTCAGCGCAGATTGGGCGGTTTTTTAAACCAAGAGTAGCCGTTTCTAGTTTGTGGTGGTGTATGGTTTCGACTTTTGAGTGTCGAGTTGAGTGTGTTTTACAAGTTTCTTTATTTTGCGTGTGTGTGAATATTCTGACAAATAAATGCGTTTGCATAGGTGAAACTATAGATGCGAGTACTGGTTAAAAAACGGTTCAAATATGGAAAATCAGTTTAAAACCGGTTCAGATTTTTGAACCGGTGCTCAACTCTACACCTAATATTGGTGTGGCTGTAACATAATTTGCATGTATGACTACATTTGTATTGATTTACACACAAAAATCTGTGTCAATCACTGAGAAATATGTTGCATTGTTTTGCAAAAGGTTGCCTAACTTTTGGGGCTCCGGTTTAGAAAACAAGATTTGATGAGAGAGAGAGAGAGAGAGAGAGAGAGAGAGAGAGAGAGAGAGAGAGAGAGAGTGCCAAGAAAAACAAAAAAGAAGTTGGTAGTTCTACAATAAAACTTCACACAAACCACTTCACAATACAGATGAACAGATCTGATGAAAGACAGAAAGAGGGAGAAAGACAGAGAGGCAGAGCGCACCCCACACACATACAGAGTATATGAACAACAAAGAAGAGGGAGAACGAAAGAGAGAGAAAGAAAGACAGAGAGGCAGAGCGCACCCCACACACATACAGAGTATATGAACAACAAAGAAGAGGGAGAACGAAAGAGAGAGAAAGAAAGACAGAGAGGCAGAGCGCACCCCACACACATACAGAGTATATGAACAACAAAGAAGAGGGAGAACGAAAGAGAGAGAAAGACAGAGAGGCAGAGCGCACCCCACACACATACAGAGTATATGAACAACAAAGTCAAAGGAGTTTCCATGATTTTAATGCCGTAGTATTCATGATGGTAACTTTTGTACAGTTCAACGCTTCCAGAGTTGAAAAACGATGAAACCAGTTCCAGCAGTGACGAGTGCGAGCGCACCAACAGTTTACCAAGCGCGAACGCACCAAGTTTACCAAGCGCAAACGCACCAACAGTTTACCAAGCGCGAACGCACCAAGTTTACCAAGTGCGAACGTACCAACAGTTTACCAAGCGCGAACGCACCAAGTTTACCAAGCGCGAACGCACCAACAGTTTACCAAGTGCAGATTGTCGACAGGGTAAAAGCCAGAAGGTACTATTGACATTTTGTGTTCCTTTTAAGATAGCACTTTCTGGCGTAAACTCTTCAAAATGCACGATGACCAGAATGCATCAAACGAACCAACAACCAGCATCAGTTTCAAGCATGACATGTCTTTTTTTCTTCTTTTTTTGTAACTGCATTGATTTTTTTTTCCGTTCCTGATTTGTGAATTTTGGCAGTCAGAAATAACTCGGATACAGGGAATGAGTGAAGTTGGAACAACGAAAAGGCGGCTAGATTTTAAATCAAATAAACTCAGCAATATTCCCTAAAATACCTATGAATAAAATAAAACTATTCAATAAATCTAAACCTGCTCTTTTGACTTGACACTCTTTTTTCACCCACCATGGTCGAACAAGTTTAAAGCCGACATATATACCATAGTGTCACATCCTAAAATGTTGATAATAAAATTATTGTCACATCTTCAAATATCTGTCAAGTATATAAATGCAAATAAATTAACACACATTCACAGAAAAAAATGTACAACTGTATACCGACCGTTTCCATGTTAATTTTATTTTCGATTTTGATTTTCGATAAATAAAAATTTCGCAAACTTTCTCACAGAAAAACAAAAATCTCCACGACTTAAAAGAATTGACTAGAAGAGAAAAAAAGGGAGGGAAAGTAAGAAATAAACGTCATCTATCTAAACCTAAACGCTGAAACGGAGGGTTGGTTGCTGTGCACACTGGGAAACGGAAAACTCCAAAGGTGATGGCGATGATGATGATGATGATGATGGTGTCGGCCCTAGGATAGTCGTTGGCGTCTCGTCACTAAAAAAACCAAAAAACAGAACAATGTGCATTACATTAACTCACTCGGGACTGGCCGAATTATTTTTGTTCTGTGGGACTGGGCATTTGACTAGGTTCGTAAAACAATCACCAAAACCAAGTTATGAAGAGTTAGGCATCAATATTTACAGAAACGATTAGCAACACCATGCACTGAATGGTCGTAAAATATTATATTCCATACCTTCGTCGTTTGTCTCCTATTGACGAAAACAGCTAACACATAGAAAGAAGGATAATTTCACATTCCGATCTTTGACCCCACTCTACAACCAAAGCTGAATGTAAAGTCTGCAATGATTGGTTGATTTCAAGAGAGGCAAGGTCAAAGCAAACTGAAAGTAGGTTATGACGTCGCACTGGAAAGCTGGTTACATGCCAGAAATCAAAACCTCTTGAAAACTCTTATGAGCCGGATCCGGGCCATTCGTCCTAAACGGTTGTGCAAGTCATGAGCCGGATCCGGCTCATTCGTCCTGAGTGAATCAAACTCAACTGGGCAGAGAAATTTTTTTATTTGCAATAATTGTGAATTCCTCTGTGATATATATATAACATTAAGCCTATCCTTACCTCCCAAAATTAAGAAAATAGGGTCATCGGATAACAGGACCTGATTTCATACCTTTTAGTGATGTGGGTATTTAACCATTGTGGTGCATAAATGCGATGTTGGCGGTTAAAGGGTTAATGGAAAAAAAAGATAAAATTATAACATTTGATTTTCTACGTATCCCAAAGATAAATTAAAGTTTTACGTCCTCTCTGCCGAAGCCATACGGGACCCACGCATACCCCCCTCCTCCTCCTCCCACTTTATTCTGACTCCTATTAAAACATCCACACACACACATGCATGCGCGATGATTGCATCCCCTAATCATCAAAACCAAGTCTCTTTGCTCCCTTAAAAATGTTTTTACACTTTATCTGGAACTCTACATCTTCCAGGCCATGTTACGACTCATAGGAGAAAAAGACCTACATTTGTACATGTATTAATACGTATTTTGTATGAACAGTCTCACTTATTTTTAATGTTTATATTCATTGATACTTGTCTTCATGTTGATTATTCTTGGCTTGTCTTTAATGTGTATGTTTATCTGTATGTTAGTGTTTAGGCCTTTGTTCAACGCTTTGAGCACCCTGCAAAGGGAGTTAAGCGCTCTATAAATAACCAGTATTATTATTATTATTATTCTTGTACGTACACACAAACTCACACACTGTACTTACATATTTCTCTTGATCCAGTCCATCCTTGAAGACGTAGACCTCTACATTTTTGTCGTCCAGCCACTTCACAAAGCATGAGTTGTTCTCGCAGGCGTAGTCGCTCTCCCCTGAAAACGCACAACACATTTACGTCAAATACACCAAGTCTAAGGGACGAGTTGGCCTTTGTGGATAAAGCATGTGTTGTTCTTATCACAGGCATGGTAGTGGGGGCAAAGTGGTTTTCAAGGAAAATGGCCGGGGGTCCAGGTGTCCGAAGAAAATTCAATAAAATTCAATAAATTAGTGAAATGTTCACTTTTTCACGCCATTTCAATGCATTTTTCATGGGTGCATCTGACTGAAAAGAAAAAAACTGAATGTGGGGTCCAGGGGCCGCCAGGCCCCTGGTGGGGTCCATGGGCAACGCCCTGGTCGGGGGTCTGGGGGGCTTCGCCCCCCAGATGCTGACGATAATTCATAAATTAAAAGACAATGGATGCATTCCAAGGCATAGAACAGATAATCGATCTCGGTATTCAACACGCTTTTTTTTTCTTTTGGCGAATTCTTTTCAAAAACGGAATTTCCGTTTTGGGCAATATTAAAAAAACGGAAGAAGATGCACCCATGATTTTTTAATAATTTTGTTTCAAACTTTCGCGGAAAATCCGCGATTCGCAGAGGTCTACCATACCTGTATCAACGTAGTCGCCCTCCTGAAAACGCAAAACACATTTACGTCACATACCACGAACACAAGTGCTGAACAACGTAGTCACTCTCCTGAAAATGCACAACACATTTACGTCAAACACACAAGTGCTGAACAACGTAGTCACTCTCCCAGACCTGTTTACCCTTGTAATGAAAAACCCGGAATTTGCCACCAAAAAACCCGGAATTTGAGAACAAAAACCAGAATTCACATGATCTGTACACGACTCGCGATAAAGCGGTTTCTTCTTCTTCTCCTTTCCGCAAACATCGGCATCGATTTTCAATATTGTGATGATTTCTTGGCTCAATTTCGCCAGAAAAGTTTTATTAGTAAATTCAGTCACTAATTCTTAGTCAATTTTAGTATAAAACAAGCTGGAAAAAGCAAAATACCTGGAAATGTCCACGATCGGACAGAGAAAAATCACTCGGCCGCGGATCGGCGGATGCCAAGTTGCAACTCAGCGCCATCGCGATCAATTTTCACTTCATTTTCAACGTTCAAAATTCTCACACCATCGTACTTTCCAGTGATAATATAATCTAAATTGACTCATTTCAAGCCCTAATTACAATCTCTACCATTAAAAAACTGCCTGGAAAGCTCTTCGAATCGACAGTAAAAGTCATTTGCTCAGTCCCGAAATAGATCGACCAAAATAAAAACATTATTTCACCCCTTTAACCAATGAAAATGCAGCATTTAATGCATGTGACGTCAAGCACAACCCCTTTTCTGATGACGTAGTGTGTTAGGTACACGTTTCGGTCAACCCTTGCGTCTTTTCCTACGAACAGAAACAAATAGACGTTTTTTCGAAATCCCGGAATTTTCAGCGTTCACCCGGAATTTACTATTTTACCTGGAATTTTAGCAAATTTCCGGAATAATGCCGGCAAAACCGGAATGGTAAACAGGTCTGCTCTCCCCAGAAAACGCACAACACATTTACGTCAAACACACAAGTGCTGAACACTTAGGGACAAGTTGGCCTTTGTGGAGGATAAAGCACATGTTGTTCTTATTAACGTAGTCGCTCTCCTGAAAACACACAACACATTTACCACACACAACACAAGTGCTGAACACTTAGGGATGAGTTGGCCTTTGTGGAGGAAAAAGCATGTGTTGTTCTTATCAACGTAGTCGCTTTCCCCTGAAAACGCACAACACATTTACGTCACACAACACAAGTGCTGAACACTTAGGGATGAGTTGGCCTTTGTGGAGGAAAAAGCATGTGTTGTTCTTATCAACGTAGTCGCTTTCCCCTGAAAACGCACAACACATTTACGTCACACAACACAAGTGCTGAACACTTAGGGATGAGTTGGCCTTTGTGGAGGAAAAAGCATGTGTTGTTCTTATCAACGTAGTCGCTTTCCCCTGAAAACGCACAACACATTTACGTCAAACACACCACACACACAAGTGCTGAAGTCTAAGGGACGAGTTGGTCATTGTGGAAGATAAACTGCAATGGCTTTGAGTCAAAACGGACGATCTTTAGATAGTCCATTGACGTGTTATTGGATTTATTACAAAAACTAATAACTTGTGTCAAACAATAACTGCAGAAATACAAAAAGGGGGTTTTGCTTTTTATATTTCAGCATTCTTTTTTTTATACAAGTTATTAGCTTTCGTAATAAGTTGAATAACATGTCAATGGACTATCAAAAGACAGTCCGTTTTGACCCCAAGCCATCGAAAGCATGCGTTGTTCTCACTGGTGTAGTCACTCTCTCCCGAAAACACACAACACATTTACGTCAAACACACCACACACACAAGTGCTTCCTTTTCTCCATGATGAAGCTGAAGAAGCCCTTGGCACTTTTCTTGAACACGCACACATACAAACACACTGGGCTTACCAAAATAGCCGCAGAGGTCTTTCACGCACACAAACACACACACTGGGCTTACCATAATATCAGCAGAGGTCTTTCACGCACACAAACTGCGCTTACCATAATATCAGCAGAGGTCTTTCACGCACACAAACACACACACTGGGCTTACCATAATAGCAGCAGAGGTCTTTCACGCACACAAACACACACACTGGGCTTACCATAATATCAGCAGAGGTCTTTCACGCACACAAACACACACACTGGGCTTACCATAATAGCAGCAGAGGTCTTTCATGCACACAAACACACACACTGGGCTTACCATAATATCAGCAGAGGTCTTTCACACACACAAACACACACACTGGGCTTACCATAATAGCAGCAGAGGTCTTTCACACACACAAACACACACACTGGGCTTACCATAATATCAGCAGAGGTCTTTCACACACACAAACACACACACTGGGCTTACCATAATAGCAGCAGAGGTCTTTCATGCACACAAACACACACACTGGGCTTACCATAATATCAGCAGAGGTCTTTCACACACACAAACACACACACTGGGCTTACCATAATAGCAGCAGAGGTCTTTCACGCACACAAACACACACACTGGGCTTACCATAATAGCAGCAGAGGTCTTTCACGCACACAAACACACACACTGGGCTTACCATAATATCAGCAGAGGTCTTTCACGCACACAAACACACACACTGGGCTTACCATAATATCAGCAGAGGTCTTTCACGCACACAAACACACACACTGGGCTTACCATAATAGCAGCAGAGGTCTTTCATGCACACACACACACACACTGGGCTTACCATAATATCAGCAGAGGTCTTTCACACACACAAACACACACACTGGGCTTACCATAATATCAGCAGAGGTCTTTCACACACACAAACACACACACTGGGCTTACCATAATATCAGCAGAGGTCTTTCACACACACAAACACATACACTGGGCTTACCATAATAGCAGCAGAGGTCTTTCACGCACACAAACACACACACTGGGCTTACCATAATATCAGCAGAGGTCTTTCACACACACAAACACACACACTGGGCTTACCATAATATCAGCAGAGGTCTTTCACACACACAAACACACACACTGGGCTTACCATAATAGCAGCAGAGGTCTTTCACGCACACAAACACACACACTGGGCTTACCATAATAGCAGCAGAGGTCTTTCACACACACAAACACACACACTGGGCTTACCATAATATCAGCAGAGGTCTTTCACGCACACAAACACACACACTGGGCTTACCATAATAGCAGCAGAGGTCTTTCACGCACACAAACACACACACTGGGCTTACCATAATATCAGCAGAGGTCTTTCACGCACACAAACACACACACTGGGCTTACCATAATATCAGCAGAGGTCTTTCACGCACACAAACACACACACTGGGCTTACCATAATAGCAGCAGAGGTCTTTCATGCACACAAACACACACACTGGGCTTACCATAATATCAGCAGAGGTCTTTCACACACACAAACACACACACTGGGCTTACCATAATATCAGCAGAGGTCTTTCACACACACAAACACACACACTGGGCTTACCATAATATCAGCAGAGGTCTTTCACGCACACAAACACACACACTGGGCTTACCATAATATCAGCAGAGGTCTTTCACACACACAAACACACACACTGGGCTTACCATAATATCAGCAGAGGTCTTTCACACACACAAACATACACACTGGGCTTACCATAATAGCAGCAGAGGTCTTTCACGCACACAAACACACACACTGGGCTTACCATAATAGCAGCAGAGGTCTTTCACACACACAAACACACACACTGGGCTTACCATAATATCAGCAGAGGTCTTTCACGCACACAAACACACACACTGGGCTTACCATAATATCAGCAGAGGTCTTTCACGCACACGCACACACACACACTGGGCTTACCATAATATCAGCAGAGGTCTTTCACACACACAAACACACACACTGGGCTTACCATAATAGCAGCAGAGGTCTTTGTGGCTCTCTAAGATAATGTTGAAGTAGGCCATGGCGCGTTTCTTGAACTCCTTCGTCTGGCTGTCGTACTTCTCCTTGGCCTCTCCCTCGTACTCGGTTCCCTCGGGGGCCGGGGGGATCAATAAATCCTGCAGCCTGAAAATGCAGTCAAAGACTCTTTAATCCTTTCACCGCCAGCAATTTTTCAGCCCCAAAATACTATCAAACTGTGGGTAGAGGAAAAAAATTGTCAGCGACATGTCTTACATTAGGCCTATCCTTACCTCCCAAAAATTAAGAAGATAGGGTCTTTGAATAACAGGCCCTGATTCGACGCCTTTTAGTGACATAGGTGTTAAATCACTGTGGTGCTAAAATGTGACTTTGGCGGTGAAAGCAGACCTGTTTACCCTAATAATGAAAAACCAGGAATTTGCCACACAAAACCCCGGAATTTGAGAAAAAAAACCCAGAATTCACATCGGTACACAACTCGCGATAAAACACTGATTCAACTCGGCGCCATCGCGAACAATTTTCACTTCATTTTCTATTGAAAAGTTCAAAATTCTCACATCATCGTATTTTCCAGTGATAATATAATTTAAATGGACTCATTTCAAGCCCTAATTACAATCTCTACCATTAAAAAACTGCCCGGAAAGCTCTTCGAAACGACAGTAAAAGCCTGGCCGCCATTTGCATTCGGTTTCGGTCAACCCTTGCATCTTTTCATACGAACGGAAACAAATAGATGTTTTTTTCGAAATCCCGGAATTTTTAGCATTCACCCGGAATTTACTATTTTACCCGGAATTTTAGCAAATTTCCGGAATAATTCTGCTCAAACCAGAAGGGTAAACAGGTCTGTGAAAGGGTTAACTCATTCACATCGATTTTGAATTATTAAAACTCACAAATCACTCCAACCATCAGGACTCCCAATCATCCCGCAAAACAAGGGGTCCCAGGGACTCCTTCACTTACAGCATAGAGGGTCCTAGAGGCAGCATAGAGGGTCCTAGAGGCGGGATAGAGGGTCCAAGTGGCATTGTGAATGCAAAAAATAATTTTTCTAGCGCATCCCTGGGACCCCCTGCTCATTCTTTTAGAGGGTCCTTGAGAATTTTAGTGCTTCATAGACTCCCAAATGGGGGTCCCTGGGAGCCCTGAGCCATACACAAACAACATACATAAACAAAAGGTGAAATGAAAGATGACAGGTTTTTTTTACTTCAGGTTTAGACATACGGAAGTAGTAGAGCAGATTTTATATAGAAAAACTCTCTACACCGATTGGTTACACCACAACAAAAGCAAAGTCAGAGGCAAAATTGTGGTCTAAGGGAGCGAAGCAGGTTTAGAAGTGACCAAGATATGGTGTGCACACAGATTTACTTCCCATGAAACAAATTGACAGCTACCTATTAATTCCGGACATATATGGCCGGAACGACTTGAATGAGTTAATCCTTTAGCAAATTCCGGATCCAGTGATGTCCCGAGACCCCGGTCATAGGCCACTGACCTACTAATATTGAAAATGTCCTATTGTGTTCTTCCCTGTCAGGACAAATGTCCGATTAAATTTGGCATGCTTTGTCTTATTGATTTCTGCAAGAGCCAGGAAATTTTCCTATTGATTTCTCTAACATCAGGACAATTTGTCCCGTCACTTTTCGATCCTCGGTATATCACTGATATCAGAACTACTGTCACCCATGTCATGTACAGGGCTACCAGGGACCCCCATTTGGGGGTAAAAAAAATAAGAAATCTATGACAATGTGTAGCGGGGTGCAGACCTGTTTACCCCTATTTTGCAAATTCATAATTTCTGAAACAAAAAATAGTAATTAAAAAAAAAAACTGTAATCCAACGAGCGGCCGATTCTTTTTCTTCACAAAACCTGATTAAGAAAACTATTTGTAATTACACAATTATATGCAAGCAATAGTGCACTGGGAGACCTTTAAAAACATTTTTTAAACCATGTATTTGCCTTTTCTTTGGTGTCTTTCCATCAGATCTTGGATCATTTGACCTAGAACTCTCACCACACGGTCGCTTTGACACCATCTTGAAACAGAATGAAAATTGACGCGTTAAATGCTGGGAACCGGATCGACTTTTCACCGCATTGTTTCAAAAGCATCGATTGCCGACGCAACTGTAGGTGGTTTTTTTTTCGTGTTTTTTTTTTCTCTTTCGTCACTGTAATTATCGTAACTTGACTTGTTTCGTAAAAATTACGGCAAAAACGTAAAGGTAAACCGGTCTGGGGATGCTATGGATGCACTATAAAAATGGGCAAAAATGTCAAACCATGGCCTTGGCAGGGCTTCTGATAACGCAAAAACTAGCGTCCCTGACGCATTGAAAGTTAAAAGGACGCATTGAATGTTTGTCAAGCGAGTCCCTGGGGACGCTCTCAAAAAATCATGAAAAACGAATACGAAAATGAATAAAGACACTGTCTAACATTGAAAGTCGGCCACAGGCATCGTCTGCTATGATGCGAGAGTTTGCTTCCCTTAATAATAAAACTTTCCCTTTCCCATGATGCCTCTCGCTGTTCCGGAAAAAGCCTTTCGCGCTACTCGACTAACAACAAAATGTCTTTAAACTCGTGGGTGTTAGTGCCCGGCTTTGCGGCAGAGAGCAATCGCCGAATTTGAGGTATGTGTAATAAGTGTATTTGTACACGTTTATAGACATGTTTCTTGATGTGGTACAGGGGACCCACTGAAGTTAGCCTGGGACTCGTTTTAAATCTGATGAAGGGGTCCCTGGGACCCTAAGAAACAACAGCTTATCAGAAGCCCTGCTTGGCATTCCAAGTTATGACTTCCGATCAAGGACCTTTCACCATCCACTATTTTTGCTACTTCTAGGCCCATTCCATTGACCCGATTCTCTCACCTTTTCCCCATCATCTATTCTCTCTCCCCGAATCTCACTGACCAATTCTTTGCTTACCCTCTGCGGAAGTGTGTGCACGCACATGCGTAGACATTCTGAAAACTTCTGTCAAGCTACTCATCACATGCGATGATGCATGTGGAATGTTATGTATTTCAATATTTGCAATGCAATGGCAGGGTTCATACAGAATTTTCTTATTACAATTCACAAACTTTCAAAGACCCTTTATCCTATTTTCAAGGACCTCTCACGACATGCAATGACGACGATTGATTCGATCATGATCATTCAAGTTGCACCAGTGTAGTCAAAAGATCTGGATATAGTGAAGGGAAGTAACTCGACAAATCGATGAAGTCTGCTATATGGAAAATAAGTTACATTAAATTGCTTCTTTATCAATTCTGGAAGCAAACAGCAACAAAATGTATGGTGTCAATGACTTTTTTAGGCATCAATTACTTTTTCACAAACCATTTCACGATTTTCACAGACCAAAGCCAATTTTCAAAGACTTGAAAAGGGCACTCCACTTCTCAAAGACCTTCAAAGACTGCGAACCCTGAATGGCATAGGTGCATGCAGTGACCCAAGCTTTTGCCTGAACTTTCCATCATAACCCTTGATACAGCTGATACCTCAAGAGCACAAGTCCAAAGAAGAGCCTTCTCTTCAGGCAAAAAACTGCCTGAACCCGCATCAAATTGCCCGAGTTCGGGCTTCAGGCATACCCACATGCACCCCTCCTCTAGGACCATCAATGAAAGGGTCCCCGGGACCCCTCGTCTTGCTCGACAACAGAGGAACAACCTGGAATTTGCCACAGAAAAACCCGGAATTTGAGAAAATAAACCACCAGAATTCACATCAGTACACGGCTCGCGATAAAACCCTGATTTAAAAGGTATCTTGCGAGCGCACTGTGCGAAATTTTGAAGTCCAAGTTGCAGTACTTGCAGTGTGCATGCTCGTCTCCCAAACGCGAACTTGTTATTCCTCGCACTTTCAAATACTTTTGAGAAAACTTCTGCTTCACTTTTGGCCGTTTCACCCTATCACTCAAAGGTTTCGGTCAACCCTTGCGTCTTTTCATACGAACGGAAACAAATAATAGACGTTTTGAAATCCCGAGATTTTCAGCGTTCACCCAGAATTTATTATTTTACCCAGAATTTTTGCAAATTCCCGGGATAATTCCGGCAAAACCGGGAGGGTAAACAGGTGTGCGTGTCCTACTTCTTGAAGTAGCCCTTGAAGTAGCCCTGGAAGTCTTTCTTGGAGCTGAGGGCGCCCTCGATCAGCTTGCTGGTCAGCGCAAAGTCCAGCCCTGTCTGGCTGGCATCCTCAGCCTGCTCCTGCTGCTCCTCCGCACTGGCGTTGCCGCCGATCTTCGAGTCGTCGATCTTGTCTGTACGCGAGGTCAACTGTCAACAGCAAAAAAACAGGCGTCAGAATAGTCTCAAGTCCAATCCTCTGAAAAATGCGGTAAAAGGGCCATCAAGGCCCCTGACTGAAGAGGGACAACACTGACATGAGTTCTGAACATCACCAAAGAGGCTTATTATAGTGAGAAATCACTTTGAATGAAATGCTATTTAACAAAGAATAACACTCACAAAAAAAAAGAAGCAAAACCTCTGACAAGAGAAGCCAATCCTCTGTCAGGAATTCTTAATCCTCTGATAATTCTGAAGCCTAAAAAAGTAATTCCATGCATCTTTGCCGAATGACCATCCAATCTTGACCCCCCCCCCCCCCCCCAACACAATCCTTCTGGTAGCTCAGTGATCCCTGTGAACACTGCAGGCTGAGCACAGAAATCTCCCCAGCACACATTTTTAGCACTTTTTCTAAAAACAAACAAACCAACAAGCAAGAATCCGATGGTGGCTTTATATTAGTCATGGGAAAGGGTGCTCCTGGGAAATTTCAAAAATTCTGCAAGGGGGCGGCCCCGGCGGAGTGCAGGGGCAGCGCACACACACAATTACTGCTCTTTTTTCACCCTTCTAGACTAGTACAAGTGCCACATTCCTTTGAAGTTTTGGTAGCCCTGGGCGTCTACAGTGGAACCTCCCTTATAAGACCTCCCATTATAAGACTCCCTCCCACATAAGACCTACTTATCTGAGACATTGCTCTTCTTTGTAAGTATCAAAATTACCTCCCTTATAAGACCCCTCCATTATAACTTATATAAGACCTCATTTTGGATGATTTTTGAAGGCCTCTTATAACTCTCTTGTGCGGTGAACGGTCGTGAACGTTCCAAAAAAAATCGGATCGGAAACGTCTAGAACGTTCGGGAGCGTACGGATTCCACGTGGCCGGTTTGGGCGCTTCCATTTTGTTTCTATCACATGGCAGTCACGTGAGCGCTTCAGCCTCACTTTCGCTATGGATTACACTTCCGTCCTGCTGCTTGCAATGGCTTCTAGGCCGATTGGTTTGAAATATATGAATTTTTGAAAATTAGTGACCGACTTCGGCATTTTCGCGATTTTTCCAATATGGATGACGAACAGTTATGGCGTCCATTGACTGAGGAAAGCGATGAATAAGGAGTGTATTCTGACCTATTTCGGCAGCGAGCTTGTGTTTGTTCGATCGATGCGAATTTTTGAAGTCGTGTTACTGACATCGGCATTTTCCCGACTTTTACATCATGGATGATGAGTCGTTATTGCATCCACTGAGTGATGACAGCGATGAAAATTCCTTTTTTTGTGAAAGATAGGAATTATAAGATCATGAAGTGAAAGGGTAAGTGAATGATTTTGATCTACATTTCCATTTCAGTCATCTTAGGCTTCAACAGTCTGCAAAAGTAGGCAGTGAATGACTAGTGAATGCAGTTTGCGACTACACTTTGGCAATTTGATTTTTTGGGTGGAGCCATGCATCCCCATAAGTTCATAACATCTTGAAATTCATTTTGCAACTCAGACATCTCGGCAACACATTCAAAACAAAAAAATCTGGTAGGGTATATTTTATTTTATTCTTTTTCTGACGCTACTCCCCCTTTTGTACGGAGTGACGTCCCTTGGGTTAGGATTTCAGAGGTGATTGAGAGCACAGAGCGTCAGGCACAAGAGGGCTAAGGGAGGTTCCACTGTATTAGATGCAAGTTAATTGAAAGTGGCCATTCCATACATTACCTTTGCGGTGAACTTGATGTAAACATCCAAATCCTGCATGTTGTAGACGGCATCGGTGAACAGCTCATCACCTGTGGCCACAGACACGTTAAAATACATTTATTATATAAGCAATTGTCAATAAAATTAGTCTTGAATGAGTGAGTCACAGAGAGTGGTTGGAAAGGAAAAGAAAAGGGAAAAAAACATGAGAAAAATAGAATTGGGTCTAACGTGAGAAGCCCGTGCTGCTGCGGGTGCATTATAGTTTTATACTCATAGTCATAGTAAAGTATATGTGAAGGTAATGTTGGTGTTTGTTATACTTATAGTTAAGTATGTGTGAAGATAATGTTGGTGTTTGTTATACTTATAGTTAAGTATGTGTGAAGATAATGTTGGTGTTTGTTATACTTATAGTAAAGTATATGTGAAGGTAATGTTGGTGTTTGTTATACTTATAGTTAAGTATGTGTGAAGATAATGTTGGTGTTTGTTATACTTATAGTAAAGTATGTGTGAAGGTAATGTTGGTGTTTGTTATACTTATAGTAAAGTATGTGTGAAGATAATGTTGGTGTTTGTTGTTATACTTATAGTTAAGTATGTGTGAAGATAATGTTGGTGTTTGTTATACTTATAGTTAAGTATATGTGAAGATAATGTTGGTGTTTGTTATACTTATAGTTAAGTATGTGTGAAGGTAATGTTGGTGTTTGTTATACTTATAGTAAAGTATATGTGTGAAGATAATGTTGGTGTTTGTTATACTTATAGTAAAGTATGTGTGAAGGTAATGTTGGTGTTTGTTATACTTATAGTAAAGTATGTGTGAAGGTAATGTTGGTGTTTGTTATACTTATAGTAAAGTATATGTGAAGATAATGTTGGTGTTTGTTATACTTATAGTAAAGTATGTGTGAAGATAATGTTGGTGTTTGTTTACTTATAGTTAAGTATGTGTGAAGGTAATGTTGGTGTTTGTTATACTTATAGTAAAGTATGTGTGAAGGTAATGTTGGTGTTTGTTATACTTATACAAGTTATAGTAAAGTATGTGTGAAGGTAATGTTGGTGTTAGTTTGTTATACTTATAGTAAAGTATGTGTGAAGGTAATGTTGGTGTTTGTTATACTTATAGTTAAGTATATGTGAAGATAATGTTGGTGTTTGTTATACTTATAGTAAAGTATATGTGAAGATAATGTTGGTGTTTGTTATATTTATAGTAAAGTATGTGTGAAGGTAATGTTGGTGTTTGTTATACTTATAGTTAAGTATATGTGAAGATAATGTTGGTGTTTGTTATACTTATAGTTAAGTATGTGTGAAGGTAATGTTGGTGTTTGTTATACTTATAGTAAAGTATGTGTGAAGGTAATGTTGGTGTTAGTTTGTTATACTTATAGTAAAGTATGTGTGAAGATAATGTTGGTGTTTGTTATACTTATAGTAAAGTATATGTGAAGATAATGTTGGTGTTTGTTATAGTAAAGTATGTGTGAAGGTAATGTTGGTGTTTGTTATACTTATAGTAAAGTATATGTGAAGATAATGTTGGTGTTTGTTATACTTGTAAAGTATGTGTGAAGATAATGTTGGTGTTTGTTATACTTATAGTAAAGTATATGTGAAGATAATGTTGGTGTTTGTTATAGTAAAGTATGTGTGAAGGTAATGTTGGTGTTTGTATAGTAAAGTTATAGTGAAGATAATGGTGTTGTTTGTTATAGTAAAGATAATGTGTGAAGTTAATGTTGGTGTTTTGTTATAGTAAAGTATATGTGTGAAGATAATGTTGGTGTTTGTTATTGTTATAGTAAAGTATATGTGTGAAGGTAATGTTGGTGTTTGTTATACTTATAGTTAAGTATATAATGTTGGTGTTTGTTATACTTATAGTTAAGTATGTGTGAAGGTAATGTTGGTGTTTGTTATACTTATAGTAAAGTATGTGTGAAGGTAATGTTGGTGTTAGTTTGTTATACTTATAGTAAAGTATGTGTGAAGATAATGTTGGTGTTTGTTATAGTAAAGTATGTGTGAAGGTAATGTTGGTGTTTGTTATACTTATAGTAAAGTATATGTGAAGATAATGTTGGTGTTTGTTATACTTGTAAAGTATGTGTGAAGATAATGTTGGTGTTAGTTTGTCATACTCATAGTAAAGTATGTGTGAAGGTTAAAAAATAAAAATATTATATAAACAAGATATTCACATACTACATGTATCCTTGTTCAGAGCTTCAGATTGTTTTTGAACTTCATGGGTCACATGATCCCTCCTTACAGAAAATGATGGGTCAATTTCCAAAATAATGGGCCAGTAATGTGTCGCTGTAGTATTACACTTAAATTGTTACAAACTTCATGGGTCAGATGACCCATTGCTGCACAAAATGAGGGGTCAAATCGCCGTCAACATGGGTCAATGGCCCGGGCCCGCCAACAATCTGAAGCTCTGTGTTCATAATTATGTCATGAACTGATATAAATTTAAAAAAAGCTGAACCTAGCCTTAGTTGATTTTCTCTTTTTTTTTCAGGCATCACAATACTCCAGAGTCCAATCCGCGGACGAACAACACTCGCCATGACTGGGAGTCGACATCGAGTCGGACCCCACAAAACTCAGCATCATTGCAATCATTCGCTACCAGATTTCTCGCGGAAAAGTTCAAAGTTCTCACATCATCGTAGTCTCCCGCGATCATATCCTCTAAATCGACTCATTTAAAACCCAAATCACAATCACTGTCATCAAAACAAACTCTGAAACAGTGAAAGTAAGAGTCTAGAGAGCTCGAAACTCGGAAGAAAAAACAAACATGGCCGCGATTTTTCGTTTTCGAAGGCGCAGTATGAAAACAAAACCGTTTAAAAATACCATTTGAGAATAAGATCACGCTGCCTCATGAAGTACAAACCGCGGCCGGCAGTGCCAAAATCGCGGCCAGTAGCTACCAAAACCGAGGACCGTTCTGATGCCTGTTTTTTTACTTCTTAGACTGTGTACACATTAGACGTGGAAACTCCATGCGCTTATAAAATCCGTAAATTTGTAAAAGAAAAATAAGCGCGTTTCCGCGGTGAAACGCGTGCGAATGATCCCATCCAATAATTTTCTTTTTAAAAACTTAGTTGCTGATAAACACATGATGTATCAGCCTAAGTATAATTAGTCAGGGGTCGCGCTAACGCATGTTTCTTGCGTATTTGACGCGTTTAAAAAATCACTAACTCATTTTTACGGCGTTTACGCGTAACCCGTACGCAAAATGACGTCCGCTCAAAATCGCATCTGAGTCTAGATGGTGAATCAGACTTTAGAAGTCCTACGGTCCCTACACGTAAAGTGATTCTGCTACACCAAACATTGGAACAGACTATAGAAAAGTGCCACTAGTAGTAGTAGTAGTAGTAGTAGTAGTAGTAGATAGGGACAACACAAGCTGTTAAGCTTTTTAGATAGTCCCATCTTTATAATCAGTGTTATGTCAATACTGGTCAAGGTTTTGCGGTCAAAATTTTCCTACAATTACTCGTCAAAGCATCTAAATAGGATTACATAATTTGGAGATCTGTAGAGACGATTTTTGAATAAGTTAGTATTGGGTGCACATTTTAGTTCGTTAGGTAAATCATTCCAGATGTTAGCAACTATTGCTGAAGCAATTTTTTCTGATATTAGTGTTGAAACGCTTAATAAAGACCTTGCCATAAGGGTTTCTGCTTTCAGAGGAGGTAAGTATCCCATCCTTTCTCTTTCATTAGTTATCCAGATTCCGTCCAGTACTGCTGTGACATAAGCGCAGTGCAGTGTGGCGGGGAAATCACTAACGTCATAAGGCGCAGGGATCTCAGTCTAGGAAAAAAAAAGCATTGCCTTATAGTCCGTAAAATATGGTATAAATTTGGGTGACCCAGCCAGCTGGCACCTGTTCAGTGGGTTTGAGCATGACGTCTGGAACACGTGTGACATGGTGTGGAGGGATACAATTTCACAATATTCATTCAAATCATTGTGGATCTATTGAGGTTGAGGAGTTAGCAGAGCAAAAAGCCAAGTCAAAATATTAAAACATGTAGGCCCTTCATAAACATTAATGGTTTATTTTTCGACAGACTGTGACCTCATTAATCAACATTATGATCAATCATTCAGTGAACATGTTGCTAAAAATAATATTCATTATGAGTACGATAACGAAATCACCAACTCAACTGGCACCTTAGCTTTTATCTTTCAAAAGGTAATTTCAAAATGAAAATATCCGGATTTAATAATCTAAGCATTAAGACCCCCTTCCTCGTATACGCACAAGTAATAGTGGGATTTTTCTCTATTTGAAATAGTCAGCAGCTCTCAAGTCGTCAAGGCCATTTTCTTACTTAGGTACTTACCTACTACTACTAGTTAGGCCTACTCGAGCCGAGGCAAGGCACAATAGAAATCATCGGCCACTAAAATCATGAAATTCATAAAGCTGAATTTTATTTGCAATTCACTCACCATTTAATTTATCCTTGTAGATGATCATTGTGAAGGATTTGGTGAATTTCGACACCCAACGTCAATACAGCTCAGACTAGCTGAATCAGGGCACGGGAAAAGGAAGTATCAAAAGGAAATGTCTGCGTTTGCGCAGAGAAACCGGAAACATATATGGAGACACTCCTACATTAGTGACACACGTGATTCACATCATGCACGTGTGTGTCTGTGTGTGTGTGTGTCCTTGTCTGTCTGTGTGTTCTTCTTCTTTCATAGAGCAACCATCATCTCTCTCTCTCTCTCTCTCTCTCTCTCTCTCTCTCTCTCTCTCTCTCTCTCTCTCTCTCTCTCTCTCATGTTTCGTGTGTGTGTGAGTACGTGAACGAGCTCTTCGTTTGAGCTTGATTTTTTTTCGCATGTTCTTCAATTTACTGTGAACATGCCTCTTGTTATTTTCTATTCTTTTTATGCATTTTTTACTTTCTTTTTGTTTTCCTTTTCTTGTTATTTGGCTTTTCTTTTTCCCCTCGAGGGCATGGTGTAATGAAGCTTGAGCTTATCCGTTTACCCTCATTAAACATTCGTATTCGTATTCGTATTCATGTTTTGATGCTTGTAAGTAATTTTGTTCTTCTTTGTGTGTGCCAGCATCTAGATTTTTGTTTGTGGCTCAAGCCACAAACCTATAACTCACTTTGTCGGTCAGTCGGTCTGTCTGTCGGTCCAAAATTGTCGCACTTCAAATCGACGAAAATGGTGTTTTACGTCCTCTTGGTCTGAATCAGACACATATGGGACACTTGTAAATACAAATATGGTGGGAACAATACTGGAGGCAACGCCCGGAGGCAGTACGAAACCAGTAAAGTCCCGATTTTTTTTATTAATACAGATAGGTGTAGCGGTAACCACGCCTCGGTTAAACCTCATCGGCTATGGCACCGCTACAAGTATAGTGTAATACGCTCGCACTTCAAATCGAGGCTACACTTCTGGCCGCTCTTTAAAATGATGTATTTTAAAAGCGTACAAAATAATAAACATATGTAATACAGACACTACAACAGACACGACGAGTATGCGGTGCTTCTTTTGATGAGTATAAGTAGGATACATAGTTTTAAATGTTTTCTAAAAGATATAAAAAGTTACGAAATGGTGCAGAGATAACATTCTGGTTTACAGATTAAAATTATTAAAAAGCCAGGGGAGGTAACTCATGATTGGAGTGGTAAAAATAGACCGCGTGCCACAAACTATTGCGATTTCGCGCTTGTTTCTTCTTCTTTTACACGATAAATGTTGGTACAGTGTGTGTGTATCGGTGTGTGTGTCACGGTGTGTGTGTGCGCGCGCCGCGCGCGTGCGTGTCTATGTGCGTGCGTGTGTGAGTGTGTGTGTGTGTAGCTCAGTATGGCGATGTGTGGATAATTGGTATTTACAAATATTTGTCATTCATGTATTGAGCTGGGGTTTTCTTCTTCTAATATTTTCTTCTTTCTTGTTGACGAAATGTAAACAAGCGTGTATTGTGCTTATTCTTTGCCAACATTAGAAAAGATTCGTTCGTTCGTTCGTTCTCTCTCTCAGTCTCTCTCTCTCCCTCTCTCTCTGTATGTATGTGTTGTTATGGCACAGGCTATGAGTATACTTAGTAGGCCTAAAGCTAATCCTCAATTTGTATATCTAATTCTTCTCCTATATAACAGACCCCGGGTCAGACTAGCTTTAAGTCCCCATCCAAAGGACTCAACGTTCAGTTCGATTTTCCTGTCAAACTTGAAAGAAAAGGCGAGGCTGGGATTCGAACCCGGGTCACTCACGATGCAGTCACGCATTGCATTTTTGGCAGGTGAACGTCTTAACCACTCTGCCACCTTTCTCCCTTCGCTCGCTGGGTTATAAATTGACACCGCCAGACATCCAGCGTTGACAACATGCTGATTCAGCTGCAGTGGCCTCCACTCAAGGACAAGGCTGGCTACCTTCTTCAAGTTCCACCATTGTTTTTTGGGGGGTGTTTTTTTGGTCCCATCTTCTGGGTTGTACATTGGCGTCGCTCCCACGCCGCTCTATCCGAATCCCAATTCGCAACTACACCCCGGCTTGTTCGAGTCGCAGAATCCGAGATCAGCAGTCCAAGGGGAGCAAATCTATGTTAGGCCGTCAGGAGGCAACCAACCGAGGAGACACTGCACTGCTGCTGAGTCACTTCGGTGGAGTTCAGCGAAGCCTGTTCACCATTGTTGTTGTTGTTCTTCAACACCCCACATCCTCCATCACCACAGACTCACACAGCTGCCTACCTGCTTTCTGCCTGTAACTAGAAATTACAGGAAGTATTCATTCTTTCCCAGGGCTGAGTGAGTGGAACTCTCTTCCACCTGAGGCAATGCCATCGGCCTCGGTGGAGGAATTCAAATACCAGATCTGAACCTCCTTGTACACACACACAAACAAAGATACACACACACACACACACATAAGCAACACACAAGACACACACACACACACAGAAGCAACACACAAGACACACACACACTGGTAACAACACACATTTACACTTAGAGACACATACATATACTCACACGCATACACAGACATGCGCATGCAAACACACACACACACACGCACAGACATGCACATGCATACACGCGCGCACACACACACTGAGATAAAGAGAGACAGGAAGAGAGAGAGAGAGAGAACTTGAAAACTTTAACTTTATTTTTCAAGGATAAAGATTTTAGGCAACGCCTCTCAAAGAGAGAGAGAGAGAGAGAGTTTAACTGAAAAATTAAAGATTAAAAGAAACACAACACATCACCAATCAAAAACGTTGTTAAAAAAATTGTTTATTACTGACACACACAGAGTGAACACTCATTTTTCTAACCTTGGCTTAATGGCACTAAAAAATAAATAACTGACGGGTTATAGCTTCAACAACATAATAACATAAACTAAAATAAAAGATTTCAAAAGACAAAACACAATACTGGGGTACACACACAAATAAAAAAACAACGGCACCATCTATATCTGCACCACTGAAAGAAAAAGTTGCCCTTTTTCTGGGATCTGGATCTGGATAAGTACCTCGAAGGAGCCTATGAAGGCTATAAACTCGACGGAAACTGGGAGAGCGTAAATGAGAGTTTGAACTTAGTGAATTTGTTTTTTCATTTTTTTCAATTTAAACTGTCTGGTGGTATTGACAGTATATTCCAGTTGGCTTTTTCGTAGTATCAGTCAATCAGTCCTTAAACAAACAAACAAAAATGTGTGTGTGTGTGTGAAAGCTTTAACATTTTTCGCAAATAAAAAGCAAGCAAACAACAACAAACATAGTGATGACACAAATTATTTTACTTTGGTCTAACACTTTAAAGGCCCCCCCCTCCCCCGCTTCCTCCCTTGAGTTGAAGACAAAGTTAGATTCTTCTTCTTCGTCTTATTCTTTGATCGCTCAGACAGTTTCCTGTCAATTATGAGCGCAGGTGCGTCATGCTTCCATTATGCGCCTAAAACATAGTTAGGCCCAGCAAATGTTATGCTCGTATGGGTCTTTAAATGGATATTGTAGTAAACAAATCTGTATGTAAACCAATGCCCATAACTATTAATATTTTCCATTATAATAATATAACATGTAGTAGGGGCCAACAGTAGCATGAGAGCTGTACCATTGATGGTTTTCTACAGTAATTGAAAATCATGGTACAGTTTAGTCTTGTTGAAGACTATGACTCTCAAACGAGGGGGAGGGCCCTTGCACCAGCTCTGGTGCTGCAGCCAAAGGGATGGGTTGGCCTTTGAGGACCTTCCTCAATGCCAGCTGTCCTCAAATCCCTCTGGCCGAGAGAGTGGGGATACACCCTGGGCAAGGCATCTCCACTATAAACAAATTCTAACCCAGCCCACCAGAATAGCATCTGCCCCCTCTGCTATCTGGCAGTCATTGTCGGAAACGACTGACTAGCATACAATATAACATACATCACAGCTAAAAAAGAGTCTGTAAAGTTGATATACAATATGAAATGGAATCATACCTTAAAACTTCATATATGATTCAAACGTATTTGTATATTCGATACATTTGTTACATACCTGTTAACAACAAATACTCTCAAAGAGATCTGATTATGGAAAACAAAATTAAATAGAAATCATGCAACAACTTAGATCGCATATTATGTAACATGAGAAACACACACACCAGTTAGTATGTTATATTTTTAAAAAAGTACACACTAGTTATTCATATGTAATAAATATTTTAGGAAAAGGTATGTACATATCGTGAAAGAGATAACAAGAACAACCTGGATGGTATTAACAGCAACAACATAACTGATAACGTTTCATATATACAGTAAAAATCGCTAAAGTCAAAATTTGAAGGGATTAAAATTTTATTTTGAGATAGCCAATACAGTGGATTTCTGATAACTCAAAAACACTGGATAACTCACAATACGTTTCTGGTCCCAGTTTAACCCTTTCGCCGCCAGCCATTTTTCAGCCAAAGAATACCTTTAAACTTAACTGGGTAGAGAAAAAAGTTATCTGCAAAATAGGGAATTCCTCTGTGATATTTATAACATTATGCCTATCCTGACCTCACAATATTAAGAAAATAGGGTCTTCGGATAACAGCCCTGATTTGATGCCATTTAATGACATAGGTGTTAAACCATTGTGGTGCATAAATGCGACATTGGCGGTGAAAGGGTTAATAATCTTTATGCTAAAAGGTCTTAATAACTCAAAATATTGGCGATCTCAAAATAAAATGTCAGTCCCTGCACTTTTCACTGTATTTTGAGTTAAAAAACCTTTTCAACATAAAGATCAACTGGGACCCAAAAAATTATTGTGAGTTATCCAGTTTTTTGAGTTACCTGTTTTTGAGTTGTCAGCATTCCACTGTAATACATATTTTAAGAAAACATAATGTAAATACAGCTGTATCGCGAAATAGATAACAAGAACCTGCATGGTATTAAAGACACACTGATGCACCACGATTAAGTCCCTTGTTTTTTTGTAGGTAACTGTGACCCACATACAAATGTCCCCAACTTCAAATAGAGGCTGCTCTTTAAAATGATGTTTCGTTTTCAATTGGGGGACATTTGCATAGGAGTCAAACCAGGTCAAAACAAGATTTCTTACCAGCTATAAGAGGGAAAACACGTGAAACTCGTGATTTTTACACGTGACCAGGTGGGTCTTTAACATGCTCCACCGGAATTTTTTTTAAATCCGAGAAGCGAAATAGTGCAATCTGGTGCAATAAAGGACTATTAACAACAACAACAACAACAACACAAAAGCTGATAACATTCATGTGATTGTCTTAGGGCATGTGCACATTTACAAAACCAGTACGGAAAATCCGCAATCTGCAAAAAAAAACCAATCTGGAAGTAATAAATATGAAGGATTGTGCATATTACATGCGGCAACTCATCTGCATATCCCATCTGCATATTTCTAAAGAGAACGGGGTTTCTGTACGAAGCTTGCGGACTGCGGATCTAATGTGCATAAGCCCGTACCCAATCACAACAATCCATTTTTATCACCCATTTAAAGCACCAATCCGAAAAGTAAAAACCTCAAAATTGTTTGGTGACTATCGCCGTGGGGATACCAAGGGGGGGTCTTTTAAAAAAAATAGTTCTCCCACCTTCTGTAAGTTCTGTGCTTGTAATTTCCTCTAATCTGCCACTCTCTTTGACTCTGCCTTTTCCCTTTGCTTTCTATCATCTACTATCTTTCTGACTTATTGGCCCATTCTCCTGCCTTTTTTTACAGAAAAATCTTTAAAATAATTATTCTCCTTTGAGCTCCTCCGAAATCGGAATGTGTCGGCTGTACGCAGCGGGGAGACCAGTGAAAACTGAAAACCGGACACATATGTACCTTACCCATTATGGCCTGGGAATGCAGAAGAAGAAGAAGTCTGGCGACTTGTTCCATGGACTGAAAAGCATTGTTCTTGTCCTGACAGATTTAATGATGATACATGAACAGCACAAGATAGACCTATGCGCATGAAACTGAAGTGAAATATGTGTGTGTGTGTGTGTGTGCAACTCAGTAAGTGTAACTGGGAAATTACATGGGTGCTCCTGGGAAATTTCAAGGGATCCAGGGGCCACCTAGGCCCCGGCAGAGTGCAGGGACAGCGCCCCTCTTGGGGGTTCCGGGGGTCAATGCCCCCCCCCCTGGAAGCTGAAGGGAAACAACAGATTCCAATGTAATTAACAGGTTCTCGTTGCACTTTCACTGGTTAAACTTCATGACCTCTATAACCAGCAAAATGCATCCTCTCAAATTCTCATAATCTGGCAAGGCCGGCCCCAGGCAATACAAAAAATCCTGAACTTCAGGACATCCTGGACAAAAAAATCCTGAACTTCAGGACATCCTGGACAAAAAAATCCTGAACTTCAGGACATCCTGAAAGCAGGAGCATCCATGAAATTATGCATGCAATTTCAAAACATTGGTCGCTTGCTTAATTTTTTTTTAAAAATCACTGATTAATGTGCAATTAAAACAGTTGCTGACTCAAATGAAATTCACTAAACAGAAAAAAATCATAACAATTTGCTCAAGTATACATAAATAGAACAAAAAATCACACTTAAATAACAAAGAAAGTAAGTTTTAAAAAGTACAGTCGGTTAACGACTGTCATAAAAAAAAAAGAGTACTTTTGCGTACTGTTTATTGATAAGAAAATATAAATATAAATATGCCAAATTGATCAAATGCCTTTGAACATATAGAAACATTCCAAACAAAAGCAAAAACAACAATTGTAAAATATCTTTTTTGTATCACAGCTTTTAGGAATTTACATTATTCTCTCATACCAGGTTCTACACTTTCAAAAAACAAACAAAACATCACCCCAAACAGCTTCTTTTGCTATATTTGCTGTTTGCTAAACATCACCCCAAACAGCTTCTTTTGCTATATTTGCTGTTTGCTAAACATCACCCCAAACAGCTTCTTTTGCTATATTTGCTGTTTGCTAAACATCACCCCAAACAGCTTCTTTTGCTATATTTGCTGTTTGCTAAACATCACCCCAAACAGCTTCTTTTGCTATATTTGCTGTTTGCTAAACATCACCCCAAACAGCTTCTTTTGCTATATTTGCTGTTTGCTAAACATCACCCCAAACAGCTTCTTTTGCTATATTTGCTGTTTGCTAAACATCACCCCAAACAGCTTCTTTTGCTATATTTGCTGTTTGCTAAACATCACCCCAAACAGCTTCTTTTGCTATATTTGCTGTTTGCTAAACATCACCCCAAACAGCTTCTTTTTGCTATATTTGCTGTTTGCTAAACATCACCCCAAACAGCTTCTTTTGCTATATTTGCTGTTTGCTAAACATCACCCCAAACAGCTTCTTTTGCTATATTTGCTGTTTGCTAAACATCACCCCAAACAGCTTCTTTTGCTATATTTGCTGTTTGCTAAACATCACCCCAAACAGCTTCTTTTGCTATATTTGCTGTTTGCTAAACATCACCCCAAACAGCTTCTTTTGCTATATTTGCTGTTTGCTAAACATCACCCCAAACAGCTTCTTTTGCTATATTTGCTGTTTGCTAAACATCACCCCAAACAGCTTCTTTTGCTATATTTGCTGTTTGCTAAACATCACCCCAAACAGCTTCTTTTGCTATATTTGCTGTTTGCTAAACATCACCCCAAACAGCTTCTTTTGCTATATTTGCTGTTTGCTAAACATCACCCCAAACAGCTTCTTTTGCTATATTTGCTGTTTGCTAAACATCACCCCAAACAGCTTCTTTTGCTATATTTGCTGTTTGCTAAACATCACCCCAAACAGCTTCTTTTGCTATATTTGCTGTTTGCTAAACATCACCCCAAACAGCTTCTTTTGCTATATTTGCTGTTTGCTAAACATCACCCCAAACAGCTTCTTTTGCTATATTTGCTGTTTGCTAAACATCACCCCAAACAGCTTCTTTTGCTATATTTGCTGTTTGCTAAACATCACCCCAAACAGCTTCTTTTGCTATATTTGCTGTTTGCTAAACATCACCCCAAACAGCTTCTTTTGCTATATTTGCTGTTTGCTAAACATCACCCCAAACAGCTTCTTTTGCTATATTTGCTGTTTGCTAAACATCACCCCAAACAGCTTCTTTTGCTATATTTGCTGTTTGCTAAACATCACCCCAAACAGCTTCTTTTGCTATATTTGCTGTTTGCTAAACATCACCCCAAACAGCTTCTTTTGCTATATTTGCTGTTTGCTAAACATCACCCCAAACAGCTTCTTTTGCTATATTTGCTGTTTGCTAAACATCACCCCAAACAGCTTCTTTTGCTATATTTGCTGTTTGCTAAACATCACCCCAAACAGCTTCTTTTGCTATATTTGCTGTTTGCTAAACATCACCCCAAACAGCTTCTTTTGCTATATTTGCTGTTTGCTAAACATCACCCCAAACAGCTTCTTTTGCTATATTTGCTGTTTGCTAAACATCACCCCAAACAGCTTCTTTTGCTATATTTGCTGTTTGCTAAACATCACCCCAAACAGCTTCTTTTGCTATATTTGCTGTTTGCTAAACATCACCCCAAACAGCTTCTTTTGCTATATTTGCTGTTTGCTAAACATCACCAAAAACAGCTCTTTTTGTTATATTTGCTGTTTGCTGTTTTCTTGTTTGTCTATGTTGATGAAGGCGCATTCGCCGAAATATCCAGTAGTTTTGTTTTGTCTCTTGTGAATAAAATAACGTCACTTTACACTTGTCGTGTAGTTGTTTGTTTGTTGCATAACACAAAACAGATTAAAAACACACAAAGGATAAATGACAAAGCTTGTGTGTGTGTGTGTGTGTGTATGTGCGTGCCTGTGGTATGTGTGTGTGGTGTGTGTGTGTATGTGTGTCATCTGTGTGTGTGTGTGTGCGTGTGTGTGTGTACGTACATGCGTCATTTGTGCGTGTGCGTGCAGAATGTTTAAAGGCACAACTGGGCTATAAAAGAGCCGATCCCAGGAATCAGGGAGTCAGTTGTGAGTGGGAGAGACAGAAACAAGCCAGCGGCTCTCCTAGCTGCAGGCTTTCGCCTGTGCCAGTTTAGTTTTTCCCTCCTTTTCCGTTTGAAAATACTATCACCACAATAGTTGATTTTAACCAACTTGCCTCCCCTTTGCCTTGGGCTATTCCATGTTGCTCAAACCAAGAAAAAGAAGTTTAAGAAAAAATGTTTTTGGGACAAGATTACGATGAACGTTTAACATTTCTGACTAGAAACGCTTATCTCCTTGTCTTTTTCCATCAATAAGAAAAAATCGGCTAAGTTGTAATTTGGGCATCCCACATCATAATTTTCACTGCTCAGGAAGAAACATTTTGCCATTCTTGGGAAAGGGATAGGGTTAGGATCAGCCTAGAGTTATTGTCATGAAACTGACAGAACCAGACTTTGAGATCGAGAGTCGTAAACATGAGGAGGGGTGGGTGTCTAAACCACAACTTTGCCGAAATATCAACCTAAGCACCAACGCATAACTTATGAACAAAATATCCCCATACCACACATCATTCAGTTTCAAACACACATAAGAATCCTTGCCATTGTGTAAATTCAGCACCTTTCTCACTCAAAACCTTGTACATTAAAAGTGAAAACAAATCCACATGGGTGCAACTCCCCCAAATGAAAAAACCCTGAAAGGCAGGGGTCCAGGGACCCATGGCCCCGGCAGGGTACAGGGGCAGAGCCCTGTCGGACGATTCAGGGGGGCAACTTAAGAGAGAGATATAACGAGATAAGACAGTTAAAATAATAGACAGACAGTTTGAGTCTGACAGACCTGTTTACCCCCTACACAAGTCTTGAGTAGTCTGGATAGCTGAAATGAGTAGTTTGGGTGCAAAATGTGTAGTTTTATTCATTAAACCATCAAACAATGTTCACTGAAAATGAATAATTAGAGCATTATTTTCAATTTTGAAGAGTAGTAGAGGTCCAAATTGAGTAGAACACTACTCGAAAAGAGTAGAGTAAACAGGTCTGGACTCTGGTAAGCCTTGTAAAATTATTACATTGCCTTTGCAAACTTCCAAGATAGAACCACCAAGTTTTTTGATGAATTAACAAAACTGAAGTTCAGTTTCTGATAACATTAAAGATACTGAAATCAGTGTAAAAATGAATGAGTAGCACCCATGAATCTATGGGGGGAAAAAGACCCAACCAACCAACCAAAAAATAAATGGCAAGGAATAGGTAGTTTTGCGTACATTAAAATTTTCATCACAAAAATCGTGAAAAGGTGAGATTTTCACTTTCAGTCAAAACAACAACAAAAGATGTTCATGGAACAATAACTTTCCATGCATCACTCAAACTAATCTATTAACGTGTGAAACACTTAACAAAAATGTGTCAAAATTTGTTATTCAATCTCTTGGAATCTGGTAATAAATAGAGGATTACAAACTTCGATTCCGTGTACAATATGAAAAACAAAAATTCTATTAAAAATTAGATGTTGCTGCTTGAAATATCTTGGAATCGTTAATAAAACAACAATGTGAGGAGAATCTGTGAAATAACAAACAAAACTCTGCCTCGAAAAACAATTTTCGATAACACTGACGTTTCTTTTTCCTGTTTCCCACGAGCTTTCCAAACGCTTCTGCAGGTCTTTGAGGCAAACATATTTCATAAACAATAAACAAAACTCTCGAAGAACATTGATGGTTATGTTTGTGTTTGAGGCGGGGGGTTGTCACAGGTATCTTTAGTGGGGAGAGGGGATGGGAGGTGGGGTTGTATCGCTTTTAATGTAGAGATAACCACCTTTGCTTATTTTCACAATATTCTCTCTTAGCCTGTAGCGAGGCTTTAACCCCTTCCCTGCCTGCATTTGTGTCTACTACGGGAAGCCTGATGTCACTGATGATGCCATAACTTTCGATGTCGTAGTCCTAGAATGCTAGTTTTGTTTTAGATAGAAAAGTCAGGAAAGATATAATATCTCTGGACCGTTTTCTCAGACTGAGTCTAACTGGCCTCACTTCGATTTTTATAATAAAATAAAAGATAATATCTCAATATTTATCCGACAGTGACGGGGCAAATCGACATTTATCTTTTTCCAGTCGCCCGAAGGCCTTCCAGACTCTTCTGCAGATTCTCGATGCGAACGTCTTTCAGATGCAGCAGATGCTCCAGTCTTTTGATCTTGTACTGCAGGATCTGACACGTCTCCTCCTTCATCAGCAACTCCTGCTCCTTCTCCTCCAACAGGATCGACGGAACCA
Organism: Phymorhynchus buccinoides; assembly: GCA_017654935.2. Taxonomy (NCBI): domain Eukaryota; kingdom Metazoa; phylum Mollusca; class Gastropoda; order Neogastropoda; family Raphitomidae; genus Phymorhynchus; species Phymorhynchus buccinoides. The sequence continues at coordinate 4,573,183 of CM065708.1, read as the reverse complement.
TCTCATCCTGTGGAGCGAGCTTTCCGCCTTTCGACATCACCCCCGTCGCCGGCGGCAACATCAAGGCACCCCCCGGGGGGGCAGCGCCGAGAGACGAGATTCTACTCGACAAATTTTGATCGACCTCCGGCCGGTGGTCGCTTTCCGCGCCCTTCAATCGGCGCTGGGGTTTGGAGTTGGAATCCCAGTGGACTAGGTCTAGACGGGTGCGGAGGATGCAGAGGAACGCGTGGATGACGTTGGGGTTGGCGGCGACCATCTGGTCCATGACGCTAGGGGAAAGGTCAAGGTTGAGTTTCTTGAAGACCTTGTTGTTGAGGATGGTCCAGTTTTGGAGTTTTTGTTTTGTGCTGTTGGCGGTTGTGTAGTTGTGGAGTTCAACCAGCCGGTGGAAGCGGTGTTTGATGACTTCCGCCACCAGCACGCCATCTGCAAATTAACGCAGATATTTAGCACACCGTCTGTACATCAAAGCAGAAATTTGTAATATTTATACAATAATATATTCTGGCACACATTTTCTTTCTTCTTCTTCCTATTACTGGACTGGGCCTCACGGCGTTTGAAGTCCAACTTGGTCCGCCACTGACAGGCAACGTGTGCTCTCAGTGCCTAATTTTAAAACTTGAATAATAATTTGGGACCCATCCCTAAAACTTGAGGTTAAAACTATATACATTGGTCCACTGGGAGATCAGCGGACGGAGGCCTGGTGGCTGATGTAAATGCCACCTAGGCTGTGTGTGTGTGTGTGATTGCGTAAGGTGTAAGTATAAATTTACAATTACACACTGCAACTGGTTAACCGCTATGTACATGTATGTGTTTGTGACTCATATCATATCATATACAGCATAGGCTTTTAAATAGCCTTTAGCCTGCTATTTCCTTTTAGTTTATAAGGAAACACAATTTAAAACTTTTTTAGTTTTTTTTGTTGGTTATTTTTTTGTTTTTTGTTTTTTTGTTAGAGTACAACATACAGTGAAAACAAGCAAACTGATCTGCATACTAATTATTACTGAATACTTATGTTAGTATGGAAGCAATAATCTTCCCAAAAATTAAACCCTAGTGTGTGTGCATTATATAAATGTATGTGATGAGTTTATGTTACAGTTTTGTAAATCTGTTTACATAATTATATTGTTTCATGCATGTTTGAAACTGTGTGCATGTGTGTGTATATCACTATATGAGAGCATGTGTGTATGAGACTTTTTTTTTTAGAGCATGTGCGTATGCACATGTATGTGTGTGTATGCGGTGTGTATGTCACTATGTTTCTGTCTGTATTTATTTCTTTATTTATTAAGACAACTTTTATAGCGACTAATCTTTAAGCTCTAACTCTAACTCTAAGCGCTTTACAGAAATCACTAAAATGAATAGTAAACACAATGAACAAAAAGTATACATCAAACATTGACCAACACCCCCCTTCCCTGATCCCTCAGTCAATTTCTCAATCACGCCCAAATAATGAATGACATAATCTACAGTACACTTTCGCAACCAACTTGAAACACTCACACTGATGGACACTTAAAGACGCTCAGGCCGCACTATTAACAAATCACACCCACACTTATAACGAGAGAGAGAGAAGAGAACGAGAGAGAGAGAAAGAGACAGACATACAGACAGGGAAAGACAGAGACGGAGACACAGAGAGTCAGACAGAGGGACAGACAGAGAAAGAGAGAAGAGAGAGACACACAAACAGAGACAGAGATATATAGGACTGAAATACAGTTGCATGCATCATAAAATAACAACTTACTATAATTTGTACATACAATAGTCACAAAAAAGGCACATTATATTCAATATTAATAAACATTCACACCCACACCAGACGCCACGGAACTTAGACTTAGAAGTTAGAGGGCGCATGAACCTACTAGAAAACATAGAAGGCGAAAGACCTACTGCTTGTCGCAGTCAAAAGTGTAGCTCGTGCAAATCTGCCGCTCGCTACTATGAGAGTCTGTATTTGCGACATTGAGCATGATTTCACTCTTTCTTTACTTGAACCATTTACCTAACCCTAACCCTACAAAAAAGTGAAATTTGTGGTTCATGCTCAATGTCGCAAATACAGACTCTCATAGTAGCGAGCGGCAGATTTGCACGAGCTACACTTTTGACTGCGACACTGCTTACCCTGGGGTAAGACCATTAAACCCCCCAGTTCAGCCGGAAGGGCCCAGGCCCCACTTCCAGAAGCAAGCAACAAATAAATATGCGTGCAGTGTGTGTGTGTGCGTGCGCGTGTGTGTGCGCGCGCGCGCGCGTGCGTGTATGTGTGTGAATGCATATGTATGTGTTTATATGAATGCAAAAGCAGTAACACACACGAAGTAAACTTAGCAAATTACCAGAAAAATCTCGCGCCAAATTTCGTTTAGGTCTGGACAGAGGTATGCTGTCTATCCAAGTATACAGCTCTTCCAAGTCATGTTCAGACAACTGCGTCCTCTCTAGCTCCTCTGCACTATTTAGGGTCACCATTTTGTTTTGTTCTTTGTGGCCTCCGATGGCGGAAAAGATGGATGATTCAGGTTCGAAATTATCTACAGAGAATTAGTTTCAGGACCATACTTGTTTACATAGTCGTCGTCGAAACCATTTCCCAGAACTCCAAGCTCTTCCGGAAATTGATTTGTGTGTGTGTGTGTGGCAATGACTAAAGACCGAAACGATTCCAAATTCATAATTATTGAAGAGAAAGTGATTCACGTACATTGGTAATTCAATAACTTCTCATCTTTCGCGATTCGTATTCTAGCCCCAACAACAACAACAACAACAAAAGATGTAAGGCATTGAACCTGTAACGATCTGTCTTTCAAGGGAAGAAAAAAATACTAAACTATATACATCGGGGTTGGGAGAGAGAGAGAGAGAGAGAGAGAGAGAGAGAGAGAGAGAGAGAGAGAGAGAGAGAGAGAGAGAGAGAGAGAGAGAGAGAGAGAGAGAGAGAGAGAGAGAGAGAGAGAGAGAGAGAGAGAGAGAGAGAGAGAGAGAGAGATTTCTGTTTCTCTGTGTATCTGTCTTTCTGTTTTTTGTTTGTTTTTGGTTTTGCTTTAGTTCTTTCTCTAGGTGGAAACCCACTAGTTTAAGAGTCTTACTCACCCACCAAAGAGCAAACTGTACCATGACTATAATTGTACAGCTTTTATCATACTATTGGCCCCTACTTGTACAACAGGCTCATGTCAACCAGTGATAAAAGCCATTTTGAGTCTGCACAGCAAACGGTGTATCTAAAAATACTTAAATTATCCTTGACTGTTTTTGGGATCTATCTTCTCTCTACCGTAATATCTCATCAGTTCACTTTCTACAGTATCTTTGCTGAACTTATTTTCTTTCTTTTTCGTACTACCCCCTAAAGTGCAGCAGAATCTTCAACGTGATGAAGTTGGCTGCCTATGCTATGCGAAGAAGAAGAAGAAGAGTCAAGACCTTTAAAGACCCCCCACGTCACGTGTCACATTCCCTCTTATGCTAGGAATATTTCTTTACATTTCTTACCAGCTATAAGAGGGAAAGCACGTGAAAATCGTGGTTTTGACACGTGACGTGCTGGGTCTTTAAATGTTCCTGATAAGGCCATGCATGATAAGCGTATTATTCTTAGTCCTCGACCTTAGATATGAACAAGACATAATGAAGAGATTAATTTCACCCCTAGTAGTATTGAGTATCTGACCAGCGGGATCGGCCCGTCTCTATAGGGGAAGACGGGGTAAAAAGCGCATGGGCGGGTAAGAAGCCCACCCCAATTATCTCATGAAATGAAGCAAATTTCAGTCTCATTTTGCCCATGAGACGAGCGTTAATGTCTAGCATTCGTCTCATGGGCAAATTTGACTGAAATTTTCTTTATTTCATGAGATAATTGGGGTGGGCTTCTTACCCGCCCATGCGCTTTTTACCCCGTCTTCCCCTATGTTCCCGTCACTGTGTGTCACCCGTCTCTATGTGTCATCCTCGACTCATTGAGCCCCTGTCTCTATGTGTCATCCTCATTGTGCCCCCGTGTCTATGTGTCACCCTCATTGTGCCCCCGTCTCTATGTGTCACCCTCATTGTGTCTCTATGTGTCACCCTCATTGTGCCCCCGTCTCTATGTGTCACCCTCATTGTGCCCCTGTCTGTATGTGTCATCCTCATTGTGCCCACGTCTCTATGTGGCACCCTCATTGTGCCCCCGATGTGTCACCCTCATTGTGCCCCCGTCACTATGTGTCACCCTCATTGTGCCCCCGTCTCTATGTGTCAACCTCATAGACACTGGGGCATACAGACATGGGAACACATAGATACAGGGACACATAGACACGGGAAAATATAGACACGGGGACACACAGACATGAGGACACATAGAGACGGGGACACACAGAGACGAAATTGGTGACATATACATAGAGACGGGCGTATATCGCTAGACCTACTTAGCCGCGAACAGCATCCATTGCCAAAGGCACGATTCGTCACTCATGCACGTGCACGACAGGAAGGAGCAGCCACGTGCACTGAGTGACATGCGCAGTCGACCGATTCCCATAATTATTCCTCTATACTAGCCTCCGGAGTGGGACAGACAGGAGTATTGGATTTCAATAATTATTATATGGACACGTTATATTAGGGAGAGAGACAGAGAGAGAGAGAGAGAGAGAGAGAGAGAGAGAGAGAGAGAGAGAGAGAGAGAGAGAGAGAGAGAGAGAGAGAGAGAGAGAGAGAGGGGGGGGGGGCGTCCTTGCCTCCCCCT
>CM065708.1:4548400-4553400 GCA_017654935.2 Phymorhynchus buccinoides | reverse complement strand
TCTTTCTTTTCTTTCTTTTTTTCTCTCTCTTTCTTTTCTTTCTTTCTTTCGTTCTTTTCTTTTTTTCTTCCTTCCTTTCTCTCTTTCTTTTCTTTCTTCCTTTCTTTCTTTCCTTCCTTTCTTCCTGTCTTTCTTCTTTTCTTTTTCTCTTCCTTCCTTTCTCTCTTTCTCTCTTTCTTCCTTCTTTTCTTTCTTTCTTTCTTTCTTTCTATCTCTCTTTTTTCTTTCTTCCTGTCTTTCTTTATTTCTTTTCTTTTTCTTCTTCCTTCCTTCCTATCTTTCTTTCTTTCTGTCTTTTTTCTTTCTTCCTTTTTCTTTCTTTTCCTTCCTTTCTTTCTTTCTTTTCTTTCTTTTCTTTTTCTTTCTTTCTTTTTTTTCAATTTCTTTCTCTCTTTCTTCCTTCCTTTTCTCTTTCTTTTCTTTCTTTCTATCTTTCTTTTATCTTTTTCTTTCTCTATTTCTTTCCTTCATTTCCTTTTTCTTTCTTTTCTCTTCTTTCTTTCTTCCTTCCTTCCTTTCTCTTCTTTCTTTCTTTCTTTCTTTCTTTCTTTCTTCTTTCTTTCTTTTTCCTTTTTCTTTCTTTCTTTTCTTTCTTTCTTTCTTCTCTTTCTTTTTCTCTTTATTTTCATTTCTTTCTCTTCTTTCCTTCCTTTCCTTCCTTCCTTTCCTTTCTTTCTTTCTTTCCTTCGTTATTTCTTTCTTTCTTTCTCTTTATTTTTTTCATTCTATCTTTCTTTTAGTTCTTTCTTTCTTTCTTTCTTTCTTCTTTCCTTTCTTTCTCGTTCTTTCTTTCTTTCTTCTTCCTTCTTCCTTTCTTCCTTTCCTTTCTCTTCTTTCTTTCTTTCTTTCTTTCTTTTCTTCTTTCTTTATTTCGTACTTTCTTTCTCTTTCTTTTTTCCCGTTAATTCCTTTTTTTTCTTTCTATCTTTCTTTCTTTCTTCCTTTCTTCCTCCTCCTTCTTCCTTCCTTCCTTTCTTCCTTCCTTTCTTTCTTTCTTTTTTTCTTTCTTTCTTCTTCCTTCTTTCTTTCTTTCTTCTTTCTTTCTCTCTTCTTTTTTTCCTTTCTTTCTTTCTTTCTTTCTTTTTTTCTTTCTTTCTTTCTTCCTTCCTTCCCTTTCTTCTTTCTTTCTTTTTCTTTCTTTTCTTTTCTTATCTTCTCTCTATTCCTTCCTTCCGTTCGTTCTTTCTTTTTCTCTCTTTTTTTCCCCTTCCTTCCTTCCTTTCTTTCTATCTTTCTTTCTCTTCTTTTCTTTTCTTTCTTCCTTCCTTCCGTTCTTTCTTTCTTTCTTTCTTTCTTTCTTTATTTCTTTTCTTTTTCTTCCTTCCTTCCTTCTTTCTTTCTGTCTTTCTTTCTCTTCTTCTCTTTCTTCCTCTTCTTTTTTTCTTTCTCTTCTTCTTTCTCTCTTTCGTTCTCTCTCTCTCTCTTTCTCTCTCTCTCTCTCCTTTCTTTCTCTCTCTCTCTCTCTCTCTCTCTCTTTCTTTCTCTCTTTCTTTCCTTTTCTTTCTTTCTTTCTTTTTTCTTTCTTTCTTCCTTCCTCTCTTCCTTCTTTCTTTCTTTCTTTTCTTTCTTTCTTTCTTTCTTTCTTTTTCGTTTTTTTTCTTCCTTCCTTCCTTTCTTTCTTTCTTTCTTCTTTCTTTTCTTCTTTCTGTCTTTCTTTCTCGTTCTTTCTTTCTCTCTTTCTTTCTTCCTTCCTTCCTTCCTTCTTTCTTTCGTTTTGTACTCCCAGTTCTCTGTCCTCTGTCTGTCTGTCTTTCTTTGACTTTCTTCCCTTTTGACTGTTCCTTGAACTAGGCTATCGTGTAATTTAACTTCTTCCCCACCCCACTCCCCACCCCCTTAATTTCTTTGGCTCTTTCGGCCTTTTCTGTCCTTTCCTTCTTAGTTGACATCAAGCAGTATTTATAATTTCGGCAGCTCTTTTATTTTATTTTTTTAAAGCTTTATTACCAAGAAGGATCTTCTCTCTCTCTCTCTCTCCCTCTCTCAGAGTGGTTAAGACGTTCTCCTGCTCGATTTCAATGCGTTTCTGCAGCGTTGAGTGACCCTTATCTTCGAATCCCGGCCTCCTCGCCCTTTCTTTCTAGTTCGACAGGAAAATCGAACTGAACGTCGAGTCCTTCGGATGGGGACTTAAAGCTAGTCTGACCCGTGCGCTTTAAGCACAACGACGGCAGTTAAAAATCGGTAAGAGCAGGGAGAAATCTCGCTGCCTGGTATGACCAAATTGATAGCTAGGTTTCCCAAATCTGCCCCCACCGCCTCCTCACCTTGCCCCCCCCCCCAAAAAAAAAAAGAAGAAAAAAAAAGGGGTAGGCGCTGTGTTTGCGGCGACACGCTCTCCAGGGGAGAGTAGCAGGAATTTCACAGAGATAAATCTCTATGACTAGAGTATGCCAAATACCAATGATCATTGTCACTAACAATTAATTCCATTATTTACCATTTTAGTCGAAAAGACGGAACAGCCACCGCGTGACCTATTTCGGGGTTCCTGCTCGTGACGGGGCTGTCACGCGACTGTCACACGTCTTTGTGTCACTAGTCATATCTACACCTTCCTAGTGACATGGCTGTTCTATCAACCTCCCCCTGTTTGTGCGATATTTTCATATGCATATTTTAAATTGTTTCAATAGATTAAATTTAAAAAAAATTATTATTAAACCTTTTTTTTTACATTTTCCATTAATTAAGGAAATTAAACTTAAAAAAGAAGTCAAGGCAGAGAGGAAAACAAACATAAACAATAAGAAATTTTCAGATGCATATTCTAAATTGTTTGAATGGATTTTTAAAAAAATGTCATTGAGCCTTTTTCTTTTCTTCAATATATCGGCATATTCAACCTGATGAAGTTGGCCGATTGACGAGAAGAAGAAGAAGAAGAAGAAGAAGAAGAAGAAGAAGAAGAAGAAGAAGAAGAAGAAGAAACTAAATGGATGAAATCTACCGTAAGAAAAAGACGAAAGGGTGGAGAAATTAAGGGTGTGGTTAAAAAAATGTTTTACTCCTGAGTATCCAACATTATAGACCCACCAGATCGCGTGTCAAAATCACGGGTTTCACGGGTTTTCCCTCTTATAGCTAGTAGGAAATCTTGTCTTGACCAGGTTTGACTCCTATACAAATGTCCCCAAATTGAAAACGAAACATTATTTTAAAGAGCAGCCTTAATTTGAAGTTGGGGACATTTGTATGTGGGTCACAGCTACCTAGAAAAAGCCAAGGGACTTAATCGTGGAGCGTCAGTGTGTCTTTAATGCCCGCTGTTTAAGTTGACTCAAACGACAAGCCATTTAAATGTACCCCCCACAGGTTCGCACAGTTTCTGGGAACACGTGTATATGGCTTGCTTTTTATTTATTTCCTGAAAGATGACAAAATAGGCTACAGAGGTATGACGTGAGGTTTCTACGCAAAACGCATGGTATTTGACAGCTTTAGCAGTAGGTTTTTTGAGCTGCAGTGCCGCTCAATTGGCTGCTAATGTTAGGCGTTTAGTTTCGATTTCTTGTTGTATGGAACGGCGTCTCTCTCTCTCTCTCTCTCTCTCTCTCTCTCTCTCTCTCTCTCTCTCTCTCTCTCTCTCTCTCTCTCTCTCTCTCTCTCTCTCTGTCGTGCAGGGATGTAGTTCAATATGGTGTTTTTGTGTTTTTGTTTTGGTTTAAAGTTTGTTTTATACTTAACATAGGCTTAATTAATAAGCATGCAACTTTTCTTTTGTAAAAGGTTAACAGCAGTCACGCACACACGCACATGCACGCACATACGCACGCACGCACACACGCACACGCACACACACACACACACACACACACACACACACACACACTCTCTCTCTCTCTCTCTCTCTCTCTCTCTCTCTCTCTCTCTCTCTCTCACACACACACACACACACACACACACACACACACACACACACACACACACACACACACACACACCACAGTGGAGATGCCTTGCCCATGGTTCATCCCCACTCTCTCAACCAAAGGGATTTGAGGACAGCTGGCGATAGGGAAGGCCAACCAATCCCTTTGGCTGCAGCACTAGAGCCAGTGCAAAATGCCCCCTAGTTGGAGAGTCATAGTCTTCCACAAAAGAAGACTTGGCTGCACGAAAAGTTTCCAGTACTATAAAAAAGCATTTATAGTAGTAGTAGTAGTAGTAGTAGTAGTAGTAGTAGTAGTAGTAGTAGTAGTAGTAGTAGTAGTAGTAGTAGTAATTAGGGCTAGAAGTGGGCCTCGCGGCCCTTTTACGCCCTTTCTCGCTTGTGACTTTGATTTGTTTCAGGGTGGCTTGCTTTCTACAGCTAAACTATAAAATGTAACAAAAATATGGAATGGACTTTTTCTTCGTATTTAATTTTTTTTTTAATTCATCAAACGTAGTATAACATTTTTTGACATCATTGTGTCTTTGTCCAGAAGATTTTTGAATATGTTTATGTTAGGTGCAGCCTTAATGTTAGTTGACAAATTATTCCAGTATTGAAAACTCGGTTAGAATAGTAAAACTTGCGAATGTTAGTAACTGATCGTCTTAAAAATAACTTCTCTGTACTATTTCGTGTCATGTTTGTGATATTTTTTTTAACAAAAATGTTGTTAAAGTCTGTGGAGTCATCAATATTATTTATTATTTTATATACTTGTATAAGGTCTCCCCTGACTCTTCTTCCCTTCAGAGAACTGAGGCAATCCCAGGAATTTTAATCTTTCACTCTAAGTTCAAAGTTTCTCATTTACTAAAATATTAGCCCCTACCGCAAGCTAGTGTCACCAGTGATAATAATAAATTAAAACAAGTGCAACGCCGAGCGGCTGCAAAGTCCCCTCGCAGCATCGCCGAGCTACTCCGAAATCGGAATGTGTCGGCTGTACACATACATAAAAACGCATCAAAACAGCACGTAACTACATAAAAACGCATCAAAACAGCACGTAACTGAATAGTTTTTTATATATGGCCTTGGGGTTCGGAACCGTGATATGAGCGCG
>CM065708.1:4538400-4540900 GCA_017654935.2 Phymorhynchus buccinoides | reverse complement strand
CCCCATAACTGGCGCGACCTTGACCTTAATGTAAAACTAAATACATCAGTGGATAGCTTGCATCTTGGCAAACTAGTATACCAAATTTGATGATGATAGACTGACTAGTTTTTGAGAAAAACGGACGAATAGCCGGACGGACGGACGGACGCCGGACGGACGGACCAGACAAAAACAATAGTTCCCCGAACCTTCGGCTCGGGGACTAATAAAGAGGCTAAGAGAGAGAGAGAGGCTATAACATTTGGCTACTGCTATATACACGGGAAGTGTCTAAGTGAATTAGTTCACAGCATGGGAGTGCATTCAGTGCATTAGGCTAGAGGGAGATTGACCGACGTCTGGGCTGGCTGTTGCGTGGGCCTTTGGACCATGTGTTATGCTTAGGGGGCAATAGGCTGCAAACAGGACGACAAATCCAGAGATAAAGCTTCTTTGCCTTTGACTGTGGTTAAAAACGTTGCGCCAAACACTCGCAGTGGCAGTTAATTAAACACAATATGGAACAAGTGCAACGCATAAGCAGCTGCAAAGTCCCCTCGCAGCATCTCCGAGCTACTCCGAAATCGGAATTTGTCCGATTGTACACATACATACAAAACGCATCAAAGCTGGAAAGCAACGTAACATATCATAAAAACGCATAAAAAGAGCACGTAACTGAATAGTTTTTTCTAATTATATAGCCTTGAGGTTCGGACCCGTGAATTTGAGCGCGCGCGATCATGCGCACATGTGCGCACATAAAAATTCATGACAACACTGTGTTACAGACCATTCATCAAGAAAATGTGAAAAAAACTGCATTGAAATACATGCAAAATATTCGCGAGATATTAGCGATTATGTGTTTCGGGGTTTTGAACCCCGTAACTGGCGCGACCTTGACCTTAATGTAAAACTAAATAGTGGATAGCTTGCATCTTGGCAAACTAGTAGTATACCAAATTTGATGATGATAGACTGAATAGTTTTTTTGAAAGGGGGAAAAAAAAACGGGACCGAATAGCCGGACGGACGGACGGACACTGGACGGACGGATCAGACAAAAACAATAACCCGAACCTTCGGCTCGGGGGACCAATTAAAAGAGGCTAAGAGAGAGAGAGAGGCTATAACATTTGGCTACTGCTATATACACGGGAAGTGTCTAAGTGAATTAGTTCACAGCATGGGAGTGCATTCAGTGCATTAGGCTAGAGGGAGATTGACCGACGTCTGGGCTGGCTGTTGCGTGGGCCTTTGGACCATGTGTTATGCTTAGGGGGCAATAGGCTGCAAACAGGACGACAAATCCAGAGATAAAGCTTCTTTGCCTTTGACTGTGGTTTCTTTTTATATAAAAACGTTGCGCCAAACACTCGCAGGTGGCAGACGTATTGAGAAAATGATTCGCGGATTCTCCTCGTGAATCGTCTGCGCTCTCTGCCTCTTCTCTCGCGCTAGCATCTCTCTATCTCAGCTCTCGCTCGATCTCTCGGGCCGCGCGCGCTCGTCGAACTCTCCTCATCATTAACGGTTGACAAAAGCAAGCAAGGAGGGGACTGGGGTAGTGAGTCTGGGTCCTCGCCTCTCTCCGGCGCTCTCGGCTCGCGGAGGGGGCGCCGTATCGCGCTCTCTATCCGGTTCTCTCGCTCCGCGCTCCTCTCCTCGCTCGGGAGCTCGCGGGGGGTCTCGGCTCGCCGCCTTTCTCTCGAGCCCTCGCCGTCTCGCTCTCTCCTATGCGCTCGTCGCGAGGGAGGTGGGAACAGGACCAGGAAAAAAAAAAAGAATAAGCATAAGGTTTTCAGAATTTCATAATTTGGAAAAAAAAATCCTATTTTAATTTTTTTTTAATTTTAAAGCTGAAATCACTGTGAACATATCTATCTCTATTCATTATCTATATATTCGACTGGGGTTTTTTTGTTTTTTATGTGTTCGTGTGTGGGTGGTAGTGTGGGGTGTGGGGGGGGGGGGGTGTAGATTGAGGATCGTAAACATGAGGAGTGGTGGTGTCCTAAACTAAAAAAAACACCCACCTAATTATTTATTAATTAATTAAGTCATGTAGTTTTATTTATTAAAAATATTCATTCATTCATTTATATATTTATTTATTTATTCGTCAAGATTTATCCATTGTTTATGTCATTTTCCTATCGTATTTGGAGGGTTAGTTATGGCTTAAGTTTTCTTTTTTATCCCCCATTATTCATGTTTTAATTTCTTCTTTTATTGATAAATTTTTGATTAATTAAAAAATTAAAAAAAGTGCAACGCCGAGCGGCTGCAAAGTCCCCTCTCAGCATCGCCGAGGTACTCCGAAATCGGAATGGCGTAAATTTGACCTTAATGTAAAACTAAGTACATCAGTGGATAGCTTGCATCTTGGCAAACTAGTATACCAAATTCGACGATAATAGACTGAATAGTTTTTTTTATATATAGCCTTGGGGTTTCGGACCCGTGATTTGAGCGCGCGCGATCATGCGCACACGCGCGCACAGAAAAATTCATG
>CM065708.1:4523400-4530900 GCA_017654935.2 Phymorhynchus buccinoides | reverse complement strand
TCGAGATGTCTGTGTCTCTGTGTATCTCTGTGTGTCTGTGTTCTGTCTGTCTATCTGTCTGTCTGTCTGTCTATCTGTCTGTTTCAGTATTTATGTCATTAATAGTGTGTCTTTGTGTAGCCGGTAGTGTGTCGGTCTGTTTGTCTGTCTGCGTCATTTCTTGTCTCCTCAATCTCTGTCTCTCATGTCTCTCTCTCTCTCTCTCTTTTCTCATCTCTCTCTCTCTCTCTCTCTCATCTCTCTCTCTCAACCTCTCTCTCTCTCCCCTCTCTCTCTCTCTCTCTCTCTCTCTGTAACTCTGTCATTTGTCGTTCCTCTCTCTCTAAGTCTCTTTTTCTGTCTCTCTCTCTCTCTCTCTCTCTGAAGAAGACTCTCTCTCTCTCGTCTCTCTGTCCCCCAGACCTCTCTATCTCTCCTCTCTACCGACTGATCTCTGTTTCTGTCAAAGACGGGACTGTCTCTCTCTCTCTCTCTCTCTCTCTCTCAAGAGATCTCTCTCTCACAATCTCATCTCTCCAGATCTTTCTCTCTTTCTCTCACTCTCTCTCTCTCAGCTCTCTCCTCCTCGCTATCCTCTCTCTCTGTGTCTTTGTCTGTTCTCTCTCTCTCTCTGTCTCCTTCCTCTCTCTCTCTCTCTCTCTCTCTCTCCTCTCTCTCTCTCTCTCTCTCTCTCTCGCTCTCTCTCTCTCATCTCTCTCTCTTCTCCTCTCTCCTCCTCTCTCCTCTCTCTCTCTCTCTCTCCCTCTCTCTCTCTCTCTCTCGTGTCATTTGTCGTCCTCTCTCTCCTCTCTCTCTCTCTCTCATCTCTCTCTCTCATGATCTCTACTCTCTCGCTCTCTCTCTCTCATGTCTTCTCTCGCTCTCTCTCTCTCTCTCACTCTCTCCCACCATCTCTCTCTCGCCATCTCTCTCTCACTCTCCTCTCCCTCTCCTCTCTCTCTCTCTCTGTTCCGAGACTGGGTCGTCCATCTCTCTCTCTCACTCCTCTCTCGTCTCAATCATTTCCTCTCTCCTCTCTCTTCTCTCTCACTCTGCTGTCTCTCTCTCTCTCTATCTCTCGCTCCTCCTCTCGAGCTCTCCCTCTCCTCTCTCTCTCTCTCTCTTCTTCCTCTCTCATCTCCTCTCTCCTCTCTCTCTCTCTCTCTCTCTTCTCTCTCTCTCCTCTCTCTCTCTCGCGCTCCTCACTCTCTCTGCTCCTCACTCTCTCTCCTCACCCTCTCTCTCCTCTCTCAGGTCTCTTCTCCTCTCTCTCTCTCTCTCCCTCTCCTCATCTCTCTCTCTCTCAACTCTGCCCTTCTCCCTTCTCTCTCTCTCTCTCTCTCTCAATCGGATGGGAGTCTCTCTGTCTCTCTCTCTCTCCTCTCTCTCTCCTCCCAGATCTCCTCATCTCTCTCTCATCTCTCTCCACTCTCTCAAAACCTATACTCTCTCTCCGCTCGTTCTCTCCTCTCTCTCATCTAGCTCTCCTCCTCTCTCTCTCTCCTTCGTCCTCTACTCCTCTCATCTCTCTCTACCTCTCTCTCTCATCGGAGTCTCTCCCTAAGATCTCCTCTCTCTCGTCTCTCTCTCTCTCTCTCCTCTCTCTCTCTCTCTCTCTCCTCTCTCTCTCTCTCGACTCTCTCTCAATCTCTCATCTTCTCTCCTCCTCTCTCTCCCTCTCTCTCTCTCTCGACTAAATCTCTCTCTACTCTCCTCTCTCTCGTGTCTCTCTCTCTCTCCCATCTCTCTCTCTCCTCGTTCTCTCATCTCTCTCTCCTCTTCTCTCTCTCTCTCTCTCTCTCTCTCTTTTGTCTCGTCTCTCATTCTCCTCTCTCTCTCCTCTCTCTCTCTCATCTCCTCTCCCTCTCCCTCTCTCATTCTCTCGTCTCTCTCTTCTCTCCTCTCTCTCCTCTGTCTCTCTCCTCTCTCTCTCGTCTCGTCATCCTCTCTCTCTCTCTCTGTCTCTGCTTCTCTCTCTCTCTCTCTCTCTCTCTCCGTCCTATCGCTCTCTCTCTCTCTCCTCTCTCTCCTCTCATCTCTCTCTCTCTCTCTCTCCTCTCTCTCTCTCTCTCTCGTCTGTCTCTCTCTAGTCTCTCATCTCTCAGTCCCTCTCAGTCTCTCCTCTCTCTCTCTCTCTTCTCTCTCTCTCTCTCTCTTCATCCCTCTGTGTCTATCTTCTCCTCTCGTTCTCTCTCTCTCTCTCTCTCACGTCTCTCTCTCTCCTCTTCTCTCTCTCTCTCTCCTTCCATCTCACCTCTCTCTCTTCTCCTCTCTCTCTTCTCTCTCTCTCTCTCTCTCTCTCATCGCTCTCTCCCTCCCGATTCTCTCGCCTCTCTCTGCTCCTCTCTCTCTCTCTCTCTCTCTCTCGTCTCGTTCGTCGTCTCTCTCGTACTTCTCTCTCTCTCTCTCGGGTCTCGATCTTTCTCATCTATCAATCTCTCGCTACTCTCCTCTCTCTCTCTCTTTCTGCTCTCGTCTCTGTGTCTTCTGTCTCTCTCTCGTTCTGTCTCTCTCCTCTCTCTCATCTCTCTTCTCATGTCTCGTCATCTCGATCTCTCTCCTCTCTCAGTCTCTCTCTCTCCTTCTCCTCTCTCTCTCCGTCTCTCGAATCTCTCTCTCTCTCATCATCTCTCTCTCAGCTCTCTCTCTCTCTCTCCTCTCTCTTCTATCTCTTTCTCGTCTCTGTTCTCTCTCTCTCTCTCTCCTCGTCTCCCCTCTCTCAAGTTCTCATCTCTCCTCAGCTCTCTCATCTCGCTCATCCATCTCTCTCTCTCTCCTCTCACTTCTCTCGTTCTCTCCGACTATCGTCTCTCTTCTCCTCTCTCCTCTCTCGTCTCTCTCATCGGTCTCGTCTCTCTCTCTCGTCTCTCCTCTCCTCTCTCTCTGCCGTCTCTCTCTACTCTAAGTCCCATCTACTCTCTTCACTCTCTCTCTCTCTCAATCTCTCTCTCTCCTCTCTCTCTCTCTCTCTGTCTCCCTCTCTCTCTCCTCCATCTCTCTCTCTCTTCTCTCTCTCTCTCTGTCAGGCTCTCCCTCTCTTCTCTCTCTCTCTCTCTCTCTCCTCTCTCCTCTGTCTCCTCACCCTCTCTCTCTCGAGCCTCTCTCTCTCTCTCTCTTGTCGCTCTCCTCTCTCTCATCTCCTCTCTCTCGTCCATCTCTCTCTTCTACTCTCTCTCTCTCTCCTCTCTCTCTCGATCTCTCTCTGTCTCATCTTCTCGTCATTCTCTCTCTCCTCTCTCTGTCTCTCTCTTTCCGTCTCTCTCTCTCTCTCTCCTCCTCTCTCCTCTCTCTCTCTCTCTCTCTCTCTCTCTCCATCCTCATCTCTCTCTCTCTCTGTCTCTCTCCTCTCTTTCGTCTCTCCCCTCTCTCTCTCTACTCTCTCTCTTCTCTCTCTCTCCTCCTCTCTGGATTCCCGTCTCACTCGTCTCTCTCTCTCCTCCCTCTCTCTCTCCTCTCTCTCTATCTCTCTCTCTCTGTGTCATTTGGTCGTCTCTCTCTCTCTCTCTCTCTCGTCTGCTCATCTCATCTCTCTCTCTCTCTCTCTCCTCTCTCTCTCTCTCTCTCCTCTTCTCTCTCTCTCTCTCGTCTCTCTATCTCGTCTCCTCTCTGCTCCTCTCTCTGGGTCTCTCTCTCTCTCTCTCTCTCTCTCTCGTCTCTCTCTCTCTCTCTCTCCTCTGCTCTCTCTCTCTCTCCTCTCTCTCCTCTCTCTCTCTCGTCTCTCTCTCCTCTCGTCTCTCTCTCCTCTTTCTCTTTCAGCTCTCTCCTCCTCTCTTCGTCTCTCTCCTCTTTCTCTCTCTCTCCCCTCGCCCTTTTTTCTCTCTCTCTCTCCCCCTCTCCTCTCTCTCGAATCTTTCTCTTCTCTCCCTCTCTCTCTCTCTCTCTCTCGGTCTCAGTTTGGGTCTGTCTCCTCTCTCTCTCTCTCTCTCTCTCTCTCTCCTCTCTCTCTCTCTCTCTCTCCCTCTTCTCTCATCTCTGTCTCTCTCTCTCCTCTGTCTCTCTACTCTGTCTCTCTCTCCATCTCTCTCTTCTCTCTCTCTCCTCTCTTTCCTCTCTCTCTTCTCTCCAACTCTCCGCCCCCCATCTCTCTCCTCTCTCTCTCCTCCCTTTCTCTCTCTCTTCTTTCATCTATCTCATCTCTTCTCTCTCTTCTCTCATCTCTGTCTCTCTTTGTCCTCTCTCTCTCTCTCCATCTCTCTCTCTCTTCTCTCCCTTCTCTCTCTCACTTCCCTTCTACTCTCTCCCTCTCTCTCTCCTCTCTCTCTTTCTCCGCCTTCTCCTCTCTCCTCTCTCTCTCTCTCTCTTCTCTCTCTCCCTTTCGTCTCTCTCTCTGTCTCTCTCTCCTCTCTCTCTCTCTCTCCTCTCTCTTTTCTCTCTCCTTCTCTCCCCCTCTCTCTCTCTCTCTGCTCTCTCTCTCTCTCTGCTCTCCGTCGCTCTCTCTCTCCCATCTCAAATGGTTTTCATGCATTTAAGTCTTTGACATGGTCAATTCTCGAAGAACCAGGCAGTCAGAAATACGTGACTTTTCTTCAAGGACAGCGCAAAACAAAACACGAACAGAACAATACTCTCCTCCCCCCCCCCCCCCTCCTCTCTCTTCTCCCCCCTCTCCCCACACCTCCCCCTCTCTCTCTCCCCCTCTCTCTCTCCTCACCTCTCTCTTATTATGAATACACTTGTCCTCGTGTGTATGTTGTTTGCCTAGATGCGCCTGCCCTCTGCATGTCACGTCCGTGTCTCTGTGAAGCAGTCTACCTTCAAATTCTGTGTGTGTGTGTGTGTTCGTGACATAAACGTGACCCAGCCAGCCAGCCAGCCTCCCTCGTTAGTGACGCGTGTCTGTCTCCGTCTTTCTCCCTTTCCCGGTGATACATAATCCACTAGGATGTGTAAAATTAACGTTGTTAGCTATTGCCTCTTATTCATATGGGGCCAATGGCCTTTGAAGGAATAAGCCACTGATTCGACTTCGACTCTCTTTTCCTTGTGTCTTTTTTTCTCTCCTGTTTTTTTACGTGTGTCTGTCTGACTCTTTTTTATAGTTTTCCATCTCTCTCTGTCTCTGTCTCTGTCTCTCTCTCTCTCTCTGTCTGTCTGACTGACTGCCTCTATGTCTGTGTGTGTGTCTCTCTCCCTCTCTCTTTCTGTGTCTGTGTGTGCGTGTGTGTGTGTGTGTGTGCGTGAGTGTGTGTGTATGTGCGTGCGCGCGCGCGCGCGTGTGTGTGTTTGTGTGTCCTGTCTCTCTCTCTCTCTCTCTCTCTCTCTCTCTCTCTCTCTCTCTCTCTCTCTCTCTCTCTCTCTCTCTCTCTCTCTCTCTCTCTCTCTCCCCCTCTCTCTCTCTGTCTCTCTCTCTCTCTCTCTCTATCTCTCTCTCTCTCTCTCTCTCTCTCTCTCTCTCTCTCTCTCTTTCTCTCACTATATGCACTATTAAAGGAATACGTAGTGAATGCTTGTTTGTATGACTTTTACTATCTTATGCTTGTGAACTGTATCATCATTATCTTTTTTTTTAATATGCGTGTGCATATAAGATTAGGCTTGATTTTATTATTTTACTATGTTGCGCTACGTATGACTGTGTTTTGCATGCTCTTTATATTGCTTTGTTTGCCCCTTTCTGTTATTTTAAGAGGGCTGGGTGTAAAAAGCATGTACTGGTTTCTTATTCTATTACCCTCTATAAATAAAATTCATTCAATTCAATTCCCTCTACTACTCTCTCTCTCTCTCAATCTCTCTCTCTGCCTCTCTCTCCAACTCTCTCTCTCTCTCATCTCTCTCTCTCCTCTCTCTCACCTCTCTCTCTCTCTCTCTCGCTCTCTCTCTCTCTCTCTCCCTCTCTCTCTCACTCTCTCTCTCTCTCTCCCTCTCTCTCTCTCTCTCTCTCTCTCTCTCTCTCTCCCTCTCTCTCTCTCTCTCTCTCTCTCTCTCTCTCTCTCTCTCTCTCTCTCTCTCTCTCTCTCTCTCTTTCTCTCTCTCTCTCTATATATATCTATCTATCTGTGCGTGCGCGCGCGCGCGCGTGTGTGTGTGTGCGTGTGTGCGTGTGCGTGAGCGTGCGCGCGTGCATGCGTGCATGCACGTGTGTGCGTGCGGGGGATGGGGTGTGGTGTGTGTATGTGTGTGTGTGTGCGTGCGTGCGTGTGTGCGTTCGTGAGTACGTATGCGGTTATCAAAATCAGGAGACGTGAGCAAGCACGCTGGTTGCTGTCATTTATTGGCTACCGAAGAAAACGACAACAAAAATGTAAGAACGAACGAAATTTTATTTCTACAGGGTAATGAGATAAGCATACATACTTTTTTTTACACCCAGCCCTGTGGTAAATTAAAAAAAAAGAATAAACAACGATAATAAAACATGCAATGAAAGACAAAATAATAAACAACAACCAATAACAGAGAGAGAGAGAGAGAGAGAGAGAGAGAGAGAGAGAGAGAGAGAGAGAGAGAGAGAGAGAGAGAGAGAGAGAGAGAGAGAGAGAGAGAGAGAGAGAGAGAGAGAGAGAGAGCGAACGAACGAACGAATGTTTTTTTTATTGAGGAAAAGCGGAATAAGCACAATAACACGGCTTTTTTTCATCCGGCCCTCCGAACCAAAAGAAAAGAAATTTATAAAATACAAATAGAAAAAAAAAAGACATTGCAAAATACAAGAAAAAAACTCAACCTTCAATCAAGGTCGCAAACGGACGCACCGTGCAAGGCATATAAATAAGATAAACTAGAGCGTTAAGACGCTAAATCACCAACCGCGCGGCAGCGTTTTCGGCTCCAGTGACCTTGACCTTTGACCCATGACCTTCATTATCGAACTTGGCCTAGATGTCTCCATTTCCTACCCGCATGCAAAGTTTGAGCATCCTAAGTCCATCCGTTCAAACGCTAGAGAGGATACATACAAACATACAAACATAGTCCGCCTCAGACACGAGTGAAAACATTACCAATCCGCTCTCTACGATCGCGGTTGGTGATTACATCAATTAACGAGACTGAGAGAAGGACAGACAGACAGACAGACAGACAGATACTGACAGAGAGAGGGAGGTCAAAATAAAAGAACAGAATAAAATTGAAGAAAATGAAGTTATATATATATATATATATATATATATATATATATATATATATATAGAGAGAGAGAGAGAGAGAGAGAGAGAGAGAGAGAGAGAGAGAGAGTAGAGAGTGAGTGTGTGTGTGTGTGTGTGTGTGTCTTGTGTGTGTGTGTGTGTGTGTGTGTGTGTGTGTGTGTATGTGTGCGTGTATGTTATTATTAATCTAGTTTACATTGTTGTTGTAGCATTGTGCGAATAGAAAGAGTCCATGGCCGAGTATGTTAGCATTCACTGTCCCAATGATTATTTCAAAACGTGCCTATCATTTCTGGCATAATTATGACTGTCAACTTGTTTGAAGCATCCTCTTCATCATTAATCATGCATCGTCATGATCATGATCATCATATTATGACATAGGTGTCATCATTCATCATCATCATCATCATCATCATCACCATCCATC
>CM065708.1:4508400-4515900 GCA_017654935.2 Phymorhynchus buccinoides | reverse complement strand
GACCACGTGATCGAATCGAATCGTATCGTACAGTCGTGCTGATTTTAGTGGACGTGTGGCCGTCCCTTAAGGTTTGGTTGGGTGTGAGAGACGGATATAGACAAAGACAGTGGTAGTGACGGTGGCAGTGGCAGTGTTATGACAGTGGCAGTGGCAGTGTTGTGACAGTGCAGTTGCCTGGCTTAGTTTGGCGAAACATACAGTACCAGTTGGTTTGTTGGTTATATAGAGAGAAAAACGGTGAGTGAGGTCACTTTCTTTTTCTTGTTCTGTGAATCCCCCCCACCCACCCACCCCTCTCTCCCTCTCTCTCTCTCTCTCTCTCTCTCTCTCTCTCTCTCATCCCCCCCCCCTCTCTCTCTCTCTCTCTCTCTCTCTCTCTCTGTGTCTCTCTCTCTCTGATATATATAATATATATCATCTCTCTCTCTCTCTCTCTCTCTCTCTCTCTCTCTCTCTCTCTCTCTCTCTCTCTCTCGTCTCTCTCTCTCTCTCTCTCTCTCTCTCTCTCTCTCTCTCTCTCTCTATCTATCTGGGACCTTTCTTTGTTTGTCTGTTTGCGTGTTTATTTGCTGAATTCTGTGTTAAAATGATTTTTCATGGTTTGATGATTAATTAAACTCAGTGTTTAACCCTTTCACCGCCAATGTCGCATTTATGCACCACAATGATTTAACACCCATGTCACTAAAAGTCATCACAGGAATTTACAATATTGCAGATACATTCTTTTCTAATCCCAGTTAAGTTTAATGGTATATTTTGGCTGAAAAATGGCTGGCGGCGAAAGGGTTAAATCACAACAGAGAGTGAGAGAAGGGGGGTGGGGTGCAGGGGGACGGATAGAGAAAACAGAAAGGCAAAAAGAGAATAATTATTATGATATTTGATAGTCACAGATTTTAGACTTTTCAAGACTTCATAACACAGATATACAGAGCTTAAGACCGACAGAGAGAGAAAAAAAAGAGGTGGGGTAGGGGAGGGAGGGTTGGGGAGAGAGAGAGAGAGGAGGAGAGAGAGATAGAGAGAGAGAGACGATGAGAGAGAGAGAGAGAGAGCGAGAGAGAGAGAGAGAGAGAGAGAGAGAGAGAGAGGAGAGAGAAAAGAGAGAGAGAGAGAGAGAAAGAGAGAGAGAGAGGGGGGGGGGGGGAGACTATGCAATACAGTCAATTCAACAACCTCCACTTCAACAAACGTTATCAACAATTGTTATCTGTGCGCGCGCACATATAGCAATTTTTGATAAGGTTTGTTAACGTGGTGGTTGATGAATTTACAGTACTGTATAATTATAGTCTCTCTTTATCTGTTTCTGTGTCTGTCTGTCTGTCTGTCTCTCCTTGTAAACTAAAGTTTTTAAGTAAAATAAAACTCACACACACACACACACGCGCGCGCGCATGTGTATGTGTGCGTGCGCGCATATGTGTGTATGTGTGCGCGCGCATGTGTGTGTGTACGCATGTATATGTGTGTGTGTGTGTGCGCTTGCTTGCTTTATGTTTGTGTGTGTATGTATATGTGTGTGTGTATGTGTGCGCACGCACGTATATGTGTATGCGCACGCACGTATATGTGTGTGCGCGCGCTTTGTGTGTGTGTGTGTGTGTGCGCGCGCGCATGCGTGTGTGCGTGTGTGCGCGCGCGCGCGCGCATAACAGGAAAATAGGCACAGGGTAACTGGGCCTATGACCTATGTCCTACGTCCTGGCCCTGTAGCCATGAGTACGTCTTAGACAGACAACACTGGTAGCAATATGTACGTTAAACTAAACTCCCTAAAACAAGGCTCAAGGTTCTTCTTCTTCTTCTTCTTCGATCGCTCTATGTGTGTGTGTCTCTCTCTCTGTCACTGTCTCTGTCTCTCTGTCAGTCTGTCTGTCTGTCTCTCTCTCTCTCTCTCCATCTTTGTAGTTAAAGTTTTTCATTGTTCAGTGTTCTCTCTCTCTCTCAAGAGAGAGATAAATGACAAATGACAAATGACATGACATCACATTTTTTTTTTAATGCCAATAGCAACACTGCCATAATGACGTGGAGGGTGTACATCACATTTCCTGGAGAGACAAAAACAAAAGAATCATCTCTGCTCTACAAAAAACAGGAACAAAATGGAACTTCATGCAACATCCCCCCCAACTTATGTGTGTGCCTATCTTTATCGCTTCTCTCTCTTTCTCTCTCTCTCCTCCCTCTCTCTCCCTCTCCCCCTCACTCCCCCTCTCTCTCCCTCTCTCCCCCACTCTCCCTCTCTCTCCCATGTCTCTCCCTCTCTGCCCCCTCTCCGCTCTTTCCTTTCCCTCTCTCTCCTCACGCGTACTCTCCTCTTTTTTCCTGCTGCTTCTCCTTTCCGCCTTTGTCTCGTTCTCGATACCCACCTCACTTCTCCTCTCTCCTCCGTCGTCATCACCTCCCTCCGTCTCTCCTCGTCCTCCCTTCTCTCTCCCTCTCTCTCTCTCTCCGACTCTCTCGCTCTCCCCTCCACTCTCCTCCTCCTCTCAAGATTCGCTCCAGCTTTCGTGCAGAAAAACAAACAAAAAAGGGACTCCTCCTCTCGCTCTCCCTCCCTCCACCCTCCTCCCTCCATCTCCCTTCTCCTCTCCCCTCCTCCCACCCTCTCACTCTCTATCACTCTCACCCAGTCTTCATCTCTCCTCTCCCTCTCTCAACTCTCTTCTCCCGTCCTCTCCCATCTTCTCTCTTCTTCCTCTCATCTACCTCCTCTCTTCTCTCCTCTCTCACTCTCCTCTCTCCTCTCAACCTCTCCTCCTCCACCCTCCTCCGACCCGCCCTCTCCTCTCTCCGCTCTCACTCTCTATCCTCGTCTCCCCTCCCTCCTCTCTCTCTCATCCGCATCCACTCGTCTCCCTCCTCTCCTCCTCTCCCTCCTCTGATCCCTCTCTTCTCTTTTTTCCTCCCTTCCTCTCTCTTGCGCTCTCTCATGCTCTCTCTCTTTCTCTCTCTCTCCTCCCTCTCTCTCTTCTTCCTCTCCCGTATCTATCTCCCTCTCTCTCTCTATCAACCCTCTCTCTCCTACAATCCCTCCCACTCCTCCTCTCCTCCATACACGTCCGTCCCCCCCCCTCCCTCCTCTTCTCTCCCTCTCCTCCCCTCGCGTCCTTCTCTCTATCATCGTGTTATCCCACTCTCATCACACTCCGCTCCCTTCTCTCGCAAACCTCTCCTCGTCACTCTCTCCCACTCTCCTCCTCTACTCAATCAGCATCTCATCTGCCTCGCTCTCTCGTCCCTCTCCTCATCCTCTACTCCCCTCTCCTCGGCTCTCCATCTCTCCCTCACCTCGCCCTTCCCGCTCTCTCTCTCCCCTCTCTAACTCTCTCTCATTCTCCCTCTCCGTTCTCTCCTCCCTCGATATCTCGCCCTCATTCCTCGTCTCTCACCACATCACGTCTATCTCCTCCCCTCGATCCTTCTCTTCCTCCTCCCTCTCGCTCTCCCCGACCTCCCTCTCGCTCTCCCCCGCCTCCTCTCCTCTCTCCTCCCATCCAGTCCTCTCTCGCCGCTCTCACTCTCTTGCTCCTCTCTCTCTCGCCACCTCTATCTCTATCTATCTCACTCTCTCCTCTCTCTCTCACTCTAAAAACTCCTCTCTAGGCTCTCAACTCAATCCGGCTCTCTCCCTCCCTCCCCCTCTGCTCTCAACTCACCTCCCTCCTCACTCTCACCTCTCGCCTCCCAAATCCCAGTCATCCCTCGCAAGATCATCCACTGCTCTCTACCAGACTCCATACATCCTCTCTCTCAATCGTCACTCTCCCTCCATCCTCATATCTCTCGCTCGCACTCCAACCTCTCCTCCTTTCCTCTCCTCTCTCACACTCCCAGTGATCGTAAGTGCTTACTCAAAGTCAAACAAAAATATGCTGGGACTAACCCGCGGGATTCTCTCTTTTGCCGACTCTGGAATTCAGGTGCACTCTACTCGTTGCGGGTTCTCTGGAAAACATTACATGCGCAGTTAGGTCACAAGGTTCTTTTTCCTTCCAAAAGCTTCTGTCGTCTCACTCCCTAAACCTCCTCCATCTTCTCCTCTTCCTCCTCCCTCTCCTTCTCTTCTCTCTTCTCTCTTCATCTACCCTCTCTGCCATCATCTGCCTCTCTCTCCTCCTCTCTCCTCCCTTCTTTTCTTTTTTCTTTGTCCTTCACTCACCTCTCACCCCCTAAAATCTCATCTCTCTCTTCTTGTCGTCTCTCTCTCGCTATCTCCTCTTCTCCCCCTCTCCCTCCTTCTCCTCCTGTCTCCCGCCTCCTCATACTCTTCCTCTGCTCTTCTTCTACCTCGTCATTGTCCCTCTCCTATCTCTCTCAACTCACTGCTCTCTCTCTTCTCATCCTCTCCCCCTTCTCTCTCTTACTTTCTCACCTCCTTCTTCTCTCTCCGCACTCACTCCGCCCCCCTCCCCCCCTCCGCTATCCCCCCCTCTCTCTCTCCAGCTCCCCGCTTCCCCCCTCCCGTCCCCCTCCCCCCTCGTACCCCTGTAATAACACTCTCCCCCCCCTCGCCCGCCCAATTCCCCCCCTCTCTTTCTCCCCCCTACCCCCTCTCTCTCATTTCCCTCCCTCTCTCTCATCGTTACTTCTGCTCCGCCTCTTTCCATACTCTCTCGCATTTCATCCCTCTTGCTTCTATCCCCCCCTTCTCTCTCTCTCTTCCTCGTCTCTCTCTCTTCTCTCTCTCTCTGCTCTCTCTCCCTCATCTCTCTTTCTCCCTCTCTTCTCTCGCTCTCTCTCTCTTTGTCTTTCTCTCTCTTTGTCTCTCTCTTCCTCTCTCTCTCTCACTCTCTCTCACACACTTCTCTCTCTTCCCCTCTCTCTCTCTCACACTCTCCTTCTCTCTCAGGCCTTCCATAAGTCATCTCTCTCTCTCTCTCTCTCTCATTATCCCCCCTCCTCTCTCTCTCTCTCCCCTCCCCCTCTCTCTCTCTCTCTCCCCCTCCTCCTCTCTCTCTCTCTCCACTTCCTCTCTCTCTCTCTTCCGCTCTCTCTCTCTCTGTCCTCTCTCCGCCCTCTCTCTCCCTCTCTCTCTCTCTCTCCCTACATCCCTCTCTCTCTCTCTCTCTCTCTTTTCTCTCTTTCTCTCTCCCTCTTCCTTCCCCCTTCTTTCTTTTATATTTCTTTCTTTATTTTCATTTCCATCTTTAGTCCGTCACCAAGACGGACTATTGCGATGGCCTGGGTTTTTTTGACTTTTTGTTGGGTTGTTTGGGTTTTTTTTTTTTTTTTTTTTTCTGTCTGTCCCAAGGATATCTCCCGAACCGCTTGACCGAATCGCGTCAAATTTTGTGTGAAGGTGTGCCTCCTTAATAGGAAGAGATCGGCGCAAACCATTTTGCCGTCGTGACCTTGACCTTGACGTACGACCTTGAAAACCGAAAATCTATTTTTAGCCATATCTCGGGCACCGATCGACATAGGATGTTGAAACTTGGTATGAAGGTGGTTTGGCTTATGCCCGTTCTGATGATGGCATACCGATCAAGGTCAAGGTCAAGGTCAAAAAGATCGCTGGAGCCTGAAAATCGGAGGGTCATTTTTTTATCCTTCTGTCTGTCCCAAGGATATCTTTCGAACGGGTTGACCGAATCACGTCCATTTTTTGTGTGCTGGTGTGTCACTATGAGAGGAAGGCATCCGCGCAAACCATTTTTGCCGTCGTGACCTTGACCTTGACGTACGACCTTGAAAACCGAAAATCTTTCAGGGGCCATAACTCCCACACCGTTAGTGTTAGAGTCTTCAAATTTGGCATGCAGGTACTTTGGCGTATGCCCGTTCTGATGGTGGCATACTGATCAAGGTCAAGGTCACGGTCCGGGAGATCGGTAGGCCTTGAAAGTGGTAGGGGTCTACAAATTGGGTTTTCAGCCATATTTTCCACATTTGTACTTAACAGAAGCGCTTCATATTGTGTCTGGCACTGTATACCCTAGAGTAGAAAACATCCGAGCATACATTATCGCCATGCTGACCTTGACCTTGACGTGTGACCTTGAAAACCAAAATTTCCTTCTTTGCGCTATATATTATTGTCCTAGCTGTATCTCGTTTCTTCTTTGTTGTTTGTTTTTCCTTGTTCTTTTTTTTCCTTTTTTTCTTTTTTCTCTTTTTTCTGTCTTCTTCTTCATCTTAGTCTCAGTTTTTCCTTAGTCTCTTTTTTTCTTGATCGTTTTTTTTTCCGTTTCATTTTTTTATTTTTTATTTTTATTTGTTGTTGTTGATGATGATGATTATGATAGTGAGTCCTGATGAAGATGATGCTGTGGTCATCGTTCTTCTTTCTTCTTCTTCTTCTTCTTCTTCTTCTTCTTCTTCTTCTTCTTTCTTCTTATTGCGATCATGCGCACACACAGCACACTCATACACACACTCGCACGCATGCGCACGCGCGCACGCACGCACACGCACACACACACACACACACACACATACACACACACACACACACACACACACACACACACACACACACACATACACACACATACATACACATACATACACACACACACACACACACACACACACACACATACACACACACACACACACACACACACACACACACACACACATGCACACATACACATACACACACACACACACACACACACACACACACACACACACACACACACACACACACACACACACATGCGCGCGAACCACCACCCCCACCCCCACTACCCTTTCTCTCTCCTCTCCGCGCGTCGACCAGACCAAAAAAAGAGGTGTGCGTGCGCGTGCGTGCATGCGTTTGTTTGAAAGGAAGAAGGGAGTTAGGGTGAGATAAATAGAACAAACGAGCAAACAATCTTTCGCTTAGCCAGGAAGAGTTTCTCAAGAGCGGGCGCTCAAAACAGTTCGCGCAAATTTTTTTTTGGGGGGGGGAAATAGTCTTAAAGATCCACCCGACCACGTGTCAAAATCACGGATTTTCCCTCTTAGAACTGGAAAGAAATCTTGTTTTGACCAAGTCTGACTCCCATATAAATGGCCCCGAATTGAAACCGACACATCAGTTTAAAGAGCAGCCTCAATTTGAATATGGGGGAATTTGTATGTGGGTCACAGCAACCCAGAGAAAAACAAGGGACTTAATCGTGGTGCGTCACTGTGTCTTTAAGGGCCAGCCGCACGTCAGCTAAAAATCGCACGACTGTACTGTACGATACGATTCGATCACGTGATCTCGAAGCGCGAATCACATTTGTTCTTGGAGACCACGTGATCGAATCGTATCGTACAGGCGTACGATTTTAGTTGACGTGTGGCTGGCCCTTTCGAAACGGAGGGTTTGCCGAAAAGTTTGCGAGCGCTGTGACTCCTCCCCGAAGAGATTGCAAGCTGAAAACTACCATGGGAATGGTTTTTCTTCAAGTTTAAAAATAAAAAAATCTTAGGCCGGGTTCACATTAGACGCGTACGTTCCGTATGGAAAACCCTAGGAAAGGAAGGAAGAAGGATAGGCCCAACAGT
>CM065708.1:4478400-4480900 GCA_017654935.2 Phymorhynchus buccinoides | reverse complement strand
AAAAAAAATGTATGAATAGTTATAGGAGACTATCTATCTATCTATCTATCTATCAGACTATTGCAAACAATGTTTGTACTTTGATGTATGATATGTAATATTGTTTCATAATGTGTTGTGATATTTTTATCTCGTTCTCAAAACTTTGGAAGTCTTTTTTCAAATTTTCAACACAAATTTTGCTTTTAAATAAAGAAGAAGAAACAATAGATAAAAGTATTTGAGAATGCATTGAAATTAATATTATTGTTCAGTAACTTGAAATGTGGACTAAACAATACATGTGAATAATTTTAAACTCATTATTGCTGCTTAGTTGGCTTACATTTAGATTGATACTAATTTGGTTACAATTAATTTAAGGTGTTTGAGATCTGGAGTAGTTTTACAAATTATTATATGATATGAAATGATCGTGATTATATGATTGGATACGATATGATATGATATATGATATGGTATGATATGATATGATAAGACATGATATGATATGATAGAATAGGATATGGCATGACATATGGTATCATATGATATGATATGATAAGACAAGACATGATATATGATAGAACAGGATATGGTATGACATATGGTATGATATGATATGATATGATATGATATGATATGATATGATATGATATGATATGATATGATATGATATGATATGATACGATACGATACGATATGATATGATATGATATGATATGATATGATATGATATGACATAATATGATAGGATTGAATAGGATATGGTATGACATATGATATGATAAGATATGATAAGACATGACATGACATAATATGATATGGTAAGATGTGACTTGATACAAATATGATAAAAATGTTTAAACGGTATGCGCGATACACCATGACATTTTTATGAAATTGCATGTCATAACATTACGTGATATGATAGTATTATGTCTACATGACATAGCCGCATGACACATTGATAATATTTTCATATTGCACCATTACATGACATTATCATGATTACGTTAATTACAATGGTATAGCATTGGGGGGGGGGGGGGGAAACCCTTCTCAATTTACAACAATCGAGCTCTTTTGCACAGCTGCAGATTGTCGTGAGGCCCGGGTCAATGACCCCTCATTTTGTGCAGTCAGGGGTCATATGACCCATGATTATCCGCACTAAGCTTCAAGTTTAATAGTACTGTGCAGTGACACATTCATTACTGGCCCATTATTTTGAAAATGAGCGGCTTAGCTAGCCGATTTCACCGCCAGGTGGCAACCAACTCAACAAGGTCTAACCCTAGTGATATCCTTAGTTGGGGGTAGAGAGAGAGAGAGAGAGGGAGAGGAGTCCCTCCCTCTCTCTTTCTCTCTCTATTCCCAACTAAGGATATCGCGAAATAAGCCCCTATTGAATTGGTTGCCACCTGGCGGTGGAATCGGCGAGCTAGGTTGACCATTGACCCCTCATTTTGTGTAATATGGGGTCGCATAATCTATGAAGCTTGAAAACAACATGAAGCTCTGCTTTTGACAGATTATGTCCTTTGAGGGGTGGAGACATGTGTGTTTTTGCATGTTTCAGTTTTGTCTTGTCAATAAATAGTTCAAACCTTTTCCTTGTTAATAATAATAATAATAATAATTGTACATTTATATAGCGCTTTACCTCAGATGAGCCCAAAGCGCTTTACAATCAATTTTTCATCAACAAATAGACAACAAAAACAGCATTCAAGAATGACACCAACCAGCAACAACGCATACATACAAAGCAACTCTCTCTCTCTCTCTCTCTCTCTCTCTCTCTCTCTCTCTCTCTCTCTCTCTCTCTCTCTCTCTCTCTCTCTCTCTCTCTCTCTCTCTCCTCTCTCTCTCTCTCTCTCTCTCTCTCTCTCTCTCTCTCTCTCTCTCTCTCTCTCTCTCTCTCTCTCTCTCTCTCTCTCTCTCTCTGTCTCTCTAACACAGATACACACACACACACACACACACATTTAACAACACC
Organism: Phymorhynchus buccinoides; assembly: GCA_017654935.2. Taxonomy (NCBI): domain Eukaryota; kingdom Metazoa; phylum Mollusca; class Gastropoda; order Neogastropoda; family Raphitomidae; genus Phymorhynchus; species Phymorhynchus buccinoides. The sequence goes on along the minus strand of CM065708.1, from coordinate 4,478,919 downwards.
GACTCGTTCATCCCCCATTCAGTAAGCACACATCAACTGAGCCGCACGGACTGACCACATACACCAACACATACAGAAACACCCTCACACACAACGTACGCACGCAGACAGACAAACAAACACACACACACACACACACACACACACACACACACACACACACACACACACACACACACACACACACACACACACACACACACACACACACACACACACACACACACACACACACACACACACACAGGTTAACATCATTCCATGACAGAGAATTTGGGGTTTTTTTTGGGGGGAACTCAAAATATTGTTAATTAATCCACTTTTCTGGTTAGGGATATAAATAAGCAAAGGGACGTAATTTAGCTAAAAGAAGTTCCATCCCTTTCTCTTTATTACCTCCCGTTTTCTGTCTGCTTGTGTGTGTGTGTGTGTGTGTGTGTGTGTGTGTGTGTGTGTGTGTGTGTGTGTGTGTGTGTGTGTGTGTGTGTGTGTGTGTGTGTGTGTGGTGTGTGTGTGTGT
>CM065708.1:4465900-4468400 GCA_017654935.2 Phymorhynchus buccinoides | reverse complement strand
GTCAGATATTCTACGCAAAGGAAAGTATTGCTAAGCCTAAAGGAAAGTGACACAATTGTATTTTCATGAAGAAACTTGCTGAAGTCCTTTATTTTATTTTCCTTACTTAGATCATCTTTTTTTTTAGGGTTGTTTGTGAGCAGCTAATGTTGTGCTGTTTTCTAATACGTGCGTGCGTGTGAGTGCATGCTCTCTCTCTTTATCTCTCTCTCTCTCTCTCTCTCTCTCTCTCTCTCTCTCTCTCTCTCTCTCTCTCTCTCTCTCTCTCTCTCTCTCTCTCTCTCTCTCTCTCTCTCTCACACACACACACACTCTCTCTCTCTTTCTTAATTCTCTCTCTGTTTGTCTGTATCTGTCGGTCTGTTTGTTTCTATATAAATGTCTGTCTGTCTCTATCTCTGTGTCTCTATCTCTCTCTTTCTCTCTCTCTCTCTCTGTCTGTCTCTCTCTCTCTCTCTCTCTCTCTCTGTTTGTCTCTCTCTCTCTCTGTCTGTCTCTCTCTCTCTCTCTCTCTCTCTCTCTCTCTCTCTCTCTCTCTCTCTCTCTCTCTCTCTCTCTCTCTCTCTCTCTCTCTCTCTCTCTCTCTCTCTCTCTCTCTCTCTCTTTCTCTTTCCTTCCCCCCCCCCCAACGTTCGTTCTGGCAATGGTAAAGAAAGTAAAGCCGACGAAACACACTTTTATATGAGGCACCCACTATATTTAACAAAGTGTGTGTGTATGTGTGTGTGCGCGCGCGCGCGCATGACGTTTGTTCATTTCCTTAAGCATGCTATTCTCATTTTGTCTGTGTCTGTCTGCCGCCATTATTATCAAAGTCTAAATGAAATGAGTAGGCTCACTCACTATAAGCTTCAAGCTTGTTACTGCCGTTATGTTTGCTTTGATGGAATTGGATATTATAATGTGTTATTGGTTATTAGATTATTTAAACAAGTCTTCTGTATATAAAAAAAAAAACCACACCTTCACCTTTACCCTCCCGTTTTTTTTACCCCTTTTCCCTTTTTCTAACCCCCCCCCCCCCCCCCCCCAACTTCCTTCCCTATTGTAGTTTCCCTCCTCCCCTCTCACTACCACCCCCCCCCCTACCCCTCCACCCCACCCCCACCCCCACCCCCGCCTCTCCTCTCCACCTCCCAAGACAAACTTCATATCGTGACAAAACTCTCTTGTGCACACAACACTTTTCCCCCGTGTTCTCCTCTGTCAAGGGTAGCTCTCTATTACAACCTTGGAACTAGTTAGATAGATAGGGTCAGCCTGCAGCTACCCGTTTAAAAAACACACCAAGCAAGCTACCCGTTTGAAATGGTTGTTGTAGGCGGGTGGAACATGACAGGTAGGGAGGGACTCAGGGAGAAGAGTCTCCTGCGAGAGAGAGAGAGAGAGAGAGAGAGAGAGAGAGAGAGAGAGAGAGAGAGAGAGAGAGAGAAGAGAGAGAGAGAGAGAGAGGAGAGGGGAGACAGAGAGAGAGAGAGAGAGAGGGGGGGGGGAGACAGAGAGAGAGAGAGAGAGAGAGAGAGAGAGAACGAACGTTATACAGGGTAATGATATAAGCATCGGCGCTTTTTTACACTCAGCCCTGAGAGAGAGAGACAGAGAGAGAGAGAACGAACGTTATACAGGGTAATGATATAAGCATCGGCGCTTTTTTACACTCAGCCCTGAGAGAGAGAGAGACAGAGAGAGAGATCAGAGAACGAACGTTATACGGGGTAATGATATAAGCATTGGCGCTTTTTACACTCAGCCCTGAGAGAGAGAGACAGAGAGAGAGAGAGAACGAACGTTATACAGGGTAATGATATAAGTATCGATGCTTTCTTACACTCAGCCCTGAGAGAGACAGCGAGAGAGACAGCGAGAGAGAGAGAGAGAGTACAGGGTAATGATATAAGCATCGATGCTTTTTACACTCAGCCCTGAGAGAGAGAGAACGAACGTTACACAAGGTAATGATATAAACATCGGTGCTTTTTGCACTCAGCCCTGAGAGAGAGAGAGAGAGAGAGAGAGCGAACGCTATGCAGGGTAATGATATAAACATCGGTGCTTTTTTACACTCAGCCCTGAGAGAGAGACAGACAGACAGAGAGAGACAGAGCGACAGAGAACGAAGTTTTACAGGGTAATGATATAAAAACATCGGTGCTTTTTTTACACTCAGCCCTGAGAGAGACAGAGAACAAGAATCATTTGTATAGTGTGTTAATAGTGGACACAATTGTATGGAGAAAACTTGGAACTATAGTGTAACCTCCACAATAAGAACATGACAGCTCAATCCCTACCCCCCAACCCCCCAACCCCTTATTATTGTAGCAGTCAACCCTTCATCTCTGTCATACACGCACCCATATAGCTAAATTAGCATAATTAAGACGGACATTAGCATAGCTAATTAATGGTAAGGGCCCGGTTCGTGTGTGGCGCGTGGAGGCATAATTATTGTCCTTGCACTAATTGACAATTAATTGTCTGGGGTCATTTTGTTATGTCA
>CM065708.1:4450900-4453400 GCA_017654935.2 Phymorhynchus buccinoides | reverse complement strand
CTAGTTATGTTCATTATAATAATTGTAATCCCCTGTACACGAATCTGATGAAATATAGTGGAACCTCCCTTATACGACCTTCAAAAAGCATCCCAAATGAGGTCTTATAAGGGAGAGGTCTTATAAGAGAGGTAATTTTAATAGGCAGCGATTTAATGCTCCAAACAAATAGATGATTTTGACAAAAAAACATGCTTGTGGCAAAAGAAAAGACCATCTAACCCTAACCCTATCCCTAACCCTAACCACGGAAAGAACCAAGAAATAGAGCAGGAGGGTGTAAATCTACATATTTGCCGAGAAATCGATGTACAAAGCCATGCATTTATACTATATTTTTGCTGGAACCATTCCTTTTTTTGGTTGATAAATTTTAAGTCATTTTAATACTTACAAAGAAGGGCAATGTCTCAGAAAAGTAGGTCTTATGTGGGAGGGAGTCTTATAATGGGAGGTCTTACAAGGGAGGTAGTTTTAATACTTACAAAGAAGGGCAATGTCTCAGAGAAGTAGGTCTTATGTGGGAGGGAGTCTTATAATGGGATGTCTTACAAGGGAGGTAATTTTAATACTTACAAAGAAGGGCAATGTCTCAGAGAAGTAGGTCTTATGTGGGAGGGAGTCTTATAATGGGAGGTCTTATAAGGGAGGTAATTTTAATACTTACAAAGAAGGGCAATGTCTCAGAGAAGTAGGTCTTATGTGGGAGGGAGTCTTATAATGGGAGGTCTTACAAGGGAGGTAGTTTTGATATCTTACAAAGAAGGGCAATGTCTCAGAGAAGTAGGTCTTATGTGGGAGGGAGTCTTATAATGGGAGGTCTTATAAGGGAGGTAGTTTTAATACTTACAAAGAAGGGCAATGTCTCAGAGAAGTAGGTCTTATGTGGGAGGGAGTCTTATAATGGGAGGTCTTATAAGGGAGGTAATTTTAATACTTACAAAGAAGGGCAATGTCTCAGAGAAGTAGGTCTTATGTGGGAGGGAGTCTTATAATGGGAGGTCTTATAAGGGAGGTAATTTTAATACTTACAAAGAAGGGCAATGTCTCAGAGAAGTAGGTCTTATGTGGGAGGGAGTCTTATAATGGGAGGTCTTATAAGGGAGGTTCCACCGCATCGTCACAGTCGGATCGCATTACAGACTCGTACGCAGTGTGGCTGGCCCTTTTGCGGGTTGTTTTTGTTGTTGTTGTTGTTGTTGTTCCCTGGCTTAACGACTCCGGGGATCGTCCCAACAACCAGAGCACTTGCACAAATGCACCAGCTAGGGATGAGAGCATTACGTGTGTGACCGTTTTTGATTACCCCGCCATGTGGGCAGCCACACTCCGTCTTCGGGGGATTTTAGACTGATGATGTTATGCTGGGAGCTTGTCATGGCTTAAGACAAATCCCCGCACAACCATTCAGAGCATAACAACATTTTGATGTAGCCTTGGCGTTCTAGCTTATGTCAACTGGTCTGACACAGCCTCATGCCAAGGCAAGGGTTGTTTTTAAAATTATTATTTTAAAAATCTTCTGGACCAAGATCCTAATATGATAAGAGCTTTCAATTGTTTTGATTATTAAAAATGAAAATCCATTCCAAAAAATATTATAAATTAATTAAGACGAGTTTAGCTTAGGTTTGCGCAATCATTGTGAAACTTAATCAAATTAAACAATCAAGAAAAGGCGTAAAAGGGCCGAGAGGCCCACTTCTAGTCCTATTGCACTACTACTACTACTACTACTACTACTACTACTACTACTACTATACTACTACTACTACTACTACTTACGACTACTACTACTACTACTACTACTACCTGCTACTGCTGCTACTACTACTACTACTACTACTACTACTACTACTACTACTACTACTACTACTACTACTACTACTACTACTACTACTACTACTACTACTTCTACTACTACTACTACATGATTTAAAAAAACAAAAACACGTACGGTTTTATTTCATTGTTCATCGTATTACCATCCTTTTTTTGTTTAACCCTTTCGCCGTCAGCTATTTTTCAGCCAAACAATACCATTAAACTTACCTGCGCCGAGAAAACAAAATATCTGCAATATTGCGAATTCCTCTGTGACATGTATAACATTAGACCTGTCCTTACCTCCCAAACTTTAGAAAATAGGGTCTTCAGATAACAGGCCCTGATTTGATGATTTTTGTTTAGCAAAAATGCGACATTGGCGGTGAAAGGGTTAAGAATTATTTAACCCTTTCACCTCCAAAGTCGCATTTTAGCACCACAGTGAATGAACTTCTATGTCATTAAAAGGCGTCAAATTGGGGTCTATTATCCAAAGACCCTATTGTCTTAGTATTGGGAAGTAAGGATAGACCTTATTTTATCTATGCCACAGAAGAATCCCAAATACTGCAGATGGACTTTGTTCTCTACCCAGGTAAATGTAATGGGAAATGTCTTGCTGAAATATGGCTGGCGGTGAAAGGGTTAACAATATTGATTATACTCCATTGTA
>CM065708.1:4440900-4443400 GCA_017654935.2 Phymorhynchus buccinoides | reverse complement strand
CTTCTCTCAACTCTGCTCACACACACACACACACACACCCACACATACACACACGACACAAGAGTGAACACACACAACACACACACACACGACACACACCACAAACAACACACACACACACACACACACACAGCATTCACAGCTTTTATTATAGAAAGCAATCCATCATAACTCCCAAAATAAAATAGGAGGGTAACATCGCAAAACATCTCTCACGACCCTCGTTTCTCCAAAAGTTCACGCGTCACTCATTTTGCTATTTCAGGAGTCTTCCTGACTATCATCTTTTTGACCTTCGACTTAGTTGACCTCACGATCTCTCCCGAGGGGATGCCAGGGGATCTTTCAGAACAAACAGTTTCCCCACCTTCTGGAAGTTCACTAACTGCCTGAAAAGCTTTCAACTGCCGCTAATCTATCCACTCTCTTTGACTCTGCGCCTTTTTCCCTTGAGGCTTACTGTCATCTACTATCTTTCTGCCTAAACCGGTCCATTCTCCTGCCTTTTTTCAAGAAACACTTTCAAAAAGATTTCCTGCAGCCGAAGTCGGACTTGCTGGGCCTAACTATTGTCTTAGTTAGGCGCATAACGGCAGCATTGCAGTATGACGCATCTGCGCTCATAATTGACAGGAAGCTGTCTGAGCGATCGAAAGAAGAAAACTCGTTGACGCTGCCTTTTCCTTTTTTCTTACTCTCATCTATTTTTCTGCTGACTGATTTGGCCCATTCTCCTGTCTTTTTTTCAAAAAACAAATATTTCAAATAATTTTCTCCTTTGAGCTCCACCAAAATTGAAATGTCTATTTGTTGCAGAATGCAACGAGGAGACCAATTGATGAAAACTGAAAACCGGACACGCGCCGAATTTAACTTATTATGGCCTGGGAAAACGAAGAAAGAAGAAGAAGAAGAAGAAGAAGAAGAAGAGAAGAAGAAGAAGAAGAAAGAAGAAAAGAAGAAGAAGAAAGAGAGAAAAGAAGAAGAAGAAGAAGAGAAGAAGAAGAAAGCACGAACAGAAGAAGACAGAAGAAGAAGAAGAGGAGGAGAAAGAGAGAAGAAGAAGGAAGAAGAAGAAGCAGAAGAAACAAGAAGCAGAAGAAGAAAAAGAAGACACACGATTTTAACTTATTATGGCCATGTGGCCTGAGAACGAAGAAGAAGAAGAAAAAGAAACGGAGGAGGAGGAGGAGGAGGAGGAGTGAGTGAAGAAGACTAATGGGTCAGGGGTCACGATTTGACAAATGTCTTGGTGACAAGTATCCATTACCTAACCTCCTTCTGTGGGTCTACTCTTCAGTTGTAAACAAGGAAACACTAACAATATGGAAACGCCATTTAACCCTTTCACCGTCAATGTCGCATTTTAGCACCACAATGGTTTAACACCCATGTCATTAAAAGACATCAAATCAGGGCCTGTTATCTAAAGAACCCACTTTCTTAATTTTGGGAGGTAAGGATAGGCCTAATGTTATACATGTCACAGAGGAATTACCAATATTGCAGTTTTTGTTTTCTCTTCCTAGGTTAAAAATGGCTGGCGGCGAAAGGGTTAATCACTCTCAGTTCAAAGCAACAAACAAGACACAAAGAAAGATGAGATAGAAAACTGCTACATTTTGGTATTAATGCAGTTTCATCATGAATGTCTTTTCCTTTGTATAGCGTTTTTGTTGTTGCAAATTATCTTCACTGAAATATTTTACAACCAAAAAAATGTTTTTAATTTCCATTTTTTTTCTTCTTCAACATACTATCGTTTGGGTTGATTGACACAATTGGCATCATTGTCGCGAATTTCATAGATAATCCTTTCTATTTTCATTACGATATGTTTAGTAGTTTGGGTGATACAGCCTGGAATATGAAATGCTTTCTCCTTCTTCTTGTTCTTCGTCTTCCTCTCCTTCTTTTTTTTTTCTTCTTCTTTTTCTTCTTCTTCTTCTTCTTCTTCTTCCTTCTTCTTCTTCTTCTTCTTCTTCTTCTTCTTGCTTGCTTTTCTTCTTCTTCTTCTTCTGCTTTCTTCTTCTTCTTCTTCTGCTTCTTCTTCTCCTTCTTCTTCTACTTCTTCTTCTCCTTCTTCTTCTTCTTCTTCTTCTTCTTCTTCTTCTTCTTCTTCTTCTTCTTCTTCTTCTTCTTCTTCTTCTTCTTCCTCTTACTTCTTCTCTTTCTTCTTCTTCTTCTTCTTCTTCTTCTTCTTCTTCTGCTTCTTCTTCTTCTTCTTCTATCTTTACTCATCTTCTTCTTCTTCTTCTTCTTCTTCTTCTTCTTCTTCTTCTTCTTCTTCTTCTTCTTCTTCGTCTTCTTCTTCTTCTTCGCGAATGTCGTTAAATGAACACTCCTGCCCCCAAAGTGCAATTTTAATTAGAAAGAGAGTTTTCCCCCTTTGTTGGATTTCTTTATCGCCTCTCTTGGCCTCACTATTTCATTCTTTGCATTATAAAGTGCTTTCAAACACAGGCAGGTGTGCGCACGCGTAGACGGGTACGGAAACGCG
>CM065708.1:4430900-4433400 GCA_017654935.2 Phymorhynchus buccinoides | reverse complement strand
TAACTCGAATCACTTTTTTTTTTTATTATCGCTGGTTGACATTGCCCTGGAAGATAGAGTCAACACCCGTGGTGAGGGAGGTTGAGTGCGCTGCCCCTGCTGCTATCTGCCACCCAGCAGAACTTCGAAAGCGTTTCACCCCACTTTCGGGAATGGTCTGTCCTTAACTCGAATCGCTTTTTTTAAATAATTTTATCGCTGGTTGACATTGCCCTGGAAGATAGAGTCAACACCCGTGATGAGGGAGGTTGATTGCGCTGCCCCTGTGGCTATCTGCCACCCAGCAGAACTTCGAAGCGTTTCACTTTCGGGAATGGTCTGTCCTTAACTCGAATCGCTTTTTTTAAATAATTTTATCGCTGGTTGACATTGCCCTGGAAGATAGAGTCAACACCCGTGATGAGGGAGGTTGATTGCGCTGCCCCTGTGGCTATCTGCCACCCAGCATAACTTCGACAGTGTTTCACCCCACTTTCGGGACTGATCTGTCCTTAACTCGAATCGCTTTTTTTTTGCTTTTTTTTATTTTTTATTGCGGGTTAACATTACCCTGAAATAATAAAGCGAGAGTGAGGTCTGAGTAGTTCATGTTTTTCTCTGAATCACAATGGCCCAAGTTAGTTGTTAGTCGGTCGTCAGTCTGTTGTCTCTTAGTGCATGAGGTGCGCATAACAGATGTGTGTCTTCCACTCGAATGGCATTTGCACTGGTTGACATTACCCTTAACCCTTTCGCCGCCAGCCATCTTTGAGCCAAAAATGTCCATTGAGCTTACTTGGCTACAGAAAAGATTTCGTCTGCAATATTGTGAGATTTCTCTGTGACACATTTAGAACAGGGTCAATCCTTACTGCCCAAATGTAGGAACACAATGTCATTGAATAATAGTCCCTGATTTGAAGAGTTTTAATGGGTGTTAAATCATTGTGGTGCAATGTGACATTGGCGGTGAAAGGGTTAAAGTTAATGCCAATAGTAAAGAGAGTGAAAGAGTTGGGTAACCATGGTCGGACACGACTGGTTAGTTACCAGACACATGGGGATGTACCCTGGGCAAGGCATCTCCGCTATAAACAAATTCTACCGCCAGCCCGTCGGAATGGCATCTGCCCCTTCTGCTATCTGGCAGTCATGGTCGGAAACGACTGACTGGCGTGCATGCACCCAATACCATTCATTCCCTGCCTTTCTTTCCTCGCCAGCCATTGTTTTAAGCCACAAAATACCATTAAACTTAACTGGGTAGAGAAAATAAAACATCTGCAATATTGCGATTTCTCATGTGACGTGTATTATATAACATTAGGCCTATCCTTACCTCCCAACATTAAGAAAATAGGGTCTTTGAATAACAAGTCCTGATTTGATGCCTTTTAGTGACATGGGTGCTAAACCATTGTGGTGCTAAAATGCGACATTGGCGGTGAAAGGGTTAAAAATAAAAATCCCTACGTTTTCTCTAAATTTGCAATTTACCATAAAGCGTGGTCGTCAGCTTGTCTCTACACGTAACAGCTGTCCCCTCAGCTTGGTGATAGAGTAGCTCGCTCCAAAACCGACCTAGTTTGAGTCGATCATTTGGTGCAGTCGTTTTGTTTCCAGTGTTTAGAGTAACTTGGTGCAAAACTGACCGCGTTTTCAAGTCGTTCATTTGGTGCAATCGTTTTGTTTCCAGTGTTTAAAGTAACCTGGTGCAAACCCGACCACGTTTTAAAGTCGTTCATTTGGTGCAATAGTTTGTTTCCAGTGTTTAGAGTAACTTGGTGCAAAACCGACCACGTTTTAAGGTCGTTCATTTGGTGCAATAGTTTGTTTCCAGTGTTAGAGTAACTTGGTGCAAAACTGACCATGTTTGAAAGTCGTTCATTTGGTGCAATCGTTTTGTTTCCACTGTTAGAGTAATTTGGTGCAAAACCGGCACCGTACTCAAATCGTTCACTCCACCCGTGAAGGTCTATTTACATGTTAACAATTTTCACTCTTTCCCCATGGCAACACCATAGTATGCCAGTCATAAGATTACTTGCCTATCACTGTGTTGCCATGGGGGGTAGAGTGAAAATGTTAACATGTATTGAGACCGTTACAAAGAGAGAGAGAAACGGGGGGAGAGAGACATTTTCAAGCGTAATTCACCCCCACCCCCCATGGGGGGTAGAGTGAAAATGTTAACGTATATTGAGACCATTACAAAGAGACAGAAACGGGGGGAGAGAGACATTTCTCAAGCGTAATTCACCCCCACCCCCATGGGGGGTAGAGTGGAAATGTTAACGTGTATTGAAACAATTACAAAGAGAGACAGAAACGGGGAAAGAGAGAGAGACAGTTTCAAGCTTAACCCTTTCACCGCCAGTCATATTTCAGCAAAACATTCAATTAAAGTTACCTTGGTAGAGAACAAAATCCATCTGCAGTATTGGGGATTCGTCTGTGATATATATATATATATATATATAATATGGTCTACCCTTACTTCCCAAAACTAAAACAGTAGGGT
>CM065708.1:4420900-4425900 GCA_017654935.2 Phymorhynchus buccinoides | reverse complement strand
CTCTTTGACTCTGCCTTTTCCCTTTGCTTACTATCATCTACTATCTTTCTGACTTATTGGCGCATTCTCCTGCCTTTAAAAAACCCAAAACTTTAATAAAAAATAATTTTTCTCCTTTGAGCTCCTCCGAAATCAGAATGTGTCGGCTGTACGCAGCGGGGAGACCAGTGAAAACTGAAAACCGGACACATATGTACCTTACCCATTATGGCCACATGGCCTGGGAACGCAAAGAAGAAGAAGAAGAGAGATTTATGCTAACGAAGTAAACCAAAATGCTTCTATCTCTTTTTTTTACACTCAGCCCCGAGAAAGGGAAATGAGAAAGATTGAAGGAATTAAGTGTCACTAAGAGAACAGAGGAGAGATGTCATGGGGAGTGGGAGGCAGGGTGTGTGAGGGGAGGGGGGGGGTCATGTGATAGGGAAAGTGTGGGAGGAGGTGGGGTGTCTGTCCAGGAAAGGGAGGGGGGTGGGGGTTGACGGGTGAAGGGTGGGTTGATGATCGATGATAGATGATCGATCGGGTTTCAGGTTGCATCCCAGTGTGGGGGTGAAAACTGGCCCGGTTAATCCCTTTAATAGAGTTGTTCCCACTAACCATCGATGATAAGCTTGTCTGTGGGGGACTGACAGAACCGTCCTGTCTCTCTCTCTCCGCTCTCTCTACTCTCTCTCTCTCTCTCTCTCTCGTCTCTCTGCGCTCTCTCTCTCTCTCTCTCTCCTACTCTCTCGCTCTGTTCTCTCTCTCTCTCTCTCTCTCTTCTTCTCTCTCTCTCTCTGTCTCTCTGTCCTCTCTCTCTCTCTCTCTCTCTCTGCTCTCTCTGGTGTCTCTCTCTCTCTCTCTCTCTCTCTCTCCTCTCTCTCTGAGAAAGAGAGATACAGACAGACGGAGAGAGAGACAGACAGACAGACAGAGGGAAAGGGAGAGAGAAGAGAGACGAGACAGACAGAGAGAGAGAGAGAGAGAGAGAGAGAGAGGGGAGAGAGAGAGAGAGAGAGAGACTGTGGGAGAGAGAGAGACTGTGAGAGAGAGACAGAGAGAGAGAGAGAGACAGAGGGGGAGATAGAGAGAGACAGAGATAGAGAGAGAGGGGGGGGGGGGTCAGGTAGACACACACACACACACACACACACACACAACACACACACACACAGACAGGCACACACAGAGACAGAGACACAAGTGGGGGGGGGGGGGGCACTTAGGCACTTTGAGTGAGGAGAGATCCGTTTAACGTCCTCCGATCTGAAACAGACTCATATGGGCACTTATTACTTGAGTGATGAAATTAGTAGATCTATAAAGATAGATATGGGAAAAAGATAGATATAAAGATAGTGGGAACGATCCTGGAGGCAATGCCCGGAGGCAGTGCAACTCCAGGAAAGTCCCGAATTTTTATCACTTTAGATGCTGCCGGTGGTATCAGATTGACCAAACGACAAGCCATATCAACGTAATCCATGTGAATAAGATCTGAGTAGTACGACAAAGACACTACTGTATATTTCAAAGATAACGGATGGGTTTTCAACCAAAGCTGCTTTAGTCAAAATATGTCGTCTAAGAAATGGTTTTGTAAAATAATAAACTACTAGGTATCGCTAAAACGAAAAGGATGCTTAAAAAAACAAACCAAAAGTTGAAAATTATCTCCCTTGGTTTTCATCAGTAACCGGAAGTACAGTTTATAAGGCTCTGCTGTCTTGCTTATCATTTCTGTTGTTGTTGTTGTTGTCTTACCATGGTTTAAAGACCCCCCACGTCACATGTCACATTCCCTCTTATGCTAGGGAGATTTCTTAAGATTTCTTACCAGCTATAAGAGGGGAAAACACGTGAAAACCGTGATTTTGACACGTGACGTGGTGGGTCTTTAAAGACTCCAGGGATCAGCCCAACAGCCGAAGCACTTGAACACTATGGCACAAATGCAACCAGTTAGGGTTGAGAAACAAAGGGGAAATTGTGCAAATCGGAGTGGGGGAGAGAAGGGGAGCGGGTGGGGGGGGGGGGGGGTGTCAAAGTGGGGTGCTACTTCGTGTGTCATTCAGCAAGGAAGGACATTTGACGACCGTAGGGTCGAACGACAACAACAACGACAACAACAACAGCAACGACAACGACAACAGCATTGGCAACAACAACAACAACAACAACGACGACAACAACAACAACAACGACAACAACAACAGCAACGACGAAAACAGCAACAACAACGAAAACAGCAACAACAACGACGACAACGACGGCAACGACGAAAACAGCAACAACAACGACGACGACGGCAACGACGAAAACAGCAACAACAACAACAACAACGACGGCAACGACGAAAACAGCAACAACAACGACGACAACGACGGCAACGACGAAAACAGCAACAACAACGACGACAACGACGACAACGACGAAAACAGCAACGACGACGACAACAACAACAACAACGACGATAACAGCAACAACAACGAAAACAGCAGACAAACGACAACAACAACAACGACGACAACAGCAACAACAACGACAACAGCAACGACAACGACAACAACAGCGACAAACAACAGCAACGACGACCACAACAGCAACGACGAAAACAGCAACGACAACAACAACGACAATGACAACAACAGTGACAATGACAACAACAGCGACGACGACAACAGCAACAACGACTACAACAACAATAACGACGACAACAGCATTGGTAACAAGATACCCATCGTGGCCCGTCGTGTGAACGAAAGGTTGTGCGTGTGGTTCGATCTATTGTGGCCAGAAATCATAATGACGGCTTGAAACAGAAGCCACTCTACAGCTCCCATTGTCAAGAGTATTATTGATGTAGGGACAAAAAATGGTAGAATGGGGGAAAACTCACCAGGGGTTGGGGTTGGGTGATCAAGGTTTCCCCGTGGGCATACCGGGGGGTCTTTCGTAAAAAATAGTTCTCCCACCTTCTGGAAGTTCTGTGCTTGTAACTTCCTCTAATCTGCCACTCTCTTTGACTCTGCCTTTTCCCTTTTAGCTATCTATCATCTACTGTCTTTCTGACTTATTGGCCTCATTCTTCTGCCTTTAAAAAAAAAGAAAAGAAATCTTCCAAATAATGTTTCTCCCTTGAGCTCCTCCGAAATCGGAATGTGTCGGCTGTACGCAGCAGGGAGACCAGTGAAAACTGAAAACCGGACACTTACGTACCTTACCCATTATGGCCATATGGCCTGGGAACGCAGAAGAAGAAGAAGAAGGTGATCGAGGTAGAAAAAGGGAAGAGGCAAGCTTTCCGCTCGTAGAGCTTTCATCGGACTGATTCTAGCTTGGACCCTGTATTCCAATGGGTGGGTGTGGTTTTTTTATCACTGGTTGAGGTTATAGCCAGTGGCAGGGGGCCAATAGTAAATGAGAGCTCCGCAAACAAACGAAACGTGGTGTAGAGTGGCACAGAGGTTACGCGTTCGCCTCGCGATACAATAAACCCGAGTTCGAACATCAGCTTAAAGTCTCCAGGGATCATCCCGACAGCCGAAGGTACTATTTGTGGCAGTACCATAGCCGATGAGGTTTAACCGAGGCGTGGTTACGGCTACACATATCTGTATTATTAAAACAATTGGGACTTTACTGGTGTTGCGCTGCCTCCGGGCATTGCCTCCAGTATTGTTCCCACCATCTTTGTATCTACAATTGTCCCATATGTGTCTGTTCCAGACCGAGAGGACGTAAAACACCATTTTTCATTCTTCCGACAGCCGAAGCACTTGAACACTATGGTGCGGATGCAACCAGCTAGGGATGAGAACATCACGTGTGTGTGGTCGTTTTCGGTTACCCCGCCACGTGGGTTACAGTCTTAATACTGGTACGTTAGCTTAATATTCTACAGATGATAGGAAGCAGCGGCCAAGTATAACAAGTACGACTTTGATCTTAATGTTGGTCTTTCATTATTTCGGAGGAGCTCAAAGGGGGAAAGTATTTGGAAGATTTTTTTTAAAGGCAGGAGAATGGGCCAATAAGTCAGAGAGATAGTAGAGGACAGAAAGCAAAGGGAAAAGGCTGAGTCAAAGACAGTGACAGATTACAGGAAGTTACAAGCACAGAACTTCAAGAAGGTGGGGGAACTATTTGTACGAAAGACTCCCCGGTATCCCCACGCGGAGAGACTCGTGGAGGGGGCGGGGTCGTCCGGCTCCCCGTATTGATATTAGGTATTAGGTACTTTATAGTCACAGAGGCGTCTCTGTGCAATTCGGGTTGCTCCCACCTGGAGAGCGCGTCGCAGCCAGAGGCGCGCCATCTTTTTTTTTTGCATGCGATTTTTGTGTGACTGATGAGGAAGAAAAGGGGGCGGGGGTCAATTGTGACCAAATGACAACTTTTTCGTTGCCTCTGGGTTTAGCACGTGCTAAGTGAATGGGCACACGGGTGGACCTCGGTTTATCGTTTCATCCGAAAAACTCCACATTCAGACCGTAAGGCCTAGTGCAGAGTGAGAGGGGGAAAAAACTGTACCCAGGTTCGAACTCGGGTTTACTTGACACGAGGCGAACGCGTTACCACTGTGCCACTGTCCCAGGGGGTAGATTCAGAAGCCACTCTATCATTTCTGTTCCCGTTGTCACGGTATTATATTGATCCTGTCGTGTGTCACAAACAATTCATACAAAAGGGACAGCCTATAGTTCTGGGTTGACTATTCTTCTCTACCATGCTTCGAAATATATTAAAAAGAAGAAGTTAATTACACTTAAGCATTCTATGTTAATCTTGGTTCATTTTGTAGTGCTTGAAAACTGTGCAAAAAAGTTTGAGAGAGAGAGAGAGAGAGAAAGAGAGAGAGAGAGAGAGGAGAGAGAGAGAGAGAGAGAGAGAGAGTGAGTGTGTGTGTGTATGTATGTGTATGTGTGTGTGTGGCTCTTTATGTGTGTGTGTGTGTGTGTGTGTGTGTGTGTGTGCGTGTGCGTGCGTATATGTGTGTGTGTATGTGTGTGTGTAGT
>CM065708.1:4413400-4415900 GCA_017654935.2 Phymorhynchus buccinoides | reverse complement strand
TTCTTCTGTACCCAGTTAAGTTTAATGGTATTTTTTGGCTGAAAAATGGCTGGCGGCGAAAGGGTTAAAGTTAACGTTTTACGTCCTCTCGGCCCAAGGCCATTATGGGACATTGCTGTTACTTTAGCTATTCATGCTGCCGTTATGCGCCTAACTAAGAAATAGTTGGGCCCAGCATGTCAGACTTCGGCTCAAGAAATCTTTGTAAGAATTTGTAGAAGAAAAAAAGGCAGGAGAATGGAGCAGTAAGATAGAAAGATAGCAGATGACAGTAAAGCAAAGGGAAAAGGCAAGAGTCAAAGAGAGTGCTGGATTAGAGGAAGTTTTTGTGCGACTCATGAGGAAGGAAAGGGGTGGTGGTGGTAAATTTTGACCAAATGACAACTTTTTCGTTGCCACTGGGTTTAACGTGTGCTAAGTGCATGGGCACATGGGACCTCGGTTTATCGTCTAATCCGAACTTCCAGAAGGTGGGGGAACTATTTGTACGAAAGACCCCCCGGTATCCCCACGGAGGAAACGGTTTACTGAAAACCGCAATCTAACAATTAGTGGCTATGTGTCTTCTCTAACGATTGTCATATGGCCTCAGTTTCTCTATATAGAGAAGAGCCATCACCACACTGGTTTACCCAAAGGCGCTTTGGACATGTCGTCCGTGCATTAGTATCTGAGGTCACAACGCAAGTCATCATTTGGTTACAGTGGTACAGTGGTAAAGCGTTCGCCTCGTGTCAAGTAAACCCGAGTTCGAACCTGGGTACAGGGGATTTTTCCTCTCTAGGCCTTAATATGGTCTGAAAGTGGAGTCTTTCGGATGAGACGATAAACCGAGGTCCCGTGTGCCCATGCACTTAGCACACATTAAAATTCAACCCAGTGGCAGCAACAAAGTTGTCATTTGGTCAAACTTTACACCACCACTACCCCTTTCCTTCCTCATCAGTCACACAAAAAATCGCATGCAAAAAAAAAAATGGGTGGCGCGCCTCTGCCTGCGACGCGCTCTCCAAGTGGGAGCAACCCGAATTTGACAGAGATGTCTCTGTGACTATAAAGTACCTAATGCCATCACACTGCTGCAGTTCCTTTGGATATTCTGCAAGAAAACAGAGCTCATTGGTCTCCCTCCCTCCTACTTATTTCTCCGATTTAATCCCTTGTAACTTTATTCTATTATCTTATGCAAAGCGCCAGTTAAAAGAGACCCAATTCCAGAAAGTTGGAAATGCTTGAGGGTTTGCCGAGGGCTCTATTTTGACATACCTCAGTCGACCTGCTGGTCTGGGGCCATAACCGTTTGCTTTGAAAGGATGGATGAACAAGTGTATTGTGTGCTTAGAAAGGAAACCTCGGAAATGTAGACGGGTCAGAAGAAGTGTACACCCTCTCAGTTCTTCACATCCAGAAACTTATCGAGAGCCCCTCGTATAAGGCGCAGGGATTTCAATCTGGGGTAAAAGTATTAGCTTTCTAAAACATAGTAATATAAGCATAAACTTACCATTCCTCTCTCTCTCTCTCTCTCTCTCTCTCTCTCTCTCTCTCTAGCTCTCTCTCTCTCTCTCTCTCTCTCTCTCTCTCTCTCTCTCTCTCTCTCTCTCTCTCTCTCTCTCTCTCTCTCTCTCTCACTCTCTCTCTTCCTTTAGCACTTATAAATAGAGAGAAAATCCAGTGTTCTAGTGTTTGAGAGTAACATAATTCAAGTGTGTGTCTGTTTGCACGCGAGCGCGTGCGCGTACCGTGTGTGTAATGAGTGTGTGCGCGTGTGTGCATTTGTATGTGTGTGTGTGATCGGTGCGTGTGGGGGGGTAACCGTTTGTGTGTATGAATAAGTGTATGTGTTGTGTGTGTGTGTGTGTATGTGCGCGCATTTTGTGTGTGCGTATGTGAGAGTGCGTATGAGTGTGCGCAGTTATATTTCTCGTGTATGTATGGGAGGCTTGTGGTAATGCGTGCATAGGCGTTTCATAACAATCTTCTTCTTCTTCTGCGTTCCCAGGCCATATGGCCATAATGGTTAATGTACATATGTGTCCGGTTTTCAGTTTTCACTGGTCTACACACACACACACACACAACACACACACACACACACACACACACACACACACACACACACACACACACACACACACGCACGCACGCACACACACACACACACACACACACACGCGCGCACGCGCGCACGCACACGCGCACGCACGCACACACACACGCACACACACACACACACACACACACACACACACGCACGCACACTGGTCTCCCCGCTGCGTACAGCCGACGCATTCTGATTTCGGAGGAGCTCAAAGGAGAAAACAATATTTGGAAGATCTTTTTTTGAAAAAAGGCAGGAGAATGGGCCAATAAGTCAGAAAGATAGTAGATAATAGAAATCAAAGAGAAAAGGCAGAGTCAAAGAGAGTGGCAGATTACAGGCAGTTACAAGCACAGAACTTCCAGAAGGTGGAGGAACTATGTTTTACGAAAGACCCGC
>CM065708.1:4398400-4400900 GCA_017654935.2 Phymorhynchus buccinoides | reverse complement strand
ACATTGACCATTATACCTTAGTCCTGTTGCTATGTTTGAATGGGGGGTTCGTTTTGACTCCTGCAGTAGGCTTATATATCCTTGGAACGTATGTATATACCTTGCCAGATAACGTATATATTTATATATAGACTCGGCGGGATCAATGCGGTGTGGCCCCGTCTCTATGTGGCCCCTGTCTCTATATCTGTGTCCCCTGTCTATATATGTCCCCTGTCTCTATGTGTCCCCGTCTCTATGTGTTCCTGTCTATATATGTCCCCGTCTCTATGTGTCCCCTGTCTCTATGTGTCCCCGTCTCTATGTGTTCCTGTCTCTATGTGTTCCCGTCTCTATGTGTCCCCGTCTCTATGTGTTCCTGTCTCTATGTGTTCCCGTCTCTATGTGTCCCCGTCTCTATGTGTTCCTGTCTCTATGTGTTCCCCGTCTCTATGTGTCCCCGTCTCTATGTGTTCCTGTCTCTATATGTGTCCCCGTCTCTATGTGTCCCCGTCTCTATGTGTCCCCGTCTCTATGTGTTCCTGTCTCTATGTGTTCCCGTCTCTATGTGTCATCGTCTCTATGTGTTCCTGTCTCTATGTGTTCCCGTCTCTATGTGTTCCTGTCTCTATGTGTCCCCGTCTCTATGTGTCCCCGTCTCTATGTGTTCCTGTCTCTATGTGTTCCCGTCTCTATGTGTCCCTCGTCTCTATGTGTTCCTGTCTCTATGTGTTCCCGTCTCTATGTGTTCCTGTCTCTATGTGTCCCCGTGTCTATGTGTCCCCGTCTCTATGTGTTCCTGTCTCTATGTGTCCCCGTCTCTATGTGTTCCCTGTCTCTATGTGTTCCCGTCTCTATGTGTCCCCGTCTCTATGTGTTCCTGTCTCTATGTGTCCCCGTCTCTATGTGTTCCTGTCTCTATGTGTTCCCGTCTCTATGTGTTCCCGTCTCTATGTGTTCCCCGTCTCTATGTGTCCCCGTCTCTATGTGTTCCTGTCTCTATGTGTCCCCGTCTCTATGTGTTCCTGTCTCTATGTGTTCCCGTCTCTATGTGTCCCCGTCTCTATGTGTTCCTGTCTCTATGTGTTCCCGTCTCTATGTGTCCCCGTCTCTATGTGTTCCTGTCTCTATGTGTTCCCGTCTCTATGTGTCCCCGTCTCTGTGTCCCCTGTCTCTATGTGTCCCCGTCATTGTGTCCCCGTCTCTATGTGTTCCTGTCTCTATGTGTCCCCGTCTCTATGTGTCCCCGTCTCTACATGTCCCCGTGTCCCCGTCATTGTGTCCCAGTCTCTGTGTGTCCCCGTCTCTATGTGTTCCCATCTCTATTATGTCCCTGTCTCTGTATGTCCCCGTCTCTATGTGTTCCCGTCTCTATGTGTCTCCGTCTCTGTGTGTCTCCATCTCTATGTGTCCCTGCGAATTAGGCTAAGCGTTATGGTTAGGGGTTGAGGCTAGTGTTTGGGTTAGGGATAGCGTTAGGGTTAGGATAAACAAAGAGACGGAGATATATAAGGCGGGGACACATAGAGACGGGGACACATGAAAACTGGGACACATAGAGATGGGGTCACATAGAGACGGGGAGATATCGAGACGAGGACACATATTCTTCTTCTTCTTCTTCGATCGCTCAGACACATTCCTGTCATAGGAGCGTATATGCGTCATGCTGCCGTTATGCGCCTAACTAAGAAATAGTTAGGCCCAGCAAGTCCGACTTCGGCTGGAGGAGAAAATCTATTTGAAAAGTGTTTCTTTAAAAAATTAAAAAAGGCAGGAGAATGGACCGGTAAGGCAGACAGATAGTAGATGACAGTAAGCAAAGGGAAAAGGCAGAGTCAAAGGGAGTGACAGATCAAAGGAAGTTACAAGCACAGAACTTCCAGAAGGTTGGAGAACTATTTATGCAAAAGACCCACCCGGTATCCCCTCAGGGGGGGGGGGGGGGGGGGGGGGGGAGAGGAAATAGAGACGAAATTGGGAACATATAGATTGGGGGACGCATAGAGACGGGGGCACATTCCTACCTAACCATAACGGCCACTTCTACTTGGCAATAAACGTTTATAGTCTTGGACGGAGTAGGAATGTCAGTGCGTGCGTGTGTGCGTGCGTATGTGACGTTTTTAAAAGCGTCAGTTATAACTATCCCCCTCTTTTTTGTGTGTCTGCTTTGTCGCGAAGTGTAGGGTGGGTGTGTTTTGGTTGGGGACAGTTATTGCAAAAGTTTGTCGAGTCTCTCTCCCTGTCGAGTTTGTCTAATCTGTCAGAGAGGAGAGATAAAGAGAGAGAGAGAGAGAGAGAGAGAGAGAGAGAGAGAGAGAGAACCTTCAAAGTCTTCGAAGACATTGCATAATATACAGTGCATGTGAATAAGTTATCGCTAAACTTTGTCGAGTCTCTCTCCCTGTCGAGTTTGTCTAATTATCAGAGAGGAGAGAGAAATAGAAAGAGAGAGAGAGATCCTTCAAAATCTTCGGAAATTGCATTATGTGCGAGTTATTGCTAAAGTTTGTCGAGT
>CM065708.1:4385900-4390900 GCA_017654935.2 Phymorhynchus buccinoides | reverse complement strand
GTCAGTTAGTGTTAGGAGCTTGCATGTGGAAAATTACTAACAGTTTTCGCTAGAAGCCTTTCTAAACCATGGTTTTGTACTCTTGAACTTATATTATATCGCTGCATTGCTAGAAGGCATCATTTGGCCACAGTACTTCGCTGTTTTAAAAGAGAGAAAAAACAAACAACTAAAAACTACCATCCGGACATATGAGCCGTCCGAAATTTGGGTCCCTTCCTCTATGCATATGTAGGTATGCCTGTCTTTCACTTTCTGACTATGACTGGCAGGTAACAGGGGGGGGGGGGGGGCAGCTGCTAATCCGGTGGGCTGGGGTAGCATATAGTAAAGAAGCCTTGCCCAGGGTACATCCCAACTGTTTCCGACAAAGGGATTTGATTAAAGCTGGCGTTTGGGAAATGACCCAAAAGCCAACCCAACCTTTGGACTGCAGTAATGAGAAGACCCTTGCATGAATGACCCCTAGAAACATGTGAAGAATGTTCAGACTCGTTTTATGATAGCTTCATATACGACCGTAGTTCCTGCACTATTGCCGAGTTTACGATGCCCTCAAAGAACATACGTCATTTTTTGTTCCAACTTTTTATGACGAGGATTTCCGCCATGACTTGGACATAGGTTTCAACATTGGTCGGTCACGATCTATACATGATTGTCCATAACTCGTGCATTAATTTAAAACCCTTTCGTCGCCTCTTGGCACCACAATGATTTAACACCCGTGTCATTAAAAGGCATCAATAGAGGGTCTGGTATCCAGTGACCTTATGTTCTTAATTTTGGGAGGTAAGGATAGGCCCTATTTTATGCACGCCGCAGAGGAATCCCCAATATTGCAGACAGAATCTTTTCTCTACCCGGGTAAGTTTAATGGTAAATTTTGGCTGAGGAATGGCTAGCGTTGAAAGGGTTTTAACAACAACATTAATATCAGTGTTTTGTTTTGAGCATGTAAACAGACGTCTTTGGGGGGGGGGGGGGGGGGGGGGGGGGACCAATGAAAAGTGTATTCATGTTGGGATCACGCTATATATTTTAAAAAAATGGTTTCAATTGGAATGAATGTTCGTTTGTGTCTGAATAAACAGTAAACAATATAAAACATTTTTAAGTGTATTGTAAGCCACAGGCTTACTGTGCCTGAGTTGTGTTAAATGTTAGTATTACTATTAGCGTTCTGGCTATTACAAGTCTTTTTGACTATTCTACACCCTAGAGTTTAAAGTTTCAGAAGTTGGTAGGGTTAAAGCTAGTTTCTATTTGATTATGTGTTCGTTGTTAATGTTATTGTCAGTGTAGTGTCTGGTAGTATTGTTTTAGAGGGTTGCAGGCCAGCGATTGATAAACATTTTAGTGCACGATCTCCATAGTTTGCAAAGCCGTTTTCATTGGGGTGTAGGCCTACTTTATTAACGCATGAAGAAGAAATATAGATCTCCTTACCTGGAGCCATACTTGTTTGTTCAAGTGGGTAAACGTTCCCTTGGCATGCTCGAGTATTTAGAATTTAATCGTTCATTCTTTCCAGTCTGTTTAATGTCCAAAGACTGTAGTACTATGTTCAGGAGATCTATAATCTTGTGCACGGAGGCTGCCATGTTAGATACAATGTTTTGATTGGAAGCGCCCAAATCGGTCACTAAGGGAAGGTTATAAAACAAGCAGCTTTTCGCAGGCAAATTATTCCATCCTAATCTCCGAAACTTAACTGTTCTTCCTAAACCTCTGATACTCTGGCATAAATCTTTAAGCGTAATAATCTCTCTCTTGTAAACATCCTACCAGTAGTCTACACCTAGCGAGGAAAGCGTTAGGGATTAAGAAATTAAATCGTGTTACGAGTTCGTTAGATTCTTAGGCTCAGTTACTGTGCTGATAATAGCTTGGAATACTATGGTTCTGTTCTTCCGTTCATAGATGCGAAATACCATAAATAAAGGTTGAATAAAATATCAGTTGAAATTGTCAACCGTTTTTCTTTTCATCCTTAGAGCGATTGTGCTTTAAGTTAACTTAGTTCATTTTCTTTACTCGTGGGTTTCCCTTCCTCGGATTGACTGTTCCGGGTCTTGTGGACGGCAGGTCTAACGTGGCCCTATCCTGACAACTTAGGCTCTGCCGTTTGTTGAGCATGCTGTCTACGGGACGGAATCCGTCGGTCGTGAGGATGTGAAGCTTAAAATATTATGGAATGTCCCGTGTGTGTGCCTGCTCCCCAGTAACACAACACGGACTTCCAAGAAGGCTGGAGCAGGGCTGCTCTCGTGTTGATAGGGCAGACGTGACTGGTGCATCTCTGGGTCCCTTCAGCACCTTCGGGTGTTTCTTTTTCTCAATGAATACCAATACAGAATACGTATTTAGATTCAACAGTAAACAGTAAAAAGTGTATTCTGGTATGGTATGTGGAAGGATGTCATAAAATACAATATAATGGCCTGAAGAGGAATGAATGTTCGTCCGTGTCTGAGTTCAAACTACCCTTCCATAAATCATCTCTCTCTCTCTCTCTCTCTCTCTCTCTCTCTCTCTCTCTCTCTCTCTCTCTCTCTCTCTCTCTCTCTCTCTCTCTCTCTCTCTCTCTCTCTCTCTCTCTCTCTCTCTCTCTCTCTCTCTCTCTCTCTCTCTCTCTCTCTCTCTCTCTCCCTCTCTCTCTCTGTTTTAAATGGGCACATCCCTAAGTTGATGTAATGAATTTTAATGATTGTTATTTGATTGGTATAATTTTGTTTCACACGTTTGATTAATGTTCTTTCAGTTATGTTGTATCTCTGTCATGTTGTTGCACCTAACCTGAATTTCTCTTTGGGAGATATTAAAGTATAATTGAACTTGATATGGACTAGCAGGAATTCATCCGGATTTGGAGTTAGTACATACGTATTTAAAGTCAACAGTAAACACTAAAAAGTGTATTATGTATGGTATGGTATGATATGGTATGGTATGGTATGGTATGGTATGTGAAGACGATTTCATACAAATACAGCTAGCGTTGGAATGTTCTTCGATTTGACGTCCCGCCATTGCAAGTGATTCATAACTGAAATGTGCGACTATGTTCGTGTGTTAAGTCCTTTCGTGACCATTTGTCCTCTCGCGGATACCATGATCTACAATAAGCCAAGGGTCTCCCGTAACCACATATATTTTTGATCAGCATGACACAACCTATTCAGATCCTGAATTTGGAACCTGCCAGCGCAAACCTCCGCCGAGGAAGACTCACAAAATCGACATTTCCTTCCTTCATGTCCGAGCTGTATCTCATGAACCAGTGGGTATAGAATGGCTTCAAATTTTGTTTGGTAATGCAACATGGCGAGTAATGAAATAAATATTTGCAATAAATACCCTCAAAAAAGCAGAAACAGTGTTATTTTAGACGAATGTGCACATAAGGACAAAGCGTCCACGAGAGGACTTAACAGTCGTGTATGTGTTCCAAATGTTTGTCTGGGGAATGACTATGCATATTTAGGGGGATAAAAATCATAGGTGAATTTGTTGGTTTGATCTTTTTCCAGACAGTAATATTCCCAGCTCATAATATAAAAAAGAAATGTCCAGTCAGTGGCGTCATCAATCACATTCAAATTGGCCACTGCAACTAGGGTTGTTAACGCCCTTGACAGCGAGAGTTAAGGCCTTGATGGTCAGTATCCAAAAGGGCATTAACTCTCGCAAAAGGCAGCCATTCGATGGCTTCAAAATAAGGTTATTGGCGAGAGCCACTCCCTTGTTTGGTCAGTACTACCAAGAGCATTCACTGTTGCAAAAGGTGGTCGTTGTAGTGACCAATTATAGCCAAGTGAGGCGACTGTTCTTCTGAAAAGCTGGGCCGGATTTTGTTGGTTTTATTATAGTGTAGATGTCTCGCCCAGGGAATACCTTCACTTTCGCCGCCGTGATGACTTGAATGTAGACTTTGGGGGAGGGGGACAGTCGCTAACTAACGTATAGAAGGCATCCGCCAACTATTCTGGAAAAGTTGGGCTTGGATTTGTTCATAGTGTACGGTAGATGGAACAAGGGTAGCATCACTTGCTCCACCATGATGACTTGAATGTAGACTTTGGGGGGAGGGGTGTGTCCCCGGGGGGAGGGGTGTGTGCCCAAGGGGGTCTCCAAACAGTCACTAAAGGCGAGGGTATTAAAAACTGGAGAGAGAGAGAGAGAAAGAGAGAGAGAGAGAGAGACAGAGAAAGAGAGAGAGAGAGACAGAGAGAGACAGACAGATAGAGAGAGACACAGAGAGATAGACAGAGAGAGAGAGAGAGAGAGATGGAAAGAGAGAGTGAAAGAGATAAAGAGAAATATATATATAGAGAGAGAAGCATGCAGACAGAAACAGCGACAGCCAAAGATAATTGTTACATTTCACTTCATATAATATATGCATACTTGTTATTGGGATAGGTTTGTTCTCTGTACACTTCCACACACACACCTGTACTGTGGAGAACGCCCCTCCCTCCCCCGACCCTCTCTTTCCTCGTGACACTTCAACCGTCCTCACACACACACACCCACCCCCTCCCTTCCTATCCACCCCCCCAACCAACCCCACCCCCTCAGCACACACTCATGAGCCCGGCAGAGCTTTATAACAAGTGTCCTCATCTTGCTCTCAGGGCTGGGAAACTAGCTTACGGGGAAACTAAAAAAAACAAGAGGCAAAGCCTTCAAGGCTCACTCGAACAGGAGCATGTGGGACAACAACAAACAAAGATTGAGGGGGGGGGGGTCTAAAGTACAAGATTTCCAATAAAATGTTACAGTACAAATGAAACTGCCGTTAATGTATACAAGTGTAAAAATTAAAAAAAGTGCCCGTGCCGAGAATCGGACCCGGAACCATTGGCATGACAGACAGACACTCTACCAATGAGCTATCGATGCTTTCAGTGTTGATGAGTTTCTTAACTCATGTTGTCTGTTGAATACTCTCTAACCCACTAATCTAAAATGTTATCTGTTTGTTATCTGTTTAC
>CM065708.1:4363400-4373400 GCA_017654935.2 Phymorhynchus buccinoides | reverse complement strand
AACAATCAACATAAAAACTAGCATCAGTCAACACAAGCGTTAGTCAGAATCAATAATTAATAAATGAGTTATCAACATGTAAAGACGGCACCTATCGATACAAACATTAGAAACGATAATTATAATGAACATCAAATGCGTAATACACCTTTCAACATACACATGATACAATAAACTTCGCACATGCAATACAAGAACTGGAGATATGTATAAGTGTTAATTAAACAAAACAAATAAATCCAATCACACACATACATGCAAACGCCAAACGCACGCACATACGCACACAACACACGCATACATACGCACACAACACACGCACACACACGCACACAACACACACATGCAGGCGCGCACACACGAATCTCATAAAATATCTCGTGAATACAGTTATTTCATCAGATTCATGCCTCACAGACTTCACAGTTGGATAGCCCTTCGACTGAGGTTGGATGATTGGGGCGTGTGGTGGCCTTAACTTAAGAGGAGTTCCTGTACCCATGGGGGCTCTTGACGCTAAAGGGTCTGTGTGCGTACCCGATATAACAGTTTACACTGATGTGGGAGAAATAAGAGAAGGGAGGTGGGGAGGTAGAAAGGGAGGGATATATAGATCAGGCGGGGGAGGGGGGGGGGGGGGGGGGGGGGGTGTAAGAGACAGTCGAGGTAGAGTAGTGTAAGAATGGCCCTAGTTTTTGTGTTTTTGTTGTTGTTGGGTTTTTTTTGGTTTTTGGTTTTTCAACGGGAAAAAATATTGCGTGTGATAGGGGGGGGGTGGGGGGTGGGCGATGAGGGTAATTCACAATTCACAATTCACAAAGTTTACTGATCCAGGCCTTCTTCCCATGTCAGAGTGGAGGGGGTTGCAAAGGGAAAAACAACAATGACAACAAATCATCAGCACAAAGAACTTCATTATAAGCGAACATACACACAAAAAGCAACAATGACAACAAATCAACATCGCCAAAAGCTGGATTATAAAGTGAACATGGTCGATGGGGGTAGACATCAGGAGAGAGAGAGGGAGGGAGAGAGAGAGAGAACACTTTGAAAACTTCCAAACTTGAAAACTTTAACTTTATTTTTCAAGGATAAAGATTTTAGGCTACGCCTAGTCTTCCAATCTGTCCTTGGTACATATACGAACATAGAATACAAACATGGCAAGGCATGATATTACACATACAGATTTGAACATAAACATAGCACCTTTGTACATATACGAACATAGAATACAAACATGGCAAGGCATGAAATTACACATACAGAAGAGAGAGAGAGAGAGAGAGAGAGAGAGAGAGAGAGAGAGAGAGAGAGAGAGAGAGAGAGAGAGAGAGAGAGAGAGAGAGAGAGAGAGAGAGACAGACAGACAAGACAGACAGACAGACAGGGAAAGAGAAACTAGAGGGGAGCGGGCTAAAAACTTAAAAAATACGGAGAGACAGTTAGGAACAGGAAGTAAGACACAGAGAGAAGAGTGAAAAGAATAAGTAAGCATACATTCTTGGTGTCCTATCCAAGAGGGGAAAACAGATCTTCTTCTTCTTCTTCTTCTTCGTTCGCTCAGACAGTTTCCTGTCATATGAGCGTAGATGCGTAGCAATAGTTAGGCCCAGCATGTCCGACTTCGGCTGGAGGAAATCTTTGTAAGAATTTATTTGTTAAAAAGGCTAGGAGAATGGACCAGTGATTAAGATAGAAAGATAGCAGATGACAGTAAGCAAAGGAAAAAGGCAGAGTCAAAGAGAATGACAGAATTAGAGGAAGTTACATGCACAGAACTTCCAGAAGGTGGGGGAACTATTTGTACAAAAGACCCCCCCCCCCCCCGGTATCCCCACGGGCCGGGGGGGGGGCAGATTAACATGGCGTATGCTTTACATACATGTATGTATGTATGTATGTACCTAAGGAAAAGAAAAAAGAATTAGATATCCAAAGAGTGTGTTAGATGTCATATCATGTACGCTGTTTGCAAACGATCGTGTGTATGTATGATGATACGCCGACATAGACTAACTGAAGAGACTGTACATATTATACTGTATACACGCGTATGTTTGAAGTTTTTCTTTAGACTGAAGAGAGTTCTGCTTGAAGTTTGCGTGTGGTCCTTTTTCTTTTTTTTTTCTTTTTTTTTGGGGTGGTGGTGGTGGGGTTGGACAGTGTGTGTGTGTGTGTGTGTGTGTATGTGCGTGTGTGTGTGTGTGTGTGTGTGCGTGCATGAGTGCGTGTGTGTGCATGTTCGACTGACACCAACAGAAAGAAAGAACGTCCTTCCACTAAAACTGAGTCTGACAGTATTGTTATTGCGGTGTGGTTTTGGTGCGGTTGAGTGTGAGTAGGTGTGTCTGTAAGTGAGTATGTGTAAGAATATAATAAGTAATAAGTTAAGTAATGTAATCATGACCCCCACCCACACCCACACCATTTTAAAAAAAAGTTAAACATGCACTTAAAGAATATAACCGATCAATGAACAAGGTTAAAGATAAATACTAAGTGAACTCCTTAATAAACGTTTACAAATTGAATCAAGAACAGAATAACCATTTAATGGAGTCGATCCATCAGTAAAACAATCAATACCCGAATTCTTAAGAAAAAGCTCTCTTGCTCTTGGACAGTGAATCAGTAAGTGACTGACACTTACAGATTAACCACACATGTCGTTCGTCCGTCCCGAGGGATGATGACCATGCTTCAACAGTTCGTCCTTGTGAAAATCTAGGATGCTGGATGAGTTCGCGTATGGCTAGTGAGGCCAATGCCAGCCAGGAAGGATCTCTGACAGTGAGGACAGGAGAAAGAGTTAACCACACTTACGTTTAGCATTATTACAATGTTTTGTTTTAAATGAATTCAAACGAAGTCTATGGATTAGACTTTCAATCTCCCTGGACGAGAAAGTAACGCGTTTTAGGTGATGTTTTCTCATTGTCTTTATCGTTAGATTTAATACAGTTATGATAATATTGAACGTCTGAGTTAATCAATAAAGTTTTAACATTAGCAGTACGTGAGAATTAGGCCGTGTACACACATAAGCGGATATCCCATGCGGAAACCCGTGCGCAATCCATAAAAAATAGATTTTCGGTTTTAAGGTCGTACGTCAAGGTCAAAAGCAAAATGGTTTACGCGGAATTAAGCACACCTTCACACAAAATTTGATTCGCAAGCGTCGGGAGATATCCTTCCGACAAAAGCCCATCGCCCTGATCACCTTATGACGACAAACTTTTGTCCGAAATTCCCCTATATGCGCTTTCTTTCTTCCACTTATTTAGGGTTTTCCGTACGGAACTTACGCGGTCTAATGTGAACCCGGCCGAAGGGTATATGCTCCTGATAAGTGCGTACACTGTTTCTTCTTCTGTTCTACTAAACACACTTACCTTAATATAATAAAAAAATGTAAAGGTCTTGTTTCCTATACCGTGGAACCTCCCTTATAAGATCCTTAAAAATCATCCAAAATGAGGTATTATAAAGGAGGGGTCTTATAAGGGAGGTAATTTTAATACTTACAAAGAAGGGCAATGTCTCAGAGAAGTAGGTCTTATGTGGGAGGTCTTATAAGGGAGGTTCCACTGTATCACTAAAACATCACCGTGTTCTCCACTGTTCCAGGCTCGGCTCTCTCAGGCACCAACTCCGCACGCTCCGCCGAGGCGGACCTGAGCGAGAGCGGCTCCAGCTGCAGCGTCTCCTCTGGGGCGGGCTCCTCCTCGGGCTCCTCCGGCTGCGGCGACGCGTACACGGACATGGGCCTGACTCTGCGGGACCCCAGCAGGCTCACCCTGGAACTGCTCGTGGACCCTCACGAGGTGCTCCCTCTCCTGGAGCTCTATGAACCTCTGCTCCGGTGGATAGACCCCGACCTCAGGCTGTTCCACGCTGGGGAGAGGAGGGAGAGAGAAGGAGGAGGAAGAGGAGGAGGAGGTTCAACATTGAATGCGAATGCGAGCTATTCCCATATATGCGGTAGTAAGAACGATAACGGGGGTAGAAAGGGAATTCTGGTGAATAAGCAAAACCAATACTACAGAACCGGTGAGAGTTTTGATGGTGTGGGAATCCCCGAAAACGGCGGAAGAGCCGGGGGTTCTTCGGAAGGAAAAGGGATTCTTGTGAACAATCACCACCAACGCTTCAGCTGTAATAACAGTAGAACCAATCAGACCTTGAACCGAGAAGATGGTGCGGAATTTCCCCCTCAAAGTGTGCACAGAATTCCTTACGGTGCGGGAATTCCCCATGATGCGGGAATTCCCGCGCTGAACGGAAGAACGGCGGATCACTGCGAAGAAAGCTCTCCTCCTTTCTCCGTCGTCCTGTTCCTCTACGAAGAAGAGCAAGAAGAGGACAACCCCCGATCCGGGAGTCGCGTCGACTGTCTACGAAGCCACCTACAACGCGCCCCTTGGCGCTTCCATCACTGCGAGAAAGCCTCGCGTAGGAATCTCAACCTCAACCCCAAATCCCTGGACTATTTCTTCATTTCGGAGGACCTTCCGCTGTGGAGCGTGCGCCCGGTGCATTACGGGAAGGAGCACGTGCGGATCGTGGTGCGCACGCGCGAGGAGACGTGGGGTGACATGGTGGACTTTTACGGGAGGGTGCTGGGGTTCCGGCCGGATTTTGTCCGTGAGGACTTCTGCCTCTTCACCGTGCATTCCCAGATCAACTTCGACATTCAGCTGGCCCTGAAGAGAGGTAGGGAGGGTGAGAGGGGGATGGAGGAGGAGGAGAGAGAGAGAGAGAGAGAGGGAGAGGGAGGGAGAGAGAGAGAGAGAGAGAGAGAGGGAGGGAGAGAGAGAGAGAGAGAAAGAGAGACAGAGAGAGAGAGAGAGAACAATTTCAACTTTTTGTTTTAATTTTGCAAAGGCCACCGAACTAGCTGTCTGCAAGGAGGTCAAACAGATAGATAGACAGACGGACAGACAGAGACAGAAACAGAGATGGGTAGGGTTGTAGTTCTGTGAACAGAGATAGATGATTGTATGGGGCCTTTCTTGGAGTTTTTTTTTTTTAATGAATATGCTGTGTATTTTAAAATCGCAAATATTCATAATAAAAAAATTATGTGGAAGTAAATTTCTTAATTTTCTATTTGGACGCTAACATCGATTTGATTTGATCATACTTGATGTGACTTCATTTGACGTGACCTAACTTAATTTGACCCCACTCGGGCTTCATTTGATTTCACATGACTTCGTGTGACCTTGTCATAACTTGACCTGACTTTGTTGGACTTGACCTGGTTTGACTTGACTTGATTTGACCTGTATTGATTTGACTTGGCCTGACTTGGGGACACATACAGACGGAGACTCGTAGAGACGGGGGCACAATGACAGTGACACATAGAGACGGGGGCACGTCCACATCCATCCAATTGATCCCGATTTGAACTGGCTTGTTTCGATCATTTCAGGACAGACAGAATCTAGCGACCTCAAAAGTGCAGACTTCGCTCTTCTTCTTCTTCTTCTTCTTCTTCTTCTTCTTCTTCTTCTTCTTCTTCTTCTTCTTCTTCTTCTTCTTCTTCTTCTTCTTCTTCTTCTTCTTCTTCTTTTTTTTTTTTTCTTCTTCTTCTCCTCCTCCTTCTTCTTCTTCTTCTTCTTCTCCTCTTCCTCCTCCTCCTCCTTCTTCTTCTTCTCCTTCCTCCTCCTCCTCCTCCTCCTTCTTCTTCTTCTTCTTCTTCTTCTTCTTCTTCTTCTTCTTCTTCTTCTTCTCCTCCCTCCTTCTTCTTCTCTCCTCCTCCTTCTTCTTCTCATCATCCGCCTCCCCCTTTTCTTCTTCTTCTTCTTCTTCTTCTTCTTCTTCTTCTTCTTCTTCTTCTTCTTCTTCTTCTTCTTCTTCTTCTTCTTCAGTCAGTCAATATATTTCAATCAATAAAGCCGTGTCTTCAAACTGTGTGGTTTCAGGTCGTCAGAGGCAAACTACCATGACGACCTCACCACCATCATCACCACCACAACAACAGAGCTGCAGACTTCACTTCAAGGTGGCCGACCTTGGACATCTGGTCCCTCTCTTCCCCAACGTATGCCTTCCCGTGGACGACTCCTGCTGGCTCACCTCCGACCACGACGGCAATGAGGTGGTCCTGGACGTCACGGGCTGTTCCTCCACGTCTTCCTCCTCCTCCTCCTCCTCTTCGTCGTCGTCGCCCCCGACGGATCATCGAATGTCTTCGTCTTCGTCGTCGGAGTCAGCAAGCGCGTCCAGTTCTGACGTCAGCTTTGACAGCCACGACTCCGCGCAGAGTCAAGACAGTGTCGGCAGTAGTAGTGGTTGCAGTAGAAGCAGTAGCAGTAGCAGTAGTAAGAACAGTAGTGTCAGTGGAAGAGACAACATCAGCGGTATAAATGGAAGAGGCAACGTTAGCAGTATCAGTGGAAGAAACGACACTAGCGGTGGAAGAAACAACATCAGCAATATCACCGGAAAAGACAACATTGGCGGTATCAGTGGTGTCAACAACATTAGCAGTAGCAGCTACGGCGAAAACAGGAGCTGTAGCAGTAGCGGCAGCATCAACAGCAGTAGAGAGGAAAGCAGTATGGGTGAGACTCAGTCGGGACCTCGGTCGACCCTCGACGTGTTCAAACGAACCAAATCGCTCTCTGGGATCATCAGCTGCAGAAGAACTAAAGACAGTGGTGACGAGAAGAGAAAGAGTCAGAGAAGGGTGACGTTTTGTTTGGACGATCTTCCCCCACTTTCTTCTCCTCCTCCTCCTCCTCCTCCTCCTCTTCTTTCCTCCTTCTTCTTCTGCTTCTCTTCCTCCTCCTCCTCCTCCTCCTCGCTCCCCGATTCGCAAACCTCCTCACCCTCACCCTCACCCTCATTCTCCCAGACTCACGCCTGTAACCCCTCCCCGCGTCCCCTCCCCTCCCCCTCCTCCCCACCCCCCCATCCCTAGCACCACTCCTCTCCCTCCTCCCTCCTATTCTTCCTCCTCCTCCTCCCTTCTCCTTCTCCTTCTCCTCTTCTTCTTCTTCTTCTTCTTCCTTAGAAGCGAAATTCCCGCTGAGATTCGACACCTGTCCCACCGCCCCTCTCTCCATCAACAACAGGAGGGAGGAACAGATAGGATTCTACGTGTAGACCACGAGTGTGTGCGTGTGCGCGTGTGTGTGTGTGTGTGTGTGTGTGTGTGAGAGAGAGAGAGAGATGCTACCAGAAAAAAACTAAAAGAAAGACTGGAAAATGTCAATGGCGCGCGCTCTCGGGGGAGGAGGAGGCACCACACTCACGCTGGCTCCGCGCGACTTTGACATTATTAATGTCGTCAGCAGTGCTGCAGCCCATGGGATTGGGTTGGCCTTTTGGGGGGGAGACCTTCTCCCCAAACTGCCAACTCTCGTCCCTCGAGTCCCTTTGGCCGGGAGAGAGAGTGGGGATGTACCCTGGGCAAGAGAACACTTACGATTTTATCACGTGCTTGTTGTTTTTTCTGCTGCTGTTTTCGCGTACAACCCTAGAGAAAATTCGCCTTACATCGATTTTTTGTTTTCGAAAATGTTCTGCATCCAAGGATTGACTCGCGAAACGGACAAAGCTCCAAGCGCTCTATCACACTCGCTACCGAACCTTTTCAGTTGGAAGAAAATTCAGTTGTGAAACTCTGTTCTACTTCTTGCGGTCGTGTGCCGACTTCACCCTATCAGCAAGCATTGGCTGTTTCCCCACAAACTGCCTGAGTGTAGTTTGAAGTAAATTGTGCAGTCGCCAATTCATTCCGACCTGGTTGGGGGGGGGTGGGGGGGGGGGGGGGGGGGGGGGGGGGGGGGGGGGGGGGGGTCATCCGACCAAAAGAAAGTAAAGCTGTGGAAAGGTCACAAGTTTTCATCCGACTAGGTTGGATAGTGTGAGGCGGCTTTAAAGACCCACCACGTCACGTGTCACATTCCCTCTCATGCTAGGAAGATTTCTTAAGATTTCTTACCAGCTATAAGAGAGAAAACTTGTGCAACCCGTGATTTTGACACGTGATCTGGTGGGTCTGTTCTTGGGTTTGACTCCCATACAAATGCCCCCAAATTCAAAACGAAGCATCATTTTTAAAGAGCAGCCTCAATTTGAAGTTTGGGGAACATTTGTATGTGGGTCACAGCTACCCAGAAAAAACCAAGGGATTTAGTCGTGGTGGGTCAGTGGGTCTTTTGAAAGGGACGAGCTTTAATAAAAAGAAACTCTTTGTGTGGATGAGAAGTTATTGTTCAATTGATGGTCAGTATAATTATGAAGTCATATTATTATTGTTGTTGTTCGTTGTGGTTGAATTACATGAAGTCACGTGTGTATGATTATGTGGAAATAATTAATTAACTGATGAGTTTTGCTAAATTAACGTTGATTTAGTTGCCAGGACAACCGCGTTGAACACGTGGTGGAGAGAGAGAGAGAGAGAGAGAGAGAGAGAGAAGGCGAAGTGTGTGTGTGTGTGTGTGAGTGCGTGTGCGTGCGTGCGTGCGTGCGTGCGTGTGTGTGTTGTGTGTGTGTTATGTATGTATGTGTGTGTGGTATGTATGTGTGTGTGTATGTGTGCGTGTGCGCGCGTGTGTGTTTGAGTGCGCGCGCGTGTGTGTGTATGCGCATGTGTTTATGTGTGTGCATGTATGTCTGTGTGTGTGTGTGTGTGTATGTATGAGTGCGCGCGCGTGTATGTGTGTGCATGCGTGTGTGTGTGTGCATGTATGTGTGTCTCTGTGTGTGTGTATGTGTGTGTTCCTGCATGAACATTTTACCCCTTGATTTGATGTCTCAATACACGCTAACATGTTTCGCTCTTTTCCCATGGCAACACAGTGATACACCACTCATAAGATCACTTGCATATCACTGTGTTGGCATGGGGACAGAATGAAAAATGCTAACGTGTATTGAGACCATTACCACCAAATCAATGTAAACGTTATCACATAATATAGTATCCACTCATATCACTAAAACCTAATAACTTCGCTATGCACTTTGGACGATGTTCTTCAACAAAAAATCACTAAAATTAATCTGTCTTTAGTAAGAGGACATTATTTATTTTTTTTTTATTACAGTGGAACCTTCTTTATAAGACCTCCCATTATAAGACTCCCTTCCACATAAGACCTACTTCTCTGAGACATTGCCCTTCTTTGTAAGCATTCAAATTACCTCCCTTATAAGACCTCATTTTGGATGATTTCGGTCCATGATTACATATCTGTATTGTTAAAAATTCGGGACTTTCCTGGTGTTGCACTGCCTCCGGGCATTGCCTCCAGGATCGTTCCCACCGTCTATATATCTACTGATGTCCCGTATGTGTCTGTTCCAGACCGGAGGACATTAAAGACCCCCCACGTCACGTGCCACATTCCCTCTTATGCTAGGAAGATTTCTTAAGATTTCTTACCAGCTATAAGAGGGAAAACACATGAAAAACGTGATTTTGACACGTGACGTGCGGGTCTTTAAAGACCCCCCAGGTCACGTGTCACATTCCCTCTTATGCTTGGAAGATTTCTTAAGATTTCTTACCAGCTATAAGAGGGAAAACACGTGAAAACCGTGATTGTGGCACGTGACGTGGTGGGCCTTTAAGCAGAATTTCATCATGATATTTGAAGGTCTTATAAGGAAGGTTCCAGAATCTAGTTTAGTGTCACTCACATTACGTAGCAATGTTCCGACGACAACTATCAAAATATAGTTGAACATTGGCCAGAAAAATTATTAGAGGCGTTTGGTTTGGTTTGTCATTTTGTTCCAAATTATCATACTTAGCTTATGTGTTTGATATACTTATTTACTCATTCCGACGTATTTTCTTGCCCGAAAATATAAATGAAATTTTGTGTTCGTTGTTGATTGGAATATAGCTTCTTCTTCTTCTTTTTTTACATGCGTTTAGGTTGATTGCATTTTGGTTTTCGTAAAATACCGCGAAATTTTCTAAAATTACTGAAAGTTTCGAATCAAACAATATTCTACCCACTCG
>CM065708.1:4343400-4360900 GCA_017654935.2 Phymorhynchus buccinoides | reverse complement strand
CACAGAATTGAAATGGAATAAAAACATGAAACAAAAATCCAATAATAATAATAATAATAAACGGATATTTATATAGCGCTTATAACATGAGCAGACAAAACAATAATACCGGTCAGACTTCGTTTGGCCGGTAAAAATGCACATAACAATCAGCAACAACAACTGCTGTGACTACTACTACTACTACTACTACTACTACTACTACTACTACTACTACTACTACTACTACTACTACTACTACTACTACTACTACTACTACTACTACTACTACTACTACTACTACTACTACTACTACTACTACTACTACTACTACTACTACTACTACTACTACTACTTATAATAGGCCTAATACACGTATGCATTGTCACACAATTTGACATTCATGCAGCAAAGGGGGGTCTGGAAACCCCCCTCAGATCCGCCCCTGCCTATCCCCCACCCTTGCTTGCACCCTGACATCCTTCCCTCCCTCACAATTTCACCCTGAAATCTGTTCAACTTGTCCCCAGCAAGTTTGGTGAACTGTACTCATATCACTCAAACCAACAAGACTACTGCAGTAAAGACCTCTCATCTCAGTCTGAAAAAAAAAAGAGCTAAGTGTGTATAGCTCGAAAACTTGATTACCCCGCCACGTGAGCAGCCACTCTCCGACTTCGGAAGATTTTGGACTCGGATGATGTTATATGCTAGGAGCTTGCCATGACTGAAGACAATCCGGGCCCCGCATAACTATGCAGAACATAACAACATTTTGATGTAGGGGAAGACGGGGTAAAAAGCGCATGGGCGGGTAAGAAGCCCACCCCAATTATCTCATGAAATAAAGCAAATTTCAGTCTCATTTTGCCCATGAGACGAGCGTTAATGTCTAGCATTTCGTCTCATGGGCAAATTTGACTGAACTTTCTTTATTTCATGAGATAATTGGGGTGGGCTTCTTACCCGCCCATGCGCTTTTTTACCCCGTCTTCCCCTAGCCTTGGTGTTCTAGCGTGTATGGAGCATAACATCATCCGAGTCCAAAATCTTCCGAAGTCGGAGTGTGGCTGCGCACGTGGCGGGGTAATCAATAACGGTCACGCACGTAATGTTCTCATCCCTAAGCTGGTTGCTTTTGTGCCATAATGTTCAAGTGCTTCGGCTGTTGGGATGATCCCTGGAGTCTTTAAGCCAGGGAACAACAACTCTCCCTATCAAGGATCAACAATTCTCCATAACAAGGTCAGTGTTAGGTATTAGGTTCTTTATAGTCACAGGCATCTCTATGAAAATCGGGTTGCTCCCACATGGAGAGCGCGTTGCAGCCATGTCCGAGTGTGGTTGAGGAGGGAAAGGGGGGGGGGGAGGGTTTTGACCAAATGACAACTTTTTCGTTGCCACTGGGTTTAACGTGTGCTAAGTGCATGGGCACACGGGGACCTCGGTTTATCGTCTCATTCGAAAGACTCCACATTCAGACCGTTAGGCCTAGTGCAAAGTGAGAGGAAAAATCCCCTGTACCTAGGTTCGAACTCGGGTTTACTTGACACGAAGCATAATTATGTATGGTTGTTACTGAAAGACAGACGGGTTTAGCATAATACGAGTACGTAACCTTATTCATCTGCTAAGAACGGGAGAGAGAAAATGAAACAGAGGGCAGCAAAACATAATTTTCAATGTAGGGGAAAGAACTCTATAAATGTGTACAAGAATCAAATTTACCAGAGTTGTCGTTCCTACACCTCTCTCTCTCTCTCTCTCTCTCTCTCTCTCTCTCTCTCTCTCTCTCTCTCTCTCTCTCTCTCTCTCTCTCTCTCCTCATTTAACCCTTTCGCCGCCAGCCCTTTTTCAGCCAAAATATACCATTAAACTTAACTGTGTAGAGAAAAAAAATAACTTGCAATATTGTGAATTCCTCTGTGTCATGTATAACATTAGGCCTATCCTTACCTCCCAAAATTCAGAAAATAGGGTCTTCGGATAACAGGCCCTGATTTGATGCCTTTTAGTTACTTGCCTTTTGATGCCTTTTAGATAAACCATTGTGGTGCATAAATGCGACATTGGCGGTGAAAGGGTTAAATTATCATCTCTTTTTTTTTTGCCAGAAAAAGAAACGGGAAGAGGAGTGGGGCGCATCATGCTGATTTTTTGTTTGTTTTATGAACAAATAAACAAACCAATGAAACTGAGGGAGGGAACGAATTGAACAAAGTTTTAATTCCTTTAGGCCTTTAGCCCATAGAAACAGGGTCAAGGTACAAAAATTCAAAATAACACTAGACTAGAAACATGGTTAACCTTCCAAATACTCATCCATACGTTTCCGCATACGAAGGGAAAAGAAAATATATTAAAGCTAATTTACGAATTTGAAACACAGATCCGTTACACAAAAATAGCAGTATACGATTGACCAAGTTCACTCAAATATTTCAGTCTCATATCATTATATAACGAGCAGACATATATAAAGTGGTTTTCATCCTCTTTTACCTTACAAACAGGACATAGAAAGCAGACCAACGAAACCGAGGGAGGGAGAGAGATAGACAGATAGACAGATAAACAGACTGACAAATGAAGGCAGTCAGAGAGACAAGCGGACAGATAGAGACAAGAGATAGCGATACAGAGAACCATACAAAGACGGACAGAGACAGATAGCCCCCCCCCCCCCCCCCCCCCCCCCCCCCCCCCCACCCCCCCACCCCCCCCCCCCCCCACACACACCACACACACACACACACACACACACACACACACACACACACACACACACACACACACACACACACACACACACACACACACACACACACACACACACACACCCGAAGCTGACGATAATTTGACTGTAAAAGATGCAATGAAGGCTTCTCATGGGAGAATAAGCTGAAGCTATAGTAAAGGACTATATTTCTCCCTCTTTTTCTTTTCTTTCTTTCCTTTATTTTTTTATATTTTCAATGTAGGGGAAAGAACTCTATAAATGTGACAAGAATCAAATTTATCAAGAGTTGTCGTTCTTAGACCGCTCTCTCTCTCTCTAAAGCGTCTTTGCTGTAGTACCCAAGACCAACGTCATCACGGTAAAGAAAATAACGTCATCACGGTAAAGAAAATATTACATCATTTCTGCCCATTCAGCAAAGCAAAGAAAGGAAAAGGAAAACACATATGAGCCATCTAAACGTCACATCCCTTTGTATTAAAGACCCCCACCAGATCACGTGTCAAAATAACCGCTCCCCCGGATCTACCCCCTTTTTCTATGCCACTGATATAGCCTACTACCTACATATTTTGAAGCGGTTCTCGTGATATTGTCAAGACAGAAGCAACTGCAGCCGAAACAACCGCAAAGAAGACGGTACAAAAACCACAACACCTCACCAATTTGGAATGAAATTAATAGACAGAAATTAATAGAGAGCTAATAAAGCAATATGAAAACAATGCAACTATGTCCCTGTGTAGACTTTGAACTCTCTCTCTCTCTCTCTCTCTCTCTCTCTCTCTCTCTCTCTCTCTCTCTCTACGTTTATATATGTATTTTGTCCAGAGGGCCGGATGTAAGAAAGCATGTTATTGCTTACTCTATCACCCTCTATAAATAAAATTCATTCATTCATTCATTCATTCATTCTCTCTCTCTCTCTCTCTCTCTCTCTCTCTCTCTCTCTCTCTCTCATTCGCTTCAGTGCTGGCTTGCTCAAATTTGCCTGCCTGCCCCCCCCCCTCCCCGTTCCTACGCCACTGTACAGACATACATACAGACAAGACAGACAGAGACATAGCCACCCCGACGGCTTTGCACGAGTTCAGCAAGGGAGATAAGCCAAACAACAGCGTCATAAATTTCTTTACAAACCCTGAGTTATTTCCCCTGCATAACAATTTTCTTTCTCTCTCTTTCGTGCTGGTGGGACCACTGAGCTATAAATATAATTAGTGGGTGGGACCACTAAGTTCTTGGTGGGACCCATTAGAGACAAGCTGGTCCCCCGCCTGCCCTACCAACACAAGAGCAGCCATTCACACACACACACACACACACACACACACACACACACACACACACACACACACACACACACACACACACACACACACACACACCTCAATGTCTCGGTTCTTTCCTGTGTCTTTTTCCTTTTCAGTCTTGCCTTTCTTACTGCAGATTGAGCACTAGTTTTAACCCTTTCACCGCCAACCATATTTCAACCAAAACTTTCCATTAAATTTACCTGGGTAGAGAACAAAATCCATCTGCAGTATTGGGGATTCTTCTGTGACATATATAAAATAAGAAAAGCTCAAAAATAAAATGTTGACGCACACTCTATATATAGATTTGGGTGACTTAAAATAAAAATTATTTATAATGTGGGAGTGTAGTTACTTTGATTGGGTTAACTGAATATTTAGCTATATTAACCCTTTCACCGCCAGCCATATTTCAGCCAAACATTGCCATTAAATTTACCTGGTTAGAGAACAAAATCCATCTGCAGTATTGGAGATTATTCTGTGACCTTTATAAAATAAGGTCTATCCTTACTTCCCAAAACTAAGACAATAGGGTCTTTGGATAACAGACCCCAATTTGATGCCTTTAAGTGACATAGGTATCAGATCACTGTGGTGCTAAAATGCGACTTTGGCTGTGAAAGGGTTAAACCTCTATTGTTTTCTACATTTAACGTTAATGTTCATCCCATTTTCATTGCAATCTGCATCTTAGCCGAAACAGCAGGCGTACACGGGACATTCCATTCCAGAGAGAAAGAATGAACGAATAAAAGAAAAGCTCAAAAATAAAATGTTGACGCACACTCTTTTTATAGATTTGGGTGACTTAAAATAAAAATTATTTCTAATGTTGGAGTGTAGTTACTTTCATTGGGATAACTGAATACTTAGCTATATTAAATCATCTTGTTGTGTTTTGGGTGTGTGGTTGTTGTTGTTGTGTTTTTGGGGGGGTTGTTGTCGTCATGGACTTCTCATTTGATTGGCTAGCTGACTGGTTGGTTCCCTTCTTCTTCTTCTTCGCTGTGCGTGGCCACAATCAACTCTTTGATTATTTTGCCACGGAACCGGGGAGGTTCTACCACTCGTACTCATGCCGGAAGAAAAGGCTCAAAGCCTGAGAATAAACTGAAAAGTTAGGCCTTAGACAGAAGAGATGACGGATAAAAAAGATAAAGGATTGTAAGTGCTCGCACTGGGTTAAGACCATTAAACCCCCCAGTTCAGCCGGGAAGGAACAGGCCCCACTTCCAGCAACAAGCAGAAGCAGAAGAGGGGGAGGGGAAGGAGAAGAGAGTTTGGGTTGCTAGCCCAATGACCCCTGAGTGGCCCGGGGCCACCAGGCATGACGGGTGCAGCAGGCGGGTGTCCAGTCAGGTGCTTCCACTAGACTCTGGCTGCGAAACTCTCTGGAGTTCTCTGGCCTCTTGGTAGGTTCCTTGGTTGGCTGCATGGTTGGTTGGTTGGTTGGTTGGTTGGTTAGTTGGTTGGTTGGTTGGTTGGTTGTTGTTGGTTGGTTGGTTGGTTGGTTGGTTGGTTGGTTGGTTGGTTGGTTGGTTGGTTGGTTGGTTGGTTGGTTGGTTGGTTGGTTAGTTGGTTGGTTGGTAGGTTCCTTGGTTGGCTGCATGGTTGGTTGGTTGGTTGGTTGGTTGGTTGGTTGGTTGGTTGGGCAGAGAGGCGGGAAGGAGGAGAGGCGGGAAGGAGGAGAGGCGGGAAGGAGGAGAGGCGGGGGATAGGTAGGAGAGGGAGGGGGTTAGTTGAAAGAAAAGCAGTTTGATAGAGAAGGAGAGGGGGAGGGAGGGGGGAAATAGGGAAATTAACAGAGAGAGAGAGAGAGAGAGAGAGAGAGAGAGAGAGAGAGAGAGAGAGAGAGAGAGAGACAGAGACAGAGACAGAGACAGAGACAGAGAGAGAGAGAGAGAGAGAGAGAGAGAGAGAGAGAGAGAGAGAGAGTACAATGGAGAACTGATAACTCAAAAACGGATAACTCAAAAACACTGGATAGCTCACAATAATGTTTGGGTCCCAGTATAATAATAATAATATTTATTTTGAAAAGTCTTTGACTCAAAATATTGGCTATCTCAAAATAAAAGTTCAATCCCTTCAATTTTGACTTAAGCGGTTTTTACTGTACGTGTCCTGGCGTTAAGATCTCCACACAAAATCAAAGGGAGCTCACCACTTTCCTTAATTAATTGATTCCAACAGTCTTCTAAAAATGGATAAGCTATTGTAAATGTCAGTGTCGAGAGAGAGAGAGAGAGAGAGAGAGAGAGAGAGAGAGAGAGAGAGAGAGAGAGAGAGAGAGAGAGAGAGAGAGAGAGAGAGAGAGAGAGAGAGAGAGAGAGAGAAGGGAGGGAGAGAGACAGAGAGAGAGACAGAGAGAGAGAGACACACCCACAGACACAGAGAGAGAGACAGAGACACACAGAGAGAGACAGACAGAGGAGTTTCTCTTTAGTTTTTGCCTGACCTGAGAGAAAAGCAAAGAGAAAACCGTGAGGAGAGAGAGAGAGAGAGAGAGAGAGAGAGAGAGAGAGAGAGAGAGAGAGAGAGAGAGAGAGAGAGAGAGAGAGAGAGAGAGAGAGACAGAGAGAGAGAGAGAGACAGACAGACAGACAGACAGACAGAGGTCAGCCATTATTACAAACAAGCCTCGCTCTGGGAGTATGCCATCGGTTTTCCCCTTTCGTTCTATTTTTAACCTCGCTGCCTCTCGCCTTTCAAGCTTCCCGTCACGACTCCATTTTGCAAAAAAATAAAAATAACGCTTCTTTGCAATGGGAAAAAAATCGTGAATGATGCACCGTCTATTATGGCATCAAGCCAGATAAGATCAGCGGCAGAACGCCTGCAAGCAAAAGCTAAGAGTCAGATTATGTAGGACGACTGCGCAATAGTCTGTTGTTGACTTGAGAATACAAATTAAATAAAAATATTCCCAAGTCAGTCAACCTAATATACACGAAAGAACCTGCAGATCAAGACGGGGTTATTAATCTAGAAAGTTTCCATAACAGTTTTGCGGAAGGGGGTGTTAACATTCCGTTCTTAATAGCTCGTTGTCTAATTAATCGTTGAGAACCTGCGATTGAAAAGTTGGACCCTGGATGATTGAAGAAGCGAAGACTGTGTTGCATAATTTTCCTGTGGCCATTTTAATTGAAGCGGTTTCGGTCAATGGTGATCCGCGTAATGTTGAAACACCCCGACCGAAAGTGACCTCGTTCGCGACCCATTTTATCAGTGACGTCACTGCGAGAGTGTGGTCTCCATTTTACTTGCTCTATCCATACGCATAAGCACATAAAAAATAACTTTGCTTATTATCGTCATAAAAACGAGTATTGACGAAGAAAACGAACCTTAATCATACTTATGAAGATTTTCTAATTCATATAAGTCTTTGTTTTAAAGATGTTAAACGCAACGGCTATAGATACCGACGGACTATGTTAAAATGGCGAATTACCCGTCACGAATCCTTCCGCCATTGTCCTGATGGGAGGTGAAAGGTTTTCAGTGAGCGAGAAACCATTTCAAGCTTGGTGTTTGTCTCTTTGGAGGTTGTTATGGTGGGTTTGCCGTGTTGACGTTATTCTCCGGGTTATGCCACAGTGACAGACGATTACCCAAACAGTTTCGTCTGCTTCATAACGTAATCTGAATTTGCGTAATCTTTGAACTGAGTTCTTACAAGCTTCTCGCGTTCGCGAACGCTTGAAGATCTGGGTCTAAGGTCTACCCACCATTGAAGCGCCATCGCTGCATCAGCCATGCTGTGTCGGGAAAATAAAACAGTAGCAAACTCTGTTTATACGGTGTCTCTTACAGTAATTGAGGACATTTAGCTGTTGACACGGTTGTGCTGCTTCTTATAAAGGGTAAGTGATTAATTTGCTGTGTTTATGTGGAGATACCTAAGCTCTCGCCTCAATCAATGCTTCGCTATGCTCAACTTCTATAAATTAAAACTAAAGGCAAGATTTCCGTATCTGCACAGATTTTTGTTTAGTCTCCCCCAAGTGTTGAGCCCTTGAAAACTTTGAATTTTGTGTAGATTGTCTTTGTAAACATGTATACGTTTGGGCAGCTATTGGGCATTTGTGTTAAGTAATTCTTCTAGTTCAAGTGCATGCTTCTAGACAAGTCTTCTTTATATTTCAAGGGGAAAAGGCTTTTCCAGTTTTTAGTAGAATTTTTATTTATTAAGGAACCGAATTAGGAACAAACACTAAATCAATGTTATGGTAATGTTGAGATAAGTGAAAAGGCATAGAACTAGAACAGTAGAAGTTAATTGAAATTTTCACTTTAGGTTAGAGGGAGGGAAACTGAAAATGTTGAGGCACTAATAAAAACTCGCATTCTTGTAAAAGTAAATAACAGCAAAACCAAGATTTGTTTTTAATTTCTGAATTAGGTTCTGCTTTCATAGATAGCTCTAGATATCAAATAAACCTAGCTTTGGAAGGTAGGTCATGTGCTTTTTGAAAGAAACTGTGACATCCTTTTTTTGCGTCGTTTAAAAACATCTAAGCCCGTTTATATCGTCATTTGACGCTTATCATCTGTTTCATCACTCGTAAGTCTACATATTTTTTCTCTGCATGCAGACTTTAGAGATCTCTTTATAACATTATCCTCTTTAATAAACCGCTCATGCGTTATAGTCTTTTTCCAGTTCGTTGGGAGCTATAGTCCGATTCAAGAAACGAGTGCTCGCTTCACGTTCAGTTATGCGTGCTTGTGTGTGTCCCGCCTTTTTCCTGCGTGTGTGCGTGCCGCGCGGAGCTAGCGAAGCCCTTGGAATGGCATTAGATTAGAACACAGTGGGTTGACTAGCCTACTGCTCTCTCTCTCTCTCTCTCTCTCTCTCTCTCTCTCTCTCTCTCTCTCTCTCTCTCTCTTTTACTGCTCTCTGTGTCCTGTTCTCTCTCTCTCTCTCTCGCTCTCTCTCTCTCTCTCTCTCTCTCTCTCTCTCTCTCTCTCTCTCTCTCTCTCTCTCTCTCTGTTCTCTTTTCTCTCTCTCTCTCTTCTCTCTTTCTCTCTCTCTCTCTCCCTCTCTCTCTCTCTCTCTCTCTCTCTCTCTCTCTCTCTCTCTCTCTCTATCTCTGTCTCTGTCTCTCTCCTCTTCTATTTTCTCTCTCTCTCTCTCTCTCTCTCTCTCTCTCTCTCTCTCTCTCTCTCTCTCTCTCTCTCTCTGTTTTACTGCTCTCTCTTTCCTGTTCTATTTTAGCCTCTCTTTCTCTCTCTCTCTCTCTCTCTC
This sequence comes from Phymorhynchus buccinoides, assembly GCA_017654935.2. Classification (NCBI taxonomy): domain Eukaryota; kingdom Metazoa; phylum Mollusca; class Gastropoda; order Neogastropoda; family Raphitomidae; genus Phymorhynchus; species Phymorhynchus buccinoides. Next base: position 4,351,608 of record CM065708.1, on the reverse strand, counting down.
TCTCTCTCTCTCTCTCTCTCTCTCTCTCTCTCTCTCTCTCTGTGTTTTACTGCTCTGTTCTATTTTCCTCTCTATCTCTGTCTCTCTCTGTTTTACTGCTCTGTTCTATTTTCCTCTCTCTCTCTGAGTCTCTCTCTCTCTCTCTCTCTCTCTCTCTCTGTTTTACTGCTCTCTTTCCTGTTCTATTTTCTCTCTCTCTCTCTCTCTCTCTCTCTCTCTCTCTCTCTCTCTCTCTCTCTCTCTCTCTCTCTCTCTCTCTCTGGGTGGGTGGGTGGGGGGGGGGGGGGGGGGGGACTAGTGAAGATGAGCCAGAGTAGAGAAACTCTAACTCTAAGAATAAAATATAGACCACAAGTTTGAGGAAGAAGGAAATATATGTGATATAGGGCATACATACATGCATACAAATTGGGTGGAAGAGGGTAATATTTGGCAAAGCTCTCAAAACGAACATAGGCAAACTTATGAGTTATGTACACTAGTGAAACTATTTAACTTTTAATTGACTGTCACTCGGAACTTTGCTTTAGAAACTCAAAGATTTGTTTTGACATTTTATCTTTTGCATCATTGCAAATGCTATTAGTATTACGGTAGTAGATGCTCTTTCTTCTGATGTCTGGTAAAAACAAGTGAAGTTGAACCTTTGGTTTTGTTTGTTCGTTGTTCTAGAGCTAGATAGTCCTTCATCACCATTGGTGAGAAAGGCAAAATTTGTAATTTCTGTTGAAACGGACACATTTTTAGTTATTTAAATGTCTACATTTCATTTTTTTTCTGTCCGATTTGTATCACAAAGTAAATTTATGGGTAGATTAGTCTTGTTTATGTGGAAAGGTAGCTAGGATATCTAGGCCAAGGTGAAAAAAATGGTAATTTATCAATCAATGTTGCTGGAGCCAAAAACGCTCTGTATATATATATATTAGCTATTGGCCACTGCAAAGAACACCTTTTGCAAGGAAGGAGTGCCCTTTTGAAAACCAGCCCCATCAGCGACAATGCTCCCCAACAACCAGTACCAAAGCCAGTCCCAGGGAAGCAAAAACCAGTGAAAACCACATACATATATATATATAAAGCCTCTGTTAAGACAATTTATCAGTCCTAGCAACTGGCAGGTCAATTTGTTTTCAATATTTTGGTTTTGCAATCAATATTTTTCAGTAAACATGATCACTGGTGGAGACCAGTAAAAACTGAAAACCGGACATATATAGTAATATACATACTTTGCCTATTATTGCCTGGGAACGCAGAAGAAGAATAAGAAGAATCCCTTGGCGGAGGTGTGCACTGTATCCAGTGATCGCGCTGGGAATTTTGAAAACCAGTTCCATCAGCGACAATGCCCTCCAACAACCAGTGTTAAAAAAACAGTCCCAGGGAAACAAAAACCAGTGAAAACCACAATATCAAAGCCTCTGTTGAAAGAATTTCATCAGTCCTAGCAAAACTTTTATCAGTCCCTGGGACTGACAGGTCAAAAATTTTCCAGTATTTTTGTTTTGCAATCAGTATTTTACTGATAATTTACTAGTAAACTGTATCAATCAGCGCTTTGCTTATATCGTTGTTATTCAATACAGAAAGGAAGTTGAACGGCACCACGATTTGTCATGATTCTGGCGTTCCATTTTTTTAAAATATCACAACTACATTAGTACATAACCCCTTCGTTTGTTGCTACGGTTACACCAGTGAGAAATTGTGACCCCTTTGTTGCTATGGTTACAGGGATACCGCAGGGGGAATTGACCTGCGGAATCGGGCGTCCATCCATCGCTGGTTGGCGTTTGGATACATGTGTGATCTGCGGACAATCATCGACACCTTTTGATTATTAAAACAATCCCCGCTTTGGATTGAACGTACGCGCAGTGATCTAGCAGTTCAAGCGCTGGAAAGACGCAGGCTGCCACCATGAGTTTCACTAGCGACGAAGTGAATTTTCTGGTCTACAGGTACCTTCAGGAATCCGGTGAGTTATATTACTAATAATGTTCTTTAACCCTTTCACCGCCAGCCATCTTTGAGCCAAAAATGTCCATTACACTTACTTGGCTGCAGAAAAGATTCTGTCTGCAATATTGTGGGATTTCTCTGTGACACATTTAGAATCTAGGGTCAATCCTCACTACCCAAATTTAGGAACGCATTATCATTGAATAACAGACTGATTTCAAGTGTTTTAATGACATGGGTGTTTAAATCATTGTGGTGCAGAAATGCGACATTGGCAGTGAAAGGGTTAAATTTATTTGTCCTCCGCAACACAATTGGGTAGAAGGATAATAGTATATATGAGCTGGAGTTATAGAGCTAAGCTCTTGACACCAGGTGGTGTTTCATTTGAAGTCCAGGTTTCTTTGCAACGCCAAACTCAATTTCTCTCTGTCTATCTGAGTATCTCTCTCTCTCTCTCTCTCTCTCTCTCTCTCTCTCTCTCTCTCTCTCTCTCTCTCTCTCTCTCTCTCTCTCTCTCTCACTCCCTTCCCTCTCTCTCTCTCGCCCACTACTGACCAGAATAGATTTTGCCTTCTGTTTGACAAAGACAAGTAATATTACTTCTTCTTCTTCTTCTTCTTCTTCTTCTTCTTCTTCCAATTCAATTCAATTCAATTCAAAAATCTTTATTATCCATTAAAAAACAAGTTTAAAATGGAAAATTTTCTTCCACAACATGTGCAGCAGATTGAACTAAAACATGTACATTAAATCAATTATTAAGAACACACACACACACATACACACACACACACACACACACACACACACACACACACACACACACACACACACACACACTATGTACATAATTTGATATAATTATACATAAATTAGAGAATTACAAACATTCAACAAATAATGATTGTTTTCAAGGCAATTACAAAATATTACATTCACAACCACACAAAGAGAGAGAGAGAGAGGGGGGGGGGGGGGGGCAGGGGCAGGAGCGAGAGAGAGAGAGAGAGAGAAAGAGAGAGAGATAACAGTCATCAACATTGATAAATCAACAGCAATATTACAGGAAATATATTATCTCTCACACATCCAATTACACCCACACTATACAAAATATTTATCAAGCAGCAATTATGTCATTAAGTTATTTTAAAACATATCAATAAAGTAATTATCATTAAACATTATCACAGTCATCAATAGTACCAATATTAAACATATTAAGGGAATATTAATCACAGACAGGCAGACCCCCCCCCCCCACACACACACACACACACACACACAAAAGAAAATGAGTTACACAGAAGTTTTGAGAGCAGTGTTGGAGTTGTTCAGGATTGCTATGGCGGATGGAATGAAGGAGTGCTTGTACTGGTTTTTCTTTGCCAGAGGCGCCCGAAGGCGGCGCCCTGAAGGTAGTGTTTGAAAATATAGTTGTCATGGTCAGTTTTGACCATTATTGCTTGTGCAACTGAAGAGGTCGAAGAGAGAGAAAAACAAAACAAAAGAAGGAAAACAAAAACAAAGGAGAGAGAGTTTTGGTGGGTAGACAGCAAGACAACCGTCCAGACTGGGACTAAAGCCGGCGACAGACTATGTGACTGCCTCATGTGACTCGATCAGGTCGTGACGTTTCACCTCATTTGCATACCATCCTGCTTGATCAGTCTGACTCAGTCAGGCCCAGTCAAATGACAGGGCCGAATAGGGCGGGTTCTAAATTTCACTGATCGAGTCAGATGGCTTGTGACCTCTTCTGTACGGGAAACAAAATTTGATCTACGTCACGACCTGATCGAGTCATATGAGGCAGTCTGTCTCCAGCTTAAGCCGGTTGAGTAATCTCTATCGGCGCTGGGCGCTAGTCATATATAGTGTCTGCCTTTTGTTTTTGTCTACCAGAGCAACATGATTATGATGTCTTGTGAACCTCTTCACAGAATCAATTCAAGTTTAGTCAAACTAAAAGGTGTGGTTGGATTTGGGGTTAAAAATTTGGCTAGGCAAGCTCTAATTAGAAAAATAAACTGACTGTCATAGTGTCAATAGTCCATAAGGGTCTCTGACCGATTGGACACTAATCTCATCACCATCCTGTCTGTCAATTTTAGACCAGTCCTTGAGACTGGTTTGAGGCAACTTGTCCTTTTTCCGATCTACGATCTCAAAGGAGTATAAAAACTATAAGATTGTTTATTTTTCTTCATTCGTATGTGTGCTTGTGTGTGTTTTGGTTTTGTGTGTTGTGTGTGCACGTATGTGTGTGTGTGTGTGTGTGTCTGCGTGCGTACGTTGTGTGTGATTGTATTTGTATGTGTATCCTCTGATGTTTGTGTATGTGCGTTGGTGTATGTGGTCAGTCCGTGCAACTCAGTTGCTATGGCTTACTCAATGAAAGATGAATAAATGAGTCGGTGTCGATAAATGTGTGTGTGTGTGTGTGTGAGAGAGAGAGAGAGAGTTGCTTTGTATGTACATGTATGCGTTGTTGCTGGTTTGTGTCATTCTTAAACACTATTTTTGTTGTCTACTTGTTGATGAATATTCGATTGTAAAGCGCTTTGGGCTCATTTGAGGTAAAGCGCTATGTAAATGTGCTATTATTATTATTATTATTATTATTATTCATAACTGCACCAATGAAATGAGTTGAAGGGCTACTAGACGAGTAGTACTAGCATGGGGTAGGGCTTTAGTCCTAAGGTGGCAGAGGCATAATGAAGGTCTGAAACATTACATGACACACTATGTATTTGGTCACACAGACTTATCTCTGTAAAATTCGGGCTGCTCTCCCCTGGGAGCGCGTCTCCGCAAGTGCAGCGCCTACCCCAATTTTTTTAATAAAACTTTTTTTGGGGGGACACAGGGTGAGGAGGGGGGGGGGGGCACACTTGGAAAAATCAATTTAGCCATACCAGGCAGCAGGATTTCTCCCTGCTCTTACCGACTTTCAACTGCCGTGGGATTTTTACGTGCATACTGATCAGACTAGCTTTAAGTCCCCATCCGAAGGACTCGACGCTCAAAATCGATTTTCCTGTCAAACTAGAAAGAAAGGGCGAGGAGGCCTGGATTCGAACCCGGGTCACTCCCGCTGCAGTCACGCATTGCATTTGGCAGGCGAACATCTTAACCACTCTGCCACCTTTCCCTTGTGTGCAAGTACTATAGTGAGCTTTTAAGTGTAACACTAACATCTTTGTAAACTCAACTGCAAATGACCTTTATGAACTTGGGAAGGCTTTGCTCTGCCGAAGAGAATGGAATTGATATGGAACAGGGTAGTAAAGGCAAAAGAGGGGAAGTAAGCGGGTTGAAAAGTTCACTTTAAAACAAGTTGTTTTTACAATAAAACATACTTGTGTTTAAAATTTAAGCTCAGTTTGATAGCTTCCAAATGAATGGCAATTTTTATGGTGTTGAGCGAGTCCTATTAACTCATTCAAGTCGTTCCAGCCACATATGTCCGGAATTAATAGATAACTGTCAATTTGATGCATTTGCTTCAAGGGAAGTAAATCTGTCTGCACACCATACCTCGGTCACTTCTAAACTTGCTTCACTCCCTTGGACCAGAATTTTGCTTCTGACTTTGCTTTTGTAATGGTTTGTTGTGGGGAAACCCATCGGTGTAGAGAGTTTTTCTATATAAAGTCTATATATATAAAAAAAAGTCTGATCTACCACTTCCCCATGTCTAAACCTGAAGTAAAAACATGTAATCTTCTTTCATATTTGTTCAATGTATGTTTTGTTTGTGTGTATCACTGTATGGCTGGAGTGATTTGTGAGTTTTTTTAATCATTCAAAATCGTTGCGAATGAGTTAATTATCGGTAGACTAGAAATAGAGTACTCAATGAAGGAAGGTCATCAAATAACAATGTCCGATTACGACAAGTATGATTGTGACCTATTATTATGATCTTGACTATCAATCCCACTGATGTTAGTATCATTTAGGACTCTGCCCATGTCACTCTGTCTTATGTTTGTGTCAGTGCACAAAATGACCTGCCTTAAGGGCTTCGCACACTAGCATCAGGCGTCAATTGTTTCTCAGAGCAACGCCTTGACGCGTTGACGCCTGCATCACAGCACACATTGTAGCGAGGCAGTGGTGTTCTCACACACGACTCTTGTCGCTTCGCCTCTTGTCGCTCGAACTTCCTTATTTGGAAAGCAAGGAAAGATTACTCTAGCGTCAAACCTCCTCCTAGAAACAACAGTATTTTTCTCTTCAATCTGAGTTATGGTCCTTCCGTCCGTTGTGATTGGCTAGTTTCACGATCTCTGCGATCTTGAGCATCAAAATTAGAGCCGCAGCTACGCATCAAAAATCCTGCTGCGCCGCGAATCTCTCACACGCAAGCGGCGCATCAAACTGCGCCTTGCAGCAAAAAATCGCCGCGATCTCGAGATCTTGACGCTAGTGTGCGAAGCCCTTAATTAACTCATTCGCATCGCAACGATTTTGAAATCACAAATCACTCCAGCCATACACACAAAACGTACATAAACAAAAGGAGATGTGAAAGAAGATTACAGGTTTTTACTTCAGGTTTAGACATAGGGAAGTCGTAGATCAGACTTTTTTATATCTAGCAGGGCTCCCAATCGTCCTGCAAAACAAGGGGTCCCAGGGGCTCCTTCACATTACAGCATAGAGGGTCCTAGAGGCGGGATAGAGGGTCCCTGTGGCATAGTGAATGCTAAATAGAATGTTTCTAGTGCATCCTTGAGACCCCCTGCACATTCTTTTTGAGGGTCCTCACCATCCTGTAGAATTTTAGTGCTTCATAGACCCCCAAATGGGGGTCCCTGGGAGCCCTGTCTAGACTTTGTATAGGAAAAACTCTCTACACTGATTGGTTTCCCCGCAACAAACCACTACAAAGGCAAAGTCAGGGGCAAAATTGTGGTCTAAGAGAGCGAAGCGAGTTTAGAATTGACCAAGGTATGTTGTGTACACAGATTTACTTCCCTTGAAGCAAATACATCAAATTGACAACTACCTATTAATTCCGGACATATATGGCCGGAACGACTTGAATGAGTTAATGCATATATGAAAAAGTTAATATGAATACAGTGGATTCTGGATAACTCAAAAACACTGTATAACTCACAATAATTTTGTGGTCCCACTTTAATAATCGTTATGTTAAAAAGTCTTTTTATCTGAAAATACTGGCTATATGAGGCATCTCAAAATAACATTTTAGTCCCTTCAATTTTGAGTTGAGCAATATTCACTGTATGTATAAATTTACTAACTTAAACTTAGTTAAAGATTCTGTTAGACTTTGACAAATTGATATCATAATGATCTGTAATATTGTTATGAATGCAAGCATAGAGGCATTGCCCTGGGTTGTACTGTTGCAGCCTTGGGGGTTAGTTAGCCTCTGTGATGGTTTAACTGTTGTCTGAACAAAAAACACCTGGGGATGTATGGGATTCTATAAACAAATTTTGGGGTAATTTTCTTTAGACTCCAGTGATTACTCTAGAAATTTAAAAAAAAACCCAGTCCCATCAGCAGCAATGCCCCCCAACAACCGGTGTCAAAACCAGTCCCATTAGCAGCAATGCCCCCCAACAACCGGTGTCAAAACCAGTCCCATTAGCAGCAATGCCCCCCAACAACCGGTGTCAAAACCAGTCCCAGGGAAACAAAAACCAGTGAAAACCACAATACCAAAGCCCCTGTTAAAACAATTTATCAGTCCTAGCAAAAATGTATCAGTCCCTGGGAGTGGGACTGGCCAGGTTAGATTTTTCCCCCAGTATTTTAGTTTTGTAATCAGTATCTCCTGTGGGGATACCGGGGGGTCTTTCAGCAGAAATGGTTCCCCCTACTTCTGGAAGTTCTGTGCTAGTAACTTCCCCTACTCTGTCACTCTCTTTGACTCTGCCTTTTCTCTTCTTTTTGCTTTCTGGCGTCTACTTTTTTTCTGCCTTATTGGTCCATTCACCTGCATTTGTTCTATAAAACCCTTCCACGTTTTTCCTTTTTACAATTTATGACATGCCAGGGTTGTTTTTTTATTGTACACTGGCGTCCACACGTGATACTTGTTCACTTGAGTGGGCACCTGTTGTCCATTCTGCAGTGCATATTTGCTTATAATATAGCCTTTTTTTTATGTATTTTAGCTTACTACTTACTAGTATGTATTTGTTATCCTTTTTTACTGTTTTTAAAAAAAAAACCTGGATCCGATAAATAGAG
>CM065708.1:4315900-4320900 GCA_017654935.2 Phymorhynchus buccinoides | reverse complement strand
CGCCACATGTGCTTCCATACTCTGTATTTTTCACTCCTTTCTACTCGGCTCACGAGCTGTGACGTCACGCCGAATTTAGCCCCCCCCCCCCCCCCCATTTCCTCCCCACCCTTTCCACTCAGCGGGCATGCCTATGCCCTTCGAATACGCGGGCCAAGTCGCGTGACCTCGATAAAAGAGAAAAGAAGAAAAAACACGGGCCGACCGACCAACTTCTCTCTCTCTCTCTCTCTCTCTCTCTCTCTCCCCCCCTCCCCCACTCTCTCAGTAGTAGTCACTCACCGTCCCTCTAGTATGTTTGTCCCCTTCTAGTCTATTCTAATCTCGGGAGTGCGAGCGTAGTGGAAAGGAGATGCCTGGACATATAAACGCACCCCCAGTATAGTGAAAAGATGAGAGAGAGAGAGAGAGAGAGAGAGAGAGAGAGGAGAGAGAGAGAGAGAGAGAGAGAGAGAGAAAGAACTCGACAACTCAACATTTTAAGCAGTTTGTCCCTGGAAATAAGTGTCCTGGTTTTTAAGCAGTTTGTCCCTGGAAATAAGTCTCTCTCCCTGGGTTTTAAGCAGTTTGTCTCTGGAAATAACTCTGCTGGTTTTTAAGCAGTTTGTCCCTGGAAATAAGTCTGCTGGTTTTTAAGCAGTTTGTCCCTGGAAATAAGTCTGCTGGTTTTTAAGCAGTTTGTCCCTGGAAATAAGTCTGCTGGTTTTTAAGCAGTTTGTCCCTGGAAACTGCAACAGGGGTAAGCGGCCCTGCCTCCATGACAATGCCACGCCCATGTTCTCGCAGGATGTGCATGTGCCTATGTGAAAGAGAGCAGTAAAAGTGCCCTCCTCAAACATCATGATCCAGTTCCAGACTGCGAACCGCTAGTTCAACAACATACACGTATTTACACGGCGCTGAATCTTGATAGAAATCAAATTGAAGCGCACACACGTTAGTATTCAAACAAAAACAACACAAGAAAACGCGGCCGATCGCACACGCGCATGGATGGATGAAACAAAAACAATACTTCCTGAAGCTTCGTTCGGCAGCTAAAAATAAATGGAATGCAACAGAAACAGACCTAAAGGCGAGTGAGAGCGAGAGAGAGAATGAGCTTCAATGACGGGGGGGGGAACCGGTGGGTTTTGAGGTCTGATTTTAAAGCAGAGAGGGTCGGTCGCTGACAGGGGGCGAGCGAGGGAGGGGGTGCGGGGAAGACGAAGTTTGTTCAAGAGTCCTCCTCTTTCCAATCGCAGCATACTCCCATTTATTCTTGGAACGGCTGGAGTGGAAAGTATCAACAAAAACCACAGAGCTGCAGAAAGTGGAGCGATCACAAAACAACCGGATTCCAGCTAGCTCTGTGACTCGCCGCCATAGTTCAACGCTTGCCTGCCAACTTGGCTGCTTGCCAGACCAAGATTTCCCCCCACCACACCTAATACCTTATTCCCCTGTCTTTCTCCTCCCCTCCCCCCCCCCCCTCTCCCTTCCCCTCTCCACAAAATGGATGGGAGTGTGTGTGTCGGAGGAGAGAAGGGGGAGGGGGGGGAGGGGTAGACTGTGATGATGATCCACCCTCCCACCTGCGGTTTGTAGTCCTAGAGAATAGGAGTTTGTTGTTACAAGCAAATGAGACGTGGTAGGGGGTGGGGGGGGGGGGGGGGGGGGGGGGGGGGGGGGGGGGGTGGGTGGGGTGGGGGGGGGGGGGGGGGGGGGGCAAGTCACATGCCCTGGCTACCCGTCTCTCTCACACTGGAATCTCTCCTCTCTCTCACTCTCTCTCTCTCTCTCTCTCTCTCTCTCTCTCTGTCTATTTCTCTCACTCTCTGGAATCTGTCTCACTCTCTCTCTCACTCTCTTTCTGGAATATCTCTCTCTCTCTCTCTCTCTCTCTCTCTCTCTTCTCTCTCTCTCTCTCTCTCTCTCTCTCTCTCTCTCTCTGTCTCTGTTAAAGACACACTGACGCACCACGATTAAGTCCCTTGTTGTTTTTTCTGGGTAGCTGTGACCCATATACAGATGTCCCCAACTTCAAATTCAGGCTGCTCTTTAAAATGATGTTTCGGTTTGAATTTGGGGGCATTTGTATGGGAGTGAGACCTGGTTAAAACGAGATTTCTTTCCAACTATAAGAGGGAAAACACGTGAAACCCGTGATTTTGACACATGGATCTTTAAGCAAATTGCCATGGCATGTTTTCGATTCATGCATCGTCTGAGAGTCCCAGAGATGTGAGAGATGCACTGTTCCCCGTAAATGCGCTTTTTCTATTTGGGGAAAAATTTAAAATAGAGTGAACAGTGTTGAGTTCGATACACTTTCTTCTCGTGCCCAGAGTAAAAATGAAAGAAATTTGTATTAGCCCATTAGCTGAATTTTGTAAGCTACGCTTTGTTTGGCCGGTTTCTTCCAGTCCTTACAAACTATCAAACAGTAAGAATACTAAGATTCGTATTGGCAAATATACGTGTTATAAGCAAAGTATTATAATTTGACAATATAATACCATTGAGTACGCTTTTACGTTTTGGGTCCTCTCACATCCCTGGAGTCCATTTAAATGACTTGCCATTCTACTTACTACTGATCTTTTTCTTCATTCGTAGTCGCCCTCATAACTAAACTAACCCCGCACTCCCACTTCACTTCACTTTATTCCTGCTCCTGCTTCTATAGCCAGAGAGAGAGGGAGAAAGAAAGAAAAAACAATAATCATCATATAAGTAGTGTTGCTATTTCTATTTCCGACTGTTGAGAAGAACAGTACTAAGGTGAAGGTCGTTTGGCTCGTGCAATCAAGATGTTGAATATGCATGAGCCGAGAGAGAGAGAGAGAGTAGACGAGCGACCCGTGTGTGTGGTGTGTGTGTGTGTGTGTGGGGGGGGGCCATTTAGAGAGACAAGGAGAGAGAGAGCGGCTCACTCAGAGAGAGAGAGAGAGAGAGCAAGTAGACGAGCGACCCATGATTGGGGGGGGGGGGGGGGAGTCACTTAGACTAAAGAGAGAGAGCGGCTCACTCAGAAAGAGAGAGAGAGAGAGAGAAGTAGACGAGCGAGACCCATGATGTGCGGGGTGTGGGGGGGGGGGGGGGGTGAGGGGGGGGGGGGGGGGGGGTCACTTAGACTAGATAGAGGAGTGGCTCACTCAGAGAGAGAGAGAGAGAGAGAGAGAGAGAGAGAGAGAGAGGCTCAGAGAGAGAGAGAGAGAGAGCGGCTCACTCAGAGAGAGAGAGAGAGCAAGTAGACGAGCGACCCATGATGGGGGGGGGGGGGTCACTTAGACTAGATAGAGAGTGGCTCACTCAGAGAGAGAGAGAGAGAGAGAGGCTCAGAGGGAGTCACTTAGACTAGAGAGAGAGTGGCGGCTCACTCAGAGAGAGAGAGAGAGCAAGTAGACGAGCGACCCATGAGAGCAAGTAGACGAGCGACCCATGGGGGGGGGGGGGGGTCACTTAGACTAGAGAGAGAGTGGCTCACTCAGAGAGAGAGAGAGAGCAGCTCAAGAATTGAGAGAGAGAGGGAGAGGAGAGAGAGAGAGAGCGGCTCAGAGAGAGAGAGAGAGCGGCTCACTCAGAGAGAGAGAGAGAGAGAGAGAGAGCGTTCACTCAGACGAGAGAGAGAGAGAGCAGCTCACTCACAGAGAGAGAGAGAGAGCGGCTCAGAGAGAGAGAGAGAGAGAGCGGCTCACTCAGAGAGAGAGAGAGAGAGAGAGCCGACTCAGAGAGAGAGAGAGAGGCTCACTCAGAGAGAGAGAGAGAGAGAGAGAGCGGCTCACTCAGAGAGAGAGAGTCAAGAGAGAGACGCGCACAGAGACACAGACAGACAGAGAGACGGAACACTGGTATGGCGTCAAGAAAAAGTAGAACACCACAAGCAGGCGGATTGCCTTGGTCTGGCCATAGATGCTATATTTAATGTAGTGTCCATGGTCTGGCTAAGCGTGGTACGGCTGGCTGGCTGGCTGGCTGGCTTTCTAGATCACCTGACCGTTGTTGTGAATAGGTAGCAGAATAATTAGGTTCCGTTCCGTTCGCGCGCACGCTTGCATCAGACACGTGAATAGACTGACTGCTTTCATTGTTACTGCTGGTAGGGTTATTTTTAGATATAGAGAGAAGGTGAGATTAGCGTCCTATCAGGCGTAGCCTCCTTAGTACAATGATCCTTTATTTTTATGTTCCTAAACTTTGTCTTTTCTACTTCTTTTTTTTTTTTTTTTTGTGCTACTCCCAGTTGTTACAGAGCGGGAGTAGATTTGAATGGGGACGAGGACTGTGCGTTTGTCTGTCCGTGTGTGTGTGTGTGTGTGTGTAAACGCGCTAAGCCCCCACCGGTTTGCCCCCTGGCGGTCAAATTATCGTCCTAAGTTGGCCATTAGCTCCCCTGAATTTGTTCACTAGTACACTTGTTTTATTTGATGAAATTCAAGGCTTAGGGACATAACTCGAAATTTACAACTAGGAGCATGCAATTTATCACACACACACACACACACACACACACACACACACACACACACACCTTTTTGTTCAAAATTTGATTCATTTTTTTACTTTGGTTTTGTTCTTTGCCATGAAATGGGAGTACAGTTTATGGCTCTGCCGTCTTGTGGTTTTTTGGTACGTCTTGTTCTTCTTTTGTTCAATATGCACAATGGACAGTCATGTGAATGTGGGGTTAGGTTTCCGCTAAGGCTCGGTGTACATCTCGTGTCCTGGGACGGTATTCATGTCGAGATAGCATGAGACTTAGCATGATGCTAACTTAGAAGCTCTTCCAAAAGTCCTATTAAATCCTATAGGACATTGGAAGAGCTTCTAAGTTAGCATCATGCTAAGTCTCGTGCTATCTCAACGTGAATACAGGCCCTGGCTAATACAAAGCATCTGTTTTGTTCCTTTCTGTGTTTTTCTCACAAGACGTTCAATGCTGCACTTGGTCATCTCCAAATTTAGAAAATGACGCCGTTCGCGTGACACTATCGGTTTTCAGCGAAACTTTAGACTTT
>CM065708.1:4200900-4310900 GCA_017654935.2 Phymorhynchus buccinoides | reverse complement strand
TGTTTTTTAAAGACACTAGACTGGCAGGCACGTGAGCGTTTGTCCTTTGCGCCTAGTTGTGTTGTTTTTTTGTTGTTGCACGTGCTGGCACATGTATGCGTGTGTGCATGTGCACATTTGCATGCGCATGTATGTAAAACAGTATTCACACAAACTATAATTTGGGTAGGTTTGCTTTGTCATCTTTGCTTGTTTATTCAGTGTGCATATGTGCGCACATTTACATGCATGCGCACGCATGCACGCACATGCGCGGACATACATGCACATACACACACACACACACACACACACACACACACACGGACATACACACACACATACACATACACATACACACACACACACACATACATACATACATACATACATACATACATACATACATACATACATACATACATACACACACACATACACACACACACATACACACACACACACACAGATACACATACATACATGCATACATACACATACGCACACACACACACACACACGCTCACGCACGCACACGCGCGCACACACACACACACACACACACACACACACACACACACACAGAGTTCTTAAAGCAAACCATGTACTCGGATATCTGGGTTGTTGTTTTGGGGGGGTTTCCCGAGAGGCAATGAATTTTCACAATGGGTTCAGCGTCCATAGGGACTTCTTTGTGTCTGTCTGGCTGTCTGGCTGTCTGCCTGCTGTCTGCCTGCTGTGTGTCTGTGTGTTTCTTTTGTTTGTCTTTATATTTGCTATGGTTTCGTCAATTGTTGATGATGTGTGTGTCTGCCTGCCTGCTGTCTGTCTGTCTGACTTTTCTTTGTCTTTTTATTTGGTATGGTTACGTCAATTGCAGACCTGCTTACCCATATGATTTCACCATCTTTTGTAGACATAATTATTTGACAGAAATATGATTAATCCTTTCGCCGCCAGCTATTTTTCAGCCAAAATACACCATTAAACTTAACTGGGTAGAGAAAAAAAAAATAGTTGCTACATTGGGAATTCCTCTGTGACATGTATAACATTAGACCTATCCTTGACCTCCCAAAATTTAAAATTAAAAAAAGGGGTCTTCGGATAACAGGCCCTGATGTGATACCTTTTAGTGACGTGGATGTTCAGCCATTGTGGGGCATAAATGCAACATTGGCGGTGAAAGGGTTAACCCCTTGACTGCCAGAGAAAATTAAAGAAAAAATAATTGTACAAACCATGACATGAAAAAGACAACTGATAGAGCCAATCTGGTAAAAATGGTCTGGGGGTATAACTCTCTTGACTGTGTTAGAGCAAAAACCAGAATATCAGAGTTATTCCTCTTCATCTGATGACAGCATCAGTGATATCATCAAGTCAGTACGTGATAAGTTATATGGCAGTCAAGGGGTTAACAAGGTACTACATGGGGGAAAAAATATGGTGAAGACAAATCCCACTTATCCTTTCTGTGTATTGCCTGATTTGGGAAACGGGTGTATGTGTTTGTTTATCTCTTTATATTTAAGAAAATATATATAGCGCTTCACCTTTAAGCTCTAAGCGCTTTACAATTGCACTAAAATGATTCATATTAAAAACAACCCTTTACATATACCGCCCCCCCCCCCCCCCTTATCCTTCACATTCTTGCGCACACGCACACGCACACGCACACACACATACACACACACACAAACATGAGCACACAAAGAAATATGTTTATATTTAACTAAATATAGATAAAATACATATACATCATAAAATAACAATTTACAATCAGATTACATTTTAAAAAAAATCAATTTTCAATTTACATAAACAAGTTACACATTCACAATGACCACAAATGTAAAGTATACATATAGGTACACACAAGGTTCACAAACATTCAAAAATAGACAAACACGCTCATAAAAGCAAATTAAGACATACTCGTATTCACCACACTAATGTGTGTGTGGTTGTGGTTGTTGTTGTAAATTTAAATGGATGATACTTTTCTTGTTGGAGTACTCCTATTTTGTGAAAAATACACTTATTTTGGACTCTGAATACACAAAGCCTAATTTCAGGGTAAACAGGTCTGCTATTGTTGATGATGATGATGTGTGTGCCTCTCTCTCTGTGTCACCGCTGAGACTCTGTGTCTGAAAAGATGCTTTAATAAATATTTATTCGAAAGGTTATAACAGCTGATTTCTTCCCTTTTCTAAACTTATCTATTGTGCATGTTATAATCCTAGTAAGTGCGCATGTCTGTAGCTTATGCTCCTATTATCTGATATTGTAACATTGTCAATTGATTACTTGTCTAACTATGATTCATGTGTGTGAAAGGAATTGTGAGAATGTTGATTTATATTTCATGTTGTCCTTGTTCTTTGGATTTGTTACATTTGATTGTTACATTTTGTACTTTTGAACCATTTGAGTTTGTTTTGTAATTTATTTATTCACTTCATATGTCATTATTTTAGAGGACCTGGGACGGTATTCATGTCGAGATAGCATGAGACTTAGCATCATGCTAACTTAGAAGCTCTTCCAATGTCCTATAGGATTTAATAGGACTTTTGGAAGAGCTTCTAAGTTAGCATCATGCTAAGTCTCATGCTATCTCGACATGAATACCGTCCCAGGTGAAAAGAAGCAGTTATTTATGCTTAGTTTATCCTGATTGAGTTCGAGTTCTGTCTATCTGTGCCTCTGTCTGTCTTTGTTTTCCTTCTGTGCCCAATTATAATTTGTGGGTTGTGTTAACGAGGCCGACAAACAGTGCAGTCAACAAGATCATTAGGCGGGCAGGCGTCAAGGTATTATTTAGTCCCCGACAACCGCTTGTTGCCTCAGTGGAAGTCGCTTGCGCTGACGTCGCCAATTTTTGTCCTGTAATAATAATGATGATAATTAAAAGGGAAAAAACTTGAAAATAATTCACAAATCTGTCGTTTGTGCCAACTGCATTTTACAGATGATTATCATGTATGAAATGATCAATTAAAATGATCGTGGGCCCCAGAGAGAAGAAGAAAAAAACAGCAGAATTGTTTACTGGGTTTTCGTTTTTTTTGTTTTTTTCTTTCCTATTAGCAATTTACTTCTATATAACTTTATAAGTTTAAAAAAAAAAAAAAAAAAAAAAAGAAGATAAATTTGTGTGTTTGCAGCCAACAATCACGATAGTATGGCAATTGAAGAAAGCGTAGAGATTCCTTCCAGCAAAGCCACGGTTCTCAGAGGACACGATTCAGTAAAATCAATAAATACATAATGAATATAATGTTCACGAAAATGTTCCATTTTTCTGTGTGTTCTTGCAGCCAACAATCACGATGGGATGGAGGGTGAAGAAAGCGTAGAGATTCCTTCCAGCAAAGCTACAATGCTCAGAGGATGTGAATCAGTAAAATCAATAAATAGATAATGAAATGTTCAATTGTTGTGTGTGTTATTGCAGCCAACAATCACGATGGGATGGAGGTGGAAGACAGCGTGGAGATTCCTACCAGTAAAGCCACGGTGCTGAGAGGACACGAGTCAGAAGTCTTCATCTGCGCATGGAACCCCCAAAACGACCTCCTGGCTTCAGGGTGAGGATGTCATCGTCATCGTCGTCGTTCGTCATCATCATCATCATTATTATTATCATCATCATTATCTTATCAAAACTTGTAATTGTCATCATCATCATCTGCATCTTCTTCTTCTTCGTCGTCGTCAATCACCTCCTGTCATATGAGCGCAGATGCGTCATGCTGCCGTTATGCGCCTAAGTAAAAAATAGTTGGGCCCAGCACAGCATGTCCGTCTTCGTCTAAAGAAACTCATTGGACGTGTTTTTAGAGAGAACAAAGCAGGCGAATGGACCGGTAAGGCAGAAAGACAGCAGACGACAGAAAACAAAGAGAAAAGGCAGTCACAGAGCGTGGCACATTAGAGGAAGTGACAAGCACAGAACTTCCAGAAGGTGGGGGAAGCTATATGTACGAAAGACCCCCCTTTGTATCCCCATGGGGGGTTTGGGAAGTTTGAGTTTGTGCAGTTTATGTTAGAAACATGCTCCTTCCCACATGAAAGAACAGGAAGCATAGCTGCCAACTATCAGGAATGTATCAGGAATGTCCAGATTTCTAAAGTCTGTCAGGAAAATCCAGAAAACTCTGATTTTCCTGATTTTGACATTTCCAAGGAATGATAGGAGTACTGAAGGATTTTTTGATACATTTTCTTTGTTTTTAGTTGAACATGCAGTCAGTTGAACTTTTAAAAGTAGGAATTTTTCAGAATTTTCTTTATTGACTTTTTTATATACAAGAAAACGATTCAAATTTGATACCTTTATTTATCAAAGTGTAGGTGGTTTTTTTAAATCACGAAGTCAATTTTTGCAGCTTCATTTCATAGAAAACCTTCAGCTTCAGGGACGTTGCCCTCCCCCCCCCCTCCCACCATGGGCGTTGCTCCTGGATCCTACCGTATGGATCCCCATACTTTTTGTCAGGAATTTCATTTCTCCAGGGTTGGCAGCTAGGAGGAAGGGGTTGCAGGCTGCATCTTAAGAAAATCTGCCGTTTCTGATTGCTTCTTCGCTGTAAATACCAGATATGCCTTTAGGCCGTGTGCACACATAAGCCGATATTCCATGCGGAAACCCGTGCGCAATCCATAAATAAGTGAAACAAAGAAGGGGAAAGATTTGCGCACATGTCCGAATTTCCCCTATATGCGTAAACTGTTATCCTTCTTTCTTCCACTTATTTACAGGGTTCCTACAGGTCCTGGAAAAAAGTGCTGGAAAAACAGCACAGGCCCTAAAGCTCATGGAAAAGTCCTGGAATTTTCTTAATTTGCTTACCAGATTCTCAACTTTCAAGCAAGCAAAACCAACACTCGAACTCTTTGAAAATATATATAGTAAAACTGAAAGTTAGTACTTTTTTTTTAATAATTCAGACTTTTGACTGCCTGATATTGTGACAGCAGACGACCATGCTACTGCATGTGGACTTTTGGTGTGTGTAGGTTTTGTAGTTTCAAGTAATTAGAATAGTTCGATATTAGCACACCTCTTACCGTAATGCTTATTATCCATTATTACAAGCAGTATTTTCAGTCCTTGAAATTTACCAGCATGATCCTGGAAAAGTCCTTGAATTTTTCTTGGAGAGATCTGTGGGAACCCTGTTTAGGATTTTCCGTACAGAACGTACGCGTCTAATGTGAACCTGGCCTTATACTCTCGGCTTTAAGCACTTTTAAGTTGTTGGGGGGGGGGGGGGGGGGGGTATTTTTGTTTGTGTTTAATGGTTTAAATTCAGGTTGCATGATAAAGAGTGTTTGTTTGGCAACAATAATTGATTATTAACGTTCCCTGCTTCGTATGACGCATCGACAGGTCCGGGGATTCAACAGCACGCATCTGGAACATGTCCGACACGAGCGGCAGTGCCAATCAGCTGGTGTTGCGTCACTGCATCCAGAAGGGAGGCACCGAGGTTCCCAGCAACAAAGACGTCACCTCCCTCGACTGGAATGTGAGTAAAGAAATTGAATATTAATTATTTTTTTAACAGAATGCTTAACGGTACAGCTTTGAAAATGTGTGGCATTATAACATTTTTCATTACTGGCCGATTAATGACGTTTTTCAAAAAATCATAAGGGGGGGGGGGGGGGGGTAGTGTGTCTCGCTTTCATTCATTGGTTGAAAACTATTAAGGGGCTGTAGAGGAATACTTTTATACCACTTTGAACCGCGCATGACTGTTGACCTATGAACTATGAATTTTTTAAGTTCAACTGCGATATCCTGTTGCCTTAGTAACAAAGCGTTGTGCGCATGTCCTGCGATCTGGTCTCAGGTTTGCACAGAAAGAGTTAACATTTGCCAATTACTTATTATTTTTAAAGGAGATGTCGTGCTGTGCTTTCAGTGTGACGGCACCATGTTGGCCACTGGTTCCTACGACGGTTACGCACGCATCTGGGGAACAGACGGTAAGATGTTTAACCCTTTCACCGCCAGCCATATTTCAGCCAAAAATGTCCATTAAGTTTACCTGGGTAGAGAACTAAATCCATCTGCAGCATTGGGGATTCTTCTGTGACATAAAAAATAAGGTCTACCCTGGCTTCCCCAAACTAAGACAATAGGGTCTTTGGATAATAGACCCCAATTTGATGCCTTTTAGTGACATAGGTGTTGAATCACTGTGGCGCTGAAATGCGACTTTGGCGGTGAAAGGGTTAACAAATAAAATAAAAAATATAAAAAAGGTGACACTGCTTCAACAGCGACACGCTCTCCTTGTGGGAGCAGCCTGAAAGGAGGATTTTCAAAGAGACCCTTGAAATAGAAAGATAGCAGATGACAGTAATCAAAGGGAAAAAGGCAGTCAGAGAATGAGAGGAAGTTACAAGCACAGAACTTCCAGAAGGCGGGGGAACTATTTTTGTTCCTAAAAATTAAACAATGAGGGTAGGCATGTGTGAGTGTTGTCTTGTTTCCCTCATCTTCTTCTGCGTTCCCAGGCCATGTGGCCATAATGGGTAAGGTACGTATGTGTCCCTACATATGCATCCAGCTCCCCGTATGAAGGCACAAGGCATCCACCCACTGTCCCAAAACAATGAAACAAATAATGAAATAATAATTTATAAAATGCAAGGAATTTGCTAAGTGTTATAATTTTTCTTTATAAATTGTATTCTTATTTCTTTATATTTTGTGCAATTGTCTAAAAAAAAAAAAATTCATCTTGTGAATGTGTGATTTTCCTGCTCTGTGATTTTCCTATAATGTTTATGTATTTTTGGTGTTGATTTAACTGTGTCTATCTCTCTCTCTCTCTACTTGCCCCCCCCCCCCCCCCCCCCCCCTTGAATCGTCCGACGGGGCTCTGCCCCTGGGGCCATGGGTCCCTGGACCCCTGCCTTTCAGTTTTTTTCATGTTGGGCATGTCTGAGTGTGACCGTTGTTCCTGTTTGCAGGGCGGTTGACCAACACTCTGGGTCAGCACAAGGGCCCCATCTTCGCGCTCAAGTGGAACAAGCGCGGCAACTACATCCTCAGCGCCGGCGTCGACAAAACCACCATCATCTGGGACTCCCTGACCGGCAGCTGTACGCAGCAGTTCGCCTTCCACTCGGGTGAGACAGTTGGTCAATTAGTCAGTCAATTAGTCGGTCAATTAACTCAAGTCATTCCGGACAAATATGTCCGGAATTAACTCACTCGGGACTGGCCAAATTATTTCCCCTTGTTCCGTGGGGACTGGGCATTTGACTAGGTTCGTAAAATAATCACCCAAGCCAAGTTATGAAGAGTTAGGCATCAATATTTGCAGAAAAGATTAACAACACCATGCACTGAACGATCGTAAAATATCAGATTCCTTACCTTCGTCGTTTGTCTCCTATTGACGAAAACAGCTAACACATAGAAAGAAGGAAAATTTCACATTCCGATCTTTGACCCCCCTCTACAACCAAAGCTGAATGTAAAGTCTGCAATGATTGGTTGATTTCAAGGGCCCCAGGAAAGCTGGTTACACGCCAGAAATCAAAACCTCTTGAAAACTCTTATGAGCTGGTCATTCGTCCTAAACGGTTGTGCGAGCCATGAGCCGGATCCGGCTCATTCGCCCCGAGTGAGTTAATAGATAGCTGTCAATTTGATGCATGTACTTCCAGGGAGGTAAATCTGTACACCATACCTTGGTCACTTCTAAACTCGCTTCGCTCCCTTAGACCACAATTTTGCCTCTGACTTTGCTTTTGTAGTGGTTTGTTGTGGGGAAGCCCATCGGTGTAGAGAGTTTTTCTATATAAAGTCTTATCTACCACTTCCCTTTGTCTAAACCTGAAGTAAAAACCCATAATCTTCTTTCATTTCTCCTTCTGTTTATGTATGTTCTGTTTGTGTGTATGGCTGGACTGATTTGTGATTTTTTTTTTAATAATTCAAAATCGTTGCGATGCGAATGAGTTAATCTATCAACCAACCAGTCAATCTTTGATTCGACTTTGAAGCTCTGATTGCTGTATGTGCATCACTGTGTTGTGTTCCTCTGTGTCTCACAGTGTGTTTGTCTTCTGATTGTGTACATCGTTATGTGTGTTTCTTTCATGCGTGTTGTTCGTCAGTGTGTTATGCAGTTATACATGTGTTGTTGTTGTGTGTGGAATGCAGTTATACATGCATCAGTGTGTGTGTTATGCAGTTATACATGCATCGGTGTGTGTGTGTGTGTGTTCCCAGCACCAGCTCTGGACGTGGACTGGCAGAACAACACGAGTTTTGCGTCGTGTTCCACAGACCAGTGCATGCATGTGTGTTGGTGTGTGTGTTATGCATTTATACATGTGTCAGTGTGTGTGTGTGTTATGCAGTTATATATGCGTCGGTGTGTGTGTGTGTTCACAGCACCCGCTCTGGACGTGGACTGGCAAAACAACACGAGTTTTGCGTCGTGTTCCACAGACCAGTGCATACACGTGTGTCGTCTGGGCATGGACCGACCGCTCAAGACATTCCAAGGACACACGGTAAGCACGAAGCGTAGCCTCGTTAATAGACAAAAACTTGGGGAGAGCACTTCGTGAAAATTAGAGTTGTTTACCTCCATTACTCGGTCAAATACCATAGCAACAATGCAACAATGGCGTCAAAGCTTGAAACCGCAGGATGCGAGTCAGCGACTTACAAACATTTTGTAGAAAAATAAGGGGTGACCAGTTGCTACAAAGTGATAGAACTTGCAAACTGTGACGTAAAAATATAAATGACATCAATTTCAGAATGACGCACTGCGTTCTACATGCTGTGTGTCTCCTCAAACATACGAAGCGAGGGCTGGGGATTTACCTGATGGCAGAATAACTTCCCCTGTTTGACCGATTGAATTAGGCAAGATGACTCCTACACACCATGAAATTACTCCCCTTAATTATTTTCGAACAATTCCTGTTGAAGTGTTTTAACTCATTCCGTCCTGCGCCCGACAAACTTCCCTTAGCAATCTAGAAACTGTTAATGACTAAAATACGTTCATTTTTTGAAGCTGCAGCAGAACCTCCCTTATAAGACCCAGGCATAAAAGAATTCTGCGTTTCGCGGAAAATGCGCAGAATTTTTTCAAAACTTCCGCGGAAAAAAAAATTCTGCGTAAAGGACTGATCTTGCCGTATTCTTATATCTACAAGTCTCTATTTGGCGATTCTGAAACTGGTTAACCGGAAGTCGCTTTAGCTCACTCGCTTCATTTGTGCGAAGGAAGGCGAAACTAGTAGCTCCCGCTCAACAAAAGTAGCGATGTCAGCTGAAAATGTGGGTGGAAGGATATTTGTGCCGACCAAATTTTCAGAATAGATTATCCCCCCTCCCCGCTGAACAAAACTTGTGACATGAGTTATGTGAAAAGGTGTTTTGAAAAATTGATTGGGGAACGTTCTGGCCCCCCCACCCCCCACCCCCCTCCCCCGCTCAACAAAACTTCGGATGTTAGGTGAAAATCCGGGTGGAAGGATTGTTCTTGGCTGAAAAAAATCTCATTCTTTGATGCCTGAAAGATGTTTGTGCTGGAAAAAAAAATTTGGGAACGTTCTGCGCCCCCCCCCTCAACAAAACTTCCGACGTAGGTGAAAATCCGGGTGGAAGGATTTCTCGGCTAAAAAAATATCCTCTTTTTTTATCTTCATCCACTTTCATGCCTGAAGACCCCAGACCTGTGTACTCTACTCTTTTCGAGTACAGTTGAACCTCCCGTATAAGACCTTAAAAAATCATCCAAAATAAGGTCTTATAAGGGAGGGGTCTTATAAGGGAGGTAATTTTCATACTTACAAAGAAGGGCAATGTCTCGGAGAGGCAGGTCTTATGTGGGAGGGAGTCTTATAAGGGAGGTTCCACTGTAGTATTCTACTCAAAATGGACCTCTACTACTCTTCAAAATTTGACTGCTACTCATTTTTAGTGAGCATTGTTTGATGGTTTTAACGAATAGGACTACTCATTTCACACCA
This sequence comes from Phymorhynchus buccinoides, assembly GCA_017654935.2. Lineage (NCBI taxonomy): Eukaryota > Metazoa > Mollusca > Gastropoda > Neogastropoda > Raphitomidae > Phymorhynchus > Phymorhynchus buccinoides. Next base: position 4,300,889 of record CM065708.1, on the reverse strand, counting down.
AAACTACTTTCAGCTATCCAGACTACTCGAGACATGTGTAGGGGGTAACCAGGTCTTGTTATAAGATTTATTAAAATCGTCTGTGTGTAAATGATTACGGTTTAACTCTCTTGTGCGGTGAACGGTCAAAAAAAAATCGATTCGGGAACGTACGGATTCCACGTGGCCGGTTTGGGCGCTTCCATTTTGTTTCTATCACATGGCAGTCACGTGAGCGCTTCAGCCTCGCTTTCGCTATAGATTACACTTCCGTCCTGTTGCTTGCAATGGCTTCTAGGCCGATTGGTTTCAAAGATATGAATTTTTGAAAATTAGTGGCCGACCGGCATTTTCGCGATTTTTCCAATATGGATGACGAACAGTTATGGCGTCCATTGACTGAGGAAAGCGATGAATAGTCCTATTTTTGTGAAAGATGGGACTTATGAGATCGCGAAGTGATGAGTAAGGAGTGTATTCCGACCTATTTCGGCAGCGAGCTTGTGTTTGTTCGATCAATGCGAATTTTTGAAGTCGTGTTACTGACATCGGCATTTTCCCGACTTTTGCATCATGGATGATGAGTTGTTATTGCATCCACTGAGTAATGACAGCGATGAAAATTCCTTTTTTTGTGAAAGATAGGAATTATAAGATCGTGAAGTGAAAGGGTAAGTGAATGATTTTGATCTACATTTCCATTTCAGTCGTCTTAGGCTTCGACAGTCTGCAAAAGTAGGCAGTGAATGACTAGTGAATGCAGTTTGCGAATACACTTTGGCATTTTGATTTTTTTTGGTGGAGCCATGCATCCCCATAACATCTTGAAATTCATTTTGCAACTCAGACAGACATCTCGGCAACACATTCCAAAAAAAAACCCCACAAAATCTGGTAGGGTATATTTTATTTTATTATTTTTCTGACGCTACCCCGCCTTTTGTACGGAGTGACGTCCCTTGGGTTAGGATTTCAGAGGTGATTGAGAGCACAAGAGGGTTAAGGCCGTGTACACACATAAGCGGATATTCCATGCGGAAACCCCTGCGCAATCCATAAATAAGTGAAACGAAGAAGGGAAAAGATTTGCGCACGTGTCAGAATTTCCCCTATATGCGTAAACTTTTATCCTTCTTTCTTCCACTTATTTAGGGTTTTCCGTACGGAACTTACGCGTCTAATGTGAACCCGGGCTTAAGGTTTAAGAGATGTAAGAAGAAACACTGACGGGGGACCAAATTTTTCTTGATAGATGTAAAGTTTTTTGTGTTTTTTTCCAAATTATAAGATGAAGTTGTGTGTGTGTGTGTTTTGCAGAACGAAGTAAACGCTATCAAGTGGGATCCTAACGGCAATTTGCTAGCCTCCTGTTCAGATGACATGACCTTGAAAGTGAGTTTGTTGTTGTTGTCGTACCCTGGCTAAAAGACTCCAGGGATCATCCGAGACCTGTTTACTCTACTCTTTTTTAGTAGTATTCTACTCAACTAGTTTAAAAACCTCCTGGACAAAGACCCTAAATTGACAGAATTGAGATACCAACATGACTGATTGAGTCATCAAAAACCGTCACAGCTGTGCCCAATACTACAAAAACTGAATTGAAAGGGCACTTGAGAGGCCGCGAGGCCCAGTTGCCCTCATTACCCTGACCTGACCTATTGTTCAATGATAGTGCGTTCCTAAATTTGGGCAGTAAGGATTGACCCTATTCTGAACGTGTCTCTGAGAAATCCCACAATATTGCAGACAAAATCTTTTCTGTAGCCAAGTAAGTTGAATGGAAAAGGTTGGCTCAAATATGGCTGGTGGTGACAGGGTTAAACCATTGTGGTGCTAAAATGCGACATTGGTGGTGAAAGGGTTAAACCATTGTGGTGCTAAAATGCGACATTGGTGGTGAAAGGGTTAAACCATTGTGGTGCTAAAATGCGACATTGGTGGTGAAAGGGTTAAACCATTGTGGTGCTAAAATGCGACATTGGTGGTGAAAGGGTTAAACCATTGTGGTGCTAAAATGCGACATTGGTGGTGACAGGGTTAAACCATTGTGGTGCTAAAATGCGACATTGGTGGTGAAAGGGTTAAACCATTGTGGTGCTAAAATGCGACATTGGTGGTGAAAGGGTTAAACCATTGTGGTGCTAAAATGCGACATTGGTGGTGAAAGGGTTAAACCATTGTGGTGCTAAAATGCGACATTGGTGGTGACAGGGTTAAAAGAAATGTTCTTTTGTCAGTGGATGTATCTCAGTCTTCTCACCATTCCTCTTCTTCGTCGTCATTCGCTCAAGTCTCTTATCATGCGTCATGCTGCCGTTATGCGCCAAACTAAGATATAGTTAGGCCCCAGCATGTCCGTCTTCGGCTGCAGAAAATCTTTTTTGTTTCTTGAAAAAAAGGCAGGAGAATGGACCCAGTAAGGCAGAAAGATAGTAGATGACAGTAAGCAAAGGGAAAAGGCAGAGTCAAAGAGAGTGACAAAGAGATGTACGCCATCAAGTGGAACATTTTATTGTGTCGCTTTGTGTTGGGGTGTTGTTGGGTTTTTTGCTGTCCCATCTTCTGGGCCGCACAGTGGCGTTGCTCCCACGCCGCTCATTCCGAGTCCCAACTCGCAGCCACACCTCCGCGCGTTCAGGTCGCAGAATTACGAGACCAGCAGTCCTAGGGGAGCGAATCCAGCAGTCCAAGGGGAGCGAATGTATGTTAGGCCATCAGGAGGCAACCAAATGAGGAGCTTTGTGTTGTATTATATCGTAATGTGTCGTGTTGTATTGGGATCTGTCTTCTGTTCAGATCTGGAGCATGAGCCACGACAAGTGTGTCCATGCAGGGCTCCCAATCGTCCCACATAACAAGGGGTCCCAGGGACTCCCCCACTTACAGTATAGAGGGTCGTATCGTGTTGTGTTGTATTGTGTTGTGCTGTTTTCTGTTCAGATCTGGAGCATGAGCCACGACAAGTGTGTCCACGCAGGGCTCCCAATCATCCCACAAAACAAGGGGTCCCAGGGACTCCTTCACTTATATTATAGAGGGTCCTATCGCGTTGTGTTGTGCTGTTTTCTGTTCAGATCTGGAGCATGAGTCATGACAAGTGTGTGCACGACCTGCAGGCCCACAACAAGGAGATCTACACCATCATTTTATCATATTATTGTATCGCATTGTGTTGTGCTGTTTTCTGTTCAGATCTGGAGCATGAGTCACGACAAGTGTGTGCACGACCTGCAGGCCCACAACAAGGAGATCTACACCATCATTTTATCATATTATTGTATCGCATTGTGTTGTGCTGTTTTCTGTTCAGATCTGGAGCATGAGTCACGACAAGTGTGTGCACGACCTGCAGGCCCACAACAAGGAGATCTACACCATCATTTTATCATATTATTGTATCGCATTGTGTTGTGCTGTTTTCTGTTCAGATCTGGAGCATGAGTCACGACAAGTGTGTGCACGACCTGCAGGCCCACAACAAGGAGATCTACACCATCATTTTATCATATTATTGTATCGCATTGTGTTGTGCTGTTTTCTGTTCAGATCTGGAGCATGAGTCACGACAAGTGTGTGCACGACCTGCAGGCCCACAACAAGGAGATCTACACCATCATTTTATCATATTATTGTATCGCATTGTGTTGTGCTGTTTTCTGTTCAGATCTGGAGCATGAGTCACGACAAGTGTGTGCACGACCTGCAGGCCCACAACAAGGAGATCTACACCATCATTTTATCATATTATTGTATCGCATTGTGTTGTGCTGTTTTCTGTTCAGATCTGGAGCATGAGTCATGACAAGTGTGTGCACGACCTGCAGGCCCACAACAAGGAGATCTACACCATCATTTTATCATATTATTGTATCGCATTGTGTTGTGCTGTTTTCTGTTCAGATCTGGAGCATGAGTCACGACAAGTGTGTGCACGACCTGCAGGCCCACAACAAGGAGATCTACACCATCATTTTATCATATTATTGTATCGCATTGTGTTGTGCTGTTTTCTGTTCAGATCTGGAGCATGAGTCACGACAAGTGTGTGCACGACCTGCAGGCCCACAACAAGGAGATCTACACCATCATTTTATCATATTATTGTATCGCATTGTGTTGTGCTGTTTTCTGTTCAGATCTGGAGCATGAGTCACGACAAGTGTGTGCACGACCTGCAGGCCCACAACAAGGAGATCTACACCATCATTTTATCATATTATTGTATCGCATTGTGTTGTGCTGTTTTCTGTTCAGATCTGGAGCATGAGTCACGACAAGTGTGTGCACGACCTGCAGGCCCACAACAAGGAGATCTACACCATCATTTTATCATATTATTGTATCGCATTGTGTTGTGCTGTTTTCTGTTCAGATCTGGAGCATGAGCCACGACAAGTGTGTGCACGACCTGCAGGCCCACAACAAGGAGATCTACACCATCATTTTATCATATTATTGTATCGCATTGTGTTGTGCTGTTTTCTGTTCAGATCTGGAGCATGAGTCACGACAAGTGTGTGCACGACCTGCAGGCCCACAACAAGGAGATCTACACCATCATTTTATCATATTATTGTATCGCATTGTGTTGTGCTGTTTTCTGTTCAGATCTGGAGCATGAGTCACGACAAGTGTGTGCACGACCTGCAGGCCCACAACAAGGAGATCTACACCATCATTTTATCATATTATTGTATCGCATTGTGTTGTGCTGTTTTCTGTTCAGATCTGGAGCATGAGTCACGACAAGTGTGTGCACGACCTGCAGGCCCACAACAAGGAGATCTACACCATCAAGTGGAGCCCCACCGGCAACGGCACCAACAACACCTCCCTCATCTTAGCCAGGTAGTGAACACCCTGGCGGCGGTCAGTCATAAACCGTTGCAATGTTGACCGGTTGTCTTTGCGTAGAAAAACTAGTGAACATTTTTCCTTTCAATACTGACTCTAGGTGGCGGCAATAAAAACTTGAATAATAAAATATCTGGTTTTTTTTTTATTATCTGTTTAGAGATTGCAAAAACTAGCATAACAAAAAAAAAAGTAAGTGAATATCTTGTTTCGAACCAGAGTTATGGCTGCTTGAAGTTTGTGGTTATCGCAATGACATAAAACTCGCCATGGGGCCCAACTTTAACCATTCCAAAATTACACTTTGCACTTCCTGATAAAGTCAATCCTTCTGGAATACTTTAACATGTACGTAGAGAAGCTGTTTACCAAATTTCAAGCATATTCTATTTTATTTTCAAGAATGGTGATGCGTCAAAATTTAAAAAAATCACAATTCGAAAATGGTCCAAATCGGCCCGAGGGCCAAGTTGAGGGTATTTTTTTGTTTTAGCAATGACAACAAGTGACTCTTTTTTTTTTCCAGAACATTAGGCGCTTGTGTGTATAGGCCTTTGCAACTAGGGTTATTAACGCCCTTGACAGTGAGAGTAATTGCTTTTGCTGGTCAGTACTGACAAGGGCATTCACTCTCGCGAAAGGCAGCCATTTAGTGGCATCAAATAGGGGTTATTGGCGAGAGTTATCCCCCTGTCTGGTCAGTACTGAACCATCTTCCCCCACCCTCCAAGGGCATTCACTCTTGCAAAAGGTGTTCGTTGCAGACCCCAATAAAAGCAAATCCAGCGATTTTCAAGAAAAATGTGCCCTCGTTTATATATTTTAAACCATTATCTTTGTGTAGAAAAACTAGTGAACGTTTTTCTTTTCAATACAGTGGAACCTCGCTTATAAGACCTTCAAAAATCATCCAAAATGAGGTCTTATAGGGAGGGGTCTTATAAGGGTGGGTAATTGTAATACTTACAAAGATGGGCAATGTCTCAGAGAAGCAGGTCTTATGTGGGAGGGAGTCTTATAAGGGAGGTTCTACTGTACTGACATTTTTTTTTTTAGAGCACTAGGCGCTTGTGTGTATAATGGCAAATCCAGCGGTTTTCAAGAAAAATCTGGAGAGAACAAAATTCAAAGAAAAATGTGCCCTCGTTTATCTTAGTAAAAGAAAGTAAAAATTTGAAGCCTCTAAGTGTTTCATAAAAACTTGCTGAGTGCCATTTCTGTGGTTTTAAATTAGAGTAGGCTCCCCTTTCCGCTTTGAAATCCGCGAAAGTTCCGTTTGTGTGACTTCCTGTTGTTTTGTTTGCACTTTCAACTTCAACTTCAACAAATCTTTATTATCTCAAAATGAGAAATTAAATATGGCAACACCCGCGATTTCAGCATAAAAGACATCACATAGAACAATATTTTCTGAATAATAATCTTTACTAATAATCCTACAGGATATTTTGTTTCGTTATTTCAGCGCGTCGTTTGACACGACGGTTCGTTTGTTAGACGTTGAATGGGGGGGGGTCTTCATAATAATGTGTGTGTTTTGGGTGTGGTTTTATTTTTTGCGACATAGTCCTACATTATATTCTATCTCGTTATTTCAGCGCGTCGTTTGACTCGACGGTTCGTCTGTGGGAGGTGGAGCGGGGGGTGTGTCTTCACACGTTGACGAAGCATCAGGAGCCAGTGTACAGCGTGGCCTTCAGCCCCGACGGCAAATACCTGGCCAGCGGATCGTTTGACAAGTGTGTCCACATCTGGAACGTGCAGGTAACAACGGAGATAATGATCATGATAATTATAGCAGTAATAATAGTGATAATTAGTGTAAAATATTTCAGGAGCCAGTGTAGAGTGTTGCCTTCAGTTTTCTATGGCAAATACCTGGCCAGCGGATCGTTTGACAAGTGTGTCCACATCTTGAACGTCTAGGTAACGTTGGAGATAATTATCATGATTATTATAGCAATGTTGGCCCTTTTTCAATACATTCTCTTATAACATCTGGAGATCACAGAATTATCTTTAATCTTTTAAATGATATAAACTTTGAAAACCAATTCGTTATTGTGTGTTTAACTGAAAGAGTTGAAAGCAGCCACACCACTGTCGGCCTCAGGGGCATTTTGCCTGTTGCTAACATACTAGCGGCGTGTCGGCAACGGTAAACTTGGGCGTTGCTAGTATTCTAGCAACACGTTGCGAAAAAGTTAAGCCAGCTGGTATCTAGAAGATTGCAAAGGGAAGCAATCTAGTGTATAATGAGTTAAAAAAATAAAAAGATTTGAGATTTTTGTCTCAATTTCCTGGGGGGGGGGTCGTTGGTTCACAGTTGCAAAGGCACAAGGGGGAATCTTTGAGGTGTGCTACGTTCCATAGCTCCACCTGAACAGCTGAAGCCATCAGAGAGATAAAGTGCTAAGGTCCATATCTCCAACTAAAGTGTTCATTGTGGTGGTGGGGTTTTCAGTCTGGTTTGTTGGTTCACAGCTACAAAAGCACAGGAAGAATCTTCGAGGTGTGCTAAGGTCGATAACTTTACCTAAGCAGCTCATTGTGGTGTGTTTTTCAGTCTGGTTCGTTTGTGCACAGCTACAAAGGCACGGGAGGGATCTTCGAGGTGTGCTAAGGTCGATAACTCAGGCATGGTAGACCTCTGCGAATCGTGGAAAATCCGCGAAACAGTTTGAAACAAAATTATTAAAAAATGCATTGAAATGGCATGAAAAAGTGAACATTTCACTCTCATTTATTGAATTTTATTCGGACCCCTGGACCCCCGGCCATTTTCCTTGAAAACCACTTTGCCCTCACTACCATGCCTGTAACTTTACCTAAACAGCTCATTGTGTGTGTGTTTTTCAGTCTGGTTCGTTGGTTCACAGCTACAAAGGCACGGGAAGAATCTTCGAGGTGTGCTAAGGTCGATAACTTTACCTAAACAGCTCATTGTGTGTGTTTTTCAGTCTGGTTCGCTGGTTCACAGCTACAAAGGCACGGGAGGTATCTTCGAGGTGTGCTAAGGTTGATAACTTTACCTAAACAGCTCATTGTGGGTGTTTTTCAGTCTGGTTCGCTGGTTCACAGCTACAAAGGCACGGGAGGTATCTTCGAGGTGTGCTAAGGTCGATAACTTTACCTAAACAGCTCATTGTGTGTGTTTCAGTCTGGTTCGCTGGTTCACAGCTACAAAGGCACGGGGGGAATCTTCGAGGTGTGCTGGAATCATCGGGGGGATAAAGTCATCGGGGGGATAAAGTGGGGGCCAGTGCTTCGGATGGATCGGTAAGCTGTTGTTGTTTTTGCTGTCCAATTTTTTGTTTGGGGGAGGGGGGCATGCTGTGGCGTCGCTCCCATGCTGCCCATTCCGAGTCCCAATAAATCGGTGTAAGAAAGCAAGAGCAGCACCCATGTGAGAGAGGGGGGGGGGGGGGGGGAGAGAGAGAAAGCATGTCCACATGTCCAGTCAGTTTCATGTTTCATAGATTTTTGTAATTCTTCTGTTAAAGATTGAAACATTTAACCCTTTCAACGCCAACCATATTTCAACCAACAATTTCCATTAAATTTACCTGGGTAGAGAACAAAATCCATCTGCAGTATTGTGGATTCTTCTATGACATAATTTATATAAAATAAGGTCTATCCTTACTTCCCAAAACTAAGACAATAGGGTCTTTGGATATTAGACCCCCAATAAATGTTGATGCCTTTCAGTGACTTGGGTGTTATATCACTGTGGTGCTAAAATGCGACTTTGGCGGTGAAAGGGTTAATGTTGTTTTTCTTTTTGTTGCAGGTCTTTGTTCTGGATCTCAGGAAATAAAAGACGTCCAGTCCAAAGCATAAAAAGAAAAAGGGCAGTAGGTGAAATGTGAACCCACCCTCCCTTCTCTCACACACACACCCACTACTCTCACCCCCTACCCCACCTCACCCATACCCTGCCTTATAATTGGGTACTGCTGAGAAGAAAGAAGCCATCTGATTGGTCAGTCTGGCAGCAACATCATCCAATCATCTCCAAGGAGCCGCGTGATTGGTCAATCTGGCACCAGTATCGTCCAATCATCGTCAAGGTTTGACGCGATGATGATGTTGATGAGAAATGCAGAGTCCAGAAATCGTCTGCTGTGGCAGGGCCTGTTATAATCGTCATCGCTTAGGATTGGAGCGATAGCGATGATGATGGTGATGATAATGATAATGAAGATCTGTGTGTCAGCCTCTGTTACAATCATCCTTGAGGATTGAACCGACGAAGATGATAATGATGGTGATGACGATGAAGATCTGTGTGTCAGCCTCTGTTATAATCGTCCTTGAGGAGGATTGAACCGACGAAGATGATGATGATGACGATGAAGATCAGTGTGTCAGCCTCTGTTACAATCATCCTTGAGGAGGATTGAACCGACAAAGATGATGACGATGAAAATGTTCATTGTGGCAGCCTGTTATTTTCATCATCGCTGAGGATTGGCACGACAGTTGATTATGATGATGATGATGATGATGAAAATCTTCATTGTGGCAGCCTCTGTTATTTTCATCATCGCCGAGGATTGGAACGACAGAGTTGATGATGGTTATGATATTGATGGTGATGATGATGATCTTCTTTGTGGCAGCCTCTTATTCTCATCATCGCCAAGGATTGGAACAACGATTATGATGATGATGGAGATGCTTCTCGCCTACAGTCCTTCTGTTTGGAGTCGAGGCTTTGTGGGGCACTGGCTTGCGCGTGCTTCGCGAACGCGTGTGACGCAAAACCGCGATAAAGCATCGTTCTTTTTTTCCGGGTTTAGAAGAAACAGAACTCGCTGACACCTTTTGAGAGTGTGGGAGTACTCCAGGAAAAAGGCTGCAGGTGTGTGTGTGTGTGTGAGCCTTGAAGAATGTTGGTTTCTTTTTCCCCATTTTGTGTGTGTGTGAGCCTTGAAGAAAGTTGATTTTTTTTTCTTTCCCGTTTTGTGTGAGTGAGCCTTGGCGGTGGGTTATTTTCTCCCTTTCATAAGAAAGATGAAGAGGAGGAGAAGGAGAATTTTGATGATGGAAGTTTCTTCGTTGGTCGGTTCTTGGACCGTCTGGCGTGAGGTCCCGAAAATTCAAGAAGAGTTGAGAACATTTTTGAATGAAGGCAGTGGTTTAAATGAATGTGCTTGGTTTGTGGAAGAACTAGGCATGTGTTACGATTGTGCTCTTTGAGAGAAGGAGAGACAGAGACAGAAACAAACTGATTTTAGACACTGGGTGAGAGACAGAGGGGAAATGGAGAGAGACTAGCACCAATTTTACTAAAAGAAGGTATTTTTACCGGGCAAGTGTGTAGGTCTTGGGATACAAGTTCATCGCGATCGAGAAGGGGGTGCTTAGTTTTTTGTTTTTTTAAACATTCACTGGCCCCCTAATCTTGAGGTGAACTTTTTATCGTAGTTTGAACTCGCCAGATATCTCGCGAGAAGACGGGCTTCTGAATTAAGAGAGCGTGTTGAGGAGGGTGTTTGGTTTTGAAGGAAAGTCGTTTCGCAAGAGACGGGACAGAAATCACAAAATGAACGGTTTCTTGTTTTTGGGTGGTTTTTTTTTTAACTTGATGCTTAAATATTATAGTCATGTCCAGAACTAGCTGTGTTCGATATGGCAGCAAAACGTTAGCTTTGAAATGTGGTCAATTATCGTAATTGATTGATTGGTTAATGCTTCTCGAAAAGTAAATTGCGGAGCCAAAGGAGGAATTCGGTGTTGGAAAAACTATGGGATTTGTGACATAAAAAAAAGATGATTGTGACATGGTATTGATTTTTTTTAAATTGTGCAAATGTGTGTATAAGAACTGCCTACGTTTTAAATCTTTTTTTGCAAGAAAATGTTTTCAGATTTAAAAAAGAACACTTCACTTTTTTTTTTGCTCTTAATACACATAAACATGAAGATTTAAAAATAAGCTTCTTGTGCAAATTATATATTTTCCTATGACTTTTTTCTGAAGAGCGCAATGTAGCGAAGTGGGCCGTGTTTTCAATGCCCACTACCTCCTTCCCCATTCTCACCACTTACAGCTTCAGGACTTGGTGGCCTCTTCTGCCTTAACTTCTTCTGCGTTCCCAGGCCATAATGGGTAAGGTACGTATGTGTCCGGTTTTCAGTTTTCACTGGTCTCCCTGCTGCGTGAGCTGGAAGAAGAAACATTTGGAAGATTTTTTTTTTGGGGGAAAGGCAGGAGAATGGTCCAATGAGTCGTAAAGATAGTACTGGTAGATGATAGATTTTATAGAAAGCAAAGGGAAAAGGCAGTCACAGAGAGTGGCAGATTAGGGGAAGTTTCAAGCACAGGACTTCCAGAAGGTGCGGGAACTATTTTTTACGAAAGACCCCCCCGGTATCCCCACAGGGAGAGACTCGTGGAGGGGGCAGGGTCGTCCAGCTCCCCGCATGGAGGCACGAGGCATCCACCCATTGTCCCATCCGCCTTTTTTATTTCCTTCCCTCTCCCTTACTCCAAGCTCCCAGCATGCTTTCTAAGCTTTCTTTGTGTTTCATATTGTTCTCCGATTCTTTCCACATGGCTCTTCATAAGAAAAACCAACGGGGTCATTTTGTCCATGTATGCACATTTGTAGCGTGCTTGTCCCCGTGGGGATACCCGGGGGTCTTTCGTTAAAATAGTTCCCCCACCTTCTGGAAGTTCTGTGCTTGTTACTTCCTCTAATCTGCCACTCTCTTTGACTCTGCCTTTTCCCTTTGCTTTGTATCATCTACTATCTTTCTGACTTATTGGCCCATTCTCCTGCCTTTAAAAAAATAAAAATTCCAAATAATTTTTCTCCTTTGAACTCCTCAGAAATCGGAATGTGTTGGCTGTACGCAGCAGGGAGACCAGTGAAAACTGAAAACCGGACACATATGTACCTTACCCATTATGGCCATATGGCCTGGGAACGCAGAAGAAGAAGAAGAAGCGTGCTTGGAGGTGACCTGATTCATCGCTCCAAACTTCAATGGAACTTTTCAAAATTTCGACAAATGAAGACTTAACACATTTCTCAAAATAGATTGAAAATTTTGTTAGCAAACATTATTAAAATGAAGACTCAACATATTTACATATTTCTCAAAATAGAATGAAAATTTTGTTAGCAAATATTATTAAAATGAAGACTCAACATATTTACATATTTCTCAAAATAGAATGAAAATTTTGTTAGCAAATATTAATAATAAAAGCAAATAAACAATTCAGTGAGTTTTGACACCCACTTGAAATTAGATTAGATTTCTGAAATTTAAAGTTTCGCTTTTTGGGGGGAACAACCACTCCATGCATGAGGGCTACAATTGCAAGCAACTGTTCTTTGGTGTTCAGCTTCTGGTTTTTTTTGGGGGGGTTTCCTCATCCCCAAAGTGGTCTGCATACATCAGAGTTACTGTTAACCAGATTTATTTTTCTTCGTTTGTTCGGTTCCAGTTTAGAACATGGACTTCTCCGAAATCAGAATGTGTCTGCTGAATGCAGCAACTGAAAACATGCGTATTTAAGTTACGGCCATATGGCCTGGGAACGCTGAAGAAGAAGTAAAAAATAAAATAAAAACGTTGCAAGGAAAATCGTGGAGAATAGCTTAACTTTAACAAGCCAAGTTATGTCTTATGATCTTGTATATTTTAGTACGATTATGTGGATTTTTTCTTTCTCGTCTCTTAGTAATGTTTATCAGTGTCAGGAGTTAAGTCTCTCAGTCAGTGATAGTGTCTTGTGTCATTGTCATGCTGTGTGTTACTGTCGTGTCATTGTGACTATTTTGTGTTGCCTGTCTTGTCATTGAGACTGTCATGTTGTGTGCCACTCACTCACTCTCACTGTCATGTTTGTGTCACTGACTGTCAAGTTTTATGCCGCTGTTGTGTCCTTTGTTGTCAAATCATGATCATGTTGTGCGTCACTGTCATGTCATGTGTCGCTGTGATGTCATGTCGTCGTTGTGGACATTTCTGTCAGGCAGCTAAATCTGTCGCCAGGGGAGTCAGGCAGGCAGGCGAGCCGGCAGCTGGCGACACTTTTATTGATCTCAAGTTTAGTTCTGTGCGTGGGAGTGGGGGGGGGGTGTTTGAAAGTGTGTGTGCGAGAGTTTTTATCAGTGTGTGTGTGTGTAGGTGAATGTGTGCGTGAGAGATTGTCAATGCATGTGATCGTATGTGTGCGTTTATGATTGTGTGTGCGTGTCTGTGTGTGAACGTCTCAAGTTTAGTTGTAGTTCTGTGGGGGGGGGCGGGGGGTGTGTGTTTGAAAGTGTGTGTGCGAGAGTTTTTTTATCAGTGTCTGTGTGGATGTGTACGTGAGAGTTTGTCAATGTTCTGTGTGTGAACGTCTCAAGTTTAGTTGCAGTTCTGTGTGTGGGAGTGGGATGTGTGTGCGTGTGTTTGAAAGTATGTGTGCGAGAGCTTTTATCAGTGTCTGTGTGTAGGTGAATGTGTGCGTGAGAGTTTGTCAATGCATGAGATTGTGTGTGTTTATGATTGTGTGTGCGTGTCTGTGTGTGAACGTCTCAAGTTTAGTTGTAGTTCTGTGGGGGGGGGCGGGGGGTGTGTGTTTGAAAGTGTGTGTGCAAGAGTTTTTTTATCAGTGTCTGTGTGGATGTGTACGTGAGAGTTTGTCAATGCATGAGATTGTGTGTGTTTATCTTGATGATTGTGTGTGCGTGTCTGTGTGTGAACGTCTCAAGTTTAGTTGCAGTTCTGTGTGTGCGAGCGGGTTTTGTGCGTGTGAATGTGTGAGTTTTTGTCTGTGTGGGACTGGGACTGGGAGCGAGTGTGTTTATGAGTATGTGTGTGTCTTGTATGCATGTGAATGTCTCAAATTTAGTTCTGTGTGTGGGATTTGTGTGTGAACGCGTGAGTTTTTATCAATGTGTGTGTGTGTGTGTGTAAATGTGTATGTGAGGTTGTTTTTTATGAGTGTGTGTTTATGAGTATGTGTGTGTTTGTCTCAAATTTATTTCTGTGCATGTGAGTGGGATTTGTGAAAGTGTGTGAGAAGAGTTTTTGTCAGTGTGTGTGTGACTGTGACAGAGTGTGTGATTATGAGTATGTCACTATGTGTGTGTCTGTGTGTGTCTCAAGTTTATTTCTGCATCTGGGAGTGCTTTGTGGGGGTGTTTTTTAACGTAAATGTGTGTGTTGGAGTGTTTGTCAGTGTGTATTGGTGTGCATTTGTCATCTTTTTCTGTGTGTTGGTCAATGTCTGTGTGCTCGTGTGTGTGTTTCCTTCTTAGAAGACCTGGTCTTCATTGAAACGCATGGATGAGTGCGATTGTTGGTCTCTGTGTGTGCATAAATTTGTGAATGTGTGTTAGTATGTGTGTGCATGCGATTTGATATGCATACATGTGTGTGTTCGATATGCATTAATGAGTATGCTTTTTTATCTTTCCGAATGTGCACGTTTTCTTCAATGAAGAATTGATGTGCATAAATTATGAAATTATTGCATTGACTTTTTTTTCCATCATTTATTTTTGGAAAATGTGAAGATTTTGGGTGTTCATTTGTGCGGATAAGTGTTACAGTGGAGCCTCCCTTATAAGACCTCCCATTATAAGACTCCCTCCCAAATAAGACCTACTTCTCTGAGACATTGCCCTTCTTTGTAAGTATTAAAATCACCTCCCTTATAAGACCCCTCCCTCATTTGGGATGATTTTTGAAGGTCTTATAAGGGAGGTTCAACTGTATTTGCAAATGATTCTTAAGTGGTTATGTCTCTTGGTTGTTGGTTGGTTTTTGTGTATGTGTGTGTGTGTGCATTTGTGACAGAGTATGGGAAAACCCGGCTAAAGTCGCTGAGAGACATTCTTAGCAATGCACTAAAACAGGTAGCTTAGTTATACTTGATTCTGTGTATTTTGTCAACTTTAACAATGTATAGAAAAAAGACTATGCCAGATAGATCAATTCTGTTTTTTGCTTTTCAGTCTGTAGAACTTAAACTTTCAGATTATATAAACGTCAAAAGTGATAATTTCCGACTTTAGCCTGGTTTTCCTATGCTCTGTCACATTTGTTTACGTTGCTCTTAAAGCAAGGAATCGGTGTGTTGGTTTGTAGGCACGGATGAATGTAAACGTCGAAGCACACGTTGTCAGTTTATACTCTTTCCCCATGGCAACACGGTGATAGTCAAGTGATACCGTTTACTGAAGAATCACTGTGTTGCCATGGGGAAAGAGTTGAAACTAACGACCTTAAGGACTGCTTGAATGGTTATTAAATGATGCTTTGATGTGTGTGTGTGTGCGTAAAGGAATTGTTCATGTGTATTGAGTATAATAAGTGATGTGTAGGTGTGGCTAAATTCAAAAACCTCCGATCTCAATTTTGGTAGTTTTGAGAAAAATGAGAAGGAAAAAATATATTGACCACAATGGTCGACTTATGGCGATAATTTGACCGCCAGGGGGCAGTCAATCCACTAGGGGCTTATCCCGCTATATTCTTAGTTGGGTGTAGTGAGAGAGAGAGGGAGGGTGGAACTCCTCCCTATCTCCCTCTCTCTCTTTATCCCCAACTAAGAATATAAAGAGGATTAGCCCCACTCGAGCGCTATGCCACCTGGCGGGCAAAAGAGCCAGCTAAGTCGCTCATTGATTAACTATGATGAATATGTTGTTCAAGACATTGCGAGTTTAGTCCCGCATTTCGTTACAAAAAACAAAAAAAAGTTTTTTAGGCTTAAAAACAACGAATATGAGGTTTTTGTCCTTAACTAGATCTGAATTTGGGACTTACGAGTTTTTCTTCTATTTTCACAACCTCATTTACCCCAGACAGAAAGTCGTTAGAGATCCGAGCTTTTGGTGGTGGTGGAAGGTGGCGGGAAAAATTAGAGGGCTAACTAACTAAAAAATATTAAAAAAATTGAGATACAAGGTTTTTGAATTTCACCGACGATATTTTGTGTAGTCAAACCTCCTTTTTAAGACCAAAAAAAAGAGAGGAAAATTTGGTCCTAAATTGGAGCCCTGGGGTCTTATAACAGGTTATAACGGAGGTCGGTTTTTTTATAGCAAGATACATTAACTCTTCTTGCACCAGGTATTTTTGTTACGTTTTTGGTTGACTGTTGCATCTCAACCGACCAAACTGACAAGGGGCGTACAGTGGAACCTCCCTCATACAGACCCGCTTACCCCCTACACAAGTCTCCAGTAGTCGGGATAGCTCAAAGGAGTAGTTTGGGCTCAAAATGTGTAGTTTTAGTCATTAACCCTTTCACCGTGTAGAGTGGCACAGTGGTATCGCGTTCGCTTCGTGTCAAGTAAACCCGAGTTCGAACCTGGGTACAGGGGATTTTTTCCTCTCATTCTGCACTAGGCCTTAACGGTCTGAACGTGGAGTCTTTCGGACGAGACGATAAACCGAGGTCCTGTGTGCCCATGCACTTAGCATACGTTAAACCCAGTGGCAACGAAAAAGTTGTCATTTGGTAAAAAAATTTACCCCCCCCCCCCCGCCCCCCCTCATCAGTGACAAAACTCGCATGCAAAAGAAAATTAAAACCCGAGCAACCCGAATTTCACAGACGCCTCTGTGACTATAAAGTACCTAATACCACCCTAATAATACCTAATACCGCCAGCCATTGTTCAGCCCCAAAACACCATTAAACTTAACTCTGTAGAGAGAAAAAATTCATTGCAACACTAGGAATTCTTCTGTGACATGCATAACATTAGGCCTGTCCTTACCTCCCAACATTAAGAAAATAGGGTCTTCAGATAACAGGCCATGATTTGATGCCTTTTAGTGACATGGGTGTTAAATCATTGTGGTGCATAAATGCGACATTGGCGGCGAAAGGGTTAAAGCATCAAACAATGTTCACTGAAAATGAGTAATTAGAGCATTATTTTTAATTTTGAAGAGTAGTACTAGTAGAGGTCCAAATTGAGTAGAATACTACTCGAAAAGAGTAGAGTAAACAGGTCTGCTTATAAGACTTCCTCCCATATAAGACTTCCTCCCATATAAGACCTACTTCTCTGAGACATTGCCCTTTGTTGTAAGTATTAAAATCACCTCCCTTTAGGACCCCCCTCTTATTCTGGATGATTTTTGAAGGTCTTATAAGGGAGGTTCCACTGTGTATATATATATTTTGAGTGTGCATGTGTTGCTTTAGCGGAAGGAACAGTCACATAAGCTGTAAAAAAAATAGACAACACATGGCAGGGTGCTTGGCAGTGAATGTCTTTGCATTTTGGTGGTGTCTGGGGCAAATATATTATTCACCCATAGTGCTAATGGAAGAGTTAAACATCGGTGCCCCACCAAAAAATAATCAGTCTTTTTACAGAGGGTTCTTCTTCTTCAATCGTTCAGACAGTTTCCTGTCAATTATGAACGCAGATGCACCATGCTGCCGTTATGCGCCTAACTAAGAAATAGCTAGGCCCAGCAAGTCCGACTTCGGCTGGAGGAAATCTTTTTGAAAAAAGGCAGGAGAATGGACCAGGTAAAGGCAGAAAGATAGTAGATGACAGTAAGCAAAGGGAAAAGGCAGAGTCAAAGAGAGTGACAGATGAGAGGAAGTTACAAGCACAGAACTTCCAGAAGGTGGGGGAACTATATATACAAAAGACCCCCCGGTATCCCCACAGGGGAACAGAGGGTCTTATAATAACAGGGGTTTGACTGTACAGTGGAACCTCCCTATTAAGTCCGTGAAAAAAGGGTCTTATGGGGAGGTGGACGTTCAGTAATCCAGATATGAAGAGGAGAAAAAATGATTTTAAAAAAACACTTTTGCGTCGCATCTAAGATCTTAGAGGGAGTCTGGCCCCCTGTGGGGATACCAGGGGGGTCTTCAGTACAAATAGTGCCCCTCACCTTCTGGAAGTTCTGTGCTTGTGACATCCTTCAATCTGTCTCTCTTTATCTTTGACTTTTTCCCCCCCAAAAAAAATATCTCCCATAGTCTCCTTTGAGCTCCTCCGAAATTGGAATGTGTCGGCTGAATGCAGCGAGGAGACCAGTGAAAACTGAAAGACGGACACGTACGTACCCATTGTGGCCTTATGTCCCAGGAATGCAGAAGAAGAAGAGGGAATCTTTATAGAGAAGGTCCTTATACGGAGGTTCTGCTATGGTTTTTTTGTGTGTGTTTTTAATCTGAAGTAGAACGTGTGCATATATGGATGAGTATAATGACTATATGTAGAAATACTTTTTTTTTCTTTAAAGTGAAAGAAGCATTAGTTTTTTGGTTCACGGAGTATAGATTTGCATATTACTGGACACAACGTGGTATGCGACAGATTCAAATGTAACGTAACGTCTGTTACGTATGCCACCGGATACCTCAGATTAACATATGAATATGTATATGACCTATGAATGTTTCTTGACTAGGGGCTATGTATGTCATGTCATGTCATGAAGTTAGCTATAAATATGTGTGCTTCTGTCGTCGTACGATGTAACATTTACAAATATGTCAGATGATGCGACATCTGTGAATATGTATGTCGGATGATGCGACGCTTATGAATATGTGTTTCCGTCATCAACTTTGGAATGAATAGATTCCAGCCTTTTTAGCATTTTAGGTGTTCTTAAAAGAAGAGAAAAAAAAGTTGTATTTTTATAAATAATTATGTCGCGCATAGTCATTTTTAATGAGGCAGAGTGAATGATGTAATTGTAAGCGCGACGGGGAAAAAAAATGAAGTAATTCAAAAATATTGGCTGTTGGAAAAATGGAAATAAAAAATTGTGAACATTTTGACTTTTTTTCGTCTGGAAGTTGTGCAAGTGTATGTGTAAAGAGAAATATTGGTTTTTTTTAATGTTCTTGATTTAAAAGATATATATTAACTTTAGCTTTTGGGGTTTAGGGCATCAATAGTATAGTGGTTAAAGACCATGACTGGAAAAACTAAAGGTTCTGGGTTCAATCCCCACCTAGAGCAGTTTTTTTCCTCAAATAAATAAGAATTAAAGATAATTATAAAAAAAAACTAATTCTGAACAAAGTCAAAGGTTTTAACCGCTAGAGGCGCTAGACTAAGTAGGCCCCAAACCCCAAGCACTTCAGTCGATATATATCCTTTAAATCCTGACAAAAGAAAGACAACCTTTACTATTGCTATTCTCACCTTATTTGAATTTTATCGATATTTGTAGAAGTTTATTTAATTTTACAAAAATCAAGACTCATCTGTATCAAGATTAAGAGGGGCATATTTTTCCCGGTTTAGTTTATTTATTTCGTTTTATTTTTATACTGGTTTAACCCTTTCACCGCCAATGTCACATTTTTGCACCACAATGGTTTACCCATGTCACTAAAAGGCATCAAATTGGGGTTTATTATCCAAAGACCCTATTTTCTTAATGGTAAGGATAGGCCTTTATACACGTCACAGAGGAATTTACAATATTGCAGATGATTTTGGTTATTTTTTGCTGGAAAAAATGTCTGGCGGCGAAAGGGTTAACTTCTTATATTTTGTGATGAGATTTTTCTTATTAAGGATCACAATTTCATAGGAGTAATGGTTGGTACTTTTAAAGTTTGGGATGAACGATCTACCAGTACATTTTTTTCCCTCAAAAAAATGCTCAGACTTCGGCGCACACACACACACATAATAGTACGAACAAAATGTCAATACAAATGCATCCAGAAAATACATCTTGCAAGATACAACCAAACATACACGAGTCATATCATTTCTTTAAATGAAGGCAGTGAGGTAATAATCAAACATTGCTAATATCACTAATAATATTACCATAATCGGTAACATTAGAATTTGCAGCAATCTTGTAACTCAGTCACCCCCCTCATGTTAAATGAAGGCAGTGAGGTAATAATCAAACATTGCTCATATCACTAATAATATTACCATAATCGGTAACATTAGAATTTGCAGCAATCTTGTAACTCAGTCACCCCCCTCATGTTAAATGAAGGCAGTGAGGTAATAATCAAACATTGCTAATATCACTAATATTACCATAATCGGTAACATTAGAATTTGCAGCAATCTTGTAACTAAGTCACCCCCCTCATGTTAAATGAAGGCAGTGAGGTAATAATCAAACATTGCTAATATCACTAATAATATTTCCATAATCGGTAACATTAGAATTTGCAGAAAACCCACCCACCCCTCCCTCATGTTAACGAACAACCCTCAATCTCAACGTCTGCTTCTTTCAGTTTTATGAAACCCTAGGCTGATCCTAACCCTATCCCAAGAATGGCAGAATGTTGCCTCTCAGTGAACATTTTCAACGTGAAGATTTGATGGGGGGGGGGGGGGGGTCTAAAGTGCAACTAGACCCACACGTTGCTTTCTGTCACCCTCTCCACTATTCCCTCTCTCCCACTGCCCTAGTGCAAAGGTACAGGGGATTTTTCCTCTCACTCTGCACTAGGCCTTACAGTCTGAACGTGGAGTCTTTTGGATGAGATAAACCAAGGTCCCGTGTGCCCATGCACTTAGCATACGCTAAACCCAGTGGCAACGAAAAAGTTGTCATTTGGTCCAAATTTACCCCCCCCCCCCCCCCCCCCCCCTTTCCTTATCATTCACACACAAAATCGCATGCAAAAAATAAAATAATGTGTGGTGTGCCTCTGGCTGCGACACGCTCTCCAGGTGGGAGCAACCCAAATTTCACAGAGATGCCTCTGTGACTATAAAGTACCTAATACTTGATTTGACAAAAATAAAAACAAGAGGCGAAGAACCCAAAGCTCGCTCTTTTAGCAAACAGACAATTTGACCTCCTTTTTTTTAAGCATACAAAAAAATCCACATCACACAATCAAATCGACATTAGCATGGGTGAAAATAAAACACTCTCTCAATCCTGAAACGACACGTTTCAATGTTCTATAAATTTTCCCAATCCTGAAGTGGTGACCGCATTAAAAATAATTCCCAATTTGTGTGTGTGTCTGTACACAGGATGGTTGGGGACAGCGTTAGAATTGCATATGCAAATGTATGTGCTGTTTGTGTGTATGGCTGGAGTGATTTGTGAGGTTTTTTTAATAATTCCAAATCGTTGAGATGCGAATGAGTTAAAACTCACTCTCACACACACAGTCACACACATGCTCACTCTCACACACACAGTCACACACATGCTCACTCTCACACACACAGTCACACACATGCTCACTCTCACACACACAGTCACACACATGCTCACTCTCACACACACAGTCACACACATGCTCACTCTCACACACACAGTCACACACACATGCTCACTCTCACACACACAGTCACACACATGCTCACTCTCACACACACAGTCACACACATGCTCACTCTCACACACACAGTCACACACATGCTCACTCTCACACACACAGTCACACACATGCTCACTCTCACACACACAGTCACACACATGCTCACTCTCACACACACAGTCACACACATGCTCACTCTCACACACACAGTCACACACATGCTCACTCTCACACACACAGTCACACACATGCTCACTCTCACACACACAGTCACACACATGCTCACTCTCACACACACAGTCACACACATGCTCACTCTCACACACACAGTCACACACATGCTCACTCTCACACACACAGTCACACACATGCTCACTCTCACACACACAGTCACACACATGCTCACTCTCGCGCACACATGCTCACAAAACCAGATAATCTCCCCTTAAAACATGATATGTGCAGCAAGTCTGTCTTACAACAGACCCGTTAAAATACATCGAACCTCATGAATACGTAATTATTCACCAGCATCAAAAATAGACATACATGTATTAAAGGGGCACCCTGACGGATGAGTTTTTGCAAGAAACACGTCAAGATCACCAGGAAAACACCCTTTACAGAGATTGCAACACTCACTTTGCTCTGGTTTCCAAGAAATCAAACCGTCAAATCGGCGATTCCTCCTTGGCGGAGGTGCTGGAAGTCAGATTCTTTCACCCAAAGAGAAGGCGTATGCCGTCTCTTTTCTAATGGCCGCCAATCGTTTGCACGAATATTTCGCAATACAAGCCTTTTTACTTCTTTTTAAAAAAAACCATTTTATAGTTTCCAGCTCTTTTTTTTTTTTACTGCACTACAAAAAAAGAAAACGCTTCAACCACAATGAGTTACCTCCACCCACCCCATCCAAAATGGCTACTATCTCCGCCAAGGAGGAATCGCCGTTTTGACGGTTTGATTTCTAGGAAACCAGAGCAAAGCGAGTGTTCCGATCCTTGAAAAGGCTGTCTTTCTGGTGATCTCGACGGGTTTCTTGCAAAAAACTAATCCGTCAGGGTGCTCCTTTAATAATAGGATATATTATGTAGATTATACTCTAGCCCAATAAATAAAACTGCACAACACAAATGGCAGGTATTGAAAACAAGAAGGAAACAGATACATGACTACATTCATTATGGGTATCGTATTTTACGGACTATAAGGCGATACTTTGTTTTTCCAAACTCAGACCCCTGCGCCTTATAATGTGACTGATAATATGTGACCCAGCACCACGAAAAGGACATTAAGTCGCTGGGCTAGTTTCTCACAACAGGCTTGGAAAGTGAAAAATCTCAATTTTTGTGAATTTTGAGTTATGGTAAATTTCTTGTTCTCCGACATCTTATCTTTCATATTGATAAAGGACAATCTTTATTATGGTCTTTTAATTTAAGTGCTTTAATTTAACGCTAGACTTTAGGCTGTGTCTTCTCAAAATGGCCGACGCTCATCCTACTAAATATGACTGGTCATAAGTCATAACTCTGGAACGGAAAAAGATACAAGAATGGTTCTTTTAACAACATACAGTACTTATACGGCGCTGAATCTTGATAGAAATCAAATCAAATCAAAGCGCACACACACGTTAGCATTCACTAATAATATGTGACCCAGCACCACGAAAGGGACATTAAGTCGCTGGGCTAGTTTCTCACAACAGGCTTGCAAAGTCAAATATCTAATTTTTTGGTCAATTTTGAGTTATGGGTATTTTCGTGTTCTCTAACATCCTATCTTTCATATTTATAAAGGATAATCTTTAATATGGTCTCTAAATGATCTTTTAAGTGCTTTAAAATGAGTAGGTCAATGCATTTTCTTCAGCTAGGCTAGACTTTAGACTGCGATTTCTCAAAATGGCTGACGCTCACCCTACTAATTTTAAATGCTCATAATTTTGGAAGGGAAACATATGCAAGAATCGTTCTTGTAATCAATCAAAAGGGAATTGTCTTAGGTTTTTAAAGGAATAGTTTTCTCAGAATGGTCAGTTTCACACTTAATGTCCCTTTCGTGGTGCTAGGTCACATAATTAAAAAACCCTATAACAAAATCTGAATTTTGTGTAAAATTGTAATCAGGTGCGCCATGTAGTGCGTAAAATACAGTATTTATTATTGTATTTGTGTGTACACACACAAAAAGGGAAATTCCAATACAAACTTTCTCAATTTATGCATCTGATATGTACAAAAAGTGCCACAAAATGGTTATACAAAATCAAATCGCACAACAAAAATGGATACATCCGTCATCCCTTAACACAGTTTCTTAACTTTAAACACCGACATATCATATTTGCCATGCTCTCTCTCTAAGAACAGAATAATAGAAAAATAGGCCCTGCCTAAATTCTCATCCTGCAAAATAATCTCTCTCTCTCTCTCTCTCTCTAAGGACAGAATAATAGAAAAATAGGCTCTGACTAAATTCTTATCCTTGTAAAATAATCTCTCTCTCTCTCTCCAAGGACAGAATAATAGAAAAATAGGCCCTGCCTAAATTTTCATCCTGTAAAATAATCTCTCTCTCTCTCTCTCTCTCTAAGGACAGAATAATAGAAAAATAGGCTCTGACTAAATTCTTATCCTTGTAAAATAATCTCTCTCTCTCTCTCTAAGGACAGAATAATAGAAAAATAGGCCCTGCCTAAATTCTCATCCTTGTAAAATAATCTCTCTCTCTCTCTCTCTCTCTAAGGACAGAATAATAGAAAAATAGGCCCTGCCTAAATTCTCATCCTTGTAAAACAATCTCTCTCTCTCTGTCTGTTTCTCTCTCTCTCTCTCTCCCTCCAAGGACAAAATGGAAGAATAGGCTGCCTAAATTTCTCGTCCTAGTAAATTAAAGTTTCTGAACTCTCTATTTCTTGCTCTCTCTCTCTCTCTACCAAGGACAAAATGGAAGAATAGTCAAAGTCTCTCTCTCTCTCAAGGACAAAATGGAAGAATACTCTCTCTCTCTCTCTCTATCTCTCAAAAAGAAAAGGGAAGAATAGGCTCTGCCTAAATTCTCATCCTTGTAAAACAGTTTCCGAACTTTCTCTCTCTCTCTCTCTCTACCAAGGACAAAATGGAAGAATAGTCTCTCTCTCTCTCTATCTCTCTCAAGAACAAAAGGGAAGAATACTCTCTCTCAAGAACAAAAGGGAAGAATACTCTCTCTCTCTCTCTCTCTCTCAAAAAGAAAAGGGAAAATAGGCTCTGCCTAAGTTCTCATCCCTGTAAAACAAAGTTTCCGAACTTTCTCTCTCTCTCTCTCTCAAAACAATTCCTACACTTTAAAAAACCCCATCTCATTTACATGTTCTCGCATATTGGTTAAATGTCACCTGAGGTGCTGCCGGCCGCGCAATACAAATCATTGGCAAATATGTAGTTTGAACACCCACCCCTTCATGTTTACCAATCTCAACATCCGGTTCATTCAGTTTCATGACAATAATCCTAGGCTGATCCTAACCCTATCCTTTTACCGAGAACGGTAGAATGTTGACTCTCAGTGAAACATTTAATGGGTGAGAGGGCGGGGGGGGTTCTAAAGTAAAACTTTTCCCCCATTATTTCTTTGTCGTACTGTTATTACCATGACGAAGTTCATGTTCATAAACAAAACAAAATGACCAACAAAAAGAAAAACTTCAATTTTGTTTTTTAAACCTTCAAACAAAAATTACCAAAAAATGTTTGGATGATGATGGAATAGGTCGGGTTCACATTATAGGCCGGTTTCCGTACGGAAAACCCTAAATAAGTGGAAGAAAGAAGGATACAAGTTTACGCGTAATATAGGGGAAATTCGGACACGTGCGCAAATCTTTTCCCCTTTGTTTCACTTGTTTTATGGATTGCGCACGGCACGGGTTCCCGCATGGAATATCCGCTTGTGTGTGTACACGGCCTAACTCTTAAAACTTCCCACAGAAGGCAATGTCACATGATATTGATTAAAAAACAAACACATGACGATGATTCAAAAAGGGGAAAAATATTCTCCTCAGCGGTCAAATACACCATCGTTTTTAAAATGCACTGACACCCTTCACCTCCCCCCCCCCCTCTCTCCCCAGAGGGAATACCATTTTTTTCCTCATACAAATAGTTCCCCCAGCTTCTGGAAATTCTGTGCTTGTAACTTCCTCTAATCTGTCACTCTCTTTGACTCTGCCTTTTCCCTTTGCTTACTGTCGTCTACTCCATCTTTCTGCCTTACTGGTCCATCCATTCTCCTGCCTTTTTTTTAATAGAAATTCTCACAAAAGATTTTCTTCAGCCAAAGACGGGCATGCTGGGCTTGCCTATTTCTTAGTTAAGGGCATAACCGCAGCATGATTCATCTGCGCTTATATGACAGAAGAAGTGCATTGATACATGGCATTGGTGAGGCACACGATTATCCCGTCCAATCAGGGCTTGCCTTACATCAGTAGTGTTGTTACCAACCAATCAATTTATCAAAACATTGTTACTATATTGCACGATTTTCAGTTATTGCTTTCTAAGGAATAAACTTCACAATATTTTTTATATTTTTTTAAACACAACTAAAAATTATTGCTGCAAGAATGGTTCGAAAATGAGGCAGTGAAAATATGAGCAAATAATAATTTTTTCGAGAATGGTTCGAAAATGAGGCAGTGAAAATGATGAGCAAATTATTATCAGACAACGCCTTCTCATGAGGCTGCGTCAGACCAGTTGACATAAGCTAGAACACCAAGGCTACATCAAAATGTTATGTTCTGCATGGTTGTGCGGGGGTTGTCTTAAGCCATGACAAGCTCCAGCATCATCAGTCTAAAATCCTCCGAAGTCGGCGTGTGGCTGCCCACGTTGCGGGGTAATTTTCTCATCCCTAGCTCGTGCATTTGTACCATAGTGTTCAAAAGCTTAGGCAGTTGGAATGATCCCTGGAGTCTTTAAGCCAGGGTAAGAAAACAATAAACAGCATTATCAGACAAAGAAAACTTAGTTAATCATCCACAATCCTAACTGATCTCTCTTATTTTAACATAATAAATAACGGCATAAAAAACCATACCAGTAGCTGATCTCAATGTAATAATAATCATAATACTCAACACATAAAACGAAAAGCAGAATTTCCCATCAAGCTGGGAGGATATAGCGGTCAAAATCAACAGTCCAAGATCAAATACACTTTATCCCACGCAGAGTATGGCTGCCCACATGGCGGGGTAATCACACGCGGTAACGTTCTCACCCCCTAGCTGGTGCATTTGTACCATAGCGTTCAAGTGCTTCCGCTGTTGGGATGATCCCTGGAGTCTTTAAGCCAGGCCACAGACAAGCTCTCTCGCGTTTTTCATGCTAGGAAAGATTGCAAAAGAGCGACTTTCTAACATTTTGTGAAGTTTGCTCGGGTGAATGAGAGACTCAGTGCAATTTTGCTCACGCCAGAGGGCATGACGCTCGTGTGGGGCTAATCCTCTCTCTATTATTAGTTGGGGATAAAGAAAGAGAGAGAGACAGTGAGTGGTCCAACCATCACTCTCTCTCTCACTACGCCCAAGTAAGAAAATCGCGTGATAAGCCCCTAGTGCATTGACTGCCCTCTGGCATGAAAAATATCGCCATAGGTTGAACCATTGGCACAGCGAGAGAAACCATCCAGAATTTACCAGTTTTTCTATGTGGATGTTTGACCCTCACCGACCCCAATGACGTCATGGATGGCGTCAATATTTCACTGTGAGTGACGTTGAAATTCAGATTTCTGCTTTTGAACAGTTATATTTCAAGGCCATTTTGCCAGATTCGTCGAACTGCCTCTTGATTCTAACAGGAATCTGTTCTATTTCATAAATTGTATAATTGAACTAAAAAAACATCACAACGCTACACATCAACACAAACAGGTGAAGATGGGAAAAGAAACGAAGTAAAAAACCAACTAAATTTTCGTCTTAAAAACTACTTTTTCCCAAGGCGATGAGGCGATGTGTTTGTAAACAAAAGATAGGCTGGATGAATGAATTCTGGTTTTTAAAGTATTTGTTCCTGAAAACCAAAAATTGGGTTGGGCATGAACGAAATTCTGCTTAACGTCCTCCGGTCTGGAACAGACACATTATGGGACATTAGATGGTGGGAACGATTCTGGAGGCAGTGCAACACCAGGAAAGTCCCGAATTTTTAACAATAGATGGGTTAGGCATCTGTATATGGGCCTATGGGTTAGGCATCTCTGTGTATGGGCCTTTAGCCCTTACCAGACATTTCCAAACCTACATAACAGTAAACACCCACAGTATGGGATTGAAACGAACAGTTGAGGATCAGAACAGCTATCTATCTCCCTGAAGGATCGGTGAACGGTGACCTTCCATCGACCGACTATCTGACTAGCGAATGAAAACTTCCAAAGCCACAGAGAAAAACAGCATTAACAACATGACACATCTATCGGAGGTGGTGGATATCGCGGTACGATGTAGATCGTCAAATTTGCAAATATGATTGTGCTTCCATGAGTCTGTACGTGCGAGAGGGGGTGGGGTGGGGGTGGGAGGGGGGTGGCATGTCCCTGATTAACCCTTTCACTGCCAAAGGTCACATTTTAGCACCACAGTGATTTAACACCTGTGTCACTAAAAGGCATCAATTTGGGGTCTATTATCCAAAGACCCGATTGTCTCAGTTTTGGGAAGTAAGGATAGACCTTATTTTATATATACGTCAATGAAGAATCCCCAATACTGCAGATGGGTTTTGTTCTCTACCCAAGTAAATTTAACCCTTTCGCCGCCAAAGTCGCATTTTAGCACCATAATGATTTAACACCCATGTCACGAAAAGGCCTCAAACCAGGGTCTGTTATCCAAAGAGCCTATTTTCATAATTTTGAGAGGTAAGGATAGGCCTTACTTTATACATGTCATAGAGGAATCCCCAATATTGCAGACGATTTTGTTTCTCTACCCAGGTAAGTTTAATGGAAATGTTTTGCTGAAAAATGGCCTGGCAGCGAAAGGGTTAATGGAAATTTTTGGCTGAAATATGGCTGGTGGCGAAAGGGTTAAGAAGACTACATTGATTAATAAAACTTCATCCCATGTATTATGAGAAAACATACGCGTGTACAAAAACGCGTGCACACATTATACATTCACACACATGCATATGCGCGCACACACACACACACATTCCATGCTGAAACATCCATTCAGCACTACCTTCGAGTGTTTCCTTTCCATCATACTAACTAAGTACAAATTCAGGCTGCGTAAACTGGTGCTACTCTTTTGTAAGTACAAAATAATCTAGAATCAAGCTTTTTTTCAATAGGTTTTGTGTGCAAGTGTGTGTATGTATATGTAGTAGTAGTAGCAGTAGTGTAATAGGGCTAGAAGTGGGCCTCTCGGCCCTTTTACGTCCTTTCTTAGTTCCACAATGATTGCGCAAACCTAAGCTAAACTAGTCTTAATTAATTTATAATTTGGGTTGTTTTTTTTAATCATCAAAATAATTGAAAGCTCTTATCCTGAATTATTAGGATCTTGGTCCAGAAGATTCTTAAAAGTCCCCAATATGCATGTGTGAGCGTGTGTGGGGAGGGAGGGGATGTCTGTGTGTGCGTGGATAAGCACTTCCAAAGTGTGTCACTGTGTGTGTTCTTTTAAATTCTTATGGGCTCCTTAATTCTTGCTCATGTAAGAATATAACATCACCTCAAGCTTTTACTGAGTTGTTATTTTTTCTTCTAAATCTTGTTTCAAATCAGGTGGAAAAAATACACAATTGCGCTTTGGCAAAAAAAGACCCATCCATCCAAATTCAGTCTCATTTTAAGGACTTTGAAGCGATTGTATGTATGTGCATGTGTGAGAGCATGGGAGGGGGTGTCTGTGTGTATGTGGATAAGCACTTCCAAAGTGCACATGTTTTTAAAAAAATTCTTATTGGGCTCCTTAATTCTTGCTCACGTAGGAATATAACATCACCTCAAGCTTTTACCGAGTTGTTTTTTTTCTTCTAACTCTTGTTTCAAAAATCACAATAGCGCATTGGCAAAAAAGACCCATCCATCCAAATTCAGTCTCATTTTTAAGGACTTTGAGGTGATTGCGTCCAAGCTAGAATCCTAACGATGAAATCTCTTCTTACTCTTCAACACACACAATTATCCAACAAGAGATTTCGGAAAAAATATACCTTAGATATCACCCTCATGTTTCCGACCCTCTATCTCAAGTCTGCTTCTTTCAGTGTTATCAAAACAATCCTAGGCTGATCCTAACCCTATCCTTTTCCCAAGAATAGTAGAATGTGCCTTCTCAGTGAAAATGTTCAATGCAAAAATTTGAGGGGGGGGGGGGGGGGGGGGGGGGTGCACAGCACAAGTCAGCCAAAATTTCAAACATTAAAAACATCACAAGTTCTGCGTTGTATCGACAGAACACAATCACACACAATAACACAGAAATTAAACTAAGCTAAACAAAAACTATGGAATGTGTACTCTATGTGCCCTATCAAAAGACTGTTGGAAGGAAACTTCTTCTTCTTCTTCTTCTTCGATCGCTCAGACACTTTCCTGTCAGATGCCTCATGCTGCCGTTATGCGCCTAACTAAGAAATAGCTAAGTCCAGCAAGTCCGATTTCGGCTGGAGGAAATCTTTTTGAAAGTTTTTTGTTGGTTGGTTTTTTTTAAAGGCAGGAGAATGGACCGGTAAGGCAGAAAGATAGTGCCGTAGTTTGGGGACTATAACTTACACCATAAGGCGCACCTGATTATAAGGCGCACCCCCAACATTTTACAAAAAATTCAGATTCTGTTATATTTTCTTACTATATTATCAGTCACATTATAAGGCGCAGGGGTCTCAGTCTGGGAGAAAAAAGTATCGACTTATAGTCCGTGAAATACGGTAGATGACAGTACGGTAATCAAAGGGAAAAGGCAGAGTCAAAGACAGTGACAGATTAGAGGAAGTTACAAACACAGAACTTCCGGAAGGTGAGGGAACTATTTATACAAAAGACCCCCCGGTACCCCCACCGGGGGGGAGGAAACTAAAAACCCGTAATGTTTTCAACACCTCACTCCGTTCCTTCGCTTTCATGTTTAGCTGCAAAAACGTATAATTTCCTAACTCGTTCTACTTTGTTAGAAGAAAAAACACTACAAAAAAACCAACCTGCCCAGCAGGGTTTTATCAAAATAGTATCTTGAAAATCCCTCCATGCTTCCTTGCTCACCCACCCCTCTATCTCACTCACACACGAACGCATGCGCGCTCACACTCTCTCGCTTGCACGCACACACACACACAGAGGGCAGGATGGGGAAAAAAGCTTTGTCAGCTTACTCTTCAACCCTCAATAATAATGATACAGCGCACTCCTCCACCAAATGTGGAGCTCTATGTGCTTATCAACAACAAAAATAAAAAGCAAGAAATGCAACAAAAACAAATAATCGCTCACACACATGCAAATAGGCATACACATGCATCCCCCCCTCCCCCACACACACAGGCACGCACGTACACACACACACACGCACACACCATTACCATCACCACCACTAACCCCACCCAAAAACAATCCATAATACAATATGTTGAATAAAGCATCAACATTCTCACCCTCTCTCTCTACCCCTCTCTCTCTCTCCGTCTGTCTCTCTCTCTCGCAACAATAAAGATTATTTGACTTGACTTGACTCAACACACACACACACGTGCGCATGCACAGACATATGCAAGCACACACACTTTACAACAGGGTCAACATACAACAAATGATACTCTCTCTCTCTCTCTCCAATAAAAATAATTTTGACTTGACACACACACATGCAGACAGACAAACACACACATTTTACATCAGGGTCAACATACAACAAATAATACATTCTCTCTCTCTCTCTCTCTCGCAACAATAAAGATCATTTTGACTTGACTTGACACACACACACACACACACATGCGCATGCACACACACATGCAGACAGACAAACACACACATTTTACATCAGGGTCAACATACAACAAATAATACATTCTCACTCTCTCTCGCAACAATAAAGATCATTTTGACTTGACTTGATACACACACACATGCGCGCATGCACAGACATATGCAAGCACACACACACACACAGCCACACACACACACTTTACATCAGGGCCAACACACAACTTTGACAATCCCACCTGGGCTTTGGTTTCCCTGACTGAACATTGCATCGGCTGAAACAGTACAGTGGACCCTCCCTTATAACTTTGAAGGTCTTATAATATAAGACCTTCAAATATCATCCAAAATGAGGTCTTACAAGGGAGGGGTCTTATAAAGGAGGCAATTTCAATACTCACAAAGAAGGGCAATGGAGAAGCAGCTCTTATATGGGAGCAGGGCCGGACCTAAGTTTTTAAGGGGTGGGGGCTAATTCATCGAAGGTTCGAAGCACCAAGACCCCTAAGGGGGTCCGGGGGCATGCTCCCCCGGAAAATGTTTAAACCCGAGAAGCAAAATAGTGCAATCTGGGCATGAAATAAAGGACTAATGCCAATACTGTTCACACCCCTATTGAAACATGTTTTGAACCATTAACCCTTTCACCGCCAATGTCGCATTTTTGCACCACAATGATTCAACACCAATGTCATTAAAACCCCTTGAAATCAGGGTCTGTTATTCAATGATATTGTGTTCCTAAATTTGGGCAGTAAGGATTGACCCCATTCTAAATGCGTCACAAAGAAATCCCAAAATATTACAGACAAAATCTTTTCTGTGGGCAAGTAAGTTTAATAGAAATCTTTGGCTCAAAGATGGCTGGCGGTGAAAGGGTTAAGTACCTACCAACTGGTGGTGCTGATGAGTGCTAGGTATAGCCCGCAAGGAAATTTAGCTGCCGCTTGGCGACATGAATTGTTTTTTGTTTTGTTTTTTTAGGAAAAAGGGTGGGGGCTGTAGCCCCCTAAGCCCCCCCCCCCCCCCCCCCCCCTACCCAGGTCCGGCCCTGTGGGAGGAAGTCTTATAATGGGAGGTCTTATAAGGGAGGTTCCGCTGTACAAGGCAAAAGGACAAAGAGGCAAAAGTACAAAGGACAAAAGAAAGAAAGAAAGGCACATTACGCACAAATAATGTCACTGCTCCTAACCACCCTTCCTCCATCTTTCGCTTCTCGCAAGATCTACACAGAGTTGCTACAAGCCATCAACGCTCTCTCCCGCTTTCCATTAAGGCTTAAGGCCTGCGCACATACACATGTACAGAGAAACCCACCAGCACCCCATCCGCAATCCCCACAAAAATATGGATGCAAGAGACACACACACACACACACGCACAATTTGCATCAGGGCCAACATACCACCTTTACAATCGCACTTGGGCTTTGCTTCTCGGACTGAACGTAGCAACGACTAAATGAAAGGCAAATGCGCAAAGGACACACACACAAAACACACACACACACACACAATTTGCATCAGGGCCAACATACCACCTTTACAATCGCACTTGGGCTTTGCTTCTCGGACTGAACGTAGCAACGACTAAATGAAAGGCAAATGCGTAAAGGACACACACACACACACAATTTGCATCAGGGCCAACATACCACCTTTACAATCGCACTTGGGCTTTGCTTCTCGGACTGAACGTAGCAACAACTAAATGAAAGGCAAATGCGCAAAGGACACACACACAAAACACACACACACACACACAATTTGCATCAGGGCCAACATACCACCTTTACAATCGCACTTGGGCTTTGCTTCTCGGACTGAACGTAGCAACGACTAAATGAAAGGCAAATGCGTAAAGGACACACACACACACACACACACACAATTTGCATCAGGGCCAACATACCACCTTTACAATCGCACTTGGGCTTTGCTTCTCGGACTGAACGTAGCAACAACTAAATGAAAGGCAAATGCGCAAAGGACACACACACACACACACACACAAAAGCAGCCTAGGTTCAGGGTTTGTGTAGCTCCTTGATGAGGTAGGCCTTCTTCTCCTCGTTGAAACTGCTCTGCAATCCGCAACGAAGATACACTGAATGTCAGTTCTGACGACGGCAACTGAAGGTTAGCAAATACACGGTCGCCGAGGTAGTAAGAAACTTCGGAATGATGGGCTTAAAGACCCAGCACGTCACGTGTCAAAATCACAGTTCTCACGCGTTTTCCCTCTTATAGCTGGTAAGAAATCTTAAGAAATCTTCCAAGCATAAGAGGGAATGTGACACGTGACGTGGGGGGTCTTTAAAGCCTGTAAAACTCTTACATCCGTTTGATGAGGTAGGCCTTCTCATTGTCAAATTACTTGACAACGGTACACCTTTCTGTTCAATCGCAATTCTTCTTCTTCTTCTGTGTTCCCAGGTCATATGGCCATAATGGAAAAGGTCCGGTTTTCAGTTTTCACTGGTCTCCCCGCTGCGTACAGCCGATACATTCCGATTTCGGAGGAGCTCAAGGGAGAGAAGTTATCTGGAAGATTTTTTTTTTTTTTTTTAAAGGCAGGAGAATGGGGCCAATAAATCAGAAAGATAGATGATAGAAAGCAAAGGGAAAAGGCAGAGTCAAAGAGAGTAGCAGATTAGAGGAAGTTACAAGCACAGAACTTCCAGAAGGTGCGGGAACTATTTTTTTGAAAGACCCCCCCGGTATCCCCACGGGGAGATTAGCAATTCAGATTTCAGTTCTAACATCGAGACTGGGCTTGGCATCCACAGTCGTAAAAAAGGAAGAAGCATCATGGTGGGGTTCAGGGCTTGTGTAGTTCCTTGATCTGCTTGATGAGGTAGGCCTTCTCATCGTTGAACTGCTCGTCCTCACTGCGGTCCGTGTGGAACTTGGTGAGGAACTCCACCAGCCTGTCCTTGTTGCGGACCAGGATGTCCAGGACGGGCTGAAGCTTGTTGGGGTTGGCCACAAACACCTGCAAGGAACACAATAGAAATTTCATCATCATCATCATTATCACCAGGATGTCGAGGATGATTCGTCCCTTAACGTGTTCATCATCAGTAATATAGATGCCGATGCTATGTATGCGTGTACATGTGCCTTCTTCTTCTTCTTCTGCGTTCCCAGGCCATAATGGGTGAGGTACATATGTGCCCGGTTTTCAGTTTTCACTGGTCTCCCAGATGCATACAGCCGACACATTCCGATTTTGAAAAAAGGCAGGCGAATGGGCCAATAAGTCAGAAAGATAGTAGATGATCGAAAGGAAAGCGAAAAGGCAGAGTCAAAGAGAGTGGCAGATTAGAGGAAGTTACAAGCACAGAACTGAGTCTAAGTGAGTGAAGCGAGCTTAGAAGTGACCAAGGTATGGTGTGGACACAGATTTATTTCCCTTGGAGCAAATGCATAAAATTGACAGCTATCTATTAATTCCGGACATATATGGCCGGAACGACTTGAATGAGTTAACCTGTTCATCATCAGTTTAAAATCCTAATGCTGATGCTATGTATGCGTGTACATGTGTCTATCTGTGCGTCTGTCAGCGTGTCAAGAAACTCACCTTGAACACATGGAAGGCCTCGAACTGGATGTTCCTGGATTTGTCTCTCAGCATGTTCATCATCAACTTCAGATTGTCGGCGCTGCTGATGTAGCGAGTCATCACGCTGAAGTTGTTACGATCCAGCAGCAGCTCTCCCAACAACTAGAGAAACAAACATACATGTAGCGAGTCATCACGCTGGAGTTGTTACGGTCCAGCAACAGCTCTCCCAACAACTACAAAAACACCAAAAAACCCAGCTGTTATTGGTATTAGGTACTTTATGTCGTCAACAACAGGTGTTGCTGTTCAGATTGAGAACGGGACACTGCCGACTCCTGTCACACACCAGTTGAATGCAATCCCAGAGCACGTCCCAACAACTAGAACAAAGAAAAACCACAGCTGTTATATACATGATCGGTTCCCATACACACATACATAGGGAGAAAGGTGGCAGAGTGGTTAAGACGTTCGCCTGCCAACTGTAATGCGTGACTGCAGCGTGAGTGACCCGGGTTCGAATCCCGGCCTCGCCCTTTCTTTCTAGTTCGACAGGAAAATCGAACTGAAAGTCCAGTCCTTCGGATGGGGACTTAAAGCTAGTCTGACCCGTGCGCTTTACGTACGTAAAAATCCCACAGCAGTTGAAAGTTGGCAAGAGCAGGGAGAAATCCTGCTGCCTGGTATGGCCAAATTGATAGCTAGGGTTTCCAAGTGTGCCCACACCCCTTCCTCACCCTGTGACCCCCCCCCCCAAAAAAAAAAAAAAAAAAAGGGTAGGCGCTGCACTTGCGGCGAAGCGCTCTCCAGGGGAGAGCAGCCCGATTTTAAGTCTCTGTGACTAGAATATACCAAATACCAAACTCTCACACACACTCATAATCATACACTCAGCACACACACACAATGAAAAAGAAACGCCCAGAGGTGTTGATTGGACGCAGAGACGCACCGGTGTTACCTGCCCTACCAGCACAAGAGCAGGTGTACACCAGCCCTCGAAACCCCTGCTATGATATAAAGGTGTGTAGGCATGTAAGGAACATTCCATTAAACATAGCTGCTCTCGACTTGATTAACCATTTA
Organism: Phymorhynchus buccinoides; assembly: GCA_017654935.2. NCBI lineage: Eukaryota > Metazoa > Mollusca > Gastropoda > Neogastropoda > Raphitomidae > Phymorhynchus > Phymorhynchus buccinoides. Next base: position 4,265,134 of record CM065708.1, on the reverse strand, counting down.
GATACAACATACAACACATACAGTGATACACACATGTATACAAACTCACAAACAAATTCACATACACCCTTCACACACACAAAACTATCAGTATCACACACACACACATACACACAACTCTTTTCTGTCTGAATCACTTTTAGTGGAAGGACTTTAACTCACTCGGGACGAATGAGCCGGATCCGGTTCATGGCTCGCACAACCGTTTAGGACGAATGAGCCGGATCCGGCTCATAAGTTTTCAAGAGGTTTTGATTTCTGGCGTGTAACCAGCTTTCCGGTAGGAAGTCATAACCTATTTTCAGTTTGCTTTGACCTTGCCTCTCTTGAAATCAACCAATCATTGCAGACTTTATTTTCAGCTTTGGTTGTAGAGGGGGGTCAAAGATCGGAATGTGAGATTTTCCTTCTTTCTATGTGTTAGCTGTTTTCGTCAATAGGAGACAAACGACGAAGGTATGGAATCTGATATTTTATGATCGCTTAGTGCATGGTGTTAGTAATCTTATCTGAAAATATCAGTCCATAACTTTTCATATCTTTTTTGTGGTGATGGGTTTTCAAACCCAGTCGAATGGCCCGTCCTAAACAGTTGTAAGGGGAAGCAACCGGCCAGTGCCGAGTGAGTTAAACTGAAGAATTACACACAACTCTCTCTCACCCATTCACACACACAACTCTCTCTCTCTCACCCATTTACACACACAACTCTCTCACCCATTCACACACACAACTCTCTCTCTCTCTCTCACCCATTCACACCCACAACTCTCTCTCTCTCTCTCTCTCTCTCACCCATGCACACACACAACTCTCTCTCTCTCTCTCTCACCCATTCACACACACAACTCTCTCTCTCTCACCCATTCACAAACTCTCTCTCTCACCCATTCACACACACAACTCTCTCTCTCTCTCTCACCCATTCACACACACAACTCTCTCTCTCTCTCTCTCTCTCTCACCCATTCACACACACAACTCTCTCTCTCTCCCATTCACACACACAACTCTCTCTCTCTCTCTCTCACCCATTCACACACACAACTCTCTCTCTCTCTAATTCTCTCTCTCTCTGTCTCTCCACCCCCCACCCACCCCATTCACACACACTTACCTTAAGGGCTTGTCGGCGAGTGACATAGTTGGATGAGGTCAGCAGTTTTTCGTAATTAGAGAAAAACGAATCGTAATTCTTCTCCAGAAATTCAGCCGATAACCTTTTGTGCTTGATTATCAGTTCCTGTTACAACACACATACACACACACACACACAGTACAGAGTTAAGTTTTATAGACATTCAGTGTTCACACACACACACACACAACAGACGCACACACACACACACACATGCACACACACACATACATGCATGAGACTTTTGAAAGGGATTCATACTATACGGTACAGAGTTAAGCGTTATAGACATTCAGTGTTCACACACACATGCATACACACACACACACACACAGACACACACATACACCACACACACACACAGACAGACACACACATACATGCATGAGACTTTTGAAAGGGATTCATACTACACGGTACAGAGTTAAGTTTTATAGAAATTCAGTGTTCACACACACACACACGCACATTCACATATACATGCATGAGATGGATTCATACTACAGTACAGAGTGAAGTTTCACACAACTCTCTCTCTCTCTCTCTCTCTCTCTCTCTCTATCACACACACACACGCACACATAGTGACACACACACAGAGACACACAGATACATGAGAGGGATTCATACAACAGTTAAGCTTTATAAAAAAAAATTAGTGTTCACACACACACACAACTCTCTCACTCTCTCCCTCCCTCCCTCTCTCTCTCTCTCTCTCACACCGTTCATTCCGAGTCCCAACTCGCAGCCACACCCTGGCTTGTCAGGTCGCAGAATCCTAAACCAGCAGTCCAAAAATTGGCAAAACTTATAATCTTGAATACCTAAAAAACGGCTGGACGGAAAGCGATCGTATTTTCAGCGTTTAAACTAAAAGGTAAATTTGCATCACTTCTAGTGCCCTATTTTTCAGACCATAAGGCGATACTTTTTTCCAAGACTCAGACCCCTGCGCCTTATATTTTTTATAATGTGACTGATGAAATACAGTGGAATCCGTTTAATTGGCCATCGGATAATCGGCCAAAGCCGCTTAATCGGCCAATTTCCTCTGGAACGGAATCTTTTCTTCTTAAGCATGTGTTATTTTGTTCGTTTTTACGGCCAAAGCTGAAATCTTCAATTTCGCTTTATTGGCCACTTTTTCTCTCTAATTTTTCCTCTTTACCCCTTTTTGAGAGGGAGAACAACAGAGGCAGACAAACTGACAACACGCTTTTGACGTTTACATGGTTGAGTGTGAAGTTGGAAGGTCAGCTGTTGTCAATTGAAAGACCCTGCATGGCGTTAAAATCACTCAAGAAAACAAAATCATTGTTTTTTACTCGTGCTTCTGTCAAGTTGTAGGATTAATAAACACACACACACACATCACAAAAAGGGAAAGAATTTGAATTTGAACTGCAACATTTAATTTTGACGTCATTGCTTTTGACTTGCATAATTGCGTCATACAGTATCTCGATGTTCGTTTTATCGGCCGATTCGCTTTATCGGCCATATTTTTCCTGGTCCAAAAAGTGGCCGATTAAGCGGATTCCACTGTAGTAAGAAAATATAGTAACAAAATCTGAAATTTTAGGTAAATTTGGGGGGTGCACCTTATACAAAGGTGCACCTTATAGTCCGAAACATACGGTAGTTGTTGTTTTCGTTCCCCAGCTTAAATTCTCTGGGGGCACACCCAGTGCCATGTGAACATTTTGCATGGCCTTGGGTGGGAAGATTATGTGTATGGCTGCTTTCAAAGGCCCCCGCCACATGGGCGGCCATACTCCCGACTTATGGGGACTTCGCTCCATTCATGGAGCCACCCACACATTCGCTCCACCCGTGGAGTGACAACAGCCAACAATTCTTTACGGCGCGTAGGGAGAACTGCCACTGGTAAAGACAGCTTCCATCCGGCATGGCCGTATCATTTTAACCCCTTCTCAGCCTGCTACGAGATAGTCTCGTAGTGTATGATGTCATTGATGATGTCATAACTTTTGACGTCATAGTCCTAGGATGATGGTTTTGGTGTTAGATAAGCCAGGAAAGATGTATCTCTAGACCATTTTCTCAGATTGAGTCTAACAGATTTGTTTTAAACTTTATAATAAGATAAATCGATAATTTCTCAGTTTTACTGAGGCAATGAAAGGGTTAATAATGGCCATGGGCCAATTTCACTTGCATCACTTGTACAGACACAGTGAATAGCCAAGGACCCTTGACCGACTTCTAGTAGTTATCCTCTCTCTCTCTCTCATTGTCTGTCAGTCAGTCAGTCTCTCTCTCTCTCTCTGTTTTAAATGTGAACATTTATAAGTTGATGTAATGAATTTTAATGATAATTATTTGGTTGGCATAATTTTGTTTCACATGTTTGATTAATGCTCTTTCACTTATGTTGTATCTCCATCATGTTGCTGCACCTAACCTGAATTTCTCTTTGGGATATATTAACTTTCACCGCCAGCCATATTTCAGCCAAAATTGTCCATTAAATTTACCTGGGTAGAGAACAAAATCCATCTGCAGTATTGGGGATTCTTCTTCTCAAAACTAAAACAATAGGGTCTTTGGATAATAGACCCCAACTTGATACCTTTTAGTGACAAATCACTGTGGTGCTAAAATGCGGCTTTGGCGGTGAAAGGGTTAAAGTATACTTGAACTTGAACTTGACAATCGCTCTACCTTAAACGTGGAGAAGGCGTCAGAGGCAATGTCAAAGGTGGACAGTTCCACGTAGTCGAAGAAGCGGTAGAATTCTGGACAGTGGAGCAAGATCTTGGCCAGGGCTTCGGCGCGCGCACACTCCCTCAGTATCTGACCGCAGCTCAGGGCGACCTCATGGTTCTCATACCTGAGGGGGAAAAAGTACACGTTTATATGGCGATACGCAGCTCAGTATCTGGCCGCAGCTCAGGGCGATCTCATACCTGGGGGGGAAAGTACAAGTTTCTATGGCGATACAGGAGAAGGAAAACTGATCTCAAACCCCTGAAGGTTCATCCACTCCCGGATCCCTTCAGCCGACAATCCTCCTCCGGGCACCAGCATGGGTGCGAGAGTTGCTGCTGGCCACACCGGGCAGATGGGGCTCACAGCTCTGGACGGCAACCTGTCTAGGAGAAGGATACTCCGAAATCAAACCATGAACTGCTCTGAAGACGTGACGTGTTGGCTGAAACCAGCAGCCAGCAGACCTCCTACACCCGCACAACAAACATAGGGGAAAACTTGACACGTTCGCATCCCACTATGGCCATATGGTGATACGCACCTCGCAAAAGAAAATCAAACGTTGAAGCCTGTATGCGTCCAGTAAACGCTTACCGACCGCCATTACTGCTGTCATAAACGAGAATTGGCTCCCCTTTCAAATAATCGAACTTCCATTTGAACTGCTTCCTGTTGTTGTGTTTGGACAATTCTTTGCGAAAACCGATAGAATTATGGCATTTTAAGCTCTACAACGATGCTTTTTACATCCAATGAAGGGTTCTGGCATCTGTTGGACGGTATCTCTGACAATAATAGGGATTTCTAAGCATTTTAACGTGAATAGTCGTCGTATTGGCGACTTGTGACCACTTTCGATGTTGTGACTCACAGTAGACTGTACTGAACATGGCAATCGTTGACTCTCTTCTCACGATTATGTTCACTAAAAGGGCGCCCTCGTTTATTAGGCACATAGGTAGAAATTGGAGACAAAAAGATCGCCTTATAACCTGAAAATTACGGTAAATGCCAGAGACTGGGAATTTACACTCAGGGGTCCAGTACGTACGTACCCTTTGATGAGATCTTGGAGGAGTTCAGACCTGGTGCACAGGTACTCCACTGTGGGGCACCGTGTGCCGATCTGCCTCCGCACCAGGTTGTTGAAAACCGCCACCGCGTCTTTCCGACCCTGGACACACACACACATAAAAAAGCATGTTTTTGCTTATACGTTCCCATCTGGAAATAAAATTTTGACTTGACTTGACAATGTAATATAACGCATTGCAAGCACAAGCACACAGTTACACACGCATGCTTGCCCATTCACATACACAAAGTCAATCCTGTGCAGGTTGTGGACCATCAGGGCCATCACATGGATCTGATACACCTCCATCACTGTACAGTATACCACCACCCCCACCCCCTCCCCAGGCTTCATCACCTCAAAGTCAATCCTGTGGAGGTTGTGGACCATCAGGGCCATCACATGGATCTGATACACCTCCACCACTATACAGTATACCACCCCCCTCCCCCCAGCTTCCTCACCTCAAAGTCAATCCTGTGGAGGTTGTGGACCATCAGAGGCATCACATGGGTCTGGTACACCTCCACAGACAGCTGAGACACCAGCTCCATGGAAGGCTCCTGTTCTCCAGAGCCGTTCAGGAGGACCTTCATGGATTGGAGGGTCTTCCCCAGGTCATCAGACACCTAGAGAACAACAATTCAGCATGAACATGGATATGACACCAGGGTATTCCCCAGGTCATCACACCTAGCAGGGCTCCCCATTCTGTGCGTCTGTGCGTTAAATGTGCGTGACAGACGCATTAAAACTTCGTACTGGGGGTGAAACAACGCACTATAATTACTACTCGAGGGTTATGAGACGCACTATAAATCTGCTGAGTGCGTGAGCCCATCTCCCATTTCACCCAGCCGGAAAAGCCGGTCAACTGCAGACCCATGGGACCAATTAGGCATGTCAGCCCAAAGTCAATGTCAGCCTTATCTGAATGGCGCTCTCTCTATATCTTTCTTTCTCTCTCTCTACCCCCCCACCCCCTCCATCCGCTCGCTCACATAACCCCCGTCCCGTCTTTCATAAATAGACCGGACAAGCATTGGGTTAGAAGAAAAAAAACCTCCATCACTTGAAAAACTTCAGAGGCATTAGCACAAGGTAAAGGTCAGGTCATGATAGTACTTGATCATTCTAGACTGGTTACAAGTTCAATTACCTTTGACACATCCCAGCGAAAGAGAGAGAGAGAGAGAGAGAGAGAGAGAGAGAGAGAGAGAGAGAGAGAGAGAGAGAGAGAGAGAGAGAGAGAGAGAGAGAGTTAGAAGTGTAAAGTGTGTGTGTGTGTGTGTGTGTGTGTGCTATTGAATGTTCAACATAAATTGTCATGCCTTGCTTGAAATTTTATAATTTTGTTGTTTCATCCTCAATGCCTCAAAAGAGGGCAAAGGATGAAAGTTCTTGATTCTTGAATGATGTGTGTGAGTGTGGCTGTGTGTGACTGTGTTGGTAACATTTGTGTGTCGGAAATGCCAGGCGGCATGTAATGCTTCATACTGCCTGTGCATACAATACTTTACATTTTTTTGACAGTACCCACATGTCTTTGTGCTTATTTTGTTTTGATTTTTCACCCTCTATAAGTTCACCCTGGGGGTGAAGAGACTGCTTCCTGGGGGTGAAAATACCCTCTATGGTCAAACAAAATGCCTAGAATTATCACCACATATCTTTCTCTCTAGCTCTCTCTCCCTCTATCCTTCCTCCACACACCCACTCTCTCCCTCTAGCTTTCTCTTTCTACCTCCCTCTCTCTCTCTCTTTCTCTCTCTCTCACCCACCTTCTTTCTCTCCTTCTCCCCTTCGTCTTGTGAAAGTAACATCAGGTTTTCTCGCAGGGTTCGAACCAGCTGCTGCTCTCTCTCTTCCTCCCCATCTCTCTCTCCTTCACTCTCTCTCTCTCTCCTTCACTCTCTCTCCTTCACTCTCTACCCTCTCTCTCTCTTTCTCTCACCCTCTCTCTCTCTCCTTCACTCTCTCTCTCTCTCTCACCCTCTCTCTCTCTCTCTTTCTCTCACCCTCTCTCTCTCTCTCTTTCTCTCACCCTCTCTCTCTCTCTCTCCTTCACTCTCCCTCTCTCTTTCTCACCCACCTTCTTTCTCTCCTTCTCCAATTTGTTCTGTAAAGTAACACCAGGTTATCTCGCAATGTTTGAACCAGCTCCTGCTCTCTCTCTTTCTCTCCCCCTCTCTCTCTCTCTCTCTCTCTCTCTCTCACCTTCTCCCCTTTGTCCTGTGAAAGTAACACCAGGTTATCTCGCAATGTTTGAACCAGCTCCTGCTCTCTCTCTTTCTCTCCCCCTCTCTCTCTCCTTCACTCTCTCTCTCTCTCTCTCTCTCTCTCTCACCTTCTCCCCTTTGTCCTGTGAAAGTAACACCAGGTTATCTTGCAATGTTTGAACCAGCTCCTGCTCTCTCTCTTTCTCTCCCCCTCTCTCTCTCCTTCACTCTCTTTCTCTTTCTTTCGCTCCCCCTCTCTCTCTCCTTCACTCTCTCTCCCCCCCCCTCTCTCTCTCTTTCTCTCCCTCACCTTCTTTCTCTCCTTCTCCCCTTCGTCTTGTGAAAGTAACATCAGGTTTTCTCGCAGGGTTCGAACCAGCTCCTGCTCTCTCTCTTCCTCCCCTTCTCTCTCTCCTTCTCTCTCTCTCTCTCTCTCTCTCTCTCTTCACTCTCTCTCCTTCTCTCTCTCTCACTCTCTCTCTCTCTCTCTCCTTCACTCTCTCTCTCTCTCTCACCCTCTCTCTCTCTCTCACCCTCTCTCTCTCTCCTTCACTCTCTCTCTCTCTCTCTCTCTCCCCCCCTCTCTCTCTCTCCTTCACTCTCTCTCTGTCTCTCTCTCCCCCCCCTCTCTCTCTCTTTCTCTCCCTCTCACCCACCTTCTTTCTCTCCTTCTCCCCTTTGTCTTGCGACAGCAGCACCAGGTTATCTCGCAGGGTTCGAACCAGTTCCTGCTCTCTCTCTTTCTCTCCCCCTCTCTCTCTCCTTCACTCTCTTTCTCTCTCTCTCTCCTTCTTTCTCTCCCCCTCTCTCTCTCCTTCACTCTCTCTCTCTCTCTCTCCCCCCCCCCCTCTCTCTCTTTCTCTCTCCCTCTCACCCACCTTCTTTCTCTCCTTCTCCCCTTTGTCTTGCGACAGCAGCACCAGGTTATCTCGCAGGGTTCGAACCAGTTCCTGCTCTCTCTCTTTCTCTCCCCCTCTCTCTCTCCTTCACTCTCTCTCTCTCTCCTTCTTTCTCTCCCCCTCTCTCTCTTTCTCTCCTTCACTCTCTCTGTCTCTCTCTCCCCCCCCCCCTCTCTCTCTCTCTCTCCCTCTCACCCACCTTCTTTCTCTCCTTCTCCCCTTTGTCTTGCGACAGCAGCACCAGGTTATCTCGCAGGGTTCGAACCAGTTCCTGGGGGCTCTTGGTCTTGGGGCCAAACAGTGGCATGATGACGATGGTGCAGTGGTCGGTGGTGGCTGGTGGTGTTGGTCTCTCAGACGTTCCTCACACCTCCACACACCTCACCTCTACCCCTCTCTCTCTCTCCGAGTCTCTCTCTTAGTCAGTCAGTCAGTCAGCCAATCTGATCTGTGCTTGTGCTGAACTTTTCTGGCGTTTTTACTAACCGGTACTCTCAATGCAGTAGAATATATCGCTGTGGCGGTTGTAAGATCTGTACGGAGAGAAACACACACAGAAATTACTGACAGACAGAGGGGCAGTTGGGGAGAAGAAGAAGGAGGGGGGGGGGGGGGGGGGGGGGGCACAGAAAGAGACAGAAAGAATGGCACAATAACTGAAAGAGAGACGCAGAGAGAGAGGGGGCGAGAGATATGGTCAGACACTTCAAACATTGTTTGATCGACAAAGGCACTTCTTTTTCTTCTTCTGCGTTCCCAGGCCATATGGCCATAATGGGTAAGGTACATATGTGTCCGGTTTTCAGTTTTCACTGGTCTCCCCGCTGCATACAGCCGACACATTCCAATTTCGGAGGAGCTCAAAGGAGAAAAATTATTTGGAAGATTGTTTTTTTAAAGGAAGGAAAATGGGCCAATAACTGAATAAGTCAGAAGGATAGTAGATGACAGAAAGCAAAGGAAAAAGGCAGAGTCAAAGAGAATGGCAGATTAGAGGAAGTTACAAGCACAGAACTTCCAGAAGGTGGGGAACTATTTTTATGAAAGACCCCCCGGTATCCCCACGGGGAGACAATGGCACAACACACAGCCTGCATCAGTTTATGTCAGTGTGGTGAACTTTGTTACTTTAGTTTAACTTGCAGCGCCAAAATTAAAGAACACAAACAAAAAACAATGAAACTCAAAAAGCAATAATAAAATGAAAGTACTAATTATTATGAAAAACCAAAGTGAATAAACGGACTAACCACACCAAGAACTTTGAGAGAAAAAATAATTTTAAGCAATATCAGGCATCAGAATACTCCAGAGTCCAATCCGCGGACGAACAACACTCGCCATGAGTCGACATCGAGTCGGACCCCACAAAACTCTAGTCCGTAGTCGGCATCATTGTGATCATTCGCTACCCGATTTCTCGCGGAAAAGTTCAAAGTTATCACATGATCGTAGTCTACCGCGATCATATCCTCTAAATCGACTCATTTACTAAAACCCAAATCACAATCACTGTCATCAAAACAAACTCTGAAACAGTGAAAGAGTCTAGAGAGCTCTAAACTCGAAAAAAACAAAAACATGGCCACGATTTTTCGTTTCCGAAGGCGCAGTATGAAAACAAACCGTTTAAGAATACCATTTGAGAATAAGATTGCGCTGCCTCATGAAGTACAAACCGCGGCCGGCAGTGCCAAAACCGCGGCCAGTGGCTACCAAAACCGCGGAAATCTGCAGATCCGCGGGCCGTTCTGATGCCTGAATATTTACCCCGTGCACATGAGAAAATGACTTACCGGTACTCACCGTTTGAGTTTTATCAACAAAATTACTCAGAAAGTTGCTTTTAAAAGAACCATAAATCATTTTATTTACATAAGTGAGATATGGTCACAGAGAGAGAGAGGGAGTCAGAGAGAAAAGACAGACAGACAAACAGACAGAATATCAAACAAGTGCAACGCCGAGCGGCTGCAAAGTCCCCTCGCAGCATCGCCGAGCTACTCCGAAATCAAAATGTGTCGGCTGTACACATACACCAAAACAGCACGTAACTACATAAAAACGCATGAAAACAGCACGCAACTGAATAGTTTTTTATATATAGCCTTGGGGTTCGGACCCGTGATTTGAGCGCGCGCGATCATGCGCACACGACAACTGTGTTATAGACCATTCATCAAGAAATGTGAAAAAAAACTGCATTAAAATACATGCAAAACTTCGCGAGATATTAGCGATTATGTGTTTCGGGGTTTGAGCCCCGTAACTGGCGCGACCTTGACCTTAATGTAAAACTAAATACATCAGTGGATAGCTTGCATCTTGGCAAACGAGTATACCAAATTTGATGATGATAGACTGAATAGTTTTTTTAGAAAAACGGATGAATAGCCGGACGGACGGAGGCATGCCAGACACCGGACGGATGGACGGACGGACGGACCAGACAAAAACAATAGCTCCCCGAACCTTCAGCTCGGGGACTAAAAATAGAGAGATGGAGAGAAACACAGAAATAGAGAGATGGAGAGAAACACAGAAATAGAGAGAGAGAAACACAGAAATAGAGAGAGAGAAACACAGAAATAGAGAGAGAGAAACACAGAAAAAGAGAGACAGAGAGACACAGAAGCACCGACTGAGACAGCCATGAGAATGAGACAAAGAGCGTTTCACTTTCAGAGTTAGCCTCTAGTAGAGGGTGGAAAAAATGCGGAAATCTTCCCGGTCATTCATGCAGACCGCTGCATATTATGGAAATCAAGTGAAGCAAAACACTGAGGATTTACCCTCCACATACCAAAGCAAATACCAAGACCCACCACACACACATGTGCATGCACAGTTGTGTGCACACACACACATGCACACACACATGCGCACACACATGCATGCACATAGTGACGTACACACACAAACATACACATGTATACTCTAACCCTAGGATGATTTACCCAACGACTCGTTCGACATACCAAGACAGATACCAAGACCCACCACACACGCACAGTCACACACGCATGTGCATGATTGCGTGCACACACACATGCACGCTTGCACACGCACACATACAATGATACATGCATAGTGACGTACACACACAAACATACACATACTCTAACCCTAGGAGGATTTACCCAACGACTCGCTCGACATACCAAGACAAATACCAAGATCCACTACACACACACAGGCATGCAACCACACACACATGCACAGGTGAGGGCGCACACACACACACAATCTACACACATGAGCACATACACACAAACATGCGCATGCACGCATCCACAGGCACACACACACATGTGCGCACACACGCATTGGCACACATGCATAATTATGCACATGCATGTACACACACAAACAATGTATGCACAGGTACATACAAACATGCGCAGGCACGCACACAGTCACACACACACACGCATGTGACACAAACACACAAATACACACTCACTCGCAAGCATATAATTATATAATAATATATGCACACACATGCACTCATACATTACACAGTGAGATACACACACACAACCATTGCAAACATCCAAAGACGCACACAACCACTGCGCACATCCCATAGGAAGAAGAAGAAATACACACACACACGCATACATGTATGTACACACACACACACGCACGCACGCTTGTACACGCATTATCGCCAGAGTTCCTTCTTTCCCCGGACAATCAGGAAGTGGAACGACCTGCCTGCATCGGCAGTGGAGGCCTGGGTCGAGTTTCTCTAGACGACGGTCGCCACGCGCATAACTGTTACACCAAAAGGGGTCTAAGAAACACTTTAGAAAACGTTTGCGGAAGAATATTACAAGCTCTTGTCTGATTGGTAAAAAAAAAGTTTTATTTTAAACAAACTTTAATGGACCAATCAACAACAAGAAATATATTAACCCCCTACTTGTTCCGGATAGTTCACCACTTGCAAACGAAGGGTGTTTCTAATTTGCCGATTTGACCTCATTCAAATGTACAAAAAATGTTCACAACTTAGATGATATCAGCTTTGACTCGTTTGACTTTTGAGTCTCTCTTCTCACCATCCTTGTCTAACACAACTGGAAACCAAGAGGGGAAAGTACAAGTTCAACGGTAGACTATAACACTAGCAAACATAAGCATTGTTTCATGTTTTTATTCCATTTCAATTTTGTGTAAAGCGCCCTGTAGCCTACATAGTAGGATGGGCGCTATATAAATTTTCCTCATTATTATTATTATTATTTCAGTATCATTGTTGCTAACTCCTGGAACTCACTGCCACCTGAACTAAAAAATGCACCATCTACTATTGACACCTTCAAAAATCTACTTGACAAAAATGAAAATTTTAGTGAAATGATTTATGATTATGATTGAAATTACAATCATAGTTTGATTGTTTTTCGCATGCAAATGCAACCTAATTAAAGAAAAAAATTCTGGATGGCACGTTTTATAAGCCGCGAGGCTTAGGCAGAAGCCAGTCTCTTTACTACTACTAGTGTGTGCTGTAAAATACTGGAATCATTTATAAGAGATGCAATAGTTAACCATTTAACCGACAACAACTTGTATGCCGAATGTCAACATGGCTTCAGAAAAAAGAGATCTTGTGTCACACAGTTACTGGAGGTAATTGAGGACTTAACTAAATTGTTAGATGAGGGCAAAACTGTGGATATAATATACCTTGATTTTAGAAAGGCTTTTGATACAGTGCCTCATGAACGTCTATTGTCAAAAATGTCTGCTATATGGTATCACTGGTAGTATTCTTAATTGGACCAGAAGTTTTTTTAACCGGGAGAACACAGGTGGTAAGAATAAATGAAGCCAAATCTTCACATGTGCAGGTCTACAGTGGTATCCCACAAGGCAGTATCTTAGGCCCAGTACTCTTTACTGTTTTCATTAATGACCTTCCAGAGTGTGTCAATAGTACTTGCAAAATTTTTGCAGATGATACAAAAGTTTATAACGATTCTAAATATGCTAACCATATCCAGGAAGATCTAGATCATCTTATAGAGTGGTCCAAGACATGGAATTTGTATTTTAATGTTTCTAAATGTAAAGTATTGCATATGGGTAAGAAAAATCCAGGAAAAAACTATGGTATGAGTATAGAAGATACAGTCAAAATTATTGAATCCTGTACTAGTGAGAAAGATTTAGGTGTAACTTTTGATTCTGTTTTGTCATTTGATACTCATATCAACACTGTTATAAATAAAGCTAACCAAATGATTGGACTTATCAAAAGAACATTTTCATATCTTGACAGATCCATGTTTTTAAAACTGTATAAGGCCCTTGTTAGGCCCCACCTTGAATATGCAAATATTATATGGCATCCATATTTAAAAAGACAGTCTGTAGCTATAGAAAAGATCCAAAGAAGAGCAACCAGATTATTGAGAGAATGCAGAGATAAGAATTACCCTGAAAGACTAAAATACCTTAATTTACATTCCTTAAAAGGTAGAAGATTGAGAGGGGACCTGATTGAGACGTATAAGATATTTAATGGCCTTGTTAACATTGATGTTACTAATATTTTCCAACTAACAGATTATAACAGAACAAGGAATTCAGAAATGAAAATCCTGATGGGCCATAGCAATACTAATATGAGAAAAAATGCACTGACTAACAGAATTGCACAGTTTTGGAATGTTCTTCCTACTCAACATAAATGTTCACCTAATACTAATGTATTTAAAAGTCTTCTGGACAGCAATCAAAAATGTAAACAAATGTTTTTTTAATATGATGAATGAACATATCAAAATTATAATGCGTATGCGCAACTATAATAAATGTACAAAAAGAAGGAAGGGGACACTTGATAGGCCGCGAGGCCTAGGCTTATGAGCCAGTCCCCCACTACTACTACTACTACTACTAGTACTACAAATAACAACACATCCCCTCTACAGTCCAATCAATGCGTAAATGACACAACGTAACAACCAAGTTGAAACCAAAGACTGAAAGAGCAAGGCATGCATTTGGGTAACTCTCCTGAAAACTGGGTCATTGTGACCTATCCTATTTATTAAACAATAAAAAATCAAATCAAACAATGAGATATCATTCATTTGTGTATTTCAGCTCTAAATAGTTGTAAGAATCATATAAAATGTTTCTTTAAGCTGTGCATGTACCAAAATGTGTTTAATAAACAATTTTGTCTTAAAAATGGGCATTTTGGGTGCTTAGTTTTGTGACATGCCCAACAGTCTTGCATAAAGTTTCTATTTTTTCAGAAACCACAAAAGATTCTGCACACATATGCATGCACACCCAAGATGAGTAGTAGTCCTTCCTTTATAGCAACAATTTTGTGGATTTTACCAAAAAGTGTGTTTTAAAATAACATTTTAAATACCAGGTAGCGCTGACAACATGTGGTGTCCTCAAATATAATAAAAAATAATGCAGATTTTCTTTGCCTCAACAATCTCTAAGACCCATTTTTTTCTTATTTAGTTATCAAAAAACATATTTTTGACAATGTATGTGCATGAACAGTAAATATAATTGTTAAATAGATTTTTTACAATTTTTTAAAAATCTTTGGTCATTGTGGTGTCCACAAAATGTGTTGTCAGCGCTACCTACATAATTAAAATTTTCACCTAGGGACTTCTTCTGCCCAAGTCAAAAGTTTACTAATTTGAAACAACTACTAAAGATCATTATTCATACAAAATTTCAAATGTGTGGGATGTTTTGATTGGTCAAGAGAGCACAAAAAAAGTATGGTGTCCACATGTAAAAGGCCCGTTGTCAGCGCTACCTGGCCACTGAATGGGCCTTCTATGTGTAGAATAGCTTGTTCACAGTTAAGTTCTTAACCATAAGGCCAAATTTGCCAATACAATACACATTTATTCTTGTAGCAGACATATCTTTCAATTCACAAGAAATTTAATTCATACAATTTTCTTTTAGTGGATGGATGACAATGGCGTCCTTGTTGTTGTCTGTGTTGCCCACAATTTTTTTCTCAAATTTAAATCTTATTCTTTTTTTTTATCATTGGATACATATAAAAGTCTTCATTTCAAAGTAATCTGTAAGTTAAAAGTGATAAATGCACCGTAAAGTCTGTTTAAGTAGGTGAAATCATGTAATGATAATGGAGGACACCATGTTGTCAGCGCTACCAGTTGGTGTCCTGTTGTCAGCGCTACCCAGAAATTATTTTTGTTATTAAGCTCTTTATATTTTACTTTTTTTTCTATCATTGAAAACATGTCTTCATTTCAAGGTAATCTGTAAGTTAAAAGTGATAAATGCACCATAAAGTCTGTTTAAGTAGGTAAAATTATGTAATGTAGGACACCATGTTGTCAGCGCTACCAGATGGCGTCCCTGTTGTCAGCGCTACCCAGAATTTTTATTTTTTTTATTAAGCTCTTTATATTGTAAATTACCGTATCTATGGGTTATTCCTGGTGGTAATGAAACTATTCTAACACATCCGCTATGAAAAATTGTCATTTTGAGTGGTGAGACATTATATAACGACATTTTGATATGAACCATGGTAATGTGCATAGATGACACAAACCAACACTAGTATTTAAACACATTTCTTTTGTATTATTTTGCAAATGAAACCATTTGTAAGTCTTTATTTCAAGAAAGTCTGCCATGTTAAAGTGATAAATGCACCATAAAGTCTATTTAAGTGGGTAAAATTATATAATGGAGGACACCATGTTGTCAGCGCTACCAGATGGTGTCCTGTTGTCAGCGCTACCCAGAAATTTATTTGTTAAAATTTAACACTTATTTTTTAATTGTCAAATTAATGGAATATCAGAGATAATAATGAAACTATTCTAACACATTTGAAATAAAATAAATGGCATTTTGAGTGGCACGACATTATATAACAAAAAATAAAACAATCAATTATGGTAAGATCCAAAGACGGTATAAACCAACACCAATATTAAACTTTAAAAAAAAAATGTTTTTAATGAAATCATTCATAACTCTTTATTTCAAGACAGTCTGTTATTCTAAAGAGATAAATGCATCATAAAGTTTATTTAAGTTGATGAAATTATGTAATGAAGGACACCGTGTTGTCAGCGCTACCAGCTCTGGACGCATATATATAAAGTCATAAAACCCAGCAACGATAGCCTTGACTGATTTTGTTTTCATGTCATAAGAAAGTTGATTCATATAGCTACTCTATGCATGCATTTTCTGTTCAATTTGCCCAATTTTATTTTTTGGCTTCTATGTCACATATTGGACCAGTTTTCAGGAGAGAGACCCATTTGTGAACACAAATCAGGGGGAAAAGAAAAAAAGAAAGAAAGAAAGAAAAAATGTTTTGAGATGATAAACCATAGAAAAATAGATCGATCGATCGATCGATATGTCAGCTTCTGTGACACTGTGACTGACTTTTCAACTGAGCCAAGGTCCGAGCAACTTACTTTAGCCTAAGACACCAAAATCCTCCAACGCAAGCAGCAACAAGAATTATCTCAAAGAGCTACAACACAACTGTGGGAAGCCTGTGAATCAAGATATGGAGCGGTGAATCATTCACTGAATTTCACACACCCCTCACAATCACACGCCACAGGTGGGGGCAGACGTCAAATGAATGAACGGCGAGCATAAACTGCGAAATGGGTCGAGAAAATGCGCATTTAATCAAATTGACACGATGCAATTTGAACAGAAGTTACAGACTTTGCAAATAAAACTAGCTGCAGCTTCAATCGACTGTTTTCTGACGAAAAGGGCAGAGACTTTACAAGAAAATACCACTTACCTACCAGTCCTTCTCAAATTATGTATACATCTTTCACACACCCATACACGCACAAGCCGACTTCTGCAAGAAAAACTTCTCATCGGACCATGACGTCACATGGTGTATGTTTGCGCAGACCCGGAAATAAGGCGAAAGGGAATGTCAAGGTTAATTGTAAACAAAAATAGCTGTCACGTGCGTTTGTGTTTGGGGCGTGGTGCATTGATTAAGTAGCTTTTTATAACAGCCGTACACGGTACAATGGCGGATTTTTTTTTACTCCCACATTCTTAAAAGGATACTAGTGCTGTGAGATCGAAACAAGAACCTCTGTCTGTCTGTCAGTATAGGGATAAGAGAGAGAATACGAATACGAATACGAATGTTTTTATTGAGGGTGAAACATATAAGCTGGGTCGCTTTTTTTTTTTACACCATTGCCCTGAAGCAAATAAACAATATGTAATGAAGAAAATGATTAACAGAAGAAAAAAAGCACAACAACAAAACTTGCAACAATAGTGACAAGAAGATACAAAGTAATATACAAGAGAGAGAGAGAGAGAGAGAGAGAGAGAGAGAGAGAGAGAGAGAGAGAGAGAGAGAGAGAGAGAGAGAGAGAGAGAGAGAGAGAGACAGAGAGAGAGAGAGAGAGAGAGAGAGAGAGAGAGACAGAGAGAGAGAGACAGAGAGAGAGAGACAGATATACAGAGAGAGAGAGAGAGAGAGAGAGAGAGAGAGAGAGAGAGAGAGAGAGAGAGAGAGAGAGAGAGAGAGAGAGAGAGAGAGATGAACTTACATTTGTTTCAACAGCTGTCACTATCACATCCAGATGTTAACATCATTGATTTTTAAAGACTCCTGAATTAAGTTAATAATTGTTATTTTTTCTCCTCTGCTTCTTTCTTCCTTTTCTATGGTCACGCCCCAAGTGCGTACAATTCCTTTCCGTAAATAGAAGTTGGTTTCCATCACTGGAGAGAGAGTGTGTGTTTATGTCCATAATCGGATCCTGCCAACGTACTGCTTCTTCGCCTCAGGCAGCCAACTTCATCAGGCTGAAGATTCTGCTGCACTTTGGGGGGTAGTAAGAAGACAAGAAATTAGAAAGCTGGGGAGATAGAAGTAGCCTTCATCAAGATCAACTGCGTGTTTGTGCGTGTGCGTGCGTACGCGTGTAAAGAGATCTTAAGTCTCCACTGAAGTTTGAACTAATCTTTAAGCTTGCAGGACGGAGTGCTTGTTGATGATTTTAACTAGTTTTGAAATAATCCTGAAATCTTGTATTTGGTACCATCGTATACTTTGGTATACAATGTTGTCGTTCTCACATCACTTCTCTATGGCTGCAAAACATGGACTCTGTACCGCAGTCAAATCAAGAAGCTTGAGTAATTCCACCAGCGCTCTCTGCGGTCAGTCATGCAGATACAGTGGCAGGACCGCATTACCAACCAAGAGGTCCTTGACAGAGCCAGAACGACGAGCATCGAAGCGAAAATCCTCCAAGCTCAGCTTCGTTGGACTTGCACACGTCATCCGCATGGAGGAGTCCAGGATCCTTCGTCAGCTTCTCTACAGTGAGCTGACACAAGGCAGTCCGCGCAAGCAGGGTCGCCCCAGGAAGAGGTTCAAGGACAGTCTCAAGGCCAACCTCCAGTGGGTAGGGCTCGCTCCAGCCCTCGTCAGCTTGAAGCTGCTGCCGTGCTGCTGCAGCCAACAGAACCACTGAGCTGGCGCGTGCCCTGACCAGGAGAGCAATGAAGTTTCGAAGTTGATCGTCGACAGCGCCTGGAAACAAACAGCACGAGAGCGGTGTCACAGAGCTGCATCTGTCCCTGTCACAGCTGGTGTTCCATGTCCCAACCTGCAATCGCGCGTGTGCTTCTGAGTTTGGTCTCCCAAGCCACATGCGCATCCACCGATGAAGGCACAGCGAGAATGTCTTCCTCGGACCCGAGAAACAACCATGATTTGGTATTTTATAGTAACTGAGACGTCTTTGTGAAATTCGGGTTGCTCCCACCAGTGCTCGGAGAGAACGTCGCAAACAGAGGAGTGTCACCCATTTTTGTTTATAATTTGCATGCGACTTTTGTGTGACTGATGAAGGAAAAGGGGGGGGGGGGGGGTAAATTTTGACCAAAAGACAACTTTTTTGTTGCCACTGGGATTAACATGTGCTAAGTGCATGGGCACATGGGACATCGGTTTATCGTCTTATCTGCTCAGACCACAAGGCCTAGTGCAGAATGAGAGGAAAAATCGCTTGTACCCAGATTCGAACTCGGGTTTATTTTGCACGAGGCGAATGCGTTACCACTGTGCCACTCTGCACCCACAAGAGAGAAATACAGAAAGGAGAGAGAGTGAGATGGTGGTGGTGGTGGAGGGTATGCCGTTGATAAAGGGGGGGTTCCAGCATTTTGAATTGTGGATAAAATATAAATATGGTGTGTGTGTGCGAGTATGTGTGTGTGTCAGTGTGTGTGGAGAGAGAGAGAGAGAGAGAGAGAGAGAGAGAGAGAGTGCGAGAGAGAGAGAGAGAGAGAGAGAGAGAGAGAGAGAGAGAGAGAGAGAGAGAGAGGAGAGAGAGAGAGAGAGAGAGAGAGAGAGAGAGAGAGAGAGAGAGAGAGAGAGAGAGAGAGAGAGAGAGAGAGAGAGAGAGAGAGAGAGAGAGAGAGAGAGAGAGAGAGAGAGAGAGAGAGAGAGAGAGAGAGAGAGAGAGAGAGAGAGAGAGAGAGAGAGAGAGAGAGAGAGAGAGAGAGAGAGAGAGAGAGAGAGAGAGAGAGAGAGAGAGAGAGAGAGAGAGAGAGAGAGAGAGAGAGAGAGAGAGAGAGAGAGAGAGAGAGAGAGAGAGAGAAGAGAGAGAGAGAGAGAGAGAGAGAGAGAGAGTCAAGTCAAAATGATCTTTATTGACGATAAAAGAATAAGCTTGATAAAGCTTTTCTACATCCTGCCATAACGAATGAAAAAGAAAAACAATTAAGTCAAATAAAATAAAAACATAAACTGGAGAAAAAAATCGAACCACAATCACTGAACATGGGGAAAAATACACACATGTCATACAAGCACAGTACGATGATTATGTATAAATGTGGACAAATGTCATAAGTCATAAGTTTCTTTATTGTCCATTGGCATTGTACACGCACATGGAAACTTGTCTTGTACTCATAGTAGTAAAATAAAAGAAAGAGGAAGAGGGAGTTGGAGACAAATAATAATGACAAAGAGACAGGGAGACAACAGAGACACCAGAATCGAGAGATAAAACAGACTCAACTCAACTCAGTTTACTGACTAGGCCTTCTGCCCATGTCACAAGGGAACAGTGGGGAGGGGGAGAATGAAAAATGGCATATAATACATACAGAATTCATTACAAAACCACAAACATTTTTGATCGCATATTGAGGGAACAGTGGGAGGGGTAAGGAATGCAGAAAAGTTGGTTATATTATATGTAAAATATACAGCAATTTAAAGAATTCAAACCAAAAAACAGAGAGAGAGAGAGAGAGAGAGAGAGAGAGAGAGAGAGAGAGAGAGAAGAGAGAGAGAGAGAGAGAGAGAGAGAGAGAGAGAGAGAGAGAGAGAGAGAGAGAGAGAGAGAGAGAGAGAGAGAGAGAGAGAGAGAGAGAGAGAGGGCACACACCATCTAACAGCAACACACACAAATCACACACATGTCAATCCAACCTTTATTTCAGTTAAAAATCAAGGTTTCCGACACAGAACGGTCAAAAAATCAAACATTTATACACAAAACCAAACACACTCAAATGATATTTTTGGACTCACCCCAAAATGAAAAACCTGTCTAACCCTGTTTAGAGAACAATCATCTGTAAGTAAGGTACTGGAATGCGACAAGATTTTAAAAAGCCTCGAGGCGAAAATCAAACAAGTACCGGGTACACAAAAATGTTAAATTCCCCTGAAGACATTACATCCCACAATCACACACACAGAGTAGAGGAGTCTCTTCAGCAGATTAAAAGTATCACGGAGGGTTCTCAAATATTCCTTTTACTGTACAAATAAAAAGTAAACATAAACACACACAAACAAAATTCTGTAAAGGTAAAGATGTGCCCCCCCCCCCTGCATTTCTCGGTTAATTTTATTTTTCCGTTTTTGCCTTTCTTACCATACATAAAGCTGTATTTTATGAACATTTTTAGCTAATAACCTTTTTGGAATACTAACCCTATCCCTAACCCTACCCCCCACTATGTACTGCAGTACACCGCGTATTTGTCACAGTTGTGGTTCGTTGCGTTTTTCCGTCTTATAGGGTGGGGGGTAGGGTTAGGGCTAGGGTTAGGGTTAGTATTCCAAAAAGGTTATTAGCTAAAAATGTTCCTAAAATACAGCTTTATGTATGGTAAGAAAGGCAATAACGGAAAAATAGAATTAACCGAGATAGGTAGGGGGGGTGGCACATCTTGACCTTTACCCAAAATTCATACCCCCCAAAAAAAAATAACGCAGTGATCACAAATTTGAATAGCAAAATTTACGAAGAATTTCCTACAAAACTAAGCAATCAACAGAGCAAGAAAGTGAATACGAGTTTCATGGTTCTGGCTGATTCAGCACAGTTGTGAGAACGGAGAGGTAAATTGCAAAGGCAACATACAATGTGAATGCACAGCGGAGCCTCCCTTATAAGACCTTACACACCTGGGGCAGTGGGTGGATGCCTCATGCCTCCATACGGGGAGCTGCACAACCCCGCCCCCTCCACGAGTCTCTCCTCGTGGGGATACCGGGGGGTCTTTCGTAAAGATAGTTCCCCCACCTTCTGGAAGTTCTGTGCTTGTAACTTCCTTTAATCTGCCACTCTCTTTGACTCTGCCTTTTCCCTTTGCTTTCTATCATCTACTATCTTTCTGACTTATTGGCCCATTCTCCTGCCTTTTTTCCAAAAAAATCTTCCAAATAATTTTTCTCCTTTGAGCTCCTCCGAAATCGGAATGTGTTGGCTGTACGCAGCGGGGAGACCAGTGAAAACTGAAAACCGGACACATATGTACCTTACCCATTATGGCCATACGGCCTGGGAACGCAGAAGAAGAAGAAGAAGAAGACATTACAAAATCATCCCAAATGAGGTCTGATAAGGGAGGGGTCTTCTTCTTCTTCGATCGCTCAGAAAGTTTCCTGTCAATTATGAGCGCAGATGCTATGCTATGCGCCTAACTGAGAAATAGTTAGGCCCAGCAAGTCCGACTTCGGCTGGACGGAAATCTTTTTGAAAGTGTTTCGTGAAAAATGGCAGGAGAATGGACCGGAAAGGCAGAAAGATAGTAGATGACAGAAAGCAAAGGGAAAAGGCAGAGTGAAAGAGAGTGACAGATTAGAGGAAGTTACAAGCACAGAACTTCCAGAAGGTGGGGGAACTATTTATGCAAAAGATCCCCCCGGTATCCCCACGGGGGGAGGGAGGGGTCTTACTATGGCGGCGGTATTTTTAATACTTACAAAGAAAAAGGCAATGTCTCAGAGAAGTAGGTCTTATGTGGGAGGGAGTCTTATAAGGGAGGTTCCACTGCATCGATGTAGTCACAACTAAGGGAGATAATCCAATAACAGAGAAGAGTTAAACACGTCTTTTTCTCAATGGATTATTTTTTTATATGACGAAAGTGTCAATGATGTCATGATGTCTTAAAGATGCACTGACGCGCCACAATTAAGTCCCTTGTTTTTTTCTGGGTAGTTGTGACCCACATAGAAATGTCCCCATGTTCAAATTGAGTCTGCTCTTTTAAAATGTTTCACTTTGAATTTGGGGGCATTTGTATGGTAGTGAGACCTGGTCAAAAGATTTCTTTCCAGCTATAAGAGGGAAAACACGTGAAACCCGTGATTTTGACACGTGATCTGGTGGGTCTTTAAAAGAGAAAACTCCATTCTCCAAGCTCTTAAAAATATTTAATTTATTTGCATCGTCGATGAATGATATAAATAGTGGGAGATAGAAATTAATTAATTTAATCTGGTATTTTGAAAAAAAATGCTTTCACCTTCCTCTATTTTATCTAACAATATACTCTTTTGATTGCTTTCCAAACTGACCTCTAAAACTTAAAGCTGTAAACTCTGTTGCCTGCGCTATATTCAATACAAGGACGGATATTGTAAAAAATGAATAATTGGCTTTGAAATATTCAGACGATAAAATCATGGACGGAAAATTACAAACTGAGAATACAGCTTACAGCTTTACGAGAAGTCAACACAGCTTTCTATTCACAAAATTATACTTAAAAAATAAAAATAAAATCTCAACAGTTTAAAAAGTATCCAAGGTTGGAATATTTAAAGGGGCACCCTGACAGATGAGTTTTTGCAAGAAACACGTAGAGATCACCAGGAAAACACCCTTTACAGAGATCGCAACACTCACTTTGCTCTGTTTTCCTGGAAGTCAAATCGGCGATTCCTCCTTGGCGGAGGTGCTGGAAATCAAATTCTTTCAGTGAAAGATTCTAATGGCCGCCTTTATTTACAGTTCATCAGAAGGATTTTCGCTCACAACAAAGGAAATAGCTCCATTTTTTTTTTTTACTGCACTACAAAGAAGAAAAAGCTCAACCACCCGAGTGGCCTCCACCCACTCCGTCCAAAATGGCTTCTCTCTCCGACATCTCCGCCAAGGAGGAATCGCCGTTTAGACGGTTTGATTTCTAGGAAACCAGAGCAAAGTGAGTGTTCTGATCCTGGAAAAGGCTGTCTTTCTGGTGACCTCGACGTGTTTCTTGCAAAAACTCATCCGTCAGGGTGTCCCTTTAAGCAAAGCATATTACGTGTACAACAAAAGCAAACAATTGTATGATAGTATGATTTCAATCAAGAATTTTAAGCCATTGTCTAAAAAAAGAAGAAGATTCTATTCAACAAAATAGCTTCATTTCAAGTAACAAGAAAAAAAAGAACTGTCCAGCAATCTCAAAGTTAGTATATCATTTTGAAATTTACCAGAAAAAAAATCCTCACAAAAAAATAAATAAATAAAAATAAGCGGATATCATACTTAAAAGTGTTATTGCTATCACAAACTTTAATGAGGAAATGGAATATGAAAACAGCATATCAACAAAATTATAAATCCTTCTACACTGGAATGCTTCAATCTGTAAAGAAAAGTCAAATATCACACAATTGACTGCCAGAAGTAGTAGCTCGGCTCAAATTAATCAAATTGCATAAACAAAAATTAGGAATGCTGCAGTTGTAGAGACACATAGACAATGCATTTTATTTTTAAAATATAAAAGCACTATTAGCAATTAGTCAAATAACTCCTGCTTCCTTTCCAAGCTTTCCAAACACTTTGTGCTAAAAAATCGTAACATTCAAACGTATACCGTATTTTTCGGATCATTAGGCACTGCTGTGTCTAAGGTGAATAGGGCAATTTTCAAGAAAAATTAAAGTAAAAGGCGCCCTCGTTTATAAGGTGATACACACCTCACAAAAGATAGTTGAAGTTTGAAGCCCATACATGTCCTGTAAGCGCTTACCGACCGCCATTACTGCTGTCATAAACGTTGGCTCCCCTTTCAAATAATCGAACTTCCGTTTTAGCTGCTTCCTGTTGTTGTGTTTGGACAATTCTTCGCGAAAACTGATAGAATTATGGCATTTTAAGCTCTACAACGATGCTGTTTACATCCAATGAAGGGTTATGGCATCTGTTGGACAGTATCTCGGACGATAATAGGGATATTGACGCATTTTAACGTGAGTATTCGTCGTATCGGCGACTCATTACCACTTTCGATGTCTGACTCACAGTAGACTGTACTGAGTACGGCAATCGTTGCCTCTCTTCTCACGATTTTGTTAACTAATAGGGCGCCCTCGTTTATTAGGCGCATAGGTCGAAATTGGAGGAAAAAATATCGCCTTATAACCCAAAAATTACGGTAGTCCAGGATTAAAAATGCAAGGATAATCCTGGTAGATACAGCACATTTAAAACCAATAAATATTCCGCAGCCATGCTATAATTTACTCTCTCATTCCATAATGATATAATTATCGTACATCAATTCTTTAGGGTTGTTCAAGATACCAAAACCAAGACACTGATCGGCATTTTCTTCTCTTTTTCCCCCCCTGCAAATATGTGACCCAGCACCACGAAAGGGACATGAAGTCGCAGGTCTAGATTCTCCTAAAAGGCTTGCAAATTTAAAAATATGATTTTTTATGAATTTTGAGTTATGGGTATTTTCGTGCTAACATCTCATCTTTCATACTTATAAAGGATAATCTTTATTATGGTCTCTAAGTACTCCAAAAAGTGCTTTGAAATGAGTAGGTTGATGCATTTTCTTTAGCTAGGCTAAACTTTAGACTGTGATTTATCAAAATGTCAGTCACCGTACCAACTTTAAATGCTCACATCTCTAAAACGAAGAAAATTACAAGAATGGTCCTTATATCATTTGAAAGAGAATTGTCTGAAGATTTTAATTGGACCATTGTCTGAAAATGGTCATTTTGACACTTAATGTCCCTTTCGTGGTGCTGGGTCACATATGACAAGCATTATCCAATATTTTCAATCAAACTCAAAACATAGCACAAAATTAATATGCAAAACACAAGCCTCACAGGATCTAAAAAAAAAGGCTGGTTATCACAAATTGTTAAAGGGGTACCCTGACGGATGAGTTTTTGTAAGAAGCACGTCGAGATCACCAGGAAAACACCCTTTACAGAGATCGCAACACTCACTTTGCTCTGGTTTCCTAGAAATCAAACCGTCAAATCTGCGATTCCTCCTTGGCGGAGGTGCTGGCAGTCAAATTCTTTCACCGAAAGAGAAGGCTGTGTGCCGTCTTTTTTCTAATGGCCACCTGAGTTTAGACCAAATCGTTTGCACGAAAGTTTCACAATACAAGCATTTTTTATGTTATTTTTTTAAATTTTATAGTTTATCTAAAGGAGTTTCGCTCACAACAAAGGAAATAGCTCCAGTTTTTTTTTACTGCACTACAAAAAAAGAAAAAAAAGCTTCAACCACAATGAGTGGCCTCCACCCACCCCATCCAAAATGGCTTCTTCTCTCTCCGGCATCTCCGCCAAGGTGGAATCGCCGTTTTGACGGTTTGACCGCGTGCGTGTGTATAATATATTTTTGTCGTTTATTTATTCATATTGCTTGCTGGTTTATTCATTTATTATTGTAAGCGCTTAGGGCTTTTTTTAAGATTAGGTGCTATAAATGCTAATTATTTTATTTCTAGGAAGCCAGAGCAAAGTGAGTGTTCCGATCCTTGAAAAGGTTGTCTTTCTGGTGATCTCGACGTGTTTCTTGTAAAAACTCATCCGTCAGGGTCCAGCTTTAAGCTTACACAGACAAAACTAGTGAAGTGATCATTGTTTGGCTGGGGTTTCTCCTAATGTTTGTATTCAAACGAGTAAGTAACGTAAGTACAAGGCATAATACTTGGGATGATTTGTGGCAAAAGATGGAAAAAGAGGCGTAATTCTACCACTGGCAAATCCTGAAATGAACTGCTTTTCCCAAAAATGTTCGCACGCACAAAATGTCCCAAAAATAAACACACACACACACATATACAGTTTAAAAAATACAGCAATTAAACTGCCTTGGCGTAAGGCTATGTTAGACCAATTGACATGGGCTAGAACACCAAGGCTACATCAAAATGTTGCTACGCTATGCATAGTTGTGTGGGGATTGTCTTTAGCCATGACAAGCTCCTAGCACAACATCATCAGTCTCCATAATCCCCCGAAGACGGAGTGTGGCTGCCCACGTGGCGGGTTAATCAAAAAAGGTCACACACGTATTGATCTAATCCCTAGCTGGTGCATTTGTACCATAGTGTTCAAGTGCTTCGGCTGTTGGGATGATCCCTGGAGTCTTTTAGCCAGGGTACGACAACAACAACAGCAACTAAACATTTTTTTAAAGAATAACGTTTGCAGACAATTACTTAAACACTATGATCAAATGCAATGTATTTCGTATATTCTAGTCACAGAGACTTATCTCTGTGAAATCCGGGCTGCTCTCCCCCGGAGAGCGCGTTGCCACAAGTGCAGCGCCTACCCAATAAAATAAAATTGGGGGGCGGGGGGGGGACACAGGGCACAGGGTGAGGAGGGGGTGTGGGCACACTTGGAAAACTAGCTATCAATTTGGCCATACCAGGCAGCAGGATTTCTCCCTGCTCTTACCGACTTTCAACTGCCGTGGGATTTTTACGTGCGTAAAGCCGCGCACGGGTCAGACTAGCTTTAAGTCCCCATCCGAAGGACACGACGTTCGGTTCGATTTTCCTGTCAAAACTAGAAAGAAAAGGCGAAGAGGACAGGATTCGAACCCGGGTCACTCACTCAAGGGGGGTATTTCCCTCACCTCTCGATTGTCACTTTTTTGATTATACTGGGTCATAATTTCTGTGCACAACTGAAGCCTGGCACAGACCAATGAAGGGGGGTGGAGGGTGGGTAGGAAAATCTAAAACGTCCACAAAAAGGATTAAATTAAACAAAACGCAAAAAGAACTATAAGCAACTTATTTAATTTCAAAGCATAAAAAAACAAGGCAATAAAGGACATAAACTCCCCCGTGGGGATACCGGGGGGTCTTTTGTATAAATAGTTCCCCCACCTTCTGGAAGTTCTGTGCTTGTAACTTCCTCTAATCTCTCTCTTTGACTCTGCCTTTTCCCTCACTGTCATCTACTATCTTTCTGCCTTTCCGGTCCATTCTCCTACCCTTTTTTCACGAAACACTTTCAAAAAGATTTCCTCCAGCCGAAGTCGGACATGCTGGGCTTAAAACTATTTCTTAGTTAGGCGCATAACCTGCAGCATGACGCATCTGCGCTCATAATTGACAGGAAACTGTCTGAGCGATCGAAGAAGAAGGACACAAACCAGAAACAGCATCTTCAAATCTCAGAGAGAAAAGAAATCACAAACATAACATCAAGTCATACAAGACTAAAAGTTAAGTTATACATCAAGTTATCTGACAATGATTAAAAAATGTTTGCCAGTACATGTGCATAGGATAGCTCACAACACTTTTAATGAGTCATAACACTTCTTCTTCTGCTTTCCAGGCCATAATGGGTAAGGTACATTTGTGTCCATTTTCAGTTTTCACTGGTCTCCCCGCTGCGTACAGCCACACATTCTGATTTCGGAGGAGCTCAAGAGCAAAACATTATTTGGAAGATTTTTTTTTTTTTAAAGGCAGAAGAATGGGCCAATAATAAGTCAGAAAGAAAGTAGATAGTAGAAAGCAAAAGGAAAAGGCAGAGTCAAAGAGAGGGCAGATTAGAGGAAGTTACAAGCACAGAACGTGGGGGAACTATTTTTACATAAGATCCCCATGGGGAGAGACTGGTGGAGGGGGCGGGGCCGTCCAGCTCCCCGTATGGAGGCACGAGGCATCCACCCAGTGCCCCCAGTCACAAACACATATGCACTTACAAAAATAAATGTTCCTATAAAACAAATAGTTCTCATTCCCTTAGAATATGTGACCCAGCACCACGAAAGGGACATTAAGTCGCTGGGCTAGTTTCTCACATCAGGCTTGGAAAGTCAACAAGCGCGAAATCGCAATAGTTTGTGGCACGCGGTCTATTTTTACCACTCCAATCATGAGTCGCCTCCCCTGGCTTTTCAATAATTTTAATCTGTAAACCAGATGTTATCTCTGCACCATTTCGTAACTTTTTATATCTTTTGGAAAACATTGAAAACTATGTATCCTACTTATACTCATCAAAAGAAGCACCGCATACTCGTCGTGTCTGTTGTAGTGTCTGTATTACGTATGTTTATTATTTTGTACGCTTTTAAAATACATCATTTTAAAGAGCGGCCTCAAAGTGAGTTTTGAAGTGTAACAAAAATCTATTATTTTTTTAATCAGTTTTCGATTTGAAGTGCGACAATTTTGTCAAAATGTGCGACAATTTTAGGGAATGGCCGACGACCAACTTTAAATGACCGACAGACTTGAAAGAGACCGACTAACTGTGCCGACAAAGTGAGTTATAGGTTTGTGGCTTGAGCATATATGGAAATAACTGGTACTTTCCAAATCCCAACAGCACCAACACCTTACTTTAGTCACTTATCCATCCCGGCTACCTCTTTGTCAAGAACCTCTCCAGAAACAAACGCGCGCACAAACTTTCCACGACCAGCCTGTATATATTCATAACATTCAAAATATGAAAAGAGTCAGTAGTACAAGCCAATAGGTAAAAAAAACCCACAAGAACATGATAAAACGAATGTTATAACACTAACAGTTTCTCTCAGCTAAAGTCTAGGCTCACTCTGAGCTTTCGGGAACGTCGCGCTTCCTTCGTCAGCGTCGTCTGCTGAGAGGCCACTGGCGGTTCAGTGCACACGATCGTGAGTACAGCTCAAGGCAGCACCCACAGCGCATGACTGAACCCGGGACGAATAAGCCGCGAGCACACAAGAACAGTCTAAAAATATGACATTACTGTTAGTAAAAGAAAAAGGTCTTTATAAGACATTTCATTTAATAATGAATGCTTTGTTTTATATTTCTGTGCCCCAAGTGGGTATGAAATAAACAATTTGCCTTGCCTTTGCCTTATATTGAAACAAAATTAAAATGTCGACATTATAATTTAAACAAAACAACAACAGCTAAACAATCATTCAAAACACAGACATAGACACATCAGCAAACTGTTCTAAAACTTCAATCCCTCATCAATCACGAAAATCAATCCCCTCAACCTACCTGTGGGGATACCGGGGGGTCTTTTGAATAAATAGTTCCCCAACATTCTGGAAGTTCAGTGCTTGTAACTTCCTCTAAACTGTCACTCTCTTTGACTCTGCCTTACTGTCATCTACTATCTTTCTGCCTTACCGGTCCATTCTCCTGCCTTTTTTCGTGAAACACTTTCAACAACATTTCCCCCAGCCGAATTCGGACATGCTGGGACTTTTTTGAAAGGGTTTTGTGAAAAAAGGGCAGGAGAATGGACCAGGTAAGGCAGAAAAATAGTAGATGACAGCAAAGCAAAGGGGAAAGGCAGAGTCAAAGAGATTGACAGGTTAGAGGAAGTTACAAGCACAGAACTTCCAGAAGGTGGGGGAACTATTTATACAAAAGACCCTCCGGTATCCCCACGGGGGGATTAAGACTCTTTCTATCAGCTTTTCCGATCCTGATTTCAGGAGCACGCCTGAACTACTTTCACCCATGGGATAGGGTTAGGATCAGCCTAGGGTCATTGTCACGAAACTGAAAGAAACAGACTTTGAGACTGAGAGTCGTAAACATGCAGGGGGTGTCTAGACTACATCTGAGCCAACATGTATCCTTTCGGAATGACTTCTTCTTCTTCTTTTTCTTCTGCGTTCCCAGGCCATATGGCCATAATGGGGTAGGGTACGTATGTGTGCGTTTTTCAGTTGTCACTGGTCTCCCCGCTGCGCACAGGCGACACATTCCGATTTCAGAGGAGCTCAAAGGAGAAATATTATTTGGAAGAGAGAAAAAAAAAGGCAGGAGAATGGGGCCAATACGTCAGAAAGATAGCAGATGACAGAAAGCAAAGGGAAAAGGCAGAGTCAAAGAGAGTGGCAGATTAGAGGAAGTTACAAGCACATAACTTCCAGAAGGTGGGGGAACTATTCGTACGGAAGTCCCCCCGGTATCCCCATGGGAGTTCGGAATGACAAAACCGAACGTCCCAGATACCAGTTGTAATACTGATTACTTGTGTCAACAAAAAAAAAAAAACAAAAAAAAGAGAAGGTAGGAGTTGACTTGTAAGTAGCACATGTTGGCAGATGGTGGGTGGGTGTGTGGAGGGTGTGTGTAGGGGGGAAGGTAGTGGTTCGTTCACCGCCATCACCTCCATATACGACAGGTGTTGTCCTTGCTCCCTGCACACACACACAGACAGACAAACGCATGCATGCATGCATGAAATCAAATGCATACAGTTCATGCAAATAATAATAATGGGAATTTATATAGCGCTCTTTCTCACATGAGCTCAGTGCGCTTTACATTGATAAGAACATTAAAGGCAAACATATAATGAAGCATTAGAAAGTAAAATAAACACGTGGTGTGATTTTCAGTCTTTGCGCAGAGCCAGACAAGATGATGATTGCACACAACGTTCTCTTACTTCCTCTCTCACACACACACACCACTTTATTTTTTATTTTTTCAATAATAACGGTGTTTCCTTCGTAGTGAAAATTTTGTCGTTGTGTTCCTCCAGAATATGTTTAGTTATCATTTTCTGTCCCTCTCCACCCAACCCCCCTCTCTCTCTCACTAAACAGTAATAATATTATTTCCATCGTAATTGAAAGCACAGCCGACCATCTCATCACCATGTCCCTAAAGCACTTGTTTAAGTCACCACCAGGGTTCGTACAAATCTGTGTAAAAAAAATTCCAGGACATTTCCAGGACCAGTTTACTAAATTTCAAGGACTCAATCTAGCATACCAGTCAATGCCGGTTTTGTTCCCGCCTGTGTTGCTTGTACTTCTGGCCTTGACAATGGCTTTTTACAGCACTCTCGTCCATGCTGGTGATGTCAAAGTTCTTTTTGCACACTGTGCAGCTAGCTTTCAGTTTTGAACTATCTGTTGACGGAGCTAACCAGCTCTGATATTCTTTTTTTTTGCAGCCAAACATCGTTGAAAATGCAGTCTCCATTTTGTTGGAAAACGGAAGTATGGTAAAGGGAAGTAACTTCAGCGGCAGACAACTCGCGCAAATGTCGTCTGCTATGATCGCGATATCGGTATGACCTTAAAAGTTTTTTTGTTTTTTTTTAATTTGAATTTAGTTTTAACCTTCAATTATTTTTTGTGGAGGAGAGATTTTGACTTTGATGGATTGAGATTAAGGATGTGGTCAGACGATTTTGAAAATTCCAGGACTTTTCCAGGAGTCTTGGGGCCTTTGCTGTTTTTCAAGCACTTTTCAAGCCCTGGAAAAGGCCATGTCAATTTTCCAGTACTTTTCAAGGTTTCAAGGGCATGTACAGATCCTGCACCACTCTGTGTGTGTGTTTCTGTCCCTCTCTCTCTCTCCCTCTCTCTCTGTCCCTCTTTCTCTTTCTTATCACTAACCAGTGATAATGGTATTTCCTTCGTAGTTGAAAGCGCAGCTGAAAATCTCGTCGCTGTGTCCCTCAAGCACTTGCTTACAGTTGCCTGTCTCGGGGTCCCAGAGTCGCGCCGTTTTGTCCGCGCTGGCGGTTAGAACTGCCGTGCCTTGGGGGTTGAAGGTGATCTGAAATAACATGAAAATCATCATTATTATCATCCCCATCATCATTCTAACATTTAAGCCGTTTCGTCCATGAGGGCGGTTAGAACCGCCGTGCCTTGGGGGTTGAAGGTGACCTGAAAACAATCGTCATCATTATTATCATATTAGGTATTAGGTACTTTATAGTCACAGAGGCGTCTTTGTGAAAATCGGGTGGCTCCCATCTGGTGAGCCAAATTTCTTAAATATTTTTTTATGCTCGCGATTATTGTGTGACTGATGAGGAAGGGACGATTGGGAACCCTGATGGTGTTTGCTGTGTTTGATTGATGGGGGGGGGGGGGGGGGGGGGGGGGAGAGATAAAGTTGATTCATTATGGTGTTTACTGTGTTTAATTGATGGAGTAAAGGGGTGGATAAAGTTAAAAAAAAAAAAAAAAAAAAAAAAAAAAAAAAAAATCATCAGTCTTCCCCTACCTTGGATATCTCCCCCTCGTGCCCCTCGAACTTGGACATGAGGTTGTGGGTGGTAGCGTTGTAGCACCGCGCCGTGCCGTCGGCGGAAGCGGTCAGCAGATACTGCCCCGTGCAGTCGAAAGCCACGTCCAGGACCTCGTCTTCGTGACCCTTTAAAGTGCCTATGCACCGACCTGACGAACACAGAAAGACACACAGGACCTCGTGACCTTTTAAAGTGCCTATGCACCGACCTGACGAACACAGAAAGACACACAGGACCTCGTCACCTTTTAAAGTGCCTATGCACCGACCTGACGAACACAGAAAAAATGTATATGTTTCTTCTTCTTTCGATCGCTCAGACAGTTTCCTGTAAACTATACAGATGACACACGCGCACACACACATAGTACCTGACGAACTTTCAGACACACACACCTTTCAATGTGCCTATACACACACACAGACACACACACACACACACACACACACACCTGACGACCACCCCCACCCCCACACACCACACACACACCACACTCACTAGAACTGGCAT
This sequence comes from Phymorhynchus buccinoides, assembly GCA_017654935.2. NCBI lineage: Eukaryota > Metazoa > Mollusca > Gastropoda > Neogastropoda > Raphitomidae > Phymorhynchus > Phymorhynchus buccinoides. The sequence goes on along the minus strand of CM065708.1, from coordinate 4,231,947 downwards.
CCGAGAGTTTACAAGTCTTGTTCATGGAACCAGTCGCCAACAAAGATCACACACACACACACACACAGTCACACACACACCACACACAGAGACACACCAGGGCTCCCAGGCCTATGAAGCACTAAAATTCTAAAGGACCCTCTAAAAGAATGTGCAGGGGGTCCCAGGGATGCACTAGAAAAATTCATTTGGGGGTCTTAGCATCTCGCAATGCCACCAGGGGCACTAGAAAAATTCTGTTTTAGCATCAATCTATCCCTCCTCTAGGACCCTCTATGCTGTAAGCGAAGGAGTCCCTGGGACCCCTTGTTTTGCGGGACGATTGGGAGCTCTGACACACACACAGTGACACACACTCACTAGAACTGGCATCCCAGAGTTTACAGGTCTTGTCCATGGAGCCGGTCGCCACCAGAGAGCAGTCGAAGTTGAACTGGGCGCTGCTGATCTCAGCCTTGTGCCCAACCAGGGAGCTGATACGTCTGCACAACACATATGGATGCAACTGCATGGGTGATCCTGGTAAATTAAAAAAATCCTGCAAGGCAGGGGTCCAGGGGCCGCCCAGTTAACAACTTGACTTAGACAATCCTACAAGTATAAAGTTCCTGGTAAAGGCATGTAAACATTTATCTGTAGTCATTTCTTTTATATTCTACACATGAGAGAAACCGACAAAACATTTACAAATAGGAAATTCGCTGCTTCTCAAATTCTCATAATCCGGCAACGCCGGCTCCAGGCAATAAAAAAAATCCTGCATTTCAGGACATCCTGAAAGCAGGAGCATCCATGCAACTGGAGAAAATCGAAAAACAGGCAAGGCAGGGGTCCAGGGGCCGCCCAGTTAACAACTTGATTTAACCCTTTCAACGCTAGCCATTCCTCAGCAAAACAAATCCATCAAACTTACCTGGGTAGAGAAAAAAATCTGTCCGTAATATTGGGGATTCCACTGTGACATATTTAAAGCAAGGCTTATCATTACCTCCTGAAATGAAGAGAACAAGGTCTTTGGATAACTAGCCAGGGTACATCAAGAAACAACAACAGCTAGTTTTGTTGTTCACTCACTGTCCTGAGCGGACGTCCCACAGATTGACGGTGTGGTCGAAGGAGCCGGTCAGAACGATGTTGCCCGTCGAGTTGAACGACAGAGAAATGATCTCCGCTGTGTGGCCCTGCAGAATACAAATCACACCAATTATTCATTGATTCAACACATTAATATTTATAACATTGTGAAAATGATAATGATTTTGAGAATAATGATAATAATGAAGATTATATTTACATATAAATAATGATAATAATGAGGAGGATGATGATTTTTTTTTTCTTTCTTGATTGCTCAGTCTCCCGTCATATGAGCGCAGATGAGTCATGCTGACGTTATGCGCCTGGGAAAGAAATAGCTAGGCCAAGCATGTCCGTCTACGGTCGGGGATGGTGATGATGACTATGATGATAATATTTACTTACCTGTAAACGATGACGATAATGATAACAATGAAGATAACATAGACACTACCTACCTGTATGGGTGCTCCTGGGAAAATTAAAAAAATCCTGCAAGGGGGCGGCCCCGGCGGAGTGCAGGAGCAGCACACACACACACATTTACAGTGAAACCCGTTTAGAACGAATTCCAGGGGAGAGGGCCAATTTACTCGTTGTAAGCATTGCTCGTTCAAACCATTTTATCGATTTTGGCAACCCTGACGAACCTATCAATCGGTCCTCACATCTACTGTGATGTGCGTGCTGGTAAAGTGTGAAAAAGACAGAAAAACGGAAACAACACACTGACCCAACAAAGCATGGTTGTAAGCCCAGTATCCTGTATCCATAGGGGTTTTAATGCCGATTACAAACACTTTAAAACAGTTTATTAACACACGATAACATCAAAAACATAAAATCCACACACGCGCTTTAAGAGAAAGTTAAAATTTCCCGGAAGTCACAAGATCAGAATATATCGGCCAATCAGAATGCCGCTTACATATCGAGGGGTCAGTCAAGATGGCGATGTTGTTGTCAGTGTGTTCTCGTTCTAGCCAGGTAATGGTGCAAGAAAGCTTGACTTTGGGATGGCGGTGTGGTTGTAAGTGCATTCTCGCTCTAACCATGTAGTTTTTGCATAAAAGCTTGACTTTAGGAGTCAATAAATTGTACGTTATATGCAAGTTGCTCGTTGTAGCGAGCTCGTTGTATGCAGAATTATTTAACAAGGAAAAAGAAGGCTTGTGGTCGGGAATTTTGAAACCACTCGTTACACACGGGCTCTTGTTTAAACCGTACTCGTACTAAATGGGTTTCCCTAATCCCTGTACTGCTCTTTTTTCACCCCTCTAGACTAGTACAAGTGCTACGTTCCTTTGAATATAGCAAATGCCCTTTTTATTGTACAAGTGTGCGTGTGTGTGTAAGAAAACCGTTGCTTCTCAAATTCTCATAATCCGGCGACGCCGGCTCTAGGCAATTTAAAGATCCTGCAATTCAGGACATCCTGAAGGAAGGAGTATCCATGTACCTGTAAGGCGACGAGTTCAGTTCCTTTCTCCACGTCCCACAGTCGACAACTGGTGTCCATGCTTCCTGTAGCGATCACCGTGCTGGCTGGGTTGAAACTGAGGCACACCTGTCGACGCACCAAGGGGACATAACTCAGAACAACCAGTGCATAATGCGCAGGTTTCCAATTTTTTTTTTTTTTTTTAAATACAGAATGTTTTCGTTTGTTTATTTTTCTCAAGTAAAACTTGAGCAATGATTACGAATGCAGCAACAACAGATGTGCAAATGAACATATGACTGAGAATCACACACACCTTCAAAAATCATGCAAAATGTGGTGGGAGGGACTTGCAAAGGGAGGTCATTATACTATTTACAAAGGGCAATGTCTCAGAGAAGTAGGTCTTAAAAGGGAGGGAGTCTTATAATGGGGGGTCTTACAAGGGAGGTAATTTCAATACTTACAAAGAAGGGCAATGTCTCAGAGAAGTAGGTCTTAAAAGGGAGGGAGTCTTATAATGGGGGGTCTTACAAGGGAGGTAATTTTAATACTTACAAGGGCAATGTCTCAGAGAAGTAGGACTTAAAAGGGAGGGAGTCTTATATAAATGGGGTGTCTTATAAGGGAGGTAATTTCAATACTTACAAAGAAGGGCAATGCCTCAGAGAAGTAGGTCTTAAAAGGGAGGGAGTCTTATAATGGGGGTCTTATAAGGGAGGTAATTCTAATACTTACAAAGAAGGGCAATGCCTCAGAGAAGTAGGTCTTATGTGGGAGGGAGTCTTCTAATGGGGGTCTAATAAGGGAGGTTCCGCTGTATTCAGAACAATAATGCAATGTTCTCACGATTTCCGCGGTGTGCCCCCTCAAGGTGTGGTAGCATTTTCCGTCCTTGGCGTTCCACAGCTTGCAGGTTTTGTCGAACGATCCTGTGATGACCTTGTCCCTGCAACACCGTAAACCGTAACAACATGGGTGCAACTACACAAAATGAAAAACCCCTGAAAGGCCGGGGGGTCCAGGGGTAATGTCTCCCTACAGCTGAAGCAAAAATTGATTTATGAAGGTATTTTAGTTCGCTTTTTCCACAATTTATACAAATGCTTATTTTAAAGTGTTTGAAAAACACAGTAGACACACAAAGATCTTGTTTGACAAATTTTAAATAAAATTCCTTTTCCGTTAAAATTCAAAAACAGGAAATCCTTGTATAACAGGAAAAGTTGCATCCATGTAATAATCCCAAAATCTTTTTTTCGTGTTGTCATCTGAACAACACAATCAATATTCAGAGTATCTGAACACGTTTAAAGTTGGCTTTTTATGCCCTGTAAGTGTGACAATATTTTTTTGTACGATACACACACACACACACTCTCTCTCTCACACATATACACACACACTCTCTCTCACCAAAGGGGTTGTTAAATGCAATGGCATGTACACCACATTCTTCTAACGACATTCTTCTAATGGACGAAGTTCTCCCACAGAATCTATGTCCATCTCTCTCTCTCTCTGTGACTAACTTTCTGTCTCTCTCACACACACACACACACACACACACTCTTTATCTCTCTGTGTCCATTACCTCTCTCACATAAACACACTCTCTCTCACTCTCTGTCTCTCTCTCTTCTCTCACACACAAACACACTTTCCCTCTCTCACCCAAAGGGGTTGTTGAAAGCGATGGCGTAAACCACATTGCGATGTCTCTCCAGCATAATGTAACTTCTCTACAAAAGCCGTGAACATCTCTGTCTCTCTCTCACACACACACACACAGTCTCTCTCTCTCCCAAAGGGGTTGTTGAAAGCGATGGCACAAACAACATTGCGATGTCTCTCCGCATATGTAACTTCTCTGCAGAAGCAGTGAGCATCTCTCTCTGTCTCTCTTCCTCACACACACAAACACACACTCTCTATCTGTCTCTCACACACACACACAGTGTCCTTCCAATGTATGAAGTTCCTTCACAGAAGTATGCGTCTCTCTCTCTCTCTCTCTCTCTCACACACACACTCGCTCCCTCTCTCACCCAAAGGGGTTGTTGAAAGCGATGGCGTACACCACATTGCGGTGTCCCTCCACCATAATTATGTAACTTCTCTGCAGAAGCAGTGAGCATCTCTATCTGTTTCTCTTCCACACACACAAACACACATTCTCAATCTGTCTCTCTCTCTCACACACACACATACACACAGTGTCCTTCCAATGCATGAAGGTCCTCCACAGAAGTATGCATCTCTCTCTCTCTCTCTCTCTCTCTCTCAGCTCTCTCTCTCACACACACACACACACTCCCTCCCTGTCTCACCCAAAGGGGTTGTTGAATGCTATGGCGTACACCACATTGCGGTGCCCCTCCAGGGTGTGAAGTTCCTCCGCAGACGCTGTGTCCCAGATCTTGCAGGTCCGGTCGTAACTCCCCGTGATAAAGCTGGGAGATAGAGAGAGAGAGAGAGAGAGAAAAAGAAAAAAAAATTCCTTTGAGGTCAAAGTTCAAGGTCAACAGGGTTATAATTATTTTCTTCTAATATATTCGGGACCTTCTATATTCTCGGGGATACCCTACCGCACAAAATAGGAAAATATTCTATCCAACATAAAGCCCGGACAAACTATAGGGAAGTTCTCTTTGTTTCAACGGGTGATCAGCGAGTGGAACTGCCTTCCATTTGAGGTTGTAACGTCACCCTCAATGGAAGGCTTCAAATCCGGAATATAATTGCCCCCCCCTCTCCCCCACCCTTCTCCCTCCACCTGCTACACCCCCATCCATCTTTTCCTGTAATGTAGTCCACGATCCCCACTAAAAGCCTTCTGCTCCCCCCCCCCCCCCCTCCCAAGTCCTCCGCCCAAACCGTCTTCACTGAACGAACCCCACTGACACTGAAAACCGCTAAACTGGAGTCCCCCAGTTTCTGCCACAACAGAACCATAATTATGTGTCTGTGTGTGTGATGCTCCCCCCCCCCCCCCCCCCCCCCCTCTTTCCCACCCCCTTTCCCACCCTCTCCCCCTTCTTCATCTTCTTCTTTTGCCTTGTTTTTGTTTTTTTGTTTTGTGTGTGTGTGTGTGTGTGTGTGTGTGTGTGTGTGTGTGTGTGTGTGTGTGTGTGTGTGTGTGTGTGTGTGTGTGTGTGCGTGTGCGTGCGTATGTGTGTGTGTGAATGGGAATGTGTGTGGTGTTTATTTCTTTGTAAAGCGCCATGAATAGAATATTCCAGATATGTGCGCTCTATAAGTGCCGCCAATTATTATTATATTATTACTAACCATCAACAAGATGATGGCTGTTGTTTTGTGAAAGAAGAGGAAGAAGAACAGACAGACAGACAGACATAGACTATAGTGGGGGTCAGAGCAAGTTATATTGTGACTGGCCTGTCACTCTCTTGCCGTGGTGGGGGTGGGGGTGCTCACGTGTACAGACACCTTAGGGTGTTCGCATTTATTGCATTTTATTGTGTTTTTGTTTTTTTGTATTGATCGATTGCAAGACAAATGTCCTTGTTTTAATGAGATTGGGACAATAAATGATTGATTGATTGATCGAGAGTAGGTATGGGAGAGGGTGAGATGGAAAAAGGGGAAAGAGGATAGGGGTGGGGGGGGGGGGGGGGAGACAGAGATTGAGACAGACACAGAAAGCGAAAAAGAAAGGAGAGAAACAAAGACAGAGAGAGAACAGAAAAGGGACAAAAAGAATGAAAGGAGAGAGAGAGAGAGAGAGAGAGAGAGAGAGAGAGAGAGAGAGAGAGAGAGAGAGAGAGAGAGAGAGAGAGAGAGAGAGAGAGAGAGAGAGGAGAGAGAGAGAGAGAGAGAGAGAGAGAGAGAGAGAGAGAGAGAGAGAGAGAGAGCAAAAGAGAAAGTGATGGCCAGAGATTGAAAGAGAGAGAGAGAAGAGGGATGGGGGAGAGGGGGGGGAGGAGGTAGAGATACAGACAAAAGAGAGATGGCCAGATACTGAGAGAGAGGCAAGCAAGATAGTGAGAGGGCTGGTACAGAAAAAAGAACATCAAAAAGTGAGGCAGAGAGAGAGAGTGAGTGAGAGGTAGAGTAAAAGAGAACATCAGAAAGTGAGAGAGAGAGAGAGAGAGAGAGAGAGAGAGAGAGAGAGAGAGAGAGAGAGAGAGAGAGAGAGTAAAAGAGGGCGAGAAAGAGAGAGAAGGGGAGCGAGAAAGCTAAAATTGTCAAGGCTACATCAAGAAAGCAGCAAAATTAAAAAAACATTTTAATTTACAGTGTTTGTGAGTGCCTGTGTGTAAAGTTTGGTTCCATGCAAAGCATGCACGCACATATGCGCATGCACACACACAACTGATGCATGTGTATGAGTATGTGCATGTTCGTGCGTGTACAAGCGTGCATGAAAAAATCTGTCAACCAAAAACATTATTCTATGAATTTCTACACAAACAGTGCGGACACAAAAGTAGTAGTAGTGATTAGGGCTTGATATGGGCATCGCGGCCCTTGTATGCCTTATCATTCTACTTAAATCTTTATTTTTTAATTTGTTTTAAAATTTTATTTGTATTGGTGGTTTGCAAATTTTCCTATGCTACAAATAAAGAAATAGGAATGGCCAATATTTTTTATTCGTCAAATTCCTTATAACTTTTTTTTCATAAATGGTTTCTTTATCCAGAAGATTTTTAAACATATTAGTGCTTGGTGCAAACATAATGTTAGATGGTAAAGAATTCCAAAATTGAACAACTCTGTTAGAAAACGAAAGTTTTTGATTAAGCAGAAAAGAGTTATAACAACAAACCGAAAATGTTAATCCAAACTCAAATCAAAGCGAGGAACGGAAAGAGGGAAAATGCTAGACAGTACTTCATAAATGTTTGTCCCCTGTCGAGATAGCAGGGGGGGTGGGTGAGGGTGCTCTTTAGTACAAATAGTTCCCCCACCTTCTGGAAGCTCTGTGCTTGTAACTTCCTCTAATCTGTCACTCTCTTTGACTCTGCCTTTTCCCTTCGCTTACTGTCATCTACTATCTTTCTGTCTTACTTACTGGTCCATTCTCCTGCCTTTTTTCGAGACACTCTTACAAAGAATTTCTCCAGCCTGCCGAAAACGGACATGCTGGGCCTATTTCTTAGTTTGGCGCATAACGGCAGCATGACGCATCTGCGCTCACAATTGACAGCAAACTGTCCCGATTAATAAGAAGAATATCTATTTGGATGGGTTATCTTCTTCTTCTTCTTCTTCGATCGCTCAGACAGTTTCCCGTCATATAAGCGCAGATGCATCATGCTGCCGTTACGCGCCTAGATAAGAAGTAGTTAGGCCCAGCATGTCCGACTTCGGCTGAAGAAAATCTTTGTAAGAGTTCTTAGAAAAAAGGCAGGAGAATGGACCAGTAAGGCAGAAACATAGTACCGTATTTTACGGACTACAAGGAAATACTTTTTTCCCAGACTGAGACCCCTGCGCCTTATAATGCGACTACTAAAATAGTAAGAAAACATAACAGAATCTGAGTTTTGTGCAAAATTTGGGGGGTGCGCCTTATAATCAGGTGCGCCTTATAGTCCCGAAAAATACGGTAGATGACAGTAAGCAAAAGGAAAAGGCAGAGTCAAAGAGAGTGACAGATTAGAGGAAGTTACAAGCACAGAACTTCCAGAAGGATTATTTGTACGGGGGGGGGGGGGGGGGGGGGAGGATGGGTTATCTCACCTTGATCCCGATTTGTTGAAAGCCACGTTGGTGAGAGGGAGAATGTGAGCTCTGAGCACCTGAAAACACCACACCACACGGGTGAAAAAAGAAAGAGGGAAGAAATCAGAATGAGCAGTATCGTAAACGGGAGGGAAAATACCCAGCCTTCCCCTACTCTCTTGTCTCCTTTCTCACTTGCCTTTTTCTGAAGCGGGTCCACATATGCTGGTCGGCGACTCAAGTCGTGACCTGGGAATTAGCAGCTGGAAGAAAATTTGGCAAAGCCGTAGTTTAAACAACCTCCCCCGGCATGTTAACGACTCTCAATCTCAAAGTGTGGTTCTTTCAGTTTCATGACAACGACCCTTTGCTGATCCTAACCCTATACTCTTTTCCATAGAACGGCAGAAAATTGCTAGTCGGTGAACATTTTCAAATTTACAACTCTGTCTCAAAGTATGGTTCTTTCAACGAATGAAACAGTCAGGCCAAGAGTGGAGTTAACGAAATTGAACAAAGGGGGAAAACTCTCTTTCTAATTAACTCCCCCTCCGCCAAAGTTGATTACGATACCAATCATTTAGCAATGCCTGGATCAGAGCCAAAGTGTCATGGTTCTTACAGTTTCATGACAACGACCCTTCGCTGATCCTAAACCCTATCCATTTTTCCCGAAAACGGCAGAAAATTGCTAGTCGGTGAAAATTTTCAATGCAAAAATTTGATAGGGGGGATGTGTGTGTCTAAACTACACCATTGCCCAAAATGTTTGTGACGACAGGTTAGCAGTGAGTGATGAAAGTACCAAACTCAGGCATCAGAATTGTCGGAGGTCCAATCCCCTGAAAACCCTCGGAAAAAAACGACTTGCCATACAAGGGTCCGTATCAAAAGAAGAAACTTGCCATACAAGGGTCCATATCAAAAGAAGAAAAAAACTTGCCATAAAAGGGTCCGTATCGAGAATCCAGAGACTCGAGAAACATTACTGAATTTACTGAACTGGGGGGGAGGGGGGCAAAGTACAAGATTGCCCTTTTCCCGTTTTTTTTTTTTTTTTAAGAAGCAAATTCTCTAACAAGAAATTGTTAATCTTCTGAAATTTGCCTCCAAAAAGTCCTCCGAGAAATTCTGATGCCTTGCGGAAACCATAGAGTGCACACACATAAAAAAAATACATGTCTAGTCAGCGTCACCCTAGAGTCGCGATACCTGCGTTGCAAAAAAACAACGTCCCAGGATCCTTTTGCGATGGAAAGAGAGAGAGAGAGAGCTTTTGACTGCTTTGCGCGGCGAGCGACTCAGGGCTGAGCGTTGATTAGTATGTGTGTGTGTGTGTGTGAGATCACGCCAGGGGGCAGGCGACCACCTCCCCTCTCACCTGTTTCCTGACTTGTTGGTCGACACGTTTGTCAGAGGAAGGATGTGCGCGCGCAGGGCCTGCAAAGAGTTACCATGGCAACGACTGTAACAACGACATCACCATCGGTCTCCGTGAAGTCCTGCTGACATCGTCGCTGCTGTTGATTATTAATCTTCTGCGTTCCCAGGCCATAAGGCCATGATGGATAAGGTAAGCGTGTGTCCGGTTTTCAGTTTTCACTGGTCTCCCCGCTAGCGTACAGCCAACACATTCCAATTTCGGAGGAACTCAAAGATTGGGAGATGTTTATTGGGGGAAAAAGGCAGGAGAATGCGGCCAATAAGTCAGAAAGATAGTAGATGATAGAAAGCAAAGGGAAAAGGCAGAGTCAAAGAGAGTGAAAGAAAAGAGGAAGTTACAAGCACAGAACTTCCAGAAGGTGGGGGAACTATTTTTACGAAAGACCCCCGGTATCCCCACGAGGTGGGGAGGTTGATTATGATGATGATGATACAACGGGTCCATTTAAATACAACTTTAAGAAAACAAATTCTGTTCACTTTTTTTCTTCTTACAATTTCATTCTATTTTATGGATACATCATTTTGTATGGATCTACACACTTTGAACATCACAACGTCAACAGAACCTTTTCACAGGACGCATTAGTAATCAATGTCGCTAAATCAGGAATCCGTCAACATATTATTCTGATCGCTTCTCTGCCTTTTGGCTAAGACAGTGATTCAGGAATATAAATTTTTGTTTATACCCTGGTTGGTTTGTTCAGCCCGTCGTACATGGCGAAAGCCGATACGCGACGTTAAACTGAACTTCCATCAGGAATCCGAATCACGAACTGACTTCAATTTCCCGGCAAATGCCCTTCTATTTGTCACTTGCAAAGCCATGGGTATAACGAACAAAAAATCCTTTTGAAATAACGAACACCCGCTTTTTACGAACACATGTTCTACGCCCCAGGCTAATTTTATTTACTTGGAAAAATAGCCTATAACGAACTCAGCCTGTGCGATGCGCTGCAAAAACCTAGGCCTTCAAACTCCAAGCTAGAACGTGTTGTCAAGAAGAAGGAAGTTGGAAAATATGAACTGCGCATGCGTGAACTCATTTAGATTCACACTGGGTCGTCTGCTAGGCCTAGGCTTCCTACAGATCATTCGGTTTCTCAAGGTCGCTTTACAATTCGCACTCAAAATAAAGATAGAAAAGTTCGTGAAAGCCTATAACAAACTAAATTTGTGTGATGTGTTGTCACTTAATGGACAAACTTGTTGAAAAGTGTGCCAAAACAGATCAGCGTCAGAGAACACTGCTGAACTTCTTCAAGCCTTGTACATCCCGTGATTAAGACAGACGATCCAAACTGGTCAAGTTTATGTTTTCGGTTATCATTGGTGAGTGTTTGAACTGTTTTTGTTTTCAACATACATTGTACATGTACATGTATAAAGAAATCCTGATACAACAAACTGAGTTTTAACGTTCCCTTAAAATTCGTTTTACCCGGACTCCACTGTATAAAAATAGTCCATTTTGACTCCAAGGGCTCTAAAACCAAAGTGTGTAAAATCTTCTGTTTTGGTTACATTGTGATGTGTCACATTTTTCATGTTCCCCCTGGTGTGATCCTCATGTATGTGTACACAGCCTAAAACACAAATCATACATACAAACACATTCTAAACATATATATGTACAAAAGATAGTGACTACTAACCTTGAACAGGTAGAAATGGTGCTCCTCTTTTTGGCTGATTTTCTCCTGCAAACCTACGAAGAGTTAGGGAACTTTTTGCTCATTTAAAGACACACTGACGCACCACGATTAAGTCCCTTGTTTTTTACTGGGTAGCTGTGACCCACATACATATGTCCCCAACTTTAAATTGAGGCTGCTCTTTAAAATGATCTTTCGTTTTGAATTTGGGGGCATTAGTATGGGAGTCAAACCTGGTCAAAACAAGATTTCTTACCAGCTATAAGAGAGAAAGCGCGTGAAACCCGTGATTTTGACACATGATCTGGTGGGTCTTTAATAGCAACATGATAAATATTACAGCATCCGTCTCTCCCTGTGTGTGTCTCTCTCTCTCTCTCTTCTCCTTCTGCTGCGTTCCCGGGCCATAAGGCCACAATGGGTACGCATGTGTCCGTTTTCCAGTTTTCACTGGTCTCCTTGCTGCATTCAGCCGGCACATTCCGATTTTGGAGGAGCTCAAAGGAGAAAACTATATCAGTATATGGAAGATTTTTTGGGGGGAATAAAAAAGTCAGGAGAATGGGCCAAAAAGTCAGAAAGATGGTGGATGACACAAAGCAAGGAAAAAGGCAGAGTCAAAGAGAGAGACAGATTAGAGGAAGTTAAAATCACAGAACTTCCAGAAAGTGGGGGAACTATTTGTACGGAAGACCCCCCCCCGGTATCCCACGGGGGGGACTCTCTCTAGAAACAAGGATACATTGGACAAGCTTCTTTTTTTTTTTAGGCCATCAGAAGGTAACCACCCGAGGAGACACTGCACTGCTGCTGAGTCACTTCGGTGGAGTTCAGCGGCAGGACACCACTTACTAAGCCCCCTACTGATGACAATAATGTCTTAGTCGCGGAGCCAGCGTGTGTGAGTTGGACAAGCCTTTGGGCTTTTTGGGCTTTTCTACATACTATGTCTCTGTCTTGCTGTGTTGTTTTGTTCATTGTTTTATCGCTGCAGAAAGAATTTCCTGTAAAATGGACTATAACAATATTGATTGATTGATTGAAGCTTCTTGACCTACTCCTTCTTGGACTGAGTGATCAATTATTCCATTAAACATACACCCCTCTCCCTCTCTCTCTGTGTGTATACATCATTACATGTGTGTGTGTGCGTGTGTCTCTGTGTTTTTCTCTCTCTCACATTGCATCATCTAGACAGTATGCCTCAGGGCTCCAAATCGTCCCGCAAAACAAGGGGTCCCAAGACTCCTTCACTTACAGCATAGAGGGTCCTAGAGGCGGGATAGAGGGTCACAGTGGCAAATGTTGCGAACGCTAAAAAAATTTTTTCAAGTACATCCCTGGGACCCCCTGCACATTCTTTCAGAGGGTCCTTTAGAATGTTAGTACTTCATAGACCCCTAAATGGGGGTCCCTGGGAGTCCTGTGTCTTCATAAGGATGCTGTTTCTTAAGTTAGAGTTGTCTAGTATATATGTCATGCTTGATATTTTTCGTTCCTTGACCTCGTTTTTAGGGGCTAGTGGCCTACGGAAATAAATCATTGTTCATAACATCGCTCTCTCTGTTTCCTTCAATAAAGGATACGTTGTACAAGCTTCTTGACCTGCTCTTTCTTGGACTGAGTGATCAGCTGTTCCTTCACCGCTATCTCCTCCACCACGAGGTCGGTGTCCGTCCTGGAAAAGTAGACAACGAAACAGACCATGCTTAACTCTTTCCGTGGTAACCTGGGATCAATATTTTGAGCTAAAAAGACTTCTTGGCATAAAAGTGATTAAAGTGGGACCACAAAATTATTGCGAGTTATTCAGTCTTTTTTAGTTATACATGTATCCGTTTTTGAGTTAGCTGGATTTGACCGTACATGGTACACGCACACATTGACACAAACAAACAAACACACTGTATACACACACACACACACACCAGGGCTCCCAATCGTCCCACAAAACAAGGGGCCCCAGGGACTCCTTCACTTACAGAATAGAGGGTCCTAGAGGCGGAATAGAGGGTCCCAGTAACATAGCGAATGCTAACAAGAATTTTTCTAGTGCATCCCTAGGACCCCTTGCACATTCTTTTAGAGGGTCCTTTAGATTTTTAGTGCTTCATAGACCCCCAAATGGGGGTCGCTGGGAGCCTTGCATACACACACACACACAGCATAAGACATAGACAGCTCTAGATCGAAAGACAGAACTTTAGAGAGACAGAGAGACAGGCAGATTCGCATTCATAATCAATCATTCAAAGCTTTAACCCTTTCACCGCCAATGTCACATTTATGCACCACAATGGTTTTAATGCCCATGTCACCTAAAGGCATCAAATCAGGCCTTTTTATCTGAAGACCCTAGTATTATTTTCTTAATTTTGGGAGGTAAGGATAGGCCTAATGTTATGCATGTCATGGAGGAATTCCCAAGATTGCAAATATTTTGTTTGAACTCTACCCAGTGAAGTTTAATTACTTTAATGGGGGGTTTTTGTGCTGAAAAACAGCTGGTGGCGAAAGGGTTAATGCTATTTTTTGGCTCAAAAAATGACTGGCGGCAAAAGGGTTAACCCTTTCAACGCCACACATTTTTCAGCCAAAACTTTCCATTAAACTTATCTGGGCATAGAAAAGATTTCATTTGCAAAATTAGGGATTCCTCTGTGACATGCATAAAATAGGGCCTATCCTTACCTCCCAAAATTAAAAGCATATGGTAATTGGGTAACAGACCCTCATTTGATGCCTGTCACTGACATGCGTGTTAAATCATTGTGGTGCCAAGAGGCGACACTGGCGATGAGAGGGTTAATGTGACTCACTCTTGGCGAAGGTCTAGCAGATCAATGGACTTGGTCTTCAGCAGTCCTCCTTGTTCGTACTCCAGGATGATACCTGTAATGAAAACGGCAAACAATAAACGTTGCATTGCTCAACAGAAATAGTTTATCAGTATTTGGTAGCTCTTACTTTCATTGACAACTTTGGCCAATCATCAATTCTAACGAAGCATATTGGTATTGGTACAGGGTTTGCACAGATTTTTCATACCAAAATTCGGTAAAGGTAAAGATGCACCCCCCCCCCCCCCCCCCTTCCTCCATTTCTCGGTTGTTTCCAGTTTTTCAGTCTTGGCTTTCTTAGTAATCTTACTGCAGATTGAGTACTTCATCCTCTATCCTTTGCTATATTTAACACAAATTTTCATCCATTTACATAATTGAACACATGCATTCAATAATAGTAGAAAAAAAAGGCAAGACAGAAAAACGCAATGAACCAGGACTGTGACAAATGCTCCGCGGCTGTTGTGTGTACTGCACTACATAGGGGATGGGGTGGGGGGGGTGGGGGGTCGTCCTATTAAATAATGGCCTTTATCATGACAGCGATTAATTACTTTATCATGACATCGATTAATTATTCCACAAAGATAATTAGCTGAAAAGGTTCATAAAATACAGCTTAATGTTTGGTAAGAAAGGCAAGTGTGAAAATGCGGGAAGAGCTGAGAAATGTGGGGGGGGGGGGGAGGCATCTTGAACTTTACCCAAATTCACAAACTTTCAAAGAACTTTTCTTGGTAAAGGTCAAGATGTGCCACCCCCCCTACATTTCTCGATTAATTGTATTTTTCCGTTATTGCCTTTCTTACCATACATAAAGCTGTATTTTAGGAATATTTTCACCAAATTATCTTTTTGGAATACTACCCCCCACCCTATAAGACGGAAAAACGCAACGAACCACAACTGTGACAAATCGCGGTGTACTGCAGTACATAGTGAGGGGTAGGGTTAGGTTTAGGGCTAGGGCTAGGGTTAGTATTCCAAAAAGGTTATTAGCTAAAAATGTTCCTAAAATACAGCTTTATGTATGGTAAGAAAGGCAAAAACGGAAAAATATAATTAACCGAGAAATTCAGGGGGGGTGGCACATCTTTACCTTTACCCTTTTCTTTCATAGGGTTCGTACAGATTTTTCATACCCAAATTCACAAACTTTCAAAGACCTTTTCTTTTATTGGTTATTACAGGGTTCGTACCGATTTTTCATACCCAAATTCACAAACTTTCAAAGAGCTTTTCAAAGACCCTTTATCCTATTTTCAAAGACCTCTCACGATTTCTTGTACTAAGTGTAGAACGCCTGTTCTTCGTCAGCAGCAAGCTTTCGCAGCCAACTTCTTGTACTCAGCCTTTTCAAACCACTTCTCGTTGAAATTTATGGCAGCTGCCTGGCATTTTCAACTTCTTTTGCTTCGATCACGGTCACTCAAGTAGCACCAGAGTAGCCAAAAGACCCGGATGTAGCGAAGGGAACTAACTCTTGACAAATCAAGGAAGTCTGCTGGACAGAACTAGATTGTCGAAACGCGTACATCAGGAAAAAATAAGCAAAATGAAATTGCTTCTTTATTAATTCTGGAAGACAACTAAAAACATTTTACAGCATCAATGACTTTTGTTTAGGGGAGACGAAGATGCCTCAATAAAATTCACAACAAATTAAAACAAAGTCGAAATTGAAACCCAAAATAAAAGGTTTACTTTAACAACAAAAAACAGAGCAAAAATCACTTAACCCTTTCGCCACCAAAGTCACATTTTAGCACCACAGTGATTTAACACCTATGTCACTAAAAGGCATCAAATTGGGGTCTATTATCCAAAGACCCTGTTGTCTTAGTTTTGGGAAGTAAGGATAGACCTTGTTTTATATTATCACAGAAGAATCCACAATACTGCAGATAAATTTTGTTTTCTACCCAGGTAAATTTAATGGACATTTTTGGTTGAAATGTGGCTGGCGGTGAAAGGGTTAAATCAGGGGGAACTGCGTCTAGCTTCTTATCTGACTTTTTTTTAGGCGTCAATTACTTTTTCACAAACCATTTCACAATTTTCAGTCTACCAAAGCCAATTATCAAAGACTTTCAAAGACTTGAAAATGGCATTCCATTTCTCTAAGACTTTCAAAGACTGTATGAACCATGTGGTATTAGCAGAGGGGAACTCAGTAAGGCCTTAGAAGTTAGAGTGTAAGGGCTGGTGTGGCCTTCTCAAGATGGATTTGTTCTCAACATGTCTGCACATGTGCGAAATCGATCATGACGTGGTCACCAAATTTGATCTTTTGTGTATTCGCAGGGCTCCCAATCGTCCTGCAAAACAAGGGGTCCCAGGGGACTCCTTCACTTATAGCATAGAGGGTCCTAGAGGCGGGATAGAGGGTCCCAGTGGCATTGTGAATGTTAAAAATAATTCTTCTAGTGCATCCCTGGGATCCTCTGCACATTCTTTTAGAGTGTCCTTTAGAATTTTTGTGCATGTCCCTGGGAGCCCTGATTCGACAATAAATTGACCCTAAACCTATCCCTAAACCTAGTACTATCCCTAACTCTTCGCACATGCGCAGACATGTTGAGAACAAATCCATTTTGAGAATGCCACACCGGAACACTTCCTTCCTTCTTCTGTCTGAGTGACCACAGTCACATTCAACTATTTTGTCACTTAAAACAGGGGGATCTGCGGAAGAAGCGCCTCAGGGGATTTAGACAAAAAAAGAAAAACCTAATCTATGTGACCCAACCAGTCAGGGCCCGTTCAGCGGACACTCGGGGTGATACTGTGTCTGGTTTCTTATCTGAAGACCCTCTGTCACCTGGCGCTCCATGATAGTTTCTTTTAACTTCATTTATAGTCACAGACTCATCTCTGTTAAATTCGGGTTGCTCCCACCTGGAGTGTCGCAGCCAGTGCTGCACCACCCTTTCTTTTGGCAATGCATTTGTGTGCGTGTGTGTCACTGTGGGACTGATGGGGAAGAGGGAGCCCTGGGTTCAATTTTGACCCAATCACGGGCCAATGACAACTTTTTCGCAGCCACTGCGTTCTTTAACGAGCTCAGTGTTTCCGGCCCTATTAATATCATCTGTGGCCCTATTAATATCATCAACATCAAGATCACCAAGAACTCTCTTCAACTGTGATTGTGAAGTAGCATTTTGCCTCAATTCAATTGGCTAGGTTTGGCATTGTTTCTGGATCTTGATCTTGATAAGATACGTTAGCAGTATCCAATTATGGATGCAGAAACAAAAGATTAAAAGATTGAGATAGAAGACCGAGAACATGAGGGAGATAGCTAAACTGCAACCTTTGCAAAAATCTGATTCTCATTTCAATTTCACTGTGTTGTGACTTGTGCCCACATTTTCTGGCATTCTCCAAGCTCAACCCGTTATTCCTTCAAAAATATAAACTTCATGTCACAAAAACAAAGCTAGGAGAGCAGATCTTCATAACGAAAAACGCTCCTGTTCATTAAATAACAAAAGTTTCAAACCTGGAGGATAATATCGCAACAAGAATCGTTTCAGCTTCATTTTGTGTGTTCGGTTTCTACGAGAATCTAAGATGGCGTGTGGTTCAAAGGGCGGTAACGCTTATCAGAAAAACGAGATTCAGGAACAGATAATTTGTTAGCCCCGTGAAGACAGGCTCTTGAGATAAGAATAATAATTATACAACTAAAATTATGGAAAATAATGTTTGGATGCAGTCTACATTGGGATTTATTATTAACAGAATGTTTTTATTTTAAATAAATGAAGGCATCTGCATGAGTGTCTTTTTTTTTTGTATGTGAGGAAGTGTGCGTGTGTGTGCTCACATGTGTGTGCGCATGCACATGCTTGCACACACCCTGGCTGTGCAATGATAATGTGATGGGCATGAACAATTCAGTACATTTGACATTTGATACTGTACCGCATAAAAGATTAATTATTAAATTACAATATTACGGAATAACAGGTAAAGTTTTAGCATGGATTGAAGATTTTTTAAAAGAAAGACAACAAACTGTAAGGGTGGGAAATGCATACTCTCAAAAAACAAATGTGTTAAGTGGAATACCTCAAGGGAGCATTCTTGGCCCAGTTCTTTTTACAATTTTTATAAATGACTTACCTGAAGAAATAAAAAGCTATTGTAAAATTTTTGCAGATGATACGAAAATGTATAATATAACGAAAAATCAAGATGTATTACAAAAAGAGTTAGATTCATTGGTTAGGTGGTCAGAAACATGGTGTCTGTTTTTTAATGCTTCAAATTGTAAAATCATGCATTTGGGAAAAAGTAATCCACGCACAGACTACAAAATGCATAACAATGGTGTAGAAAACGTTATTATGAAATGCTCTGAGGAAAAGGACTTGGGAGTAATATTTGATGATAAACTGAAATTTGATGAACACATTCACAGTGCTGTAAGTAAAGCTAATCAGAAAATTGGTATAATTAAACGAACGTTTTCTTTCTTGGACAAGGACATTTTTTTATGCTTGTACAAAGGTTTAGTAAGACCTCATTTAGAATATGGAAATTGTATTTGGTATCCAGGTTTAAAGAGACAGTCAGCTTTGATAGAAAAAGTACAGAGACGAGCAACTAAGTTAGTACAAGGTCTTCAAAATGTTTCTTATTCAGACAGGTTGAAAGAATTAAATTTACCTACATTAAAGGCAAGGAGAATTAGGGGAGACCTAATTCAAACTTATAAAATATTTAATAGTGTAGATGACCTAAATGTACATGACTTATTCACAATATCAGATTATGACAAAACAAGGAACAGTACGGACAAAATATTTATTCAACATTGCAGGACTAATAACAGAACATTTTATTTTACTAACAGAGTTGCACCTGTGTGGAATAAATTACCACCTAACATGAAAAGAGTACAAAATACTAACATTTTTAAAAAACCTTCTCGACGAATGGAATGACTATAAGGCAGTTATGTATGATTACGATGAATAATATTAACAAAAACTGTGTGTGCGACAGACCGAGACAAACAACTAAATAAAATAAAAGATGGGACAGGAAAGCCGTACGGCTATGTTTTGAGTCCCTAAATCCTAATCCTAATCCTATGGCTTCCGCACACATACTCTCACTATGGAAGCATGTGCGCACACACACACACACACACACACACACATAATGTACACACGCATGTGCACAACACACATATACATATGCACACACACATATGCACACTTACGCATGTGTGCATGCACACATACACTCAGAAAACGCACATAAATGAAATAAAAACACACAGTCATGCTCTCTCTCTCAAACACACACGAAAAAATCACAATGAAAAAAGTCATGCTCTTTATTCAAGAATATTGCACATACAGATTATACACTGATTCATAAAAAATAAACAATCAAACAAACAAAAGGAAGAACACAAACGTCCAAGAAAAACAAACAAACAAACAAATAAACAAAGGCAGTATGTGAATACTTTTTTTTGCGATTATATTTGCACATCATTTATCGTCATCAAATAAAAAACCAAAGGTATAAACAAAACACTCCTTTGTCATTTTGTTGTGTGTCTACAAATAAAAAGCACCATAAAAACACAATATTATTAACCATAGTGACTAAATGATATTTCAACCAATCCAAACGATTTTTAGATCTTCTCGGATCCATTGTTTCGTTTTCAAAATTCCTTTCACAAAAGATTCGACATCTCTTATTCTAGTACAGGATTGTTCACTGACATATTGGTGGGTATACAGCTGTATTAGACGATAGTATTAACACACACCAAATGAATGATATAAATAGTATTGTTGGATAATACAGGATAGGTCAACGCTCGCTCTCTCTCTCTTTCACCACACACATACGCATGCACACACACACAGATACATGCCTGCACACACACACATGCTCGCACAGACACACACACACATGCTCGCACAGACACACACACACATGCTCGCACAGACACACACACACATGCTCGCACAAACACACACACACATGCTCGCACAGACACACACACACATGCTCGCACAAACACACACACACATGCTCGCACAAACACACACACACATGCTCGCACAGACACACACACACATGCTCGCACAGACACACACACACATGCTCGCACAGACACACACACACATGCTCGCACAAACACACACACACATGCTCGCACAAACACACACACACATGCTCGCACACACACACACACACACATGCTCGCACAAACACACACACACATGCTCGCACAGACACACACACACATGCTTGCTCGCACAAAACACACACACACATGCTCGCACAGACACACACACACATGCTCGCACAAACACACACACACATGCTCGCACAAACACACACACACATGCTCGCACAGACACACACACACATGCTCGCACAGACACACACACACATGCTCGCACAAACACACACACACATGCTCGCACAAACACACACACACATGCTCGCACAGACACACACACACATGCTCGCACAGACACACACACACATGCTCGCACAAACACACACACACATGCTCGCACAAACACACACACACATGCTCGCACAACACACACACACACATGCTCGCACAGACACACACACACATGCTCGCACAGACACACACACACATGCTCGCACAGCACACACACACACACATGCTCGCACAAACACACACACACATGCTCGCACAGACACACACACACATGCTCGCACAAACACACACACACATGCTCGCACAAACACACACACACATGCTCGCACAGACACACACACACATGCTCGCACAGACACACACACACATGCTCGCACAGACACACACACACATGCTCGCCCATTCACACACAGTTTCTCTCAGTCCTTATTCTATCTTGTTCCGATTGAATATTTACTGCTATCTGATTGCAGTAATTGTAATGTGTGGAGATACTATTATCATATGTATTGATTGTTGATGACGAGATGTATTCCAAATGTTGTTATTTGATTGACCGCTATAAGTTAATAATGGTTATTGATCCTCTCTCTCTCTCTCTCCCTCTCTCTCTCTGTCTCTGTTTTAAATGTGCACATTTCTAAGTTGATGTAATGAATATTAATGATAATTATTTGGTTGGTATAATTTTGTTTCACAAGTTTGATTAATGTTCTTTCAGTTATGTTGTATCTCTGTCATGTTGTTGGCACCTAACCTGAATTTCTCTTTTGGAGATATGAAAGTATACTTGAACTTGAACTTGAAGAAACACACACAAACAAAAGTGAAGATGCCCCCCCCCAAAAAAGCCATTCAAGTTTATTCTTTCATCCTCATTAAAGATCTTTCTGACTTGACGCACACACACACAAACCGACGCACGCACACACACTTCAAACAAAACACTTAACTAACTATAACTATACAAACCCTGTACAGGAAATCATAGGAGGGAGTCACGGAGGAAGGACATGTGAAAAGGAAAATGGGAGACAAGTGACAGGGGAGGAGGGGGGGAGCAGAATATATTAACAAAAGTAGTTAATATTTGAACCTGACCTGATATGATAAGTAAAAAAAACAGCGCAGTGGAACCTTCTTTAAAGACCCCCCACGTCACGTGCCACATTCCCTCTTATGCTAGGAAGATTTCTTAAGATTAATTACTAGCCATAAGAGGGAAAACACGTGAAAACCGTGATTTTGACACGTGACGTGGTGGGTCTTTAAATTCCACACAAAACTCCTCAATCAATTCCAAGTAATACAGTGGAACCTCCCTTATAAGACCTTCAAAAATCTTCCAAACTGAGGTCTTATAAGGGAGGGTCTTATAAGGGAGGTCATTTTAATACTTACACAGAAGGGCAATGTCTGAGAGAAGTAGGTCTTATGTGGGAGGGAGTCTTATAATGGGAGGTCTTATAAGGGATGTTCCACTGTACCCTGCAGAAGAAAAGTCTCCGTCAATCTCACTCAGCTTCATGCGGCAGCCCTTATAGCAATATAACACAACACAGACAGTCCACTTTCTTTCCTCGCACTGTTCCGCAGTGGAACGGCCTCCCTGAAGAAGTTGCCTCCGTCAAGTCTCTAGGCTTGGAGGCCTTCAGGAGGCGCCTTCGAAAGCATCTCTACTAAACAACCATTCCTCTGCATCGAACCCGAAACCATTGGCATGACAGACAGACGCTCTACCAATGAGCTATTGAGGCTTTCAGTGTTGACGAGTTTCTTAACTCATGTTGCCTGTTGAATACTCTCTAACCCATTAATCTAAAATGTTATCTGTTTACAGCGTCGTTTTAAGTATTTAATTATTCAAATCATTATTGTTTGAAAGCTTGCGTAAACATCTATGTGTATGCAAAGTTTGAACAATGTACACTTTCAATTTCCCGAGAAAATGCCAACATTAAAGTTTGGAGATTAGACCACGGACACAACACACATCCGAACAACAATCATACTATAGACACACTTCGTGTTAAAGATCAATTTCACTTAAGCACTTATCAATTTGACGAATGAGATTTCAAACTGAACATTATATCAACTTATTAAAAAATATGTATATGAAAGACAAAAAAAACGTTAATTGCACAGTTTTTGTTGACTAAAGAATAAACATATGTCTTGCTTAAATTTATAAAATGGCAACAAACAACACAAATTTCAAAATGTCACACAACCCTGCCAAAAAAAATCTGCCCATTTCTTTTTTACATATGCAAATCAAAAAATGAATAAATGAATAATAAACAATCAACAACATACGAAAGGCTTTCAACCTAGTAGAATATGACTAGAAGGGATTAAAGATATTTCACTCACTTTATATATACTTATCTGTATTGTCAAAAATTCGGGACTTTACTGGTGTCACACTGCCTCCGGGCATTGCCTCCAGAATCGTTCCCACCATCTCTATATCTACTAATGTCCCATATGTGTCTGTTTCAGACCGGAGGACGTTAAACAGATTTTCACTCACATATTTCACTCCTCTTATCGTATACATGAATAATAAATAAGAGAAAAAAGATATTATATATCAAAGAGCAAAACTTTTCATGCCCTAAGACAACAATCATTAGGCCGTGTACACACATAAGCGGATATTCCATGCGGAAACCCGTGCGGAATCCATAAATAAGTGAAACAAAGAAGGGAAAAGATTTGTGCACGTGTACGAATTTCCCCTATATGCGTAAACTTTTATCCTTCTTTCTTCCACTTATTTAGGGTTTTCCGTACGGAACTTACGCGTCTAATGTGAACCCGGCCTTACGGTTACAAAAGTGATGAGAAAAAAACAAATCTTCTGACTCAAATTCTAAGTAATAGCGTAAACTGCTTGACGCATACAACTTAAGATCTTGATTAAGTTACATTGGATCGTTCTGTGGAGCTGTTGGTGGACGGTCGTGGTGGCGCCCTCGGAGGAGGACCTCACTCACGCTGGCTCCATGACTAAGAGAATAGTGTCGTCAGTAGGGGGCTTAGTAGGTGGTGTACTGAACAGGCTCTACTGAACTCCACCGAAGTGACTCAGCAGCAGTGCAGTGTCTCCTCGGTTGGTTGCTTCCTGATGGCCTAACATAGATTAGCTCGCCTTGGACTGCTGGTCTCGGATTCTGCGACCTGAACGTGCGGAGGTGTGGCTGCGAGTTGGGACTCGGAATGAACGGTGTGGGAGCAACACCACTGTACGGCCCAAAATATGGGACAGCCAAAGAACAAAAAAAATAAAAAAATTACATTGGATCAATAACGAGAAAACTTGTAGCTTAGACCCCCCACCCCACCCCACCCCTGCACGGGTTACGACTCTCAGTCTCAAAATATGGTTCTTTCAGTTTCATGACAATAACCCTAGGCTGATCCTAACCCTATCCCTTTCCTAAGAATGTCAGAATGTTGCTTCTCAGTGAAAAGTTTCAATGAGGAAATTTGATGGAGGGTGTCTAAACTACTATGTTGCCAAACGCTGTACTCTTTGATGGAAATTTGATGGAGGGTATCTAAACTACTATGTTGCCAAATACTGTACTCTTTGATGGAAATTTGATGGAGGGTGTCTAAACTACTATGTTGCCAAATACTGTACTCTTTGATGGAAATTTGATGGTGTCTAAACTACATTGTTGCCAAATACTGTACTCTGGTGGAAATTTGATGGAGGGTGTCTAAACTACATTGTTGCCAAACACTGTACTCTTTGATTGGCCAATAACTTAAAATCTCTATCTGTGACTCTTATCTTGGGGTACTCTTAAAATGAGATACTCAAGATTTTGCAGTCTATACGAACCGATATAATAAATCCACATTAGAAAGTAACAGTAAAACACCACCACACGCATGCACACACTTACACTGAGATTAGATAACAAAAACAACACACACACTGTACTAAAAAATTTTTTTTTTAAAAATAGTGAGAGACACACTGTGCCCAAAAAGGAGGCATTTCACAACAATCTTGAAGTAAATTTGGTGAAATAAAGTTTTCTATAAAAACGAAGTCCAAAATAATCTCAGATTCTATATAGGTCATAGACATATCACTCATAGACATACCAAAACTTCAATACAGTAGCTCAAGAGATTTAACTGAGACAGTCAACAAAATATTTTATCTTTTGGTTTTTTTTGAACGCACGCTGCTAAAGAAAAATACCAAAAAATACTGCATGTCTTCAAAAAAGACAAAATGAACCAATAACCACATCAGTGGAAAAAATGTCGCAACTCAAAGTTGAGACAACTCAGAAACGGCATTCAGAAGAGAAACATGGCAAGAACAGGTCATCAAAAAATTCGTAGAAATACTAAAAAAAAAAGGTAAATAGATAATTTGATCAAACTTTGGACCCCCCGTGAAAAAACTGTGGTAGAAGTGCATCAGCTACGGATGAGAACATTACGTGTGTGACCGGTTTTTTATTTTCCTGCCACGTGGGCAGCCACACTCCGTCTTCGGGGAAAAGAGCCAAATGAATATATAATATAAAAAGTTTGTGACCATGCAAATTTAAAAACTCTGAAATAATTTGATTAAACGTGGTCGACAATTAAGCATAATGCAATGCAAATCTTTAACCTTTTCTCGCCTTTTGTATCATTTACATAACAGCCATCTTTGTTTCAGAAAGAGGCTAACACCAAGGGGAAGCCACTCAGTTTCACAACCATTTTTTGACAAAACCGACGTTAGAACCAATTTAAATTAAAACAAAAACAAAACAAAAATCCATTGGCTTGGCTCCATCCTAAATCATTAGTACTCAAAAGTATAATTACAGGAACTTAGACATTTTCTTTTGAAAAGAAATTGTAATTTATTATACGACATGTAAAGAAACTTGGCTCACAAACATCATCATCATCGTGTTTACCCTATGCTTCAGTTTGTGTTTGTCGTATGTATTTAATTTTAAGCGTTAATAGTCATATAATATTGAAAAGAATATGAATATTGACTCTCTGTCCATCTCGCTCATTCTCTCTCTTACAACAACATCATCATACAGTATTTATACGGCGCTGAATCTTGATAGAAATCAAATCAAAGCGCACACATACGTTAGCATTCATAACGCATTCAAACAAAAACGCAATACAAAGTGAACACACACGGATGACATAAATGGAATACAGCAGAAACAGACCTAATGGCAAGAAGAGAGAGAAGAGAAAGAGAGCGGAGCTTTAATGACGGGGGAACAGGTGGGTTTTGAGGTTAGCTTTGAAAGCAGAGAGGGTCGGTCACTGACGGAGGGAGAGAGGAAGTTCGTTCCAGGAGGTCGGTCCTGAGACAGCAAAAGAGCGCCGACCAACAGTTGAAAGCTTATACCTAGGGATCTGGGGAGAAAGAGGGTCAGAAACTGAACACACACACACATACACACAAGCAAATCAAACAAAACATACATACCAAAAGATTTGATCTACTATCTACTATAAGATGACGCTCCATGCCCAAAACTGAACACAACCAACCGCGTAGGTATGTACACATTATCAATGACACACACACATATAAAAAAAAAAGTGGTTGAAACGGTAATTCAGGATATGTTAAATATTAAATATTCATCAACGGCAAACCAACAATCCAGCCAATAAGACAAATAGCGTAAACAAAATGTCGCGACACTCGTGTATTTACAAAGAAAAGAGAGAGAGGGGTGGGGGGAAGGAGAGAGATAGAGAGCGCATGAACACGAACATAAATGTTTAGAGAGAACAAACAAACAAAACATTTTTGGTAAAGGTCAAGATGTGCCACCCACCCCCCTACATTTCTCAGTTAATTCCATTTTTGCCTTTCTTACCAAACATGAAGCTGTATTTCATGAACATTTTCAGCTAATTATCTTTGTTTAATAATTAATTGCAGTCATGATAAAGGCCATTATCTAATAGAACACCCCCCCCCCCCCCCCCCCCCCCCCTATGTACTGCAGTACACCGCAGCATTTGTCACAGTCGTGGTTCATTGCGTTTTTCCGTCTTATGGGGGGGGGGGGGGGGTAGGGTTAGGGTTAGGGTTAGGGTTAGGGTTATTATTCCAAAAAGATAATTAGCTGAAAAGGTTCATAAAATACAGCTTTATGTTTGGTAAGAAAGGCAAAAACGGAAAAATGGAATTAACCGAGAAATGCAGGGAGGGTGGCACATCTTTACCTTTACCCATTTTTTATTGAAGGAGGGTAGAGCGTCAAAATAACCATCGATAGGAAACAATACAGGAGGGTGCACACTTTATTCTGAGGTATTTTTTAGTGGGTAAAATACAGTATATCATGGCAAGAATCAGTTCGTAAACCCCCCCCAAAAAAAACTTATTTCGAATTCTCTAGTCAGGGTGAACTTTCTGTTGTCTTATAAAAGCTGATCGCACGGGTGCTCCTGGGAAATTAAAAACATCCTGCAAGGCAGGGGTCCAGGGGCCGCCCAGATAACAACTTGACTTAAACAATCCTAAAAATATAAAGTTCCTGGTAAAGGCATGTGAATATTTATCTGCGTTCATTTCTTTTATATTCTACACATGCAAGAAACTGACAAAATGTTTAAAAAAGGAAATTTGTTGCTTCTCAAATTCTCATAATCCGGCGACGCCGGCTCCAGGCAATTAAAAAATCCTGCATTTCAGGACATCCTGAAAGCAGGATCATCCATGTCAGGTCGTAATATTATAAAAGGCGGAACACAATATAATTTTACCTGAGACAACCTATTTAGTAACTATTGAGTTGAGTATCCATACAGAGGTGTTGGAGAAATGTACCCGATAAATGTTAGAAAACTGTCCATTTGTGAAGCGAGTAGCGTTTATGCGATGCGCACACACACGTACAAGTACGCATGTATACAGACATACACCCAGTGACCACACACTCTCTCAATCACAAGCACACGCACACACACACGCATTTTTTGGTCTTAATCACTTTTAGTTGAAGGACGTTAAACTGAAGAACACACACACACACGCTTTTGCTTTCACACTCATATATACACACACACACACACACACAGCATACACATAGTATGCATGTTTTTGCATTCACATGCTTGCTCACACACACACACACACACTCATGGAAATCCAAACCATCCCTCCCTCGACACATTTCTTTGAACGCCGACTATGAAAGGGAGAGAGAGAAGAGAGAAAGAGAGAAAGGAACACGAAGAATAGAAAGGAAGAGAGAGAAGAGAGAGAAGAGAGAAAGAGAGAAAGGAACACGAAGAATAGAAAGGAAGAGAGAGAAGAGAGAAAGAGAGAAAGGAACACGAAGAATAGAAAGGAAGAGGGAAGACTAGCGAGAAGAAGTGAGAGAGAGAGAGAGAGAGAGAGAGAGAGAAGAAGAGAGGGAGGGTAGGGAGGGGGAACGGAGAGGAATGGGATAAAGGAAACATAATGCTGACTAGGTTTTTGTCGGTGAAAGCACCAGTGGTCTAACCTTGCTTTAACCCTCTTGCATTTATTCCGCCCCAAACCGCCCAGCCGGAAGTTGCCTCTGTATATTCAAGCCGCCCCAAACCGGCCAGCCCGAAGTTGCCTCTGTGTATTCAAGCCGCCCAAAACCGGCCAGCCCGAAGTTGCCTCTGTGTATTCAAGCCGCCCAAAACCGGCCAGCCGGAAGTTGCCTCTGTGTATTCAAGCCGCCCAAAACCACCCAGCCGGAAGTTGCCTCTGTGTATTCAAACCACCCACAAAAAAACATCCGGAAGTTGCCTCTGTGTATTCAAACCGCCCCCCCAAAAAACAGCCGGAAGTTGCCTCTGTGTATTCAAGCCGCCCAAAACCGGCCAGCCCGAAGTTGCCTCTGTGTATTCAAACCACCCAACCGGAAGTTGCCACTGTGTATTCAAGCCGCCCCAAACCGCCCATCCAGAAGTTGCCTCTGTGTATTCAAGCCGCCCAAAACCGGCCAGACAGAAGTTGCCCCTGTGTATTCAAGCCGCCGAAAACCGGCCATCCGGAAGTTGCCTCTGTGTATTCAAGCCGCCCAAAACCGCCCAGTCCGAAGTTGCCTCTGTGTATTCAAGCCGCCCCAAACTGCCCAGCCGGAAGTTGCCTCTGTGTATTCAAGCCGCCCCAAACTGCCCAGCTGGAAGTTGCCTCTAAGTATTCAAGCCGCCCAAAACCGCCCGTAGCTTGCCCCCACTCTGAGACCCCCTCTGATGGCATTTTCATCACGCACTAAGTTCTGGCTTGTTATGCACACACTGTGAAGAAGCTTCTCACTTGCAATGATGTGATAGTAACTGCATGACGCTCTGTGTGCTTCAAAAGACAGATTCAGGACTCCCAACCGTCCCGCAAAACAAGGGGTCCCAGGGACTCCTTCACTTACAGCACAGAGGGTCCTAGAGGCGGGGTAGAGGGTCCCAGCGGCATTGCAAATGCTAAAAATATTTTTTCTAGTGCATCCCTGGGACCCCATGCACATTCCTTTAGAGGGTCCATTAGAATTTTAGTACTTCATAGACCCCCAAATGGGGGTCCCTGGGAGCCCTGCAGATTTTCCTGAAAATGTGTGAAAGAATCTAAAATACTAGAGGAAATTTTTTCCCGTAACAAATGCGAACGCAAGAGGGTTAAGTAATCCACTAGTTTTGGGTCCAGGGTGTGTATATGTACAGGGAGAAACAGGCCTTCAAACAGGCAAACAGACAGACAGACAGGCGGACAGATAGACATACCAGATAAACAAAGAAACGGTGGTATGATATGCTGCACAGAGAGAGAGTGAGAGAGAGACGTAACTTCTTCTTCCTTCTTCTTTGATCGCTCAGACAGTTTCCTTGTCAATTATGAGCGCAGATGCGTCATGCTGCCGTTATGCGCCTAACTAAGAAATAGGTCCAGCAAGTCCGACTTTGGCTGGAGGAAATGTTTTTGAAAGTATTTCGTGAAAAAAGGGCCGGAGAATGGACCGGTAAGGCAGAAAGATAGTAGATGACAGTAAGCAAAGGGAAAAGGCGGAGTCAAAGAGAGTGACAGATTAGAGGAAGTTACAAGCACAGAACTTCCAGAAGGTGGGGGAACTATTTATACAAAAGACCCCCCGGTATCCCCACGAGGGCAGAGACGCAACACCATTATAAAAACAAGAAAGGGAACAAAATAAATGGATTAAGTACATGGCCTGCGATATGATAATGTACTACATAATTCAAGGGACTGGCTGAACAAACGTTTTTCATCTATAGAAAACAAAACCAACAAAGAAAACATTATCAGCATAAAATTGTGTAAACTCCAGACGAAAAGGAACAAACGTACAGTGGAACCTCCCTTATAAGACCTCCAAAATGAAGTCTTATAAGGGAGGGGTCTTTAAGAGAGGTAATGTTAATACTTATAAAGAAGAGCAATGTCTCAGAGAAGTAGGTCTTATGTGGGAGGGAGTCTTATAATGGGAGGTTCCACTGTATTAAAATTACCTCCCTTTAAAGACCCCTCCCTTAAGACCTCATTTTGAAATATTTTTGAAGGTCTTAAAGGGAGGTTGCACTGGTACAAATAACAAATATTTTTTAAAAAGATACAAATTGAAAACACTTTTGACTAGAAGAAACATGGCCAACAAGACTAAAATAATACAGTGTCAGGGCTCACAATTGTCCCACAAAACAAGGGGTCCCAGGGACTCCTTCACTTACAGCATAGAGGGTCCTAGAGGCGGGATAGAGGGTCCCAGTGGCATTGCGAATGCTAAAAAAGAATTTTTGTAGTGCATCCCTGGGACCCCCTGCACATACTTTTAGAGGGTCCTTTAGAATTTTAGGACTTCATAGACCCCCAAATGGGGGTCCCTGGGAGCCCTGAATGTACAAAAAAATAAGTAACACTTATTTTAAACTATGGTGAATTTTGGTGGGATCTTCGGTTTTCGAGTGTGGTTTGAACAATGTATACTGAGGTCATATGTCAACTAATTTCAAATCACATGAGTACATTTTTAAAATGCATAAAAAATGGTCATATTATACCCACATCATTAAACAAAAAATCAAAAGCAAACAAACACACCATAACAAATCAATACCATTTTCCTTCAGTTGCACAATACAGCCTTAAAAGAAAAGAAAAGAGAGAAAAAAAATCAATAGAATTTGGTGTGAATCCATTATCTTGTGTTTCTACCTTATTTTTTGGAAACCCATTACCTCACTAAGTTTGGACATTATCCAATTCAGTTTTCAGAAATCATGAGTGCACAAACTCTCTCTCTCTCTCTCTTTCTCTCTGTCTACCATTCTCTCTCTCTTCCACTCTCTCTCTCCCTCTCTCTCTCTCTCTCCCTCTCCCACTCTCTCTCATTCTCTCTCTCTCTCTCCCTCTCTCTCTCTCTCTCTCTCTCTCTCTCT
>CM065708.1:4190900-4198400 GCA_017654935.2 Phymorhynchus buccinoides | reverse complement strand
AAAAACACATTTCTTTCTTTTTCAAGACTGTATGATAGCAATTGCCCCCTCAGGTGGTAGCAATTACCCTCCAAACAAGCTGCGTTTTTAATTCGATCTAGATTTAGACACACTCGGTTTCTGTTTCTCGCCATCAAGCTATCTGGGCCAATCTCAGTGTTTATTTCTTGGCGAGTTCTCGACGCTTTGCAAGTTACATCAGTTTGCAACCCCTCTTTCTAATTAAAATCGTTCACTCGCTTCGCTTCACTCTTCGAAGCCATTGTTGCTATGGTATTTGACCGAATTGTTCACTTGCTTCGCTTCACTCTTCGAAGCCATTGTTGCTATGGTATTTGACCGAATCATTCACTCGCTTCGCTTCACTCTTCGAAGACGTTGTTGCTATGGTATTTGACAGAGCAAGTAAGGTAAACAACTCTAATTTTCACGAAGTGCTCTCCCCTCGTTTTTGTATCTCCGAAAATCGTCAGTTCTTTTTCGCTTTCTTCATAATAGAGCCAACAACAGCAAACAAAACCAAATTTTCCCCCACTTTTTCACACACGCAAGCAAACGAACCAAATTCATCGTTTCCAAATCATCGTTTCTGACGCACCCATTCAATGAATTATGCAGATTACGATCATAACCGAGTTACAAACAAGAGACAGCAGGGAAAAGAAGGGAAAGAGGGGTAGGGCGGGTGTGGGGTGGGGTAGAGCGGGGGAAATCGACCAATCACAGGAGTGTACATTTATGCTGCTTTCTTCTGATTGGCTGCGGCTGCAACACGGCCCGCACAGCTTCGTCGAACACCTGCACAGCATAATGATAAATTGTACTTTATTATCGAAGAGTGCCAGAATATATGCAATGTTCTGATAAAATCGCAAATTAATGGCAAAATGGTTAGTTTGGCTAAAGAATTACACATTAAGCAATGATGTACCGAGAAAAGTGATCCTGAGACAAAAGGCAATGTCCTGGCTCTTGCAGAAATCAATCAAAAAGCTTGCCGGTGTTAAAAAGTTAATCAAACATTTCGATGGTTTGGAGTCAAAACGGACTATCTTTAGATAGTCCATTGACGTATTATTGGATGGATTACAAAAACTAATAACTTGTATCAAACAATGATTGCAGAAATAGAAGAAGGGGTTTTTGCTTTTTATATTGCAGCAGTCTTTTTTTTATGCAAGTTATTAGTTTTCGTAATAAGTTCAATAATATGTCAATGGACTATCTAAAGATAGTCCGTTTTGACTCCAAGCCATCGAATTTTGTCCTGACAGGGGATAACACAATAGGACATTTTCAATTTTGATAGGTCAATGGCTTATGACCGGGGGGGCTAATCTGTTCCTAAAAAATGTAAACGGCGGAGCTGTTTTCAAGCTGTTTTCATGTCTGATATAATTTCTTCTTCTTTTTCACCCATTCTTCATGCACGGCTTGCTCTTCAGACGCCATTTTGGAAGTGATTACGTCGGGAGGAGGAGAAGGTGCGAAATGATGATCGTGCCATTTAAAGACCCAGCATGGCAAGTTTTTATTCGATTTTTGAATTTTTTTTTTTTAGGCGGAGATTTTTTTTTTTTTTTTAGGCGGAGATTGGTCGATTTCGGAAAAAAATTAGGCGGAGAAAACGGAGATGTTTTCATGCCTGTTCCATTTAACCTCTCTCAAATACAAGTAGTAATGCTCTCAATTATACTATAGTGGAACCTCCCTTATAAGACCCCCTTCCACTTAAGACCTACTTCTCCGAGACATTGCTCTTCTTTGCAAGTATTAAAATTACTTCCCTTACACAGCTCCCTCCCGCTTAAGACCTTATGTTGGATGATTTTGTAAGGTCTTGAAAGCAGTGATGTCCTGAGCCCCCGGTCATAGGCCATTGACCTATTAAAATTGAAAATGTCGATTTTGGGTTCTCCCTTGTCAGGACATATTTGACCCAGCACCATGAAAGGGACATTAAGTCGCTGGGCTAGTTTCTAACAACAGGCTTGCAAAGTCAAAAATCTCATTTTTGGGTCAATTTTGAGTTATGAGTAATTTCTTATTCTTTAACATCTTATATTTAATAATAATCAATAATTAATAATGCTTACAAAGCGTGTAATCTTGCAAAGCAACTCAATGCGCTTTTCACTCGCCATTCGTACAAACATTTCTAACAAACTGGCCCACGCATCCTCACCATATACATCTCTATGAAAATGAATACATATTAGAGAATGCATTGCATATAATCATAACACAACACACCAACACCCACCTCCCTTCAACACCACCACCCCAAACCATACCCCCCCCCACTCCCCCCCCCCCCCCTACCCCCCTACTCCCCACCCCCACCCCATACACACACGCGCACGCGTTAACCTCATACTCAACGTCAATGAGCTGGAAAACAAGAGTGGGGGAAAGAATCATAGACTTTGCAGAGAGAAAGCTTTCCTGAAGAAGTGGGTCTTTAGTTGGGACTTGAAGGAAGGAAGAGTGGACTGGTTACGGGTATGGTCAGGGAGAGAATTCCAAATAAAGGACAATCTTTAATATGGTCTCTAAATGGTCTTATGAGTGTTTTAAAATGAGTAGGCCAGTGCATTTTCTTCAGCTAGGCTAGACTTTAGACCGTGTTTTCTCAAAATGGCCGATGCTCACCCTACTAACTTTAACCCCTTGACTGCCACCAACGTATTACGTACTGACCTGATGACATCACTGATAATGTCATCAGATGAAGAGGAATAACCCTGCTATGCTGGTTTTTGCTCTAACACAGTCAAGAGAGTTACATCCCCAAACCATTTTGTCAGATTGGCTCTATCAGCTGTCTTTTTCATGGCATGATTTGCCCAATTTGTTTTCTTTAATTTTCTCTGGCAGTCAAGGGGTTAAATGCTCGTAACTCTGGAACAGAAACAGATACAAGAATGGTTCTTGTATCATTAGAAAGAGAATTGTCTGAAGTTTTAAAATGTATAATTTTCTCAGAATGGTCAGTTTGACACTATCTTAATGTTTCTTTCTTGGTCACAAATGTCTGATTAAAAGTTTAACACTGGCGAACTTTGTCTTATTGATTTCTGCAAGAACCGTGGCAGTGTCCTGTTGATTTCTCTTGTCTCCGAACGTCACACCAAATATTTTCATTAAAAAAATCACCCAGAATAAAGTCTAACTCGCATTTCATTTCTGAAAGATGCATATTGAATAGCAATGATGATATTTTCATTCGAAAGCTAACACATTGTCACACAACAACAAGAAAGAAGAAAAAAATTTCATGTCATTTCGAAAAATCCGTTCAAAAAGACTAGTGGGTGCTTTCCCTTGCTGTAAGAACCAAAAACGGACCAGCGAGAGTCAGGAACAGGAAGAACTAACTTAGTATATTGCATTGTGGGTAGGGAGAAAGTGAAAGTGAACGTACTAGACCTGGCGTTCAGCGGGCGCAATCGGCGCTTACGGGCTGCATGAGTTGACAAAATTCGGTCGAATTTGGCGTCTGTGTTCAAGAGAGGGTTAAACTTTAAACTTTTATGTTCTTACCATCTCCCTCTCCCTCTCTCTCATCCTTTGACTGTCATTCTCTTCGTGTGCCCATCTCCCTCTCTACCTCTCTCACGAACACATACTCTCTAATAATATTGAACATTTACTTATGTTCTTTACATCTCCTTTCACCGTCTTCCTCTCTCTCTCTCTCTCTTCTATCCCCCTCCCACTCTCCCCGTTTCTCTCTTTGTCTCACCACCATTCTCTCTCCCTCTCTCTTTCTCCCCCCCCCCCCTTCCCCTGCCCCTCTCTCTGAATTGCACCATTTTGTTCACCTGTTTGAGGCCTCGTTGCGTCAAGGCAGAGCACTCCATGTACTTGACGCCTCGAATCTTATTGGCCAGCTTGATCCCCTGTTCGCGCTTGACCGGAGACATCCCCTGAGCAGCCAACAACCCTATCGCCTCTTTGTTTTCTCGTAGATCTATTTTCGTACCTGTGACATTAAAAACAACAACATACAGTATTTACCATAAAAACTGGGCTATAACTAAGCCTCACCTGAATATAAGCCGCATCCCTTAAATTGACAAAACATTAGGTATTTATTCACATATAAGCCGCACCACTTTATAAGCTGCACCAGTTTATAAGCCGCAGAGAAAATTGTATGTGCACAAACCAACACAAATATAGAAATTCGCATATATGAACACAGGTATTTAATGTTCTTAGACACTTTAAACATGAGATTTGAATCTATTGACTACCAAAACCAGTGTTGAGTCTAAAGAAGCTCAAAATAGGCTGAAGAATGTGGCCAGAAACAGATTTAATCATACTGATCAATGTAGAATGGGGAAAAAATCCGCATGGGCCAAAGTTGAGGGGAAAAGTAGCGGCTTATAGTCCGCATTTTACGGTATACAGAGCTAAATCTATTTTCGTACCTGGGAAAACCAAGACACCTTCAATAATCATCACTGCATTCTCAAACTTACTGTCATAATAATAATAATAATAAAATTGAACAAAGGGTGAATACTCTCTTTCTAATTAACTCCCCTCCACCAAAGTTGATTACGATACCAATCACCTAGCAGTGCGTGGGTCAGAACCAAAGTGAGACAAACAAAGCATTATTCTCATAAAAGAATGTTGCCAAGTTCGCCTTTATGACCCTCCACCCACACAGTACACATCAACAATGGTGGAGAGGACGACATACAAACAAATCAACATCTATCCAAGAGTGGCATAGTAGCCTTCTAACCTTGAATATGTTACACATAAACAACACACAACACAGAACAAACTGGTAAGCCTCAAATATATAATATAATAATAATAATAGTAATAAATGAAGCTTATATAGCGCAGTTCGATGGCAAAGCCATCTTTCTATGAAATGAATAAGGGGAAGGAACTTCTCGTAATTAACTCCCTTTTTTTTATTACCAAAGTTATTTATGGCACCGATTCGCCTGCAAAGTGAAAGTAGTTGCCACAACAATACAGACCCAAGTTCATTCATATTTGCTTAACCCATCTTTCTATATTTCTGCCTAACCGATCCATTCTCTTGCTTTAAAAAACCCCAAAACTCTTACAAAGATTTTCTCTAGTGGAAGACGAACATGCTGAGCCTAACGGGGGTGTCTGGATGGTGGTGAAAGCTAAATGGTTAAAGCCACTGACCCACTACTATAACAACGTCTGGACAGTGGTGAAAGCTAAATGGTTAAAGCCACTAACCCACTACTATAACAACGTCTGGACAGTGGTGAAAGCTAAATGGTTAAAGCCACTAACCCACTACTATAACAACGTCTGGACAGTGGTGAAAGCTAAATGGTTAAAGCCACTGACCTACTACTATAACAACGTCTGGACAGTGGTGAAAGCTAAAGGGTTAAAGCCACTGACCTACTACTATAACAACGTCTGGACAGTGGTGAAAGCTAAAGGGTTAAAGCCACTGACCTACTACTATAACAACGTCTGGACAGTGGTGAAAGCTAAATGGTTAAAGCCACTAACCCACTACTATAACAACGTCTGGACAGTGGTGAAAGCTAAATGGTTAAAGCCACTAACCCACTACTATAACAACGTCTGGACAGTGGTGAAAGCTAAATGGTTAAAGCCACTGACCTACTACTATAACAACGTCTGGACAGTGGTGAAAGCTAAAGGGTTAAAGCCACTGACCTACTACTATAACAACGTCTGGACAGTGGTGAAAGCTAAAGGGTTAAAGCCACTAACCTACTACTATAACAACATCTGGACAGTGGTGAAAGCTAAAGGGTTAAAGCCACTGACCTACTACTATAACAACGTCTGGACAGTGGTGAAAGCTAAAGGGTTAAAGCCACTGACCTACTACTATAACAACGTCTGGACAGTGGTGAAAGCTAAAGGGTTAAAGCCACTGACCTACTACTATAACAACGTCTGGACAGTGGTGAAAGCTAAAGGGTTAAAGCCACTGACCTACTACTATAACAACGTCTGGACAGTGGTGAAAGCTAAAGGGTTAAAGCCACTAACCTACTACTATAACAACGTCTGGACAGTGGTGAAAGCTAAAGGGTTAAAGCCACTGACCTACTACTATAACAACGTCTGGACAGTGGTGAAAGCTAAATGGTTAAAGCCACTGACCTACTACTATAACAACGTCTGGACAGTGGTGAAAGCTAAAGGGTTAAAGCCACTGACCTACTACTATAACGGGGGCGTCTGGACAGTGGTGTTTAATCTCTGGGTTCCACTTGGTCAGCACGTTTTCGAAGGACGAGGGACTGACCACGCTGAAGCAAATCAGGAACACGTCCGTCTGCAAACAAACATACAGGTCAATTATTATAACACAGGGGTGCAGGTGAGAAAGAGGTCCCAAAAACTTCACATTATAATTCCTGAAAACCCCCAAAACCTGAAATGAAGGATGCATGGGTGCTCCTGGGAAATAAACAAAAATCCTGCGAGGGGGCTTCCCCCTGCGGAGTACAGGGGCAGCACACACACACACACACGTTTACTGCTCTTTTTTCACCCCTCTAGACTATAGTACAAGTGCTACATGCCTTTGAAAATAGCAAATGTTTATAATAGGCCCTTTTTATTGTACAAGTGTGTGTGCGTGAGTAAGAAAATCGTTGCTTCTTAAATTCTCATAATCCGGCGATGCCGGCTCTAGGCAATTTAAAAATCCTGCAAGAAGGAGCATCCATGAAGATGGTAAATCCCTCCCCCCCCCCCCCCCCCCCCCCCCCCCCCCCCCCAAAAAAAAAAGGTGGAGATACCGGGGGGTATATTGTATAAATAGTTCCTCCACCTTCTGGAAGTTCTGTGCTTGTAACTTCCTCTAATCTGTCACTCTCTTTGACTCTGCCTTTTCCCTTTGCTTACTGTCATAATAATAATAAATGAAAAAAGTCACGCATAAGCCGCGTCGAAGCATAAACCACGGAAGCGTGGCGATGCACGATGTCTACTTCCAGTTGAGTCTAGAGTTGATCGCGGGTGTGTTGACTGCCAAACAGATCGTCATTTTGTGAAAAATATACCGAAATCAAGGTGATGTTGTTGTCATCAACCGTGAACAAGGCCACAGATCGAAGGTCTGAATCAAGGATGCCATAGAGTTGAGTTTACTTTCACTTTCTGTAACGTTTAGGCCGCGGCACTATACTAGCCGCAGGGGGGGTGTCTAAAAAAGTTGCGGCTTATAGTCCACGAATTACGGTAGTTATAGTCCAGCGAAAATCTTCAATCGCTTGCCCTTAACTTTAAGCACAAAGTGAAAGCATTATGGGTACACTGAAGCTAAGCAAATCTGTTCATTACCTGTGGGTAGGACAAGGGACGTAACCTGTCGTAGTCTTCCTGTCCCGCAGTGTCCCACAATCCCAAGCTGACGGGTATGCCATCCACCATCATGTTGGCCGTGTAGTTGTCAAACCTGTCAAACACGGTGTCAAAGTGTAAAACATGTTATGTGTT
>CM065708.1:4180900-4185900 GCA_017654935.2 Phymorhynchus buccinoides | reverse complement strand
AGGGGTTGTTTTGAATGTACTGACTGGAGTGTGCTGACTGATTCCTGTGAAACTGTGCATGAAGCTGCTGATGTTGTTACGTCTTACATTAATTTTTGTGAAGATATGATCATTCCATCAAAGACTATAAAGATTTTTCCCAACAACAAACCGTGGATTTCCAAGTCTATTAAATCAGTTTTAAATGAGAAGAAAGTAGCCTTCCAAACAGGAGATAAAAGAGAAAGAAAAGTGGTTCAATCTAAACTTAGAGGGGAGTTAAGGAAGGGGCAGAGGGAGTATAAGGATAAAGTAGAACAGCAGTTTCAGACAGGCAGAATCTTAGATGCATGGGATGGGCTTCGAACTCTAACCGGCCAATCAAAAAAACGAACAGCAAATTGCCAAATGACCAGAGAAGAACAGAAGGATTTTTCTAATGAGCTAAATGACTTTTATTGTCGGTTTGAAAGAAATGATCTAGAGGGAGATCTAAACGGGGTAACATCACAGTTAAGAGAAAAAATTATCAATGCAAATGAAGATCATGAATTTGAGGTTCAAGAAAGAGATGTTCAGTCCATATTTCAGAAACTAAATGTGAGGAAAGCTGTGGGACCAGATAATGTGTGTGGAAGATTGTTGAAAGCATGCTGTTCTCAATTGTGTGGTGTGTTTTGCTCTCTATTTAACTGGTCTTTACGTGATTGTGTTGTACCATGTATCTGGAAAAATTCTACAGTTACTCCTGTCCCTAAGAAAAAGAACCCTGCCACACTGAACGATTACCGCCCTGTTGCCTTAACGTCTATTGCCATGAAATGTTTTGAAAAGATCGTCCTTCATCGCCTTCTTTCTTTTACTAACCTACTCCTTGACCCCTTTCAGTTTGCCTACAAACGGTGTAGAGGAACAGACGATGCCTTACTGACCCTTCTTCACAATGCCTTTCTTCACTTAAATACCCCCAACTCTTTTGTTCGTATTTTATTCATCGATTTCTCCTCTGCCTTCAATACAATACAGCCCCATTTACTGGCCCAGAAACTACTAGACCTGAATGTTAACCCCAAGCTCATTCTCTGGATAACCAATTTCCTACGCAATAGAACTCAGTCTGTCCGCTTTCAATCTGCAATCTCCTCAGAACGTTCGACTTCTACAGGTGCCCCCCAAGGAACAGTTTTGTCCCCAGTTCTTTTTACATTGTACACAAACGACTGTAGAGGCACTGAAGAAACACCTGTCATTAAATACTCAGATGATTCTGCCATCGAAGATTTGTCAAACTCTGATTCTGTGTACTTCAGTGAAGTCAAAAGGTTTTGTTCATGGTGCAAAGATAATTATCTGGATTTAAATGTTGTTAAAACAAAAGAACTGCTTGTAGATTTTCGTAGAAACCCAGTGCCAGTGCCACATTTGGAAATTGATGGTGAAACGGTTGAAAGAATTGATGAGTACAAATACCTAGGCACAGTTTTAGACAAGAAACTTACTTTTGATAAACACATTGAGCATATACATAAGAAGAGTCAGTCCAGGATCTTTTGTTTACAGAGGCTAAGGAATATTGGTGTCTGTTCAGATATTCTTCAAACCTACTACCGATGTTGCATTGAATCTGTTCTTACTGTGTCATTTATCTGTTGGTATGGAAGCTTGAGTGTAAAAAGTAAGCGTGTGTTGAGTGATATGGTGAATGTGTGCAGTAAAGTTGTGGGTGCAAGGCAGAGTGGTATGCAAGAGTTGTATGACAGACAAGTAGTCAAGAAAGCCAGGAAAATTCTTAATGATAACAGTCATGTTCTGGCAAAATACTATGAAGTATTACCATCGGGCCATCGATACAGAACTCTAAAACTGAAAATAAGAGCACAGAAAACTTTCTTACCAAGATCAATTCATCTGTTGAACTCTTAATGCACTGCATTGAGTGATTGTTTTGCTGAGCAGCCTGTCCATCTCCTTGGGATTGAATTTGTATTCGTATTCGTCCAGTTTGTTAACTACAATATTGCAGTGTTATTAGTTATTAGTTTATATTCTTTAATTGTTGATAAATGTGTTTATTGTTGTTGTGGTTTTTGTTGTTGTTGATAAATGTGTTTATTGTTGCTGTTTTTCTTATGTGCACCTGGCTGCAATTTCTCAGTTATGAGATAATAAAGATGATTTGATTTGATTTGATTTGATTTGATTTGAGATACGAGCTATTGGTGGAAGGTGGGGAAAAAAATTAGAAAGCTGACTATGTATCAAACTAAAAAATAATCGAGATACGAGGTTTTTGAATCAGAATTTCACCAACGATATATTAAAAATTAAAGCTGTGTGAAAGTATGTGTGGGGCGACTACACGCTATGTCTGTCATCGGAAGAGTCTTGCTAAGTCACCTGACCGGCTCTCCATGCTATACAAGATCAGCACCAGCGCTGTCCACTGACCCGGCCTACATGCAAAGCTGGTACCACTTCCACATCGGCAACGGCATGGACACCATCCCCAGTTCCAATGCATCCAGTGCCGCACCAAATATCAGTCAAATTCTTTCCTCCCAAGGACCATCAAGGAGTGGAACGACCTGCGGCAGGACACTCTATATGCCTTTACTGCTGACGTCTCCTGTGCATCAGTGGTGCAGGACCAACAATAATCCATCAAGTGCCCCTCTCTCCTCAGCTTCGCCTTCACCCTCCTTGTCCCTTCAATGTCAGTCAAGCAGGCATGTTCTTGGAAAAGAACCGATTGGCCCCCAATTTTTCAGTCTTTTTCCCCCAAAATGAGCCAGAATGGTCAACATACTGATTCAGTAACTAAACATGGGCCCTGAAGAGAAGAATCTGAAGATTCTGTAATATATTCAGTTTATTGTCTGTATACATTACACATGTGTCATGTCTCTCTGCGTGTGTGTTTGTGTGCACACACACATGTGTGTGTGTGTGTGTGTGTGTGTGTGCACACGTGTGTGTGTGCATGTGTGTGTGCACATTGTGTTTGTGTGTGTGTGTGTGTGTGTGTGCACACATTGTGTGTGTGTGTGTGTGTGTGTGTGTGTGTGTGTGCGTGTGCGTGTGCGCGCACATGTGTGTGTGTGCACATGTGTGTGTGTGCGTGTGCATGTGCACGTGTGTGTGGTGTGTGTGTGAGGTGTATGATAGTAGATTGATACTGTATCACTGTATGTGCGTGTTGCTGTTCACTGCATGTGTTACCACAACTTGTGTTTTAAGAAGTTGAACACTTGTAATGACTAATGCTCATGTTTTACAATAAAAGTTAATTAAAAGAGATACTGAGTGAGATAGACTTTGCCAAATAATGAAATATGCTTTTTGAAGGAAGGCATCCCAAGCTTGAGATTTTTTCTCTTTTATCCTTTTTTAAAAATCTGTATACAATACATTATACAATGCTTAGCCTTAGCTGAAGCCAAGGTCAGACAGAAAGAACCTGGATCATATCTCAGTTGGAACTATATGGAACTATTGGAAGCCAGGCTATGACTTTTGTGTGTATGTGTGGGTTGTTTTCTGCTTTGTAGTCTGGTTACCTGCCGAGACGGCGCGTGCACTGCTTAATCAAATCACAAGCATCAGATACTGGGTAGGGTGGGTTAGTCAAGCAGACGATTTCTTAGATTCCGTTTTCATATTTATAATATTCATTGACAAGCCGGTGCAAAACTAGCCCAATCTTAACTCCGATTTAAAATATACAAAATTCAGAATTTCGTTCGTTCAAGGAGTGGCACAGCACAGTGGCTGAATCAGAGAAACAGCCGCAAAGTCAAAGAGTTTGCTCCGTTGACTCATCGGAACCTCATCTTTGTGTTGAGCAGAAGTCAGAGCAGACTCCGAAAAAAAAGTGATGAGCGTAAAAAAACAACCGAAGTAATTCGCCCCTGGCCTAGTTTCATTCTCAACGCAAAAAGTTCTTAAAATACCAGCGAAACTTACCTTTCAATGTTCTCTCGGGTCGATGAAATGATCAGAAACAGCCATGCAACTTGCTCGGTCTCGTAAAATGAAGACACAACTCGGTACCAAGTAGCTCTGGCACTACGCGGCCGCCATATTTATTAATCAGCATCTCTGTCTATTTTTAGCCCCACCAATGAGAGAGGATGATGATCTCCCTTGGAGCACTGGGGGAGCACAAGATAAGAGCGAAGTGTGTGATAACGGGGTGGGGGGGTGGGGGTGAGAGATAGTGTGTGTGTGTGTGGGGGGCGGGGGGGGGGGGGGGGGGGGGGGGGGGGGGGGGGGGGGGGGGGGCGGGGGGGAGATAAAGAATGAAGATGCATGCATTAAGAACTTTATGAATGGAAGGCTTAGCCAACTATTTTTTTTCCTGTCAGTTTTAAAGGGGCACCCTGACGGATGAGTTTTTGTAAGAAACACATCGAGATCAGCAGGAAAAAAACCACTTTACAGAGATTGCAACACTCACTTTGCTCTGGTTTCCTAGAAATCAAACCGTCAAATCGGCGATTCCTCCTTGGCGGAGGTGCTGAAAGTCAAATTCTGTCACCCAAAGAGAAGGCGTGTGCCGTCTCTTTTCTAATGGCCGCCAAATCGTTTGCACGAAATTTTGGCAATACAAGCCTTTTTTTTTTTAGACAGTTTATCTAAAGGAGTTTCGCTCACAACAAAGGACATAGCTCCCTTTTTCTTTTTCTTTTTTTACTGCACTACAAAAAAAAACCCGCTTCAAGCACAATGAGTGACATCCATCCACCCCATCCAAAATGGCTAGGCTACTCTCTCTAGCATCTCCGCCAAGGAGGAATCGCCGTTTTGACGGTTTGATTTCTAGGAAACCAGAGCAAAGTGATCATGAGTGTTCCGATCCTTGAAAAGGCTGTCTTTCTGGTGATCTCGACGCGTTTCTTGCAAAACCTCATCCGTCAGGGTCCACCTTTAAGTCATATTTACTTATCACAAAAATCTCCAATTCTCTCTTCTTCTTCCGATTGGGGATGTTTATCCTGCCCCACACACAAAGCACAGACTAG
>CM065708.1:4163400-4178400 GCA_017654935.2 Phymorhynchus buccinoides | reverse complement strand
CATGCAATTTTCTTTTACAATGTCATCTACATACACATAGATATAAGGTGGTTTACACAAGCACCTAATAGGATTTATTTATTTTAATGGAATAAAAACCCAGTTGATTGCACTTTTTTTTTTGTTTAGCTCGCAATGGGATCATAATTGTAAAACTTTTTTTTTACAAAAAATCATCTTGATTAGAATAGAGAACAGAGTTGTATAAAGAATACTTACAATGCAAAAAAACAAAACAACAACAACAACAGACAGACAGACACAAAAAAAGACTTGAAGCTCGAAGTTGAAATATAAAAAATAATTTTCTAATTTAAAAAAACCCAGTTTGTAACTGTGTTATTTGTAATCTTAAACGATGCAAAGTAACCGACTAGGCTACTTATATATAAAAAACTACACAATAATAAGTAATATTTTCAAAACATACCAAAATGAATAACATATAAAAATATGTCTATTATAATGGAAGATAAACACAATACCCCTAGCAAAACATCTGATATCAAGAG
This sequence comes from Phymorhynchus buccinoides, assembly GCA_017654935.2. NCBI lineage: Eukaryota > Metazoa > Mollusca > Gastropoda > Neogastropoda > Raphitomidae > Phymorhynchus > Phymorhynchus buccinoides. Next base: position 4,177,888 of record CM065708.1, on the reverse strand, counting down.
CAAGAAAGCTATGAACATGTGCAATTTCAGGTACAAACCTCATCATTTAAACAGCTTCTAGAAGTAATATAAAAGAGAGAGAGAGAGAGAGAGAGAGAGAGAGAGAGAGAGAGAGAGAGAGATTCACTCTTGCAAAAGGCAGCCATTCAGTGGCCTCAAACAGGGTTGTTGGCGAGAGTTATTCCCTTATTTGGTCAGTACTCAAGCATCTTCCCCCACCCACCAAGGGCATTCACTCTTGCAAAAGGTGGTCGTTGCAGTGGCCAATACGGCATAGGATTGAATTTTGTAAGCACCACACGATACTCCAAACATGAAAAAATGGTAAGGATGAACAGTGTGTGTGTGTGTGGCGGGGGTGCGTACGCGCATGCGTGTGAGCGTGCATGCACGGCGTAAAAAAAAGTATGTAAAAAAAGGTTCAGGAAAAGCTGGGTGTTGAAGCTAGTTGTGTTTGATAGTTGCTAGTCACAGAAATTGTCTCCCTGAAAATAAGGCTGCTCCCACCCGGAGAGCGCGTCGCTGCAATTAAGTGCTGCACCACCCAAAGTAAACAATAATGGATGCTCCGATATGTATCTTAAGTTAAACGAGGCACTGTAGTTTAATTTTCAAGTCTATGCGACATGCTTATGCTTATGCACTTTTCTACTAAGGCCAATAATTCTTATTTTTCTCGCTTCAGACGATCAATTTCTTACAAAAATTATAATGTAAATCACATTGATTAACGCTCCAGGTTTTAAAGAGGAAATCCTCACGAAATAAGTAAAATAAGGAATAATAAAAACAAGAGAAGAAAAAAAAGCAACAAAACAAAGTTGATTTCTTTCAAGCAAAATTCTAACTTAACATGCAAATGCAAAGGATAAATTCAAAAGCGGAAATATGTAAACAAAAATAAACTGCAAAAACAGAAGAATACACAGTGGAACCTCCCTTATAAGACCTTCAAAAATCATCCCAAATGAGGTCTTCTAAGGGAGGGTCTTATAAGGGAGGTAATTTTAATATTTACAAAGAAGGACAATGTTTTCAAAAAAAGCCACAAAACACCAAGCTTTCCAGATTTATAAGGACAATGTCTCAGAAAAGTAGGTCTTATGTGAGAGGGAGTCTTATAATGGGAGGTCTTATAAGGGAGGTTCCACTGTATATATATATAAAACAAAAAAACATGTAAATGCATCATCAACACAGATCATCTAACAGTAAGAAATATCAAAATCATACACATAAAGGGATAGAGCGGAGAGGGTGGGAAGTATTACCAAATATAAAATCAGCAGATATAACATTACTAAAGAGAGTCACACATGCATGATTATGTGCATGTGTTGCGCCCAATTCGTGAAATTGCCCATGTCATGAAATAGGCAAAATGACTTGCCCAGTTCCTGAAGTATGGTAATCAATTTAAAACTTGCTATTTAGAAAAACAATATGAATGAAAAATAGTTTCCATTCATTTAACACACAGAGATCAAGAATTGGTTCAAACGAATGAGAGATCACACCGCAGGTGAGCTTAACCCTTTCACCGCCAGCCATATTTCAGCCAAAAATGTCCATTAAGCTTACCTGGGTAGAGAACACAATCCATCTGCAGTATTGGGGATTCTTCTGTGACAGATATAAAACAAGGTCTACCCTTACTTCCCCAAACTAAGACAATAGGGTCTTTGGATAGTAGACCCCAATTTGATGCCTTTTAGTAACATAGGTGGTAAATCACTGTGGTGCGAAAATGCGACTTTGGCGGTGAAAGGGTTAAATTCTTGTTATTCAGAATTAATTTAACAAAACGTTTGATACAACACGAGGCTCAGGTATTGCCCCAGAGAAGCATTTGGTAGAGTTGGGTGGTAGGGGGGTGGGGGGGGGAGGGTGGTGCAAATACAAAAGTATGCTACTGTTGTGTTGTTTGTTGTTGTTGTTCCCTGGCTTAACGACTCCAGGGATCATCCCAACAGCCAGAGCACTTGAACAATTCAGTACAAATGCACCAGCTAGGGATGAGAACATTACGTGTGTGACCGTTTTCGATTACCCCGCCATGTGGGCAGCCACACTCCGTCTTCGGGGGATTTTATGCTGGGAGCTTGTCATGGCTTAAGACAATCCCCGCACAACCATTCAGAGCATAATACCATTTTGATGTAGCCTTGGCGTTCTAGCTTGTGTCAACTGGTCTGACACAGCCTCATGCCAAGGCATTACTGTTGTGTAATATACCTGTGTGAATGGGAATCGAAAACTGTGACATACATTGTCCATTTTATGAACTGGGCATGGTATTGTGCCCATTTCATGAAATAGGCAATTTCACAGATTGGGCATATTTGTAAAGTTTCGCTAAATATTATCTGAAAATCATCATCATCATAAAAGACCAAAGATAAGGCCAGTGCAAAGACCAATACATACGAAGATGATCAGCCATCCACACAAAATGTATCGTTTTGCATACTCCTACTGAAATTCTTAAAATTACTTGTTTCTAATAGCTGTACTCCTGTATTACTACACAATTTTGTTCTTTTTCCAAATAATGTGCCTTCTTCTTCTTCGATCGCTCAGACAGTTTCCTGTCAATTATGAGCGCAGATGCGTCATGCTGTCGCTATGCGCCTAACTAATAAATAGTTAGGCCCAGCAAGTCCGGCTTCGGCTGGAGGAACTCTTTTTGAAAGTGTTTCATGAAAAAAGGCAGGAGAATGGACCGGGTAAGGCAGAAAGATAGTAAGCAAAGGGAAAAGGCAGAGTCAAAGAGAGTGAGAGATTAGAGGAAGTTACAAGCACAGAATTTCCAGAAGGTGGGGAACTATTTATACAAAAGACCCCCCAGTATCCGCAAGAAGGGAATAATCTGTCTCATGTATCTGTAAACACCTTCCATGGACTGATATACAAATGGTGATAGGTAGTCATTGGAAATGATATACCCGATGATGTCAGCGCTTAGAGCTTAAAGGTGAAGCGCTATATAAATTATATAAATGGTAATAATGAACATGTTTGTGAGAAAAGGTACATAATTATGTGACCCAGCACCACAGAAGAAGACATTGAGTATCTAACTGACCCTTCTGAGAAAATGGTAGGGGAAGACAGGGTAAAAAGCGCATGGGCGGGTAAGAAGCCCACCCCAATTATCTCATGAAATAAAGAAAATTTCAGTCAAATTTGCCCATGAGACGAATGCTAGACATTAACGCTCGTCTCATGGGCAAAATGAGACTGAAATTTGCTTCATTTCATGAGATAATTGGGGTGGGCTTCTTACCCGCCCATGTGCTTTTTACCCCGTCTTCCCCTACAGTTAGAAACTTCAGACAATTCTCTTTCAAATTATACACTAACCATTCTTGTAACTTGTTTTTTTGCCGTCAAAGTTACCGTGGCCTTCGATCATGAGTTCGTCTGCTCGTCTTCTCAGGTTTGTTTCTCTTTTTTAGTCTCTTGCGGCCTAGACACTGAATGCGGCTTTATCGTTGTTTTTCCCCCAGAATTTCAATACAATTCAGGGGGTGAGGCTTAGACAACTAACCCTTCTGAGAAAATGGTACAGTTAGAAACTTCAGACAATTCTCTTTCAAATGATATACTAACCATTCTTGTAACTTGTTTTTAGAGTGATGAGCATTTGAAGTTGGTAGGGCGACTGTTGGCCATTTTGAGAAATCGCAATCTAAAGTTTAGCCTTGCTGAAGAAAATGCATCAACCTATTCATTTTAAAGTACCTTTTTGAGTATTTAGAGACCATAACTAAGATTGTCCTTTATAAATATGAAAGATGAGACGTTAGAGAGCACAAAAATACCCATAACTAAAAAAAAAAGAAGAGATTTTTGACTTTGCAAGCCTGTTGTGAGAAAATAGCCCAGCGACTTAATGTCCTTTTCATGATGCAGGGTCACATATATGAATTTTTATTAAATATGATGCAAGTTAGTGCTCATTTCATTGGATAATTATTACTTGAGTATTCCTTTGGATAAGTGTACTTGCAGGGATTAAGGCAATACATCATTACCCTGACTATAACTATTCATGCCTACTAGAGCCATAATGGTTGGGTGAGTGGGGTGGGGGTGGCATCGGAGTATTAGGAACAAGAACCCTGAAAAGGAACAGGAGCATAACATCAAAACATGTTCATGCGTGTATTTTCAGAGAGATGTGATAGTTTATTATTTTTACAATTATGAATCAACTTGTTTTGTTTTCTTTTTAAAACCCCCCACAATTTTCGAGTTTTGTGGAAATTAATTTAGCAAATGAAATATAGTGAAAAATGGAAATGGCCATACGACAAAACAGATTTAGCTATAAATGTTGGGCATTATACTTGTCAGATCTGCTAATAATTATTTAAAAAAATACAGGTCTTTAAAAAAAAAAAAAAGTTCATCTAGAGTTTAGGCAATGGTCAGAACACTGATTTGGACAAGAAATGAGAAAAGAACACACAAAAAACTACAGAGTAAAATTGTTGACCAGTAAGAAAATATCCGGTTCTTTATAAGAACAACAACCATGAACACATCCTCTCTTATCTTTCAATGATGACGGCATTGAGTTATTGCTGTACTTGTGGTGTGTGACCAGTTTAAGGAATTTGTGGGTGTGTGCCCAGTAAAAAAAAAAGCAATTTGTGGTGTGTAACAATGTCAGAGCCCGATCTTTACGCAATGCCAGCAGCTATTAATTTTCGGGGTCTAAAAGGTTCACTAGCGTAGAACCAGACAAATTGAAACTTGTGGAGTGCTGTATGACCAGTGGATGAAATTTGTGATGTGTGACCAGTGGATGAAATTTGACCAGTGGTGAAAGGTCAAGATGTGCCATGTGCGACCCGACCCCTACATTTGCGACCAGTGGATGAAATTTGTGATGTGCGACCAGTTAATTGTATTTTTCTCGGTTAATTGTTTTTGCCTTTCTTACCATACATAAAGCTGTATTTTAGGAACATTTTTAGCTAATAACCTTTTTGGAATACTAACCCTATCCCTAACCCCCACCCTATAAGACGGAAAAATGCAACAAACCACAACTGTGACAAATCGCGGTGTACTGCAGTACATAGTGAGGGTTAGGGTTAGGTTTAGGGGTAGGGTTAGGGTTAGTATTCCAAAAAGGTTATTAGCTAAAAATGTTCCTAAAATACAGCTTTATGTATGGTAAAAAAGCCAATGTGACCAGTAGTTAAAATTTGTGGTGTGTGACCAGTGGATGAAATTTGTGGTGTGTGACCAGTGGATGAAATTTGTGGTGTGTGACCAGTGGATGAAATTTGTGGTGTGTGACCAGTGGATAAAATTTGTGGTGTGTGACCAGTGGATGAAATTTGTGGTGTGTGACCAGTGGATGAAATTTGTGGTGTGTGACCAGTGGATAAAATTTGTGGTGTCACCAGTTGAAAATTTGTGGTGTGTGACCAGTGGATAAAATTTGTGGTGTGTGACCAGTGAATAAAATTTGTGGTGTGTGACCATTGGGTGAAATTTGTGGTGTGTGACCAGTGTATAAAATTTGTGGTGTGTGACCAGTCCAAAAAATCAAATTGTGGTGTGTGACCTCGCAAAAGTTCTTAATCTTTGCACAAGGCCAGCAATATTTTGTTACAGTGTTAAAGAACTTGAGTCGGTCTAGCAAAATGCAATTCATGGTGTATGACCACTCGATGCAATTTGTGGTGTGTGACCAAGTCAAATAAAAGCAAATTTGCGGTGTGTGACTGCGTATCAATTCTTTAATCTTTACGCAAGGCTATATATATATATATCTAGTAGCAATTTCTAAGTCTAAAACATAAAAGAATCATCTATACACTATAGCGTGAGACCAGACAAAAAAACAACTTGAGCTGAATGAAAATTGAAAAAGCAATTTGTGGCGTGCAACCAAAGGAATTATTTCTCTGTGAGTGCTTAACGAAAACAAAATTGTGGTGTGTGACCTAAAAAAAAGCAACATTTGGTGTGTGACCACACAAGCATCAGTTTCAATCTTTGACCAAAGCGAGCAGCATTTTCTTGTAGTCTCCGCTTGTGTCCCCTTGAATGAAACTGGACAGGCTTTTTCCGTACATGCGAATGAACTCCCTTTTCACCGCGCCCAAGTCAATCTGGAAAAAAAAATCAAACAGAGAGAGAGAATATGAATACGAATACGATTACGAATGTTTTTATTGAGGGTAAAACAGATAAGCTGGGTAGCTTTTTTAATTTATTTTTTTACACAACTGCCCTGAAGAAGCGAAATAAACAACAATTAATGAAGAAAATGATGCACAACAGAAAGACCCAAACAGTTTTAATACAACAAAACTGGCAACAATAGTGAAAACCTCCGTCAAAAATATACATTTTGGAAGTCTTAAAATAGTAATATAAAACAAGGCAAAAATGGACACAACACCAATTCAAGATTAAAGAAATAACCCCAACCCCCCCCCCCCCCCCATGCGATTTTTGTGTGACTGATGAGGGGGGTGGGGGGGGTAAATTTTGACCACACTCGGTTTATCAAAAAAAAACCCAGTGCAAAGTGAGGAAAAAAAACAGTTGCCCACTGTGCCAAAAAACAGCGTGATTGAGACCCAGTTTTATTTTTTTTTTTTTCCAAAATGGTCTTATGCGAGGTAATTTTTTTGTGTGAGGTCTGATGAGGGGGGGGGGGGGGGGGGGGGGGGGGTAAATTTTGAACCAAATGCACACAACGTTTTTAACACATTTGCCACTGGGTTTAACGTATGCAAGAGAGAGAAGAGTGCATGGGCACACGGGACCTCGGTTAGATTTTCGGTCGCTGACGGAGGGAAAGAGGAATCAAGATGTCGGTCATCCAAAAGAGCGCCGAAAGACTCCACGTTCAGACTGAACGTTAAGGCCGTATAGATGGAAATAGTGCAAAGTGATAGGCAAAAAAATCCAATTCTGTCTGTACCCAGGTTCGAACTCGGGTTTACTTGACACGAAGCAAACGCGCTACCACTGTGCCACTGTGCACCTAAAGCACCCATGTAGGCGTGATTGAGATGCGCCGAATCGACGCTGTTTTATTGTTACAGTGGAACCTCCCTTATAAGACCTTCAAAAATCATCCAAAATGAGGTCTTATAAGGGAGGGGTCTTATAAGGGAGGGGTCTTATAAGGGAGGGGTCTTATAAGGGAGGTAATTTTAATACTTGCAAAGAAGGGCAATGTCTCGGAGAAGTAGGTCTTATATGGGAGGGAGTCTAATAATGGGAGGTCTTATAAGGGAGGTTCAACTGTACCTCGCTTCTGGTGACGACTGCTCGGATCAGGTTTTTGTCATGGGTGCCCGCTCCCTTCATGCTCTTGTACATCAGGTAGGCGAAGTAACCCTGCAGGCTTTGCGCTATTTTGGCTGCACGTGCAAACACAAAAAATACATACGCATGAGTATGTGTATGCATGCACACACGTGAAAGCATTTACATGCATGCATGTACACACACACACACACACACACACAGAGTCGGACGTCAGTATAGCGACCACCCTACAGACTGGCCAAAATTGTCCATAATACACGATATTCGGGAACAAAACTAGGGGAGAGTACTTCGTGAAAATTAGAGTTGTTTACCTCCATTACACAGTGAAATACCATAGCAACAATGCAACAATGGTGTCGAAGCTTGAAACCGCAGGATGCAAGTCAACGACTTGCAAACATTTTTTAAAGACAAATTAGGGGTGGCCAGTGGCCCAAAACTGATAAAACTTGCAAAATGTGACGTAAAAATATAAAATGATATCAATGTTAGGATGACGCACAGTGTTCTAAGTACTGTATGTCTGCTCAAACACAGGCGAGAGCTGGGGATCTACCAGATTGTAGAGTAACTTCCCCTGTTTGACCTATTGAAATAGGCAAGCTCACTCCCACACACCATGAAATTACTCCCCTTAATTATTTCTGAACAATTCCCATTGCGAGGTGGTGGCTATACTGGCGACTCTTTTAGTGATAAGCATAAGAAGAGAAGGGACTGAGTAAAACTGTTTGGATTACTGGGGTGTCCATGATACTGAGGTGCCTGTGAGGCGGGGTTCAACTATGCACACACACACACACACACATATACAGAGAGAGAGTTTATGTGTGTGTGTATGCATGTGCATGTGTGTGTGTGTGTGTGTGTGTGTGTGTGTGTGTGTGTGTGTGTGTGTGTGTGTGCGTGTGCTTGTGTGTGTGTGTGTGTGTGTGTGCGCGTGTGTGTGTGCATGTGTGTGTTTGCATGTGTGTGTGTGTGTGTGTGTGTGTGTGTGTGTGTGTGTGTGTGTGTGTGTGTGTGTGTGTGTGTGTGTGTGTGTGTGTGTGTGTGTGCATGCGTGTGCATGCGTGTGTGCGTGCGTGTGTGCGTGCGTCTGTGTGTGTGTGTGTGAGAGAGAGTGTGAGCGTGTGTTTGTGTTTTTGCGTCTCTCTGTGCACGCACACTCTAAATGGACTCCTCTCTGATAATGACGATGATGATGATAAAGATGATAATACAGATGATGATGATAGCATAATAATATTGCCCCTTACCAATCGCCAGGAATCCAAGCTCCAGATTTCCACTCATCTCGCTCTTGATGGCATCCTCGATGTTTTTACCGGTGACACGCTGGTACGCTTCGAAAGTGGCCTTCAGCTGGGGGAAGCTTCTCAGGCACAGAATGCGGTTGAACGTTTCTTCGTCCGTGCCTAGCTTCTTGACGCCTGCCTGTAATAACAAATAACAACAATACACATCGGAATTGAACAAAGGGTGAGTACTCTCTTTCTAATTAACTCCCATCCACAATACACATCAAAATTGAACAAAGGGTGAGTACTCTCTTTCTAATAAACTCCCATCCACAATACACATCAAAATTGAATAAAGGGTGAGTACTCTCTTTCTAATTAACTCCCTTCCACAATGCACATCGAAATTGAACAAAGGGTGAATACTCTTTCTAATTAACTCCTACCCACATCGGAATTGAACAAAGGGTGAGTACTCTCTTTCTAATTAACTCCCATCCACAATACACATCAAAATTGAACAAAGGGTGAGTACTCTCTTTCTAATTAGCTCCCATCCACATTGAATTTGAATAAAGGGTGAGTCTTCTCTTTCTAATTAACTCCCATCCACAATACACATCAAAATTGATCAAAGGGTGAGTACTCTCTTTCTAATTAACTCCCATCCACATTGAATTTGAATAAAGGGTGAGTCTTCTCTTTCTAATTAACTCCCATCCACAATACACATCAAAATTGATCAAAGGGTGAATACTCTCTTTCTAATTAACCTCCACCAAAGTTGATTACGATACCAATCACCTAGCAGTGCGTGGGTCAGAACCAAAGTGAGACAAACAAAGCATCATTCTCAGTAAAGAATGTGCTAAGAATTTTGTTTGTTTGTTTGTTTGTTTGTCTTACCCTGGCTTAAAGACTCCAGGGATCATCCCAACAGCCAAAGCACTTGAACACTATGGCACAAATGCACCAGCTAGGGATGAGAACATTACGTGTGTGACCGTTTTTGATTACCCCGCCACGTGGCAGCCACACTCCGACTTCGGAGAATGTGCCAAGAATAATACACAAATAGTGCAAATAGTTCCACCTTCTGGAAGTTCTGCGCTAGCAACTTCCTCCACTCTATTCATTGTCTTTGATTTGACTCTGCCTTTTCCTTTTGCTTTCTGTCATCTTCTGTTTTTCTGCCTTATTGGTCCAATCTCCTGCCTTTAATATATGTGGTAAGATTTAACGTGGTGACAGCCCTAACATGGCCTTAGTTGTCGACAGGACTATAATTTTAATCTCAATCTTAATTCTTAATCTCCTGCCTTTAAAAAAATCTTTCAAGTAATTTTCTCTTTTGAGCTGCTCCGAAATCGGAATGTGGTTGCTGAAAGCAGCGGGGAGACCAGTGAAAACTGAAAACCGGACACATACGTACGTACCTCACCCATTATGGCCATATGGTCTGGGAACACAGAAGAATTTGGAAAGAAAAAGAGAAAATAAAACTGACTATGTGAAGATATAGCCTGGAAGCTTTCTTTTTCTTTCAAGTTAACTTTTTTTTAACCTCCCTTATTCCAATGGGGCTTTATACAACTTCTTGCCGACACGAAAGGGCGATAATTGTAGACCCGAACTGCTCATGCCACCTGGTGGCGAGTCAGGGGCAGATATTTTTTTATGGCTATATGCTACTACTTCATGACAGGCAAGGGTGATAATCTTAAGTAGGTGGCATCCGCATCTCAGGGCACGAGACAGGGGCAGATAATTTTCAGCATAAAGCCTCATTGAAAGCAAACTACAGGCAGTTGCTTCCCTTTTTCCCTTGATCTTTACATTAGGGCAGTGCCTGCTCGGTGTGATTTGCGCAGCACACACACTTCTGCTTGCTTGCTGGCTGGGTTGGCAGCTCGGACAGACACACAGATAGTAAATTTTATGTAGTCCAGATTGTGTACCATTTTGTTCCCTTGATGTATGCCGGATCTAGCGGGGTGGGGGGGGGGGGGGGGTGTCCTGGTTTCCGGAACCCCCCTTCTGCCCCAAGCATGTATCTTAAACAAGGGGGAAAAAGTCAGAAAATGACCCTTTTTTGGACCTTAATAATAACTAAATTGCAAAATGTTCCGGGGACTCCCCCCCCCCCCAAAGTCCCCCCAAACAGCACTACCCTTTAAAGACCCCCCACATCATGTGTCGCATTCCCTCTTATGCTACGAAGAGTTCTTTAGATTTCTAACCAGCTATAAGAAGAAAACACATGAAAACCGTGATTTTGACACGTGACGTGGGGGGTCTTTAATACTAAACCCATGCAGCTCCCTGGACCCCTGGTGGAAACCCCCCCTCACGAATCACTTGGTCCGTCCCTGTTTATAATCCTTGCTTGTGTGTTTAGCCCATCCTGGGCATTGTGTGTTGGCTGTGCGTGTCATGTCCTGCCATACACTGGCTTAGAAAATTATCACTTTCTCTCTCTCTCTCTCTCTCTGTCTCTATCTCTCTTTCTCTCTGTCTCTATCTCTCTCTGTCTCTATTTCTCTCTCTCTCTGTGTCTCTCTCTCTCTCCGTCTCTCTCTCTCTCTCTCTCTCTCTCTCTCTCTCTCCCTCTTTCTCTCTCTGTCTCTCTCTTCAAGGACAGAATGGAAGAATAGGCCCAGCCTAAATTCTTATCCTTGTAAAATAAAGTGTCTGAAGTCTGAAATCTCTCTCTCTCTGTGTGATAATCTGGATATTCTGTGAAGTCAGAGAGAGAGACTGGGAGAGAGGGAGGGAGAAAGGGGAAAAAAAAGAGAAAGACATTAGTCCATGTAGTCAATTCCTGGTCTATAAATAATGATGATGATGAAAATAATGACTATGACGATGATGATGTTGTTTTGTTTTCTTACCCTGGCTTAAAAACTCCAGGGATCATCCCAACAGCCGAAGCACTTGAACACTATGGTACAAATGCACCACCTAGGGATGAGAACATTACGTGTGTGACCGTTTTTGATTACCCCACCAGCAGCCACACTCCGACTTTGGCGGAGACGAAAATGATGATGATGATGAAGACACCAGTGATGATGATGATGTTGATGATAATGATGATGTTGATGATAACGATGATGATGATGATGATGATGTTGATGATAACGATGATGTTGATGATGACTTGATAATGACAATGACAATAACGATGACATTGTGGCGATGATGATAAAGATGATGATGATGGCAACAACGACAATCAAGATGATGATGATGATGATGACGACGATCTTGATGATGAGAATGATGAAGGTAACGACGTCGACAATAATAATACCTGAACTAATTCGTTAGCTTCTCGCGTCGCCAAGTCATGGTCCACTTCAAGATTCTCGTTGCGATTTCCCGTTACCAAGGAAACCAGCAGACGCTTGAAGTCTCCGGAAGTGTCTGAGGCAACGTCCTTCTCCAGATTTCTCTTGAAGTCTGCAAACACAATTCATTATTTATTGATTTTATTGGAATGGGTTCAGTTTAGATTTAGGTTTTCTTCACTATGGATGATTATAATAGAGGGGGGGTGGGTGGGTGGGGGTAAACATTAAAAAAACACCTAACAAAACAACAAAATGTTCCAGATGTGTCTTAAAGAGTGGCACAGTGGTAGCACGTTTGCTTTGTGTCAAGTAAACCCCAGTTCGAACCTGGGTATAGGGGATTTTTCCTCCCACTTTGCACTAGACCTTACGGTCTGAATGTGGAGTCTTTCAGATGAGACGATAAACTGCAACGTCACTGGAACATACAACAGACAAACAACTACACGACAAATGTAAAGTGACGTTATTGTATTGACAAGAGACAAAACAAAACTACCAGATATGTCGGCGAATGCGCCTTTATCAACATAGACAAACAAGAAAACAGCAAACAGTAAATATAGCAAAAAGCAGGCAACAAAAGGAGCACAAAAAAACCAATCCTTCCCCTCTACAGTTCAATGCGTAAATGATACAACCAAGTTGAAACCAAAGAGCAAGGCATGCATTTGTGAACACAAATCAGGGAAAAAAATAAAAAAATGTTTTGAGATGAGAGGTTGAGGACAGTGAGTACGCAATCATGAATGGCAGAAGTTGGAAACAAGGGTCAGTTGGGTGTGGAGTAGGGGATGGGGAGAGGGGGAAAAAAGGGTTTAGATTGTTGGGTGAAGAGAAAAAATCACATGCTATAATAATATGAGTAACAGCACAGTAAGAAACTAGCATAATAAAATCTGAATTTTGTGTACAATTTGTGCGTGTGTACCTTACGACAAGGTGTGCCGTATAATCCCAAAAAACATGCTATACACTGACACGCATGTACATACACAGAGAAATGGCAGATATTCATGAATATCTCATTATATATTCATAAATATCTCATTATATATTCATGAATATCTCATTATATATTCATGAATATTTCATTATATATTCATGAATATCTCATTATATATTCATATCTCATTATATATTCATGAATATCTCATTATATATTCAGGAATATATCATTATATATTCATATGTTGTTGTTGTTGTAATACCCTGGCTAAAAGACTCCAGTATCAGATCAACCAAAACAATCATTGAACAGTATGCTAGAAACATGACGTGTGTGACCATTTTTTTTATTACCCCGCCACGTGAGCAGCCACACTCGGACTTCGGGGGGAATATATTGATAAAATTATATAAACACAGACACACGCAGAGACACTCACGGACTTTGTAGGCCTCTTTGATTTCCTTGATTTCAGCGTTGCTACGGGAACACATAATTTCAATCAGGGTGTCTTCATCCGTGCCAACACCCTGAAAATTGTCAGCAGAAAAAAAAAGGAAAAAAAGAAAAGACAAAAAAAAGACAGGAGAGAGAGAGAAAATACATTTTCGTTACAAACAGCACAACAGCATCTTGAAATTATTATTATTAACCCCCTGACTGCCAAAGAAAATGAAAGAAAACATAATTGGGCAAATCATGACATGAAAAAGACAACTGATAGAGCCAATCTGAGAAAATGGTTTGGGGATATTACTCTCTTGATTATGTTAGAGCAAAAGCCAGCATATCAGGGTTATTCCTCTTCATCTGATGACGTCATCAGTGATGTCACCAGGTCACTATGTAATACGTTGGTGGCAGTCAAGGGGTTAACATTAGCAACTAAGACTAGGTTAGCTTAACTCACTCGCATCACAATGATTTTGAATTATTAAAAAAAACTCACAAATCACTCCAGCCATGCACACAAACAAAACAGACATAAACAAAAGGAGAAATGAAAGAAGATTACGGGTTTTTACTTCAGGTTTAGACATAGGGAAGTGGTAGATCAGACTTTTATATATAGAGAGAGAGACTTTATAAACGTACAAGAATTGAAGAAGAAAAAATAAACCCACACCATTAAACTTTCCTCTTATATTATATAGTTTGCTTTAATAAAACTTTTTTGTGTCCAATGTATGTGTTTATATAGAAAAACTCTCTACACCGATTGGTTTCCCCACAACAAACCACTACAAAAGCAAAGTGAGAGGCAAAATTGTGGTCTAAGGGAGCGAAGCAAGTTTAGAAGTGACCAAGGTATGGTGTGCACACAGATTTACTTCCCTTGAAACAAATGCATTAAATTGACAGCTACCTATTAATTCCGAGCATAATGTCTGGAATGACTTGAATTAGTTAATAACAACAATTATGCTCATTACCAAAAAAAAATCAAAGGTCATCCTTGATTCAATGTTTTTTGGCTAACAGTTAACTGGACAAGGAGCAAAATGTTATTACAAAATCAGATTTTTTTAACCCATTCGCGGCCAGCCATTTTTCAGCCAAAAAATACCATTAAACTTATCTGGGTAGAGAAGAAAAAAATATCTGCAATATTGCGAATGCCTGCGTGATATAACATT
>CM065708.1:4080900-4153400 GCA_017654935.2 Phymorhynchus buccinoides | reverse complement strand
AGTTAATACCAGACTTAGGTTAGACACAGACCTACTACAAATAAAGTAGACAACCATGATTGCTTCGTTTCTAATGTATTCTAACTAAACGTGTAGACCTATATATGTCACACAGGTGGAATTTCCTCAGACATATTAAAGGGTGGAGATATTCGGAAATCGAGTCCACGTGGTGTGTGTGTGTGCGTGTGCGTGTGTGTGCGTGCGTGCGTGCGTGTGCGTGTGCGTTTTGAGCTTATTATGCAAGCGCATGATCCTTGCTGGCTCAGGTTTGCCACGTGAGAGAGAGAGAGAGAGAGAGAGAGAGAGAGAGAGAGAGAGAGAGAGAGAGAGAGAGAGAGAGTGAGAGAGTGAGAGAGAGAGAGAGAGAGAGAGAGAGAGAGAGAGAGAGAGAGGAAAACGAAATTTTATTTAACCAGGGAACATGAGATAAGCAAAATACATGCTTTTTTTCACCCAGCCCTGGGAGAGAGAGATAGAGAGAGAGAGAGGGAGGGGGAGAGAAAGAGAGAGAGAGAGAGAGAGAGAGAGAGAGGGGGGGGGGGGAGAGCATAAACTGAAAGAGACACGTCGAAACGCAGGCAACCACGCAACATTTAATTAGTAAATAAATACTGTGACATAATAACATCCCACCGTCCCCGTCTCTCTCAGTCTCTCTCTCTCCCCCCCCCTCTCTCTCTCTCTCTCATCGAATCTCTCTCTCTCTCTCTCTCTCTCTCTCTCTCTCTCATCGAAATCTCTCCTCTCTCTCTCTCTCTCCTCTCTCTCTCTCTCTCTCTCTCTCATCGAATATCTCTCTCTCTCTCATCGAATATGTCTCTCTCTCTCTCTCTCTCATCTCCTCTCTCTCTCTCATCTCTCTCTCTCTCTCTCTCTCTCTCTCTCTCTCTCACGGCACTCACTCACTTACAAGAGCCAGGACGACGTAGGGGACGCTTTCACAATTGTGTGTGTCAGAGACAGAGACATAGAGAGAGAGAGAGAGAGAGAGAGAGAGAGAGAGAGAGAGAGAGAGAGAGAGAGAGGAGAGAGAGAGAGAGGAGAGGGGGGGGGAGCATAAACTGAAAGAGACACCGTCGAAACGCAGGCAGCCACGCAACATTTAATTAGTAAATAAATACTGTGACATAATTAACATGCCAACACCCACCGTCCCCTGTCTCTCTCTCTCTCTCTCTCCCCCCCCCCCCCCCTCTCTCTCTCTCTCATCGAATCTCTCTCTCTCTCTCTCATCGAATATCTCTCTCTCTCTCTCTCTCTCTCATCGAATATGTCTCTCTCTCATCGAATATGTCTCTCTCTCTCTCTCTCTCTCTCTCTCTCTCTCTCTCTCTCTCTCTCTCTCTCTCTCTCTCTCTCTCTCTCTCACGGCACTCACTCACTTACAAGAGCCAGGACGACGTAGGGGACGCTTTCACAATTGTGTGTGTCAGAGACAGAGACATAGAGAGAGAGAGAGAGAGAGAGAGAGAGAAGAGAGAGAGAGAGAGAGAGAGAGAGAGAGAGAGAGAGAGGGGGGGGGGGGGAGAGCATAAACTGAAAGAGACACCGTCGAAACGCAGGCAGCCACGCAACATTTAATTAGTAAATAAATACTGTGACATAATAACATCCCACCGTCCCTGTCTCTCTCAGTCTCTCTCTCTCTCTCTCTCTCTCTCTCAGTCTCTCTCTCTCTTCTCTCTCTCTCTCTCTCTCTCTCTCTCTCTCTCTCTCTCTCTCTCTCTCTCTCTCTCTCTCTCACGGCACTCACTTACAAGAGCCAGGACGACGTAGGGGACGCTTTTACAATTGTGTGTGTCAGAGACAGAGACGTAGGTAGAGAGAGAGAGAGAGAGAGAGAGAGAGAGAGAGAGAGAGAGAAGAGAGAGAGAGAGAGAGAGAGAGAGAGAGAGAAGAGAGAGAGAGAGAGAGAGAGAGAGAAGAGAGAGAGAGAGAGAGAGAGAGAGAGAGAGAGAGAGAGAGAGAGAGAGAGCATAAACTGAAATAGACACGTCGAAACGCAGGCAGCCACGCAACATTTAATTAGTAAATACTGTGACATAATAACACCCCACCCATCTCTCTCTCTCTCTGTGTCTCTCTCTTTCTGTCTGTCTCTCTCTCTCTCTGTCTCTGAAACACACACTTATGAAAGCGTCCCCTACGTCATCCTGGCTCTTGTATGTGAGTGAGTGCCATGATAGAGATAGACAGTTTCGATGAGAGAGAGAGAGAACACTGGATTTTTAATGTGAGGCCTCCGGCCTATCCACATGGGGACATGTACAATCAACTGCACAACATTCAATCAAGCTAGTAGAAATACCTTGATAATAACTCAAAAACAACTTTAAACAATTCACATTGATTCTTCTGTTAGACAAAGTGAACGAACATAACCGAGAGAGAGAGAGAGAGAGAGAGAGAGAGAGAGAGAGAGAGAGAGAGAGAGAGAGAGAGAGAGAGAGAGAGAGAGAGAGGGGGGGGGAGAGAGAGAGACAGACAGACAGAGATAGAGAGATAGAGAGAGAGAAAGAGAGAGACAGAGAGAGAGAGAAAGAGAGACACAGAGAGAGAGAGAGACAGAGACAGCGAGAGAGAGAGAGAGAGAGAGAGAGAGAGAGAGAGAGAGAGAGAGAGAGAGAGAGAGAGAGAGAGAGAGAGAGAGAGAGAGAGAGAGAGAGAGAGAGAGAGAGAGGAGAGAGAGAGAGAGAGAGAGAGAGAGAGAGAGAGAGAGAGAGAGAGAGAGAGAGAGAGAGAGAGAGAGAGAGAGAGAGAGAGAGAGACCGAGACACTGAGAGACAAGGCCTGAGAGACACACGACATCGTATATTTATACTGAGCATGACATTCCATTGAATCTTATGACGAAATTAATGTTTTGCGTCCTCCCGGTCAGAGACCATAATAAGACATTGCTATATGTACATCTACAAAGGAATCTGAATATAATGCTTTCTTTTCTTATATACCACACTGAGGCGGCCAACTTGAGAGCAGAATTCATTCAGACTCAATTCTTTTCAGCAATGTGTTTAACACACACACACAGACCCATTATACTGACGACAGCAGAAAGCAAGATTATAGGGGAAGACGGGGTAAAAAGCGCATGGGCGGGTAAGAAGCCCACCCCAATTATCTCATGAAATAAAGAAAATTTCAGTCAAATTTGCCCATGAGACGAATGCTAGACATTAACGCTCGTCTCATGGGCAAAATGAGACTGAAATTTGCTTCATTTCATGAGATAATTGGGGTGGGCTTCTTACCCGCCCATGCGCTTTTTACCCCGTCTTCCCCTATGTGAGTAGAGGGCGTGTCCAAATGTTTTCCGTTTCACGGCAAAATAAACTACCACCCTCTCAATCACTTCGTTCTTCTTCTTCTTCTTCGTTCGCTCAGACAGTTTCCTGTCATATATGAGCGTAGATGCGTCATGCTGCCGTTATGCGCCTAACTAAGAAATGTTTAGGCCCAGCATATCCGACTTCGGCTGAAGAAAATCTTTGTAAGAATTTCGAGAAAACTGAGGTAGGAGAATGGACTGGTAAAGCAGAAAGACAGATGACAGTAAATCAAAGGGAAAAGGCAGAGTCAAAGAGAATGACAGAATTAGAGGAAGTTACAAGCACAGAACTTCCAGAAGGTGTGGGGGAACTATATATACAAAAGACCCCCCGGTATCCCCACGGGGAAACTCCGTTCGAGTTGCCGGGAATGTGTGGTCCGACATTGCAATATGGAACGTTTTTTAGAGAGTGGTTGTTAGGTTCATGTTAATCTCTTCAGTTTGTTGTTATTCTTACAAAACACCCAACACACAACACGCCGGATGTTTAAATAAATAGGTCAAACAAAATGGCAAGGACTCCCTTATAGGGCCTACGCCTTTTCTCTCTCGCAAGTGTGTGTTGTGTGAATGTGTTTGCGTGTCTATAAAGTGTGTATGTGTGTGTGTGCGTGCCGGTGTGTGTGTGTGTGTGCGTGTGTGTACATGCGTACGTGCGTGTCAGTGTGTGTACGTGCGTGCGTGTCTGTGTGTGCACGTACGTACGTGTGTTGTGTGACTGCGTGTGCGTGTATCAAAGTGTGTGTGTGTGCGCGCGCGTTTATGAGAGACTGAGAGAGAGAGAGAGAGAGAGAGAGAGAGAGAGAGAGAGAGAGAGAGAGAGAGAGAGAGAGAGAGAGAGAGAGAGAGAGAGAGAGAGAACGAACGAACGAACGAAATTTTATTTATACAGAGAGAGAGAGAGAGAGAGAGAGAGAGAGAGAGAGAGAGAGAGAGAGAGAGAGAGAGAGAGAGAGAGAGAGAGAGAGATAGATGGCATCACGCTTGGATAGATGGTTACGGCGACACTTGTGTCTCAGTCAAGCTGTCACCCTTGTCCTCTTACTAGAATTACGGCAAGGAATGTTTCAAGTTAACACATTTTTAGTTCATACTTCATGTTAAGTTTTTCGTTCTTACACACTTTATTTTTTATTTTTTACTATCTACCGTCAAAAAAATGCCTGGAAAAGGCTTAACGGAAAATTTCCCAACACCTGAAAGGCCTACCAATGCTCTCTTATTTTTTAAACTTCCGAGTAGCCTAGGCTAAGGCAACATGCCAACAATCTGAACAATGAACAATTTGATCATAATCGGTGTTGTCCGTCGGCGACCTTATCCGTAAGAAGTAAGTTAACAAAATAAATATTCGTGTAATAAAAGTAACGATTACATAGTATCCTTACCTCGCTAGCTGTAGCCATTTCACTTGCTCAAAATGTACAGTGGAGGTGAGCTAAAAATGGGGCGTGTGTATGTGTTCTTCGTTCCTCAACTTTATACAACCTGAATGACTGTGTCGTGTCGTCTGCTCGAGTTGTGAATGGACGGGAAAACACGGAAGTTCCCGAAGCTGTTGTTCGGGAACCCCGAGCATTGGCGCTGCTCGAGTGTTAAAGATGGCAGACAGCCGTATTGTGACGGGATAAACCGAACGTGTGTGTGTGTGTGTGTGTGTGTGTGTGTGTGTGTGTATGTGTGTGTGTGTGCTTGCTTTTGGAAGTGGAGTTTGGGCCTTCCTGGCTGAACTAGGGGGGGGGGGGGGGGGGAGGGGTTGTTGTTGGTTTACCCTGGCTAAAAGACTCCAGGGATAACATAACATAACATAACATAACATAACATAACATAACATAAATGGCACTATAGGCTATTTTGTTTAGCCTTTTGCCCTCTAAATATGTTTTTTGATTTTTATTTGGTTTGGCTTCATTCACTGATGACTACTAAGGCATCTGTGTTTTATTCCTTTAAATCTGTATATTAACTGAATACATTTTGTTTTGGAAAAACTTGTCTATGATATTTTTGAATGAATTTAATGACTTTGCATTAACTGCTTCATCGGGAAGGTTATTCCATGCATTTATTACTCTGTTAGTAAAAAATGTTTTGTGCTAGTCTGGTGTTAGTATCTTTTTTGTACAGCTTAAAGTTATGGCCACGGGTTCTATCACCCTCACAAAGAGTTAGTAGGCTGTTAGTAGTGGAATAATCGTATAAATGGTGACATATTTTATAAACTTCAATCATATCACCCCTGAGCCTTCTATACTCTAGGCTAGGTATCCGCAGATAAATAAGTCTTTCCTCATAGGTCATATCATTTGTACCAACAATCTTTTTTGTAAACCTCCTCTGAACTCCCTCTAGCATATCAATGTGTTTTCTCAAATGTGGATACCATACAGGATTTCCATACTCTAACATAGGTCTCACCAAAGCCTTAAATAAAGGAATCATTATAACTTTTGATTTGTTAGTAATAATGCTAACAAGCAGACCAGACATCCTGTTGGCTTTTAATACAATATTATTTATGTGAGGTTCGAAAGTCAAGCCCGGGTCCACAAACACCCCAAGATCTTTCTCAACATCTGTAGGTTCCAGCACCCGTTTATCTTCATTATCTTTCATATAATATGTATGCTTGGGATTATTTTTACCAAGGTGCATAACCTTACACTTTTGACTATTAAATTTCATGAGCCAAGTATCAGCCCATGTAACTAAGTTATCAATGCACATTTGAACTCTTTTTCTTGATTCATCATTGTTTTCTACATTATTGTATGCCTTAGTGTCATCAGCAAAGATCTTCATATTACAGTCTACACAAGTTGGTAAATCATTTATAAAGTACAGGAACAAAGTGGGACCCAGGACACTACCCTGTGGGACCCCACTAGTGACATCTACCTTTTTAGAACTAAATCCATTTATAGTTACATATTGTGTGCGCTCGCTCAAAAAATCCCTGATCCACCCCAACAGTCTTCCGCCCACGCCATAACCCGCCAGCTTCAAAATAAGTTTGGAATGTGAAACAGTATCGAACGCCTTCTGAAAATCTAGGTAAACGGCGTCCACTGGCCTACCTTCCTCCAGGGAGCCTATCCAGTCTCCCAAGGTGACTAACAGCTGTGTGACACAAGATCGTCCCCGGGTAAAACCAAATTGGTCTTTAGATAAAATATCATTCTCAATTAAATGATCACACAGTGCGTCACGGATAAAACCTTCAAAAAGTTTACAAACGATGGAGGTAAGGCTCACCGGCTGGGCGGTAGTTCCCAGGACTACTCTTATCGACCTTTTTAAATATTGGTGTAACTTGAGCTACTTTCCAGCTAGTAGGTAATTTGCCTACTAGTACAGATTTATTAAATAAAAATGTTAGAGGCCACGCCAACTGGCTAGACAACTCCCTGAGGACTCTAGGATGTATTTCGTCAGGTCCAGGTGATTTATCTATTTTTAAGGACTGTAGTGCTTTCAGCATTTGCTCCTGACCAATTGTGACTGAGTTAATCACTGAATTATAACTTGCTTTAAAAATTGGCAAACTATTTGCTGGGTCTGTTATAAAAACACTACCAAAAAACTCATTTAAGACTATTGCCTTATCCATATCTGTTTCAGTATAAGTCCCATCTTTTTGCCTTAATTTTGAAATTTGTTCTCTAGGTTTAGTCTTGTCAGATACATATTTAAAAAATACTTTAGGATTATTTTTGGCTTCCTGAGCCAAAAGAGATTCTCTTTCCTTTACATGCTTTCTGGTAGCTTGTCTAACCTGGTTTCGGGCCCTGGCATAGAAGTCCCAATTTTCCTTGGTCGGGTATTTTTTATAGGTTTTGAACGCTTTCCTTTTCTTTCTTATCTTATCAAGGATAGATGCTGGAAGAGGGTCCTTTCTGCGGGTACCCATTTGGGATACCTTAATTTTTGGTATAAATTTGTCACAAGCTTCCACAATTATCCGACTCACAATCTCCCAACACTCATCCACAGTACATTCATCCTTTAAAGTGCTGGACCAGTTGACAGATCCCACAAACTCTCTCATGCTGTCATATTTTCCCTTATTGACTAAATATTTAGTAGTAGCAGTAGTAAATCTTTTTTTTTTTACAAAATGTAAGTTAAAACATAAAACTGAATGATGGCTCTTTCCCAAAGGTGGTAAGTAGTCAATATCTGACACTATGGTACAGATGCATCAGTTAGGGATGAGACCATTACGCGCGTGACCGTTTTTCTATTATCCCGCCACATGGGCAGCCACACTCCGGGGGAAACTGGGGGGTTTAACCTTTTCGCCGCCAGCCATTTTTAGCAAAACAATTCCATTAAACTTAGCTGGGTAGAGAAAAAAATATGTCTGTAATATTGGGGATTCCTCTGTGACATGTTTGAATTAAGGCCGATCCTTACCTCCCAAAATTAAGAGAACAGGGTCTTCGGATATAACAGGCCCTCATTTGATGCCTTTTAGTGACTTGTGTTTAATCATTGTGGTGCAAAAATGCGACGTTGGCGGTGAAAGGGTTAATGGTCTTAACCCAGGGTAAGCTGTGGTAGGTCTTTCTCCTTTTCTGCTAGGCACATGCGCCCTCCTAGTTCCCTTTGAGATTCATTGTCAGAATTAAAGTGGCGTCTGCGAAAGAATCAAAGTTATTGAAAGAAGTGACTAAGGGGAAAGCTGCCGATTCATTGCACAATCCTTGGGTGTTGGAAAACCCCCAAATCCAAACAATAAGGCCGGGTTCACGCGTAAGTTCAGTACAGAAAACCTTAAATAAGTGGAAGAAAGAAGGATAAAAGTTCACGCGCATAGGGGAAATTCAGACACATGCGCAAATCTTTTCCCTTTGATTCACTTATTTATGGACTGTGCACGGGTTTCCGCATGGCATATCTGCTTATGTGTGCACATGGCCCAATTCTTGAGCAAGAATTGCTGACCTCTCGATAAGTTGGCGAATCAAACAGCTGAACGAAAATATGCCAAAGCGAGAAAATGTCCTTACTCGGACCTGAATGACCTAGTTTGGGAGTGGTTTTGTGATGTGAGGAGAAGAAGCATTCCTGTGAGTGGAAAACTGATTCAGGAAAAGGCGCTGGTTGCTTCTATGGGGCTCGGACACACCGGGCTTCACAGCATCAAACGCATGGTTGTAGAAATGACATTTTTGTTATGTGTGTATAATCATCATATAGTAAAAAGCCAACTGTCCGTCCGTGTGTGTGTGTGTGTGTGTGTGTGTGAAACACAAAACGGGCCTTATAACTCCGCCGTTTTTCGACCGTGGAGATTACAAGGGGATGACACTACACGTATTTGTATTTTTTTAAAATCGGGACTTTACTGGTTTAGCACTGCCTCCGGGCATTGCCTCCAGTATTGTTCAATACTGCCATGGGGTTAAAACTGCCACGGGGCGATTGCTATGATTATAAAACACTCTTTCTGCAGATACCTTACACGTTTGTGATCCATTTTCTTGGAAGGTGAAATGCTGCCTTCTTCTTGGAAATGTAAAACCGAAAGTATCACTTTCGTGTGTTTGAGACTGGCTGGCTGTTGAAAGCCACAATAGCAAACAAGTGTGTCGCCGAGTGGCAGATAAGTCCCCGAGCAAGTTAATGTGGGGAGGGGGTAGGTGTAGGGAGGAGATAGCTGCCACGGGGTTCAAACTGCCATGGGGTTAAAACTGCCACGGGACTTAACTGCCATGGGGCGATTGCTAGTAATAATAATAATAGACATTTATAGAGCGCACATTCTAGACGAACTACTCATGGCACTTAACAAAACAAAAACTCACTTCACATGCAAGATTACATCATACATATCGAACATACTCACATGCGCTCGCATTCCCACCGTCACCCCCACACATGTATACTCATAGATATACAAACATGCACACGCATATACACACATTGGTATCAGGCATGGTAGTGGGGGCAAAGTGGTTTTTCAAGGAAAATGGCCAAGGGTCCAGGGGGCCAAAGAAAATTCAATGAGTGAAATGTTCACTTTTTCATGCCATTTCAATGCATTTTTTAATAATTTTGTTTCAAACTGTTTCGCGGATTTTCCGCGATTCGTGGTCTACCATGCCTGTGGTATACACAACCGCATCCTCACCTCCCCACACACAAACACACTCACATTATGTTTGTAATGATCTCTCCTCACTCACCTCCCAATGCAGACCACCTCCATTTAAAGACCACTTTGTTGGTGCATTTTCTTTGATCGCTCATGGCAGGTAGTTCAGTGGAACCTCCCTTATAAGACCTCATTTGGGATGATTTTTGAAGGTCTTAAAAGGGAGGTTCCACTGAACTTCAAAAATCATCCCAAATGAGGTCTTATAAGGGAGGTAATTTTAATGCTTACAAAGAAGGGCAATGTCTCAGAAAAGTATGTCTTATATGGGAGAGAGTCTTATAATGGGAGGTCTTATAAGGGAGGTTCCACTGTACTGTACTTTAAATAGGTACATTTATTTTGCATTTTTGAAGTTTTTTACGTTTTGTGCTTTTGTTTTGAGCCACAATGCATGGCTAATGTCTGGGATTTTGTCTTGGCTTTTTGTTTGTTTGTTTGTTGTTGTTTTAACGCATAAACCTAAAACACTTATAAAATGCATTTAACACTTTCACCGCCAACGTCGCATTTTTGTGCCACAATGATTTAAACACCCATGTCATTAAAACACTTGAAATCAGGGTCTGTTATTCAATTATACTGTTTTCCTAAATATGGGCAGTAAGGATTGACCCCTATTCTGAATGTGTCACAGAGAAATCCCACAATATTGCAGACAGAATCTTTTCTGTAGTCAAGTAAGCTCAATGGAAATTTGGGGCTCAAAGATGGCTGAAGATGAAAGGGTTCTTCTTCTTCTTCTTCTGCGTTCCCAGGCCATATGGCCATAATGGGTAGGGTACATATGTGTCCGGTTCTCAGTTTTCACTGGTCTCTCTGCTGCGTACAGCCGACACATTCCGATTTCGGAGGAGCTCAAGAGAAAAATTATTTGGAAGATTTCTTTGAAAAAAGGCAGGAGAATGGACCAATAAGTCAGAAAGATAGTAGATGACAGAAAGCAAAGGAAAAAGGCAGAGTCAAAGAGAGTGGCAGATTAGAGGAAGTTACAAGCACAGAGCTTCCAGAAGGTGGGGGAACTATTTTTACAGGGAAAAAAGTGTTAAAATAACACCAAATTTATAATCATCCTTCTGCACATGAACACACCACAAGGAAAAAGTACAGAAAAATTACTACCGACATTTATTCAGAACGCACACACACACCGGTATGTATAGTACACAACATATCCACCATGCATCGCACACACACTCCTGAACTCCAACTAGTGGCTGAGGATGTTTATTCAGCATTGATTTGATTTGATTTCCTTGACTGTCTCGACATCGCTTGAAGCTGAATATTCGAATATTCCAACATGCACGCTTCAGTTTCAAATCAAAACTAAGTTATGCTGCAGAAGGCACAATGTTTAGAAAGAAACTGGTATGTAAAAATTATAAAAACTATTACCTAGAAAATGCACTTGCGGTGACTATGATTCAGTTTAAAAATCTAGTTTGTCCTTTGTCCAACAACAGTCGACAAAGGAGTATAAGTTTGTTTTAAAGTTCATTCAGACTCACTAATAATACTGACCTTTATCAAAGCAAGCAGTATGACAACAATATGGTTAGTTGGATTAAAAACAAAAATGTATAGTTTAAAATGTATAAATGGACACATAAAAACCAGCAGACACTCGCAGAATATCGAATATGTTACATGCATACACAATTATTACAAAACGGTGATAAAAGTTGTAGCTACCCTACAGGCTAATTAGAATATTATGAGCAAAGATTTTGTTTATTGCTTTCGAAAAGGAAACAATTCAAAATCAGGTACACAATATTTTGATCCACACATTCAACAAGGTGTCTACACAAGTCTAAGTGAGAGATTACAGTGTTGTTTTAGGTAAACACAGTCCAGGAATATGTTTCAAACAAAAACTCAAATGAAGGAAATACAGATGCTTGAACCTATTTCATTTTTTCTTAGTAGATGCCCAAACATAATGACAATGACTACATAAAAAAATCGTCACAACAAAAATATTCATCCACCAATTTCCTAAAGGATTTATATAACAAAGGGTACAAAATTGAAAAACAACCAAGCAGACATGATGACTAGTTCCGAATCTATCAAAGGCGATTCACAAAAGTTGGTAAAACCTGAATGTTTAAATGACAAAGATTCCAGACAAAAAGAAAAACCGTCACACAAGTTTAAAGATTCACATTCAGATTTCTGAAGAGAAAAGTCAAAACTTTTACCACACCGACCAAATAGGAAAAAAATGTCACAAAGTTTAAAAACTAAAAGATTTACATCAACACTTCTGACCAAAAACAAAATTATACCACTCAGACTTAGAACTTGTCTCCATAAACGAAAACGCTACATAAAACGAAACCTATACGAAAATCCTTTCATAAACACACACACACATACAAATCAATCAAACAGATATTTAAAAAAAAAACTGGTCTTCACTTTCATTTTCAAATTAAAAAACAACAACTTTACTCCCAAACACTGAGCACAAAAAAAAAAAAAAAAGTCAACATCTTCGATCTGACACAGATAAAAGAAAGTCGTGATGAGCGCAGTAAAAACCAACAACCAAAAAATCTTTCAATTATCGATTGGTACTTAAAAGACGGTGAGCAAAAAAAGAAAAAAAAGGGAGAAAGGAGAATGTCTCTATTTCTTGGTTCCGGCGTACGTAAAAGCGGCGGGGCCTGTGGTGAAGTCTTTGATGCATACTTGGCATCGACTGATTCGCCGACGAAGGTCTCCCGCCTTGAGCGTCTCTTGCAAGGGTCTTCGGAACTGGTCGTTGCGCTCCACCGTCGCCATCCAGTAACTGTGACGCACAGATTCGTCATCATCATCATCATTTCCACCATCATCATCATCACCATAGCTAAATATAAAAATTGTGTATGTGCCACCCCCCATGCATTTCTCGGTTAATTGTATTTTTCCATTTTTGCCTTTCTTACCATACATAAAGCTGTATATTAGGAACATTTTCAGCTAATAACCTTTTTGGAATACTAACCCTATCCCTAACCCTACCCCCCACTATGTACTGCAGTACACTGCGATTTGTCACAGTTGTGGTTCGTTGCGTCTTTCCGTCTTATAGGGTGGGGGGTAGGGTTAGGTTTAGGGCTAGGGTTAGTATTCCAAAAAGGTTATTAGCTAAAAATGTTCCTAAAATACAGCTTTATGTATGGTAAGAAAGGCAATAACGGAAAAATAGAATTAACCGAGATAGGTAGGGGGGGTGGCACATCTTGACCTTTACCAAATTGTGAATGCAAGTTGTATGTTTGTATGTATGTGTAAGCATATGTGTATGCATGTATGTATGTATAATTTGAAGAAACGAAGATGTCAACTGCTGGGTTCAATAAAATTCACAACAAATTAAAACAGAGTCGAAACTGAAACCCAAAATAAAAGGTTTAATAACAAAAAACACAGAGCAAAACAAATCACAATGTTTCGGGTTCAACCCGTTCCAGTTGAACCCGAAACGTTGTGATTTGTTTTGCTCTGAGCAAAACAAATTGTGATTTGTTTTGCTCAACCCGTTTAAAATTTTATGAAACCTTGTGATTTGTTTTGGTTTTTTAAAATTTTATGAAACCTTTGGGTTTTAATTTCGACTCTGTTTTAATTTTGTATGTATGCATAAGTTAGATGGATGGGTAGATAAATGGTTGTATGAGTGTGCATGATGTGTGTGTTGTGTGTGTGTATATGTGTGCACGTGTGTGTGTACGTGTGTGTGGTTGTGGGTGTGGGTGACCAAGAATTGTATGTGCGCACAGTGTCTTGTTGTGTTGTTTTGTTGATTGTTTTATCGCTGCAGAAAGAATTTCCTGTAAAATGGACAATAAAAATATTGATTGAGTGATTGATTGATTGATTGTTGTACAGCATTGATTCACAACGCAAATGCCAACTAATTGAAGTATGCACACTTCCATATAAAACACACACACACACACACAAACGCATGCATGTACACACACATATACATACGCACACACATACACTATTGCATACATTTGTGATGTAGGCTACAAAGCAGACAGAAAAAAAGACAGCAGCAAAAAACAAATTATAACACAGCTTCCTTGGCAGAGGTACTCATCCTTTCTAGATGACAGATTTTCCCGTTATGGGGAAATTCTTCTTCTGCGTCCCCAGGCCATATGGCCATAATGGGTCAAGTACGTACATGTCCGGTTTTCAGTTTTTACTGCATTCAGCCGACACATTCCGATTTCGGAGGAGCTCATAGGAGAAAAATTATTTGCAAGATTCCTTGGGAAAAAAGGCAGGAGAATGGATCAGAAAGGTAAACAGATAGATAACAGCAAGGAAATGGAAAAGGCAGAGTCACAGCTAATAAATAGTTAGGCCCAGCAAGTCCGACTTCGGCTGGAGGAAATGTTTTTGAAAAGTGTTTTGCGAAAAAAGGGCAGGAAAATGGACTGGTAAGGCAGAAAGATAGTAGATGACAGTAAGCAAAGGGAAAAGGCAGAGTCAAAGAGAGCGACAGATTAGAGGAAGTTACAAGCACAGAACTTCCAGAAGGTGGGGGAGCTATTTATACAAAAAAGACCCCCCCCCCCCCCCCACCTACCCCCCTCTGTATCCCAATGGGAAGAGACTCGATCTTCTTCTTCTTCGATCGCTCAGACAGTTTCCTGTCAATTATGAGCGCAAATGCGTCATGCTGCCGTTATGCTCTTAACTAAGAAATAGTTAGGCCCAGCAAGTCCGACTTCGGCTGGAGGAAATGTTTTTGAAAGTGTTTCGTGAAAAAAGGCAGGAGAATGGACCGGGTAAG
This sequence comes from Phymorhynchus buccinoides, assembly GCA_017654935.2. Lineage (NCBI taxonomy): Eukaryota > Metazoa > Mollusca > Gastropoda > Neogastropoda > Raphitomidae > Phymorhynchus > Phymorhynchus buccinoides. Next base: position 4,139,099 of record CM065708.1, on the reverse strand, counting down.
GCAGAAAGATAGTAGATGACAGTAAGCAAAGGGAAAAGGCAGAGTCAAAGAGAGTAACAGATTAGAGGAAGTTACAAGCACAGAATGTCCAGGAGGTGGGGGAGCTATTTATGCAAAAGAACACCCCCCAACCCCTTGGTTGTTAACAATTCAGGACTTTCCTGGTGTTGCACTGCCTCTGGGCATTGCCTCCAGGATCGTTCCCACCATCTTTACATCTACTAATGTCCCATATGTGTCTGTTCCAGACCGGAGGACGTTAAGCAGATTTTTCTTCTCCCCAACCCCCCTCAGTATCCCAGCCAGCGGGGAGAGACTCACGAAGGATGGGGTTGTCCTGCTCCACGAATAGATGGATCAGGCATCGGGCGACCCACTGCTGCACTGCCAATGCTACATCCCTACTCTCTCCATCGAGATTTCAATGAGTATCGCTGCACAGATGGTTTTTTAAAAGGCCCAGTTAGCCCCACGGCTGCAGCACGGAGTGTTAGTCACACCTACATACCTGGAGGATGAAGTGTAGTAGTTGCAGGTCCCGCGGCCGTGGCACTCGATGAAGGGGGAGGATCGGAAATCCTCCAGGCAGGATCCGGGGGAGTTGAGATCCTGTCCGGCTCCGTGAGATCCGGCACCGTTGGCCTGGATAGAAGAAAACATGTTTGAACGAATTCCGATCTGATACAGGCACATATGGGACATTCTTAGGTATTATTTCGGACTATAAGGCGATAATGTTTCTCTCCAATTTCGAATGGACTGGTAAGGCAGAAAGATAGTAGATGACAGTAAGCAAAGGGAAAAGGCAGAGTCAAAGAGAGTGACAGATTAGAGGAAGTTACAAGCACAGAACTTCCAGAATGTGGGGGAACTATTTATACAAAAGACCCCCCTGGTATCCCCACGGGGGTATAACAGCTTTTATATTCTCAGAGTTTCAGAGCAGATTCTAGGATTTTGAAAAAGTGGGGGCGTTTCCCCCCCAAGAATGAAAAAAGGGGGGTAGGTCCAATGGATACAAGGGGGGGGGGAGGGGGGGGGGGGGGGGGGGGGGGGGGGAGGCCGATTCAATCTTCGCTAGCCATGGCCACTTCTTCAGCCACTCGTCTTGGAACCGGTGTTCCCTCGCACTAGTGCCGTTATCTTCGGGCTGCTTCTCCGAGACTGTTGATGCAGTAGCTGTTTCTGCAACATCTTCTGCACACTCGTTTGGCAGAGGATTTCTTTTTTTTTTTACTTTGCCGCCACAAAAATCAAAGTCGAAGAGCGTCGTTGTCCGCTTCATTTTGAAGAAAATTCAACATGGCGGGTAGGACTCTCGCAACTTCTTGTCGGTAAAACGAGATGAACGCGATTGGTTGATTTACACTAACATTGTAAAGGAACCAATGAAATGTCGAGAAATCATTCATTCCTGCTCGATGCTTTCGGTTTGTGCAGACGACGGATTTAGCAGACGACGAAGGAATTCCTGCAGCGATCGGTAAAAAGTGCGAGCAGTTCTGCAATTATGCGGGCGTTGGCCCGCGTTTAGACCCGATTATTGCGGGAAGGAAAAAGATTGGGGGGGGGTTGTACCAATCCCGCACCCTAGAATCAGCTCTGGAGTTTGTGAAGCGTTGGACAGTAGTTGCTACACTCACCACAACGAAGCTGTATCCAATCCACACCCCACTCCAGCCCCGCGGGCATTCAGGTATGGTCATGGTCTGACTGTGAACCGAAATGATCTGAAGGGAAAAAACAACAGCCATCATTTCAGCAAAACTTTAATTTGAAGGTAAAATAATCTTAAGGTCTCTGTACATGTTAACATTATTCACAAAATATCTCAATTTCTCCATGGTAACACAGTGTTAGGCGACTCGTAATATTAAGGTCTCTGTACATGTTAACATTATTCACAAAATCTCTATTTCTCCATGGTAACACAGTGTTAGGCGACTCATAATATTAAGGCCTCTGTACATGTTAACATTATTCACAAAAATCTCTATTTCTCCATGGCAACACAGTGTTAGGCGACTCATAATATTAAGGTCTCTGTATATGTTAACATTATTCACAAAATATCTCTATTTCTCCATGGCAACACAGTGTTAGGCGACTCATAACATTAAGGTCTCTGTACATGTTAACATTATTCACAAAATACCTCTATTTCCCCATAGCGTTAAAGCGACTCATAATATGACTTACAACTCACTGTGTTGCCATTGGGAAATTGTGATATTTTGTGAATAATGTTAACATGTACAGAGACCTTTAAGTTTGTTTTAATATCTATTGACAGGAGGCCGCTATGTTAAGATGATGATGATGATGATGAAGATAATGAAAATGTTTAGAGCACCCTTTCTCGATTGAGCTCATGACCGTTTTCAAATAAAAAACGATTTTTATTTATAAAAAACACACAGCCACAACAAACACATGCACACACACAACGGCGTTTGCACGCACATTGTGGGATACATAGCTTTTAGGCAGAACAAGCTATGACAGGGCAGAAGTCAGAGGTGTTTGTTGGAAGAGGTAAGTTTTTAGAGCTGTTTTGGAAGACTGAAGAGATTTAGCGAACGGAGTTCATAGGGTAAGGAGTTCCAGATAGAAGGGGCACTGAAAGAAAATGAATGTTCACCACGTGCCTTAGTAGTTGTACGAGGAATAGAAAGGATAAATTTGTCAGAAGAGGAACGGAGAGATCTTGGGGGGTGAGTACAGGCGAACGAGATCAGAGAGGTAGGCAGGTCCGGATAAATTGACAGCATTGAAGCAGAGGAAAGCAATTTTATACTTAATTCTGGCTTCGACTGGAAGCCAGTGTAAGGTACAGGGGTGTGGTTTGATGTGGTCTGTACGAGGGACTTTAAGGATTAACCGAGCTGCATTGTTCTGAACTTTGCAAAGTTTACTGAGAAGACTTTGCGGACAGCCAATGAGAAAGGAACTGCAGTAATCAAACTGTTGAAGATGACGATGATGATGATGATGATGACGATGATGATGAATCATATGATGATGATGATGATGATGATGAAGACGATGATGATGATGATGATGATGATACTGGACGATGATGATGATGACGATGATGAATCATATGATGATGATGATACTGGTAATCATGATGATGATGACCATATGATGATGATGATGATGATGATGATGAATCATATGATGATGATGATGATGATGATGATGATGATGATGATGATGATCATATGATGATGATGATACTGGTAATCATGATGAAGATACTAATAATGGTGATGACGATGATGATGATACTGGTAGTGATGATGATGATGATGATGATATGACGACGACGATGATGATGATGATGATGATGATAATGATGATGATGATTATACTGGTAATGATGATGATGATGATGATGACAATGACAATGATGATGATGATACTGGTAATGATGATGATGATGATGATGATGATGATGATGATGATGATGACGATGATGATATTGGTAATGATGATGATGATGACACTAGTAATGATGATGACAATGATGATACTGGTAATGATGATGACGATGATGATACTGGTAATGATGATGACAATGATGATGATGAATCATATGATGATGATGATGATGATACTGGTAATGATGATGACAATGATGATGATTCATATGATGATGACGATGATGATACTGGTAATGATGACAATGATGATGATGACGCTAATGATACTGGTAATGATGATTGCAATGGCAATGATAACAGTAATAATGAAGATACTGATTACTTAATGATAAGATTGATGACAAAGATGATAATGACGACAATGATGATGGTTACGAAGACAATGATGATGACAACGATGACGACGACGACAACAACTCACCGGCGAAGGAGTCTCACAGACGGAGCATCGACTGATGTACGGCTGAATATCTCGACCCTCGATGGGTTGCATCATGGGAGTCATGGGTTCGGGGGTGACAATAGCTGATCAGACGCTAATGATACGGCTGATGATTGCAATTATGTCAGTAACATCGCGAGGCGACAAAGATGATAATGACAACAATGATGATGGTTACAAAGTTACGACAACTCACCGGCGAAGGAGTCTCGCACCGGAGCATCGACTGATGTACGGCTGAATATCACGTTTCATGGGTTGATGTTGCAGAACATGAACGGCATGGTGCTGAATCGCTTTAGACAACTGCCCGCCTCACCTGAAACCCCCCCCACATTAATCAGTCAATCAGTGAGCAGACCTGTTTACTCCTATTTTGCAAATTTGTAATTTCTGAAACAAAAAATTGTCTAGCAAGAAATTGTCAATCTTCTGAAATTTGCCCCCCCCCCCCCCCCCCCCCAAATCCTCCGAGAAATTCTGATGCCTTGCGGAAACCCTAGAGTGCACACACATAAAAAAAATACATGTCTTGTCAGCGTCACCCTAGAGTCGCGATACCTGCGCTGTAAAAAAATGATCCAGGATCTGCTTGCAATGGAGAGAGAGAGAGAGAGAGAGAGAGAGAGAGAGAGAGAGAGAGAGAGAGAGAGCTTTCGATTGCTTTGCGCGGCGAGCGACTCAGGGCTGAGAGTTGATTACAGACTTGTTTACTCCTATTTTGCAAATTTTTAATTTCTGAAACAAAAAATAGTAATTTTGAAATAAAAACTGCAATCCAACGCGCAGCCGATTCTTTTTCTTCACAAAACCCGATTAACAAGAAAACTGTAATTACACAATTATATGCAAGCAATAAAGTAGTGCACTGGGAGACCTTTGAAAACATTTTTTAAACCATGTAATGGCCTTTTCTTTGGTGTCTTTCCATCAGATCTTGGATCATTTGACCTAGAACTCTCACCATGCGGTCGCTTTGACGCCATCTTGAAACAGAATGAAAAGAAATTGACGCGCGTTGTATGCTGGGAACCGGAATGACTTTTCACCGCATTGTTTCAAAAGCATCGCTTGCCGACGCAACTGTAGTGGGTGTTTTTTGGGTGTCTTTTTTCCGCCGTAATTCTCGTAATTTGACTTTTGTTTCATAAAAATTACGTCAAAATCGTAAAGATAAACAGGTCTGAGTGAGTGATCAGACATATTGATAAGTCAATTAATCAATTGTACTTTACATTGTAAACGTGGATGATACAGTTATACAGAACATGAACAGCATGGTGCTGAATCGCATTAGACAAAACTGCCTGCCTCACCTGGAAATGTGAATCGGTTAATCAGTAAGCCAATGAGTAAATCAATCAATTTGTACACACACACACACACAGAAACACACACACACACAATCTCTCTCTCTCACCAACAAACACTCACACAGACACACACAACCACACACACACACACACACACACCCTCTCTCTCTCTCACCCACACAGACATGCACACACACACACACACACACACACACACACACACACACACATCTCTCTCTCTCACCCACAAACACTCACACACACACTCACTCTCTCTCACCCACAAACACTAAACACAGACACAGTAAAGACTAAATACCCACCCAGATCTTGCCCACTGGCTCTTCAGTTGCCCATAACATAGAGCAGGGAATACCCCTCCCACATATGTGCTGTGCCGATGGGACACACACACACACAGTAAGGACTAAATACCCACCCAGATCTTGCCCACTGGCTCGTCCGTTGCCCATAACGTAGAGCAGGGAATACCCCTCCCACATACGTGCTGTGCCAATGGGACACTCCGGAGGCTGCGACGTCTGACTATGTCTGTGGAAGGCAACAAAGCAACGCTCAAGTCAAGAGGATGACAGTTTCAGAAAGAAAAGAATAGAAAAGAGGCAAAGAAGAAGAATTTGAAGAAGACGAAGAATTTGAAGAAGAAAAAGAATTTGAAGAAGAAGAATTATTTGAAGAAAAAGAAGAAGAATTTGAAGAAGAAGAAGAATTTAAAGAAAAAGAAGAATTTGAAGAAAAAGACGAATTTGAAGAAAAAGAAAAAGAATAAGTTGAAGAAGAAGCAGAATTTAAAGAAGAATTTGAAGAAGAATAAAAAGAAGAATTTGAAGAAGGTGAAAAAGAAGAATTTGAAGAAGAAGAAATTGATGAAGAATTTGAAGAAGAATAATTTAAAGAAGAGGAATTTGAAGAAGAAGGAGAACAAGAATTTGAGGAAGAAGAAGAAGAAGAAGAACAAAAAGAATTTGAAGAATAATAATTTGAAGAAGAAGAAGAATTTGAAGAAGAAGAAGACAAAGAATTTGAAGAAAAAGAAAAAGAAGAATTTGAAGAAGAAGACGAAGAATTTGAAGAAAAAGAAAAAGAGGAATTTGTAGAAGAAGAATTTGAAGAAGAAGAATTTGAAGAATAAAAAGAATTTGAATAATTATTTGAAGAAGACGAAGAAGAATTTCAAAAAGAATAATTTGAAGAAGAAGAATAATTTGAAGAAGAAGAAGAATTTGAAGAATTTGAAGAAGAAGAAGAAGAACTTAAAGACAACAAAGAATTGACAGTTGATCATACCGGGTGAAGAAGATGCCAGGTCCTCCTCCGGCCACACCGGGGTACCCCACCTCCCCCTCCCTCCCCTGCTCTCCGGGGAAGCCCGGCAAACCGCCGTTGCCTTGGCGACCAGCCTCTCCCGCCTCTCCGGGGCGACCCGGCAACCCGCTGAGTCCTGGTTCTCCGTCCTGACCGAAGAGACCGGGCAGACCTGGGGCGCCGTCCTCACCTGGACAATAAGAACACGAACATGAATGTTTTATTGGGGGTTAACCTTTACCAGATGTTGCTTGTGATTATACTTCTCCAGATGATGCGGGTCTCCTCGTACCCACAGATTTTGTACATGCATTTTAACAGTATTTATCCCTCTCCAGATGATGCGGGTTCTCCAGGACCCATACTAGTCAAAGAGTCACCATGTGTTTATGCTTCTCCAGATGGCGCGGGTCTCCCATGACCCATACTCAATGCACTGCAGCGACATATTTCTGCTCTTGAAAGTATGGGTCCTCCGTGACCCGCGTTACATAGGAGATGTATGTTAAAATGACGTATCTAATTATTACTTTAGTTTTTACTGTATTGGCACCAACATTTGCTGACATATGCCAAACTATGTTTTAAAAAAATACCTAAAATTTTATTATCACAGTCCCAATAATTCCTGAGATATTAAGTCATTTGTGCGTCTCTGGGTCTTGGACGACCCATGAAGCACGGTAATTTAGATGATCTTCGGAAAAAACTAGGGGAGAGCACTTCGTGACAATTAGAGTTGATTACCTCGACTTACTCGGTCAAAACTATGGCAACCATGACGGCGAAGCTTGAAACCGCAGGGTGCCAGTCAGCGACTTGCAAACATTTCTTTTTAGAAAAATAAGGGGTGGCCAGTCCCTACAAAGTGATAGAACTTGCAAACTCTGATGTAAAAATATAAATGACATCAATTTTAGAATGACGCACTGCGTTCTACATGCTGTGTGTCTCCTCAAACATGCTGTGTGTCTGCTCAAACACACGAAGCGAGGGCTGGGGATTTACCTGATGGTAGAGTAACTTCCCCTGTTTGACCGATTGAATTAGGCGAGATCACTCCCACACACCATGAAATTACTCCCCTTAATTATTTCCGAACAATTTCTATTGGATAAGCCTAAGCTTTTTTCTTTTTTTTAACTAATTGCCCTCAAGAGAAAGGAAAAACAAGACCTCAATCACCAGTGCCTCCCTCGATTCTTCTTCTATCGCTCAGACAGTTTCCTGTCAATTAAGGGCTTCGCACACTAGCGTCAAGACCTCGAGATCGCGGCGATTTTTTGCTGCAAGGCGCAGTTTGATGCGCCGCTTGCGTGCGAGAGATTCGCAGCGCGGCAGGATTTTTTATGCGTAGCTGCGCGATTTTTTGTTGCTCGAGAATAGAACCGGCTCTAATTTTGATGCTCAAGATCGCAAAACTAGCCAATCACAACGGACGGAAGGACCATAACTCTGATTGAAGAAAAAAAATGTCAGACTTGCTCGAACCCGAAATAAAGCAGCACAAACAATGACACACATTTCATCTTCTGAAGAAGACGAATCATCGTGGTCAGCCATACTGTTGTTTCTAGGAGGAGGTTTGACGCTAGAGTAATCTTTCCTCGCTTTCCAAATAAGGAAGTTCGCGCGACAAGAGGCGAAGCGACAATAGTCGTGTGTGAGAACACCACTGCCTCGCTACAATGTGTGCTGTGATGCAGGCGTCAACGCGTCAAGGCGTTGCTCTGATAAACAATTGACGCCTGATGCTAGTGTGTGAAGGCCTTTATGAGCGCAAATGCGTCATGCGCCTAAGAAATAGCAAAGGGAAAAAGCAGTGTCAAAGAGAGTGGCAGACTAAAGGAAGTTACAAGTACAGAACTTCCTGAAGGTGGAGGCACTATTTACACAAAAGATCCCCCCCCCCCCCCCCCCCCCCCGGTATCCTATCCCCATGGGGGGGGCTCAATACAATAAAAAAAACACATTCAGTGTTCAGTGCTTTCTCTCTCACTCACCATCTTCCCCGTGGGGGCCTCTCTCTCTTTCTCTCTCACTCACCATCTTCCCCGTGGGGGCCTCTCTCTCTCTCTCACCATCTTCCCCGTGGGGGCCTCTCTCTCTCTCTCTCTCACTCACCATCTCTCTTCCCCGTGGGGGCCTCTCTCTCTCTCTCTCTCTCACCATCTTCCCCCGCGGGGGGGCCTCTCTCTCTCTCTCTCTCTCGTCACCATCTCTCCCCTCTCTCTCTCTCTCATCTTCACCATCTTCCGCGGGGGCCTCTCTCTCTCTCTCTCTCACTCACCATCTTCCCCGTGGGGGCCTCTCTCTCTCTCTCTCTCTCCTCTCTCTCACTCACCATCTTCCCCGAGAGGGGGGCCTCTCTCTCTCTCTCTCTCTCTCTCTCTCTCTCTTCCCCGCGGGGGCCTCTCTCTCTCTCTCTCTCTCACCATCTTCCCCGTGGGGGCCCTCTCTCTCTCTCTCTCTCTCTCTCACCATCTTCCCCACGGGGGCCTCTCTCTCTCTCCCTCTCTCTCTCCCTCTCTCTCTCTCTCACTCACCATCTCCCTCTCTCTCTCTCTCTCTCTCACTCATCTCACCATCTTCCCCGCTCTCTCTCTCTCACTCACCATCTTCCCCGCGGGGGGCTCTCTCTCGTCTCTCTCCTCTCTCTCTCTCTCTCTCTCACTCACCATCTTCCCCGTGGGGGCCTCTCTCTCTCACTCACCATCTTCCCCGCGGGGGCCTCTCTCTCTCCTCTCTCCCCTCTCACTCGGGGGCTCTCTCTCTCTCTCTCTCTCACTCTCCGCTCTCTCTCTCTCTCTCCATCTCTTCCCCGCGGGGGGGCTCTCCTCTCTCTCTCCCTCTCTCTCTCTCACTCACCATCTTCCCCGCGGGGGCTCTCTCTCTCTCTCTCTCTCACCATCTTCCCCGTGGGGGCCTCTCTCTCTCTCTCTCTATCTCACTCATCTCTCCTCTTCCCGCGGGGGCTCTCTCTCTCTCTCACTCACCATCTTCCCCATCTCCCCGCGGGGGCCTCTCTCTCTCTCTCTCTCTCTCTCTCTCATCTTCCCCACGGGGGCTCTCTCTCTCACCATCTTCACCCCGCGGGGGCCTCTCTCTCTCTCACTCACCATCTTCCCCGCGGGGGCCTCTCTCTCTCTCTCTCTCTCTCTCTCTCCCCCGGGGGCCTCTCTCACTCACCATCTCTCCCCCTCACCATCTTCCCCGCGGGGGCCTCTCTCTCTCTCTCCTCTCTCTCTCTCTCTCACTCACACCATCTTCCCCGCGGGGGCCTCTCTCTCTCTCTCTCTCTCTCTCCTCTCTCTCTCTCTCTCTCTCTCTCTCTCTCACTCACCATCTTCCCCGCGGGGGCCTCTCTCTCTCTCTCTCTCTCTCTCTCTCACTCTCCCATCTTCCCCGCTCACCATCTTCCCCGCGGGGGCCTCTCTCTCTCTCTCTCTCTCTCTCTCACTCACCATCTTCCCCGCGGGGGGGCCTCTCTCTCTCTCTCTCTCCTCTCTCTCTCTCTCACTCACCATCATTCCCCGCGGGGCCCTCTCTCTCTCTCTCTCTCTCTCACTCACCATCTCTGAGGAAAAAAAAAATCCACGCGGGGGCCTCTCTCCTCACTCACCATCTTCCCGCTTCCCCGGGGGCCTCTCTCTCCTCTCTCTCTCTCTCTCTCTCTCACCATCTTTCCCCGCAGGGGGGCCTCTCTCTCTCTCTCTCTCTCTCTCACTCTCTCACTCTCACTCACCATCTTCTCCCTCACCATGAGGGGCCTCTCTCTCTCTCTCTCTCTCCTCTCTCTCTCACTCACCATCTTCCCCGCGGGGGCCTCTCTCTCTCTCCTCACCTCTCTCTCTCTCTCTCTCACTCACCATCTTCCCCGCGGGGCCTCTCTCTCTCTCTCACCATCTTCCCCGCGGGGGCCTCCTCTCTCTCTATCTCTCCTCACCATCTCTCCCCTCTCTCTCTCTCTCCCTCTCTCTCTCTCTCTCACTCACCATCTTCCCCATGAGGGCCTCTCTCTCTCTCTCTCACTCTCTCTCTCTCTCTTCTCTCTCTCTCCCGCATCTTCCCCGCGGGGGCCTCTCTCTCTCTCTCTCTCTCTCTCTCAACTCTCCACTCTCACTCTCTCTCTCTCTCTCATGAGGGCCTCACTCTCTCTCTCTCTCTCTCTCTCTCTCTCTCTCACCTCTTCACTCACCATCTTCTCTCTCACCCATGCGGGGGCTCTCTCTCTCTCTCTCTCTCTCTCTCTTCCCCATCACTCTCACTCACCATCTTCCCCGCGGGGGCCTATCTCTCCAAGGCCGCCCGGTGGACCTGGGTCTCCCGTTTCCCCCTTGATGCGCGCGATCTGGTTGAAGGGGGGAGGCCGGCCGGGAGGTCCCTGTTCACCTGTCAGCAGAGTCAAACAGTCATGTGTTCATCACACAGGGAGAGCACTCAACAGTGTGGGCAACTCGCCTTTACTTTTCTTCATAATATCATCGGTGAAATTCAGAAACCTCGTATCTCGATATTGGTACTGTATTTTTCAGTGCATAAGGCGATACTTTTTTCCAAGACTCAGACCCCTGCGCCTTATAATGTGACTGATGAAATAGTAAGAAAATATAGTAACAAAATCTCAAAATTGGGTACAATTTGGGGGGTGCGCCTTATACAAAGGTGCGCCTTATAGTCAGAAAAATATGGTAGTTTCGAAAAAAAAAAAAAAAAAAAAGTTTTAAATTAACCGCGTTTACCACTAGTTATTAACTATGATGAATATGTTGTTCAAGACATTGCGAGTTTAGTCCTAATTGCTTTAAAAAGTTTTTTAGACTTGAAAAGAACGAAGATATGGTGGTTTTTGTCCTTAACTAGATCTAAATTTGGGACTTACGACTTTTTCTTCTATTTTCACAACCTCATTTACCCCAAATATAAAGTCGTTAGAGATACGAGCTTTTGGTGGAAGGTGGCAAAACGGTTGATGGTCATGGGTCTTGGGCCTTTCTACAGGCTAATGTCAACCAGCCATTTGAGTGAAGGCTCTTAGATAACATCCTAATCTTTATTACTCAGAAATGTCTCGTATATGCCTGTTCCAAGCCGGAGGACGTTAACCCTTTCACCGCCAATGTCGCATTTTTGCACCACAATGATTTAACACCCATGTCATTAAAACCCTTGAAATCAGGCTCTAGTTATTCAATGACATTGTGTTCCTAAATTTGGGCAGTGAGGATTGACTTTATTCTAAATGTGTTACAGAGAAATCCCACAATATTGCAGAGAAAAATCTTGTTTGTATCCAATTAAGTTTAATGAACATTTTTGGCTCAAAGATGGCTGGCAGTGAAAGGGTTAAACAAATTCTTCATTCAAATTCTTCTTTCGCCTTAGATAACTGTAAAAACACACACTCATAATATGCTTCAGTGCATGTTTTTTTCATAGTTATATTTGGGGCTCTTTACTCGAACGGCTTTTATCGCTGGTAGACAGTAGCCCATAGAAAGGGCCAATAGTAAACAGGAGCTGTACTGTATAGGCTTTTATCACTGGTTGACACTAGCCCGTAGAAAGGGCCAATAGTAAACAGGAGCTGTACTGTAGAGGCTTTTATCACTGGTTGACACTAGCCCGTAGAAAGGGCCAATAGTAAACAGGAGCTGTACTGTATAGGCTTTTATCACTGGTTGACACTAGCCCGTAGAAAGGGCCAATAGTAAAAAGGGCCAATAGAGCTGTACTGTATAGGCTTTTATCACTGGTTGACACTAGCCCGTAGAAAGGGCCAATAGTAAACAGGAGCTGTACTGTAGAGGCTTTTATCACTGGTTGACACTAGCCCGTAGAAAGGGCCAATAGTAAACAGGAGCTGTACTGTATAGGCTTTTATCACTGGTTGACACTAGCCCGTAGAAAGGGCCAATAGTAAACGGGAGCTGTACTGTATAGGCTTTTATCGCTGGTTGACACTAGCCCATAGAAAGGGCCAATAGTAAACAGGAGCTGTACTGTAGGCTTAGGCTTTGACACTATCGCTGTATAGGGTTGATCACTAGCCCATAGAAAGGGCCAATAGTAGGAACGGGAGCTGGTTGACACTAGCCCGTAGAAAGGGTACACTAGCCCGTAGAAAGGGCCAATAGTAAACAGGAGCTGTACTGTATAGGCTTTTATCACTGGTTGACACTAGCCCGTAGAAAGGGCCAATAGTAAACAGGAGCTGTACTATTAATGATAGATATTCCACAGTATTGGATTATCACATATTCTTTTTTTGAGAATGATGCTTTGTTTGTCTCACTTTGGTTCTGACCCACGCACTGCTAGGTGATTGGCATCATAATCAACTTTGGTGGAGGGGAGTTAATTAGAAAGAGAGTATTCACCCTTTGTTCAATTTGTTTATCTCCTCTCTTTTGGCCTCACTATTTCATTCATTGGATTATCATGCTACAGCTTAGTCTTTTTTTTTTTGGGGGGGGCACTCATTTTCCTTACTTTGGTCTTCTTAGTTTAGATTTTCAATCCACACTCACCTCTATAGCCTTTGAATCCCCGTGTTCCCACGTAGCCCGGGAATCCCGCCTCTCCCTTGAATCCCTTCATCCCCGGCAATCCCGGAAGACCTTCCCTTCCGTTCAGGCCTGGAAGACCCGGAAAACCTTCTAAACCAGGCTCTCCCTGTGCATAGTCAAAACGAGAAATCATTATGTCTAGATAAACAGCCAATTGGGAAGACACAAACCTATTGGCAGGGTGAAATATCTCCTTCAAAGAATCTAGGCAGCCAATTCAGCATGGGTGCCACTACGCAAAATGAAAAAAAACCCTGAAAGGCCGGGGTCCAGGGGTAATGTCCCCCTGCAGCTGAAGACAAATTTGAGTTATGAAGGTATTTGAGTTTTGTCTTTTTCCACAATGTATACAAATGCTTATTTTAAAGTGTTTGAAAAATACAGTAGACACACAAAGATCTTATTTGATAAAAAGAAAAGAAAAAAGGAAATTCTTTTTCTTGTAAAATCAGGAAATGTTGCATCCATGATTCAGCAATTCAGTGTGTGTGTATGTGTGCGTATATGCTTGTGTGTGTGCATGTGCATGCTTGCGCGCACGCATGTGTGTGTTATTGCAAATTGTTACCGGTTTCATACCCTATGCTGAATTTGTTTGCCCTGTTCTATAATGTATGTTTCTTTTATACATGCTTCAACATCTCTGTGTGTATGTGCATGCTTGCTTGCTTGCGTGCGTGCGTGTGCACGGTCGCACGCATGTATGCACGTGCGAGCATTAAAAAATATGCACGTGCGTATGAAAGTTTGATTACAAATCCATATTTCTGCCTATCTTTGTATTATAATATCATCTGCTTTGCTCGTGTTCAGCTATGTATGAGTAATAGTATGCCTTGCCGAGTTTGTGTTCTATGCGTTGCCTAAAATCTATATCCTTGGAAAATAAAGTTTACGTTTTCAAGTTTTCTCTCACTCTCTCTCTCTCATTGACTCACATCTTCCTTGGAACCCCATGGGTCCTGGTCTACCTGGCTCCCCCATCATTCTGTCCAGTCTGTCTGCCTCTCTCTGTGCCTCTTCTTGTCTGTCTGTCTGTCTGTCCGTCTCTGTCTCATCATTCATCAACTCACATCTTCCCGTCAATTCTGTCCATTCTGTCCAGTCTCTCTCTCTCTCTCTCTCTCTCTCTGTCTGTCTCTCTCTCTCTCTCCCTGTCTCTGTCTCTCATTCATCCTCTCTCTTCCTGGCTCTCCGATCATTTTGTCCATTCTCTCTCTGTGGTCTCCCTCTCTCTCTCTGGCTCTCCGATCTCTCTTCTGTCTCATCTCTCTCTGCATCTTCCCCTGTCTCCGATCTGTCTCTCTCTCTCTCTATCTGTCTCCCTCTCTCTTTCTCTCTCCCTCTCATCTTTTTCTCCTCTCCCTGGCAGTCCTCTCTCTCATCTTCCCAGGCATGGCTCCCCAGGTTGACCGTCCAGTCTCTCTCTCTCTCTCTCTCTCTGTATCTCTATCTCCCTCCCTCTCTCTCTTCTCTCTCAACTCACATCTTCTCCAGGTTGTCCATCCAGCCCTGGCAGTCCTTCAAACCCCATGGGTCCTGATCTACCTGGCTCCCCAGTCATTCCATCCACTCTCTCTCTCTCTGTCTCTCTCTCTCTCTGTCTCTTTCTTTCTGTCTGTCTCTCTGAAACTGTCTCTGTCTCTGTGTCTCCCTCTGTGTCTGCGTCTCTGTCTCTCTGTGTGCCTCTTTCTTCCTTTCTGTCTCTCTCTTTCTCTCTCTCATCAACTCACATCTTCCCCAGGCTGTCCATCCAGTCCTGGCAGTCCTTCAAATCCCATGGGTCCTGGTCGTCCTCGCTCCCCGGTCATTCCGTCCAGTCCGGGCAGACCAGGCAGACCATCCATGCCCTTCTGACCACGCCGACCTGACACACAGATGACCATATAAAATTAAAGTGAAATTAAGGTGACATTAACTCATTTAAGTCGTTCCGGCCATGAATGTCCGGAATTAATAGATAGCTGTCAATTTGATGCATTTGCTTCAAGGGAAGTAAATATGTGTGCACCCAATACCTTGGTCACTTCTAAACTCGCTTTGCTCCCTTAGACCACAATTTGCTTCTAACGTTTCTTTTGTAGTGGTTTGCTGTAGGGGAGCCAATCGGTGTAGAGTTTTTCTATATAAAGTCTATATCAGACCTGCCAACCCTGAGTTTTCGGTTGGAGTACTTTTTCACGGAAATTGGTGTATTTTTGGAAAAAGTGGAGTATTCTGAGGACAACTCTAATATGCAAGTATGTAGGGATTAACTTGCATGGAACTACCTTTTTGTCGCTGTCAATATTACACATCAGGTTCACATAAATGACGTCACTAGTAGTAAGTGGCAGGTTCATTTTTACGATGAGTTCAGTGAACATCGCTTCAGCACGAATTGTGTCTTTTTCCCCGGCAGACAAAGTCTTATTCGGCATAAATGCTTTTATGCACACTGAGCCTGCTGCAGCCTGCTTCATTTTTTTGCAGTCTTGGTGCTTTTTCCTGCCGCAGTGCCGCTCAATGTCGAACTTTCCAGAACTGGCAATGGAGAAGTCCGCTTTACAGTAGCTGCAGTATGCGTGATTGATTCCCAGCGTCGACTCTCTAATTCCAGGGATTGTTGTATATCGCTGAAGAAATTTTTGTGATCTTGCTGGCGCTACTGGCGTCTTCTTGGCTTCGCCTTCGTCAGATGGGTCGTCGATTTTTCGCTTCTTGAGGCTTCGCTTCGGTGCACGAGTTGATGAAACAAAATGGCGCGCGCACTTCTTGCGCTGCGAGATTTTGCCAATCGAGATTTGTTTGCAAGTTGTGGCTCCACTCCAGCACTTCACTGTTATGCTAAATCGCTCCGATTTCGATCGTTTTAGCTGCATAAATTTAAAAAAAATGTTCACTAGGATTTTTTAATGTCGTATTTTTTATTCACCTGATGTACTGGTCGTATTTTGAGTAAATTGGCGTACAAAATACGCAAAAATCGTATGGGTTGGCAGGTCTGCTATATATAAAGAAGTCTGATCTACCACTTCCCTATGTCTAAACCTGAAGTAAAAACCCGTAATCTTCCTTCACTTCTCCTTTTGTTTATGTCTGTTTTGTTTGTGTGTATGGCTGGAGTGATTTGTGAGTTTTTTTTAATAATTCAAAATCGTTGCGATGCGAATGAGTTAAGCCCTTCCCTGCCTGGATCTACTGTGGGTGGGTGTGATGTCATTGTTGATGTCATAACTTTTTATGTCGTAGTCCTGGAATGATATGGTGTTTTTTTAGCTTAGACGAGTCAAGATAATTATATCTCTGGACCATTTTCTCAGTCTAACATCCCTCAAAATGGGAGTGTGGCTGCCCACATGGCGGGGTAATTAAAAAAACGGTCACACACGTATAATGTTCTCATCCCTAGCTGGTGCATTTGTACCATAGTGTTCAAGTGCTTCAGCTGTTGGGATGGATCCCTGGAGTCTTTAAGCCAGGGTACAATAACAACAACATTAGAGTAAAAAAAACAACCAACGGATCAAAGGAGAAGACCAGTGTATTAATCAGTTGGCATAAACAAATAAACATAAAACAATTCACAAATCAATATGCATCATTCACTTCTTCTTCTTCTTCTTCTTCTATTGCTCAGACAGTCTCCTGTCTATTATGAGCGTAGATGCATCATGCTGCCGTTATGCGCCTAACTAAAAAATAGTTAGGCCCAGCAAGTCCGACTTTGGCTGGAGGAAATGTTTTTGAAAAAGTTTATTGAAAAAAGGCTAGGAGAATGGACCGGTAAGGCAGAAAAATAGTAGATGACAGAAAGCAAAGGGAAAAGGCAGAGTCAAAGAGAGTGACAGATTAGAGGAAGTTACAAGCACAGAACTTCCACAAGGTGGGGGAATTATTTATACAAAAGACCCCCTGGTATCCCCACAGGGGGATTCACTTGTTCAAAATGAACAATAAAATGGGTCCAATAGTCAACATTTAAAAACCATTTCAAACTCACATTTCCGTACAATACACACTGACACACCCAAATGTGACCCAGCACCACGAAAGGGACATTAAGTGTCAAACTGACCATTCTGAGAAAATTATACATTTGAAAACTTCAGACAATCCTCTTTCTAATGATATAAAAAACATTCTTGCATCTTTTTCCGTTCCAGAGTTATGAGCATTTAAAGTTAGTAGGGTGAGCGTCTGCCATTTGGAGAAAACACAGTCTAAAGTCTTGCCTAGCTGAAGAAAATGCATTGACGTGCTTGTTTTAAAGAACTTATAAGACAACTTAGAGACCATATTAAAGATTGTCCTTTACATATATGAAAGATAAGATGTTAGAGAACACAAAAATACCCATAACACAAAATTGACAAAAAAAATGAGATTTTGGACTTTGCAAGACTGTTGTGAGAAACTAGCCCAGTGACCTAATGTCCCTTTCGTGGTGCTGGGTTACAAATAAGTTCCCTTTCAGCTCTAACTCTATTCAATGGCAGTCCTGGCAGTCACTTGCATGCCTCTAGGTCCACAGGAGGTGGGGTTGGAACATTTCAGAAGCATCTTGGGCTTTCCCTTCTAACTTCCAGAAGGCGGGTGAACTATTTACCTGACAACCCCGGCAGTCCTGGCTCCCCTAGGAATCCCTTGGATCCCCTTGAGGTGGGGTTGGGCTCTCCCTTCGCCCCCTTGAGGCCGGGGAAGCCGCTGATCCCGTCGTCTCCCATCTGACCCTGGAGCCCTGGCAGACCGGGCAGCCCCGGGCGACCCTCTTCACCAGGAGGTCCTGGGCGACCTGCGTTTGAGTTGAAAAAAAAGAAGAAGAAAAAAGAAGAATCAATCGTTGTTGGAGAGGTAGATGGATTTTGGATAAAAGAGAGAGAGAGGGGGGAGGGAGAGAGAGAGAGAGAGAGAGAGAGAGAGAGAGAGAGAGAGAGAGAGAGAGAGAGAGAGAGAGAGAGAGAGGAGAGAGAGAGAGAGAGAGAGAGAGAGCCTTTTCAAGGATCCGAGCACTCACTTTACTCTGGTTTCCTAGTAAAAGGTTTTTTTCCTAGTGATTTTGACGTGTTTCTTGCAAAAATGTATCCATCCGTGTGCCCCTTTAAATGCAGCGATATAAAAGAGAATTGATATATTTAGTTCATTTTGCAAAACACTCTTAACCCCTTGACTGCCACCAACGTATCACGTACTGACCTGATGACATCACTGATGATGTGATCAGATGAAGAGGAATAACCCTGATATGCTGGCTTTTGCTCTAACACAGTCAAGAGAGTAATATCCCCAGACCATTTTGCCAGATTGGCTCTACCAGTTATCTTTTTCATGTCATGATTTGCCCAATGATTTTGTCTTCAGTTTTCTCTGGCAGTCAAGGGGTGAAGAGGCAATTCTATACTCAAATGAATTTAAAAAAAAAAATCTAACAAATGTCTTCTTGGGCCACCAAAAAACTTTGAAATCAGCCTTAAGGCTAAAACATCCTATGCCTGTGAAACGAGAGAGAGAAAGAGAGAGAGAACACTGAACACTGAATTATTTTAATGAATAGGCCATAAGCCCATGTCACTGGGGATGGCTACAAAAAGACATCATAGATTTATATATGCACGCATATGTGCAGACAGTTTTTTTTTATACATACACAAAGCCATGATTCCGGACAACTTCTCTTGTACACTCTAATATAATCAATATACTTTCACTCAAGCATACTTGCCATAATGGACATTAAATGCTTCATCTAGAAACATAGCTTCTCTTGTACACTCTAATATAATCAACATACTTTCACTCAAGCATACTTGCCATAATGGACATTAAATGCTTCATCTAGAAACATAGCTTCTCTTGTACACTCTAATATAATCAATATACTTTCACTCAAGCATACGTGCCATAATGGACATTAAATGCTTCATCTAGAAACATAGCTTCTCTTGTACACTCTAATATAATCAATATACTTTCACTCAAGCATACTTGCCATAATGGACATTAAATGCTTCATCTAGAAACATAGCTTCTCTTGTACACTCTAATATAATCAATATACTTTCACTCAAGCATACTTGCCATAATGGACATTAAATGCTTCATCTAGAAACATAGCTTCTCTTGTACACTCTAATATAATCAATATACTTTCACTCAAGCATATGTGCCATAATGGACATTAAATGCTTCATCTAGAAACATAGCTTCTCTTGTACACTCTAATATAATCAATATACTTTCACTCAAGCATATGTGCCATAATGGACATTAAATGCTTCATCTAGAAACATAGCTTCTCTTGTACACTCTAATATAATCAATATACTTTCACTCAAGCATACTTGCCATAATGGACATTAAATGCTTTATCTAGAAACATAGCTTCTCTTGTACACTCTAATATAATCAATATACTTTCACTCAAGCATACTTGCCATAATGGACATTAAATGCTTCATCTAGAAACATAGCCAAACACACACACACTCACTTGTTTTCACGAGCTAATGTTCAGCAAAGTGAGTCAGAAAGAGAGAGAGAGAGAGGGAGGGAGAGAGACAGAGACAGAGAAACATTTGTTTATTGAGGGAAAAGAATAAGCACACAATGGGCTTCATCTAGAAACATAGCTTCTCTTGTACACTCTAATAGAATTAATAGAATCTTGCCCTCGAAAGAAAAGAAGAAAAAATGTAATTAAAACTTCCAATAATGAACAAAAGCAACATGGGAAAAAAAAAAAGAGAAAAAAAATCTTACACATTCAAACACTTATCCATCCTTCCATACCTACCCCCAACCTCGCACACAGCACAGTAATCACATGAATATAAATTGAATTAGAGAGAGAGGGAGGGAGAGAGACACAGAGAGAGAGAGAGAGAGACAGACAGACAGAGCGCTCGTTTACCTGGCCGGGCCGGCAATCCATCTTGACCAGGGCGTCCCACTGGGCCTGGCTCACCTGTCACAGAAAATGAACGAACATTTATAATTATATTGTGCAATGAATTCATGTTAAGTTCAATCTGGTAAACAGAAAGAGATAAAAAATCTTACCAGGCCCTTCCCACCCTCTCCCCTTCATCGTCTTTCTTTGTGTGTGTGTGTGTGTGTGTGTGTGTGTGTGTGTGTGTGTGTGTGTGTGTGTGAATGTTTATAGTTTTATTTCTTTGTAAAGCGCCATGAATAGAATTTTCTAGATATGTGCGCTATATAAGTGCCAATTATTATTATTATTATTAAACACAAATTAAACAAAAAATGTAAGCAATTCTATTAATAAAGATTTGAAGAGATAGGGGGGAAAAACTAAATTTTAATGAAAAAATGAAAAAAATGAAAAGAGCACGCAAACGTTTTTCAAGTCTGAAACTCCAAAGAAATACCTAAAACACACACACCGGAAAAACACACCATTTCATACTTACCAGGCCGTCCAAACTCTCCGTCGATGCCGGGTCTCCCAGAGAAGCCAGGCTCTCCCTGATCTCCCTTCAGGCCGGGGAGACCGGGAGACCCATCGTCTCCCAACTGGCCCGGTTCTCCGGGGATTCCGTTCAGCCCCGGCTCACCGTCCTCACCACGCATACCTGGCAAAAGGGATGAAAAGAAAGAAAGAAAGTGTTTCAATAATTATACATTCATGGGGCAGCGGGTGGATGCCTCGTGCCTCCATATGGGGAGCTGGATGACCCCGCCTCCTCCACGAGTCTCTCCCCGTGGGGTCTTTCGTAAAAATAGTTCCCTCATCTTCTGGAAGTTCTGTGCTTGTAACTTCCTCTAATCTGCCTATCTTTGACTCTGCCTTTTCCCTTTGCTTTCTATCATCTACTATTTTTCTGACTTGTTAGCCCATTCTCCTGCCTTAAAAAACCAACAACCTTCCAAATAACTGTTCTCCCTTGAGCTCCTCCGAAATCGGAATGTGTTGGCTGTACGTAGTGGGGAGACCAGAAATGACTTGAAATGACCGAAATAATCAGTTTTTTGCTTCTCCTGTGAAGTGAGGTTTTTCGACTTACGTCTGTATTGCATGCGGGCAGCAATATACTCCCCCCCTCACACACACGCCTATTCTTGCATCAAGCAAGAACATTTGACATAAAACAAGTCAAGTAAAAAAAAAAAAAAAAAAAAAAAAAAAAGGAACAAAAATTGGCACATGAAATAATTGAAAAAGAATTTAAAAAATGTGAATTAAAAGCAAACATGGATAATGATTAACAATGGTGAACTTGAATTGGTGGTTTGAATAGAGTACGAAAAAAGGGAAACAATTCTGAGACAATGACAATTTTTCAGAATAATACCACTTTTAAGGAAGGAAAAAAAAGAAGGGAATATGAGAGAGAGAGAAAGAGAGAGAGAGAGAGAGAGAGAGAGAGAGAGAGAGAGAGAGAGAGAGAGAGAGAGGATGACACCTTACCTTGCAGTCCCGGCAGGGCGTCCAGTCCAGGCAACCCGTCCTCTCCCCTCTCCCCGGGGGGACCGTCCAGGCCTGGCAGACCATCCACCCCGGCGTCACCGCGCTCCCCGGGACGACCGCTCAGCCCTGAGGGACCCTGCTCGCCCTGAGAAGCCAACACACCAGAACCCGTTCAGAGACACGACAGTGCAACAGACTGCCCAATGTTAACTGGATCGGCACTGGCTAGTTGCTTCCCCTTACAACCATTTAGGACGGGCTACTCGATGGTGAAAGGGTTAAACACAGCATGTTTTTTCTTTTGTCTCGTCATTTGTTGCAATAACAGTCTTGAAATCTAAAGGCATCCTTGCTTTTGTGTGTGTGTGTGTGTGTGTGTGTGTGTGTGTGTGTGTGTGTGTGTGTGTGTTTCTTCTCTCTCTTGCCATTAGGTCTGTTTCTGCTGTATTCCATTTATGTTATCTGTGTGTGTTCGCGTTGTATTGCATTTGTGTTTGAATGCGCTTTGAATGCTAACGTGTGTGTGCGCTTTGATTTGATTTATATCAAGATTCAGCGCCGTATAAATACTGTATGTTGTTGTTGTTGTTGTTGTGTGTGTGTGTGTGTGTGTGTGTGTGTGTGTGTGTGTATGTGTGTGCGTGTGTATGTGTGTGCGTGTGCATGCATGTACAAGAAATGAAATAAACCGAATCCATTTATGCTGATGTTCTTCATATTTAAGTCAAACAAAACAGAGTGCGTTATTTTATTAACAGTACTGAAGGATAAACAAAACCAAGTTTCTGGGCTGTTTGATCAAGCAAAGATACATCATCATCATGGAGACAGGGGAGGGGGGGGGGGGGGGGGGGGGGTGGGAGGGGGGGGGGGGGGGGGGCAGGGATGCAATGGTTAAGAGTTGCTAAGTTTTAAAAAAAAAGAAAAAAGTTTAAGGTTCGAAAAACACATCACCACAAGGAAGTTATGTAAAGTTAGGGGCTGATATTTCCAGAGAAGATTACCAACACTATGCACTAATCGGTCGCAACATATCAGATTCCATATCTTCGTTGTTTGTCTAATATTGACGAAAACAGCTTACATGTAGAAAGAAGGAAAATGTCACATTCCGATCTCTGACACACATCACCCACCCCCCCCCCCCCAACTAAAGTCTGCAATGATTGGTTGATTTCAAGAGAAGAAAAGTCAAAGCAAACTAAAAATAGATTTTGACGTGACTCTTGAAAGCTGGTTACACTCCAGAAATCAAAACATCCTGAAAGCTCTCATGATCCTGATGCGCCTCATTCGTCCTGAGTGAGTTAATCCAAGCCCTTGAAGCCAGGAAGCCCCACAAACAGACAGACTCACACAAACAGACAGACTCACACACAAACAGACAGACTCACACAGACTGACAGACTTACAGGTTGTCCCGGCTCCCCTGGTAAGCCGCTCTCTCCGCCCATGCCCTTGAAGCCGGGCAGTCCCATGAAATTGAGACGGACAGACAGACAGACACACACAGACAGACAGACACAGAAAAACAGACACACACACACAGACAGACTCACAAGTTGCCCCGGCTCCCCTGGTAAGCCGCTCTCTCCGCCCATGCCCTTGAAGCCGGGCAGTCCCATGAAATTGAGATGGACAGACAGACAGACAGACACAC
This sequence comes from Phymorhynchus buccinoides, assembly GCA_017654935.2. Taxonomy (NCBI): domain Eukaryota; kingdom Metazoa; phylum Mollusca; class Gastropoda; order Neogastropoda; family Raphitomidae; genus Phymorhynchus; species Phymorhynchus buccinoides. The sequence goes on along the minus strand of CM065708.1, from coordinate 4,115,936 downwards.
ACACAGACAGACAGACTCACAGGTTGCCCCGGCTCCCCAGGTAAGCCGGGTAAGCCGCTCTCTCCGCCCATGCCCTTGAAGCCGGGCAGTCCCATGCGGCCGTCTGTTCCGGGAATGCCCGGGTCCCCTGCCTCTCCGGGCAAACCAGGCAGACCTGAACAACAACACAAAGACGTCCACATTATAAAAATAATATTCCCCCAAGAAGCAAGCCTTTATTCCTGTAGAAGTTACTTTCTGCTACCCCCCCTCATAAGACTCCCTCCCACTTAAGACCTACTTCTCTGAGACATTGTCCTTCTTTGTGAGTATTAAAATTACCTCCCTTATGCAACTCCCTCCCACTGAAGACCTTATTTTGGATTCTTTTTCAAGGTCTTAAAGACCCCCCACGTCACGTGTCACATGCCCTCTTATGCTAGGAAGATTTCTTACCAGCAAGAAGAGCGAAAACACGTGAAAACCGTGATTCTGACACGCGATGTGGTGAGTCTTTGAAAGGGAGGCTCCACTGTATTACTATAAAAGCCTCCCCCGAAGACGGAGTGTGGCTGCCCATGTGGCAGGGTAGTCAAAAACGGTCACACACGTAATGTTCTCATCTGTAGCTGATGCACTTGTACCATAGTGTTCAGTGTTCAAAAGTTTGAGTTTAATTCTAAAGAAAGGCACTGTATAAATCAGGCATGAAAGTGGATGAAGATAAAAAAAAAGGAGATTTTTTCAGCCGAGAAATCCTTCCACCCGAATTTTCACCTAACGTCAGAAGTTTTGTTGAACGTTCCAAAAATAAAATTTCCAGCCGAGTTTTCAGCTAACTAACGTCAGAAGTTTTGTTCGGCGGGGAGGGGGGCTAATCTATTCCAAAAATGTGGTCGGCACAAATATCCTTCCACCCACATTTTCAGCTAACATCGCTACTTTTGTTGAGCGGGAGCTACTCATTTCGCCTTCCTTCGCACAAATGAAGCGAGTGAGCTAAAGCGACTTCCGGTTAACCAGTTTGAGAATCGCCAAATAGAGACTTGTAGATATAAGAATACGGCAAGATCAGTCCTTTACTTCTATACAAACATTTAAAAAACCCAAAAACATTCAGCAGAATTTTTTTTTTGGGCGGAAGTTTTGAAAAAAATCTGCGGATTTTCCGCAAGAAGTGGAATTCTTTCATGCCTGATAAATACTATGTATTATTATTATTATTATCATACTGACCAGGAATTCCACCCTCCCCAGCCTGACCCTTCTCCCCAGGTAAGCCGTCCAAACCAGGCAGACCGTCCAGGCCAGGCAGACCGGCGCGACCTGCACACACCAATTCAAACAGACACATGGGTGAAACTCCAGAAAATGAAAAACAACAGGAAGGCAGGGGTCCAGGGGCCCCCAAGGCCCTTGCAGGGGGTACAGGGGCAAAACCCCATTGGGGTGGTTCATGCGGGGGCGTTGACAACCCCTCCTGAAGCTGAACAAAAGTACATTTTCGCTTAAAATGGTAGAATTTCTATTGGAAGTTGCACTGTAATTAATGTTAGCATCTGATTCGGCAGCCAATTTGAAGAAAAAGTTAGCAATCTTAAAACGTCTTTCAACTAAAAACAAACTAACCAATTGAATTTTTGAGGACAATTTTCCCCCCCAAAATGGAATTTCCGTTTCACTTCAAATTAAATAAACTGAAATCCGTGTAAAACGGACTTAGTTGACTGTGCTGTTAGAGAATGCTTATAATCATGAAGACCTATAATATCTGCTCATGATTTTTAAAAAGGAGCAAGTCACAGGAAAAATAGCCTAGATCTGAATGACAATCTTACAAAGTAACAATTTTAAATCAGATTATAAATACACCGTCCAGGCAACCAATCAAACAAGCAATTATAAATACACCCACCAATCAATTGAGATATTATAAATAAACCAACCAGCCAACCAATCAATTGACAGATTTTAAATAAACCAACCAGCCAACCAAGAGATCATAAATAAACCATCCAGCCAACCAATAAACCAAGAGATTATAAATAAACAGGCCCGCCAACCAATCAACTGACGGATAATAAATAAACCATCCAACCAACCAATCAACTGACAGATTAAAAATAAACCATCCATCCAACCAATCAACTGACAGATTATACATAAACCATCCAATCAATCAACTGACAGATTATAAATAAACCATCCAACCAACCAATCAACTGACGGATAATAAATAAACCATCCAACCAACCAATCAACTGACAGATTATAAATAAACCATCCATCCAATCAATCAACTGACAGATTATAAATAAACCATCCAACCGACCAATCAACTGAGAGATTATAGATCAACCATTTAGCCGACTAATCAACTGACAGATTATAGATCAACCATTTAGCCGACCAATCAACTGACCAGGCTCTCCAGGGATGGAGCTGCCTCGTTCTCCTCGTAAGCCGGGCAATCCCTGGAAACCGTCTTCACCTCGACGACCAGGCAGACCAGATAAACCTGGAGAAAAAAGGTGGCGTCATCATCTTCATCTTTTACATTATCAACATCTGTTGCATCGCAAGCACACGACAGATCTCTTTATTTAGGTACAACGTAAAAATGGTGGGCAAAGAAAACAAGGTACAGACAAACCTCTATTTTAAGACTTCCAAAATGTCCACAATACAGACAAACCTCTATTTTAAGACTTCCAAAATGTCCATAATACAGACAAACCTCTATTTTAAGACTTCCAAAATGTCCACAATACAGACAAACCTCTATTTTAAGACTTCCAAAATGTCCATAATACAGACAAACCTCTATTTTAAGACTTCCAAAATGTCCACAATACAGACAAACCTCTATTTTAAGACTTCCAAAATGTCCGGAAAAATCGGTCGTAAATTGGAGGGGTCGTATGACGGAGGTTTTCACTGGCAGCCGTAGCAAGAAAAAGTTCAGCACAGTTCATACTCTCTTCTTCATGCACACACATACAATGACATATTAAAACTGGATTTGGGTCTTTCCAACTCCATAGGATTGTGCAATCGATGTATTACAGTTTCACTTTGCCGACTTCTGTTAATCACCTCCACTCTCGTCCAAAGTCAGTGGTTTTCTTTTTCAAAGTCAGTGGTTTTCGTGCTTTTCCTACGCTTTCCGCCATCTTTTCTACAACAAGGGAAGCGACTCCGCTTTCAGGCCCTTGACCGTGGTTGTTTCCCTTTGCTCGAAGTCTATGCAGACGACAACAACGGTCGTAAAAACCAACAAAATGGCGGTCGTAAGTCGCGTTTTAGAGGAAGTCGTTTAAGAGAGGTCGTTTACATAGTAAAATGCATCCGTGCCAACAAATCGGGTCTCAAATGAGAGGTGGTCGCTTAACAGAGGGTCGTAAAATAGGGGTTTGTCTGTACCTGTGAAAGGGAAAACTCCAATGTTTCGTGCCCTAGGCACTTAGTCATGAAGCGAAGACAGCAAACAAAGTTGACAGGTTGTAGAATGTCTTCTTCTTGTGAGCATAGTTCACAATCAGTCCAAAGGTCAGTGGGAGAGAAATAGTGGGAGTAGTGACAAAATTTAGTGTGATTACAGTTTATGAGGGTATGAGGGGGTTGATGAGATGGAACAAATGTCAGGAATGAACATCTGTGTGTTAGAACTGTTCAATGGAGTGGATGACAATGTGTGAGAGCTTCAACACTAGCGTCAAGGATGGAATCACAATATTCTTCATGCATGTTCACACACACACACACACACACACACACACACACACATATCACACACACACATATCGTCGGTGGAATTAAAAAACCTTGTATCTTGATTTTTGAGGTTTTTGAGTTAGATACATAGTCAGCATTCTAATTTTTCCCGCCACCTTCCACCAAAAGCTCGTATCTCTAACGACTTTCTATCTGGGGTAAATGAGGTTGTGAAAATAGACGAAAAACTCGTAAGTCCCAAATTCAGATCTAGTTAAGGACAAAAACCTCGTATCTTCGTTCTTTTCAGTAATTTTAACAAAATGCAGGACTAAACTAGCAATGTCTTGAACAACATATTCATCATTCTTAATCAATTGTGGTCAACGCGGTTAATTTTTAAAAGTCAATTTCATTTTTCTCAAAACTACCAAAATTGATATACAAGGTTTTTGAATTTCACTGACCATATATCACAGACACATACACACACCAGACACACACCTGAACACACACACACTGTGTTTACTACATGTAAATATTTGTTCCTTGATTCTCTTTTTATGTAAATATATATACCTTACTTTTCTTATATATCTTATATATATACTTGCGGTTAGTAAATCCCAGCTGTTCGGGTTTGTTTCCTTTTTTTGTTTGTTTGTTTGTTCTTTTCTGTCTGTCCCAAGGATCTCCCGAACCGCTTGACCGAATTGCTTCAAATTTTGTGTGGTGGTGTGTCCCCATGAGAGGAAGGCATCTGTGCAAAACGTTTTGCCGTCCTGACCTTGACGTTGGGGTATGACCTTGAAAACCGAAAATTGTTAAGGGGCCATAACTTCCACACCGCAGGTCCTAGAGTCTTGAAACTTGGCATGGATGTACTTTCGCTTATGGCCGTTCTGATGATGGCGTACCAATGAAGGTCAAGGTCAAGGTCAGGGAGATCGGTATGCCTTGAAAGTGATAGGGGTCTAATGATTGGGTTTTACTGTCCCACGCATATCTCCCGAACTGCTTTACCGAATCGTTTCCAGTTTTGTGTGGTGGCGTGTCACCATGAGAGAAGGCATCCGCGCATAAATTATCGCTGTCATGACCTTCACCTTGGCGTATGACCTTGAAAACCCAAAATCTTTAAGGGGCTATAACGTCCACACCGTTGGTCTTAGGGACTTCAAACTTGGCATGTAGGTACTTTGGCTTATGGTTGTTCTGATGATTGCATACCGATCAAGGTCAAGGTCAGGGAGATCGGTAGGCCTTGAAAGTGGTAGGGGTCAATTTTTGTCATTTTCAGCCACAAAAGTAAAAATATATTTTGCGGACCCGGCAAAACCGGTACCGGTACTTGGCATTACCTGTACAAGGCGTTACCGGTACTAGGCGTTACCGGTACAGGGAGTTGCGCTAGTGCTATATATTTATGTATTTTCGTTGTTTCTCTTTCTAGGCTCCTACCTCTTGGAACAAACTGCCTCTTTCTCTCTGTAGCTCCAACTCTCTGCCTTCTTTCAAGCATTCTCTCAGAACTTCTTTATTTTGATCCTAATCTGTGTATTCCTTCCATTTCTACTGACCTTCCTCCTGTGTGTGTGTGTGTGTGTGTGTGTGCATGTGCGTGTGTGTGTGTGTGTGTGTGTTTGTGTGTGTGTGTGTGTGTGAGTGTTTGTATGTGTGTGTGTGCGTGTATGCGTGTGTGTGTGTGTTTGTGTGCGCATGTGGTGTTCTTGCCAGTGATCTCTATTTTGTCAATTATTTATGCTATTTATTATTATCATTATTATTATTTTGTAAGCACTTAGGGCTTCCTAAGAGTAAGCACAAAGAAATGCTTATTATTATTATTATTATTATTATTATGTGCTTTATTTTTTTTGCATGCTTTAAAGAAAAAGCTTGTTTGCTTATTGAATGTCCATCTCTAAATAAAATGATGACTTTGACTTTGACACACACACACACACATACACACACAACACACACACACACACACGCACATACACACACACACAACACACACACTCACTCACTCACACACACACACACAACACACCACACTCTCACACACACACACACCATCTTCCCCCCTCTCCCCAGGCAGTCCGTCAGGGCCCGGTCGTCCCGACACACACATATTCTCTCTCTCTCTCTCTCTCTCTCTCTCACACACACACACTAACCATCTCCCCCTCTCTCCCCAGGCAGTCCATCAGGGCCCGGTCGTCCTGGTTCTCCGCTGCGTCCCTTCAGGCCAGGCAGGCCGTCGTTTCCGTTGGGTCCGCTAAGTCCGTTTTCCCCAGGGAAACCCGGCTGACCCGACTCCCCGGGAAGACCTTGAAGACCTGGGATGTACACCACAGCAGATACGTCAATTAAATCCTAAGCTCTGATACCCTTTTTCTTTATCCTTTCAAAACAATACTCACGACCCTCTAAGCTTATATATGTACAAAAATATGCAATTTTAATATTCACTTGTTATGAACTAACGTTTCGGCGATTACATTAAGACTCCGTAAGAAAAAAAGAATAGGCGTGGTCAAGGCAGAGAGTGATAGATTAGCGAATGTCGTGAGCAGACTATCCGAGCGATGGCTTGGAGTCAAAATGGACTATCTCTAGATAGTCAATTAACTTATTATTGAATCTATTAGGAAAACTAATAACTTGTATAAAAAAAAGACTGCATAAATATAAAAAAGCATAATCCTCATTTTATATTATTTGCAGTCTTTTTAAATACAAGTTCTTAGTTTTTTCAATAACATCAATAATAAGTCAACGGACTATCTAAAGATAGTCTGTTTTGACTCTAAGCCACCGTGAGTCTATCTGATAACTTCCAGAAGGTGGGGGAGCAATTTGTACGGAAAGATCCCTTGGCATCCCCGCGGAGGAAATAATAGAGACAAAAATAACATGAATAATTAATTAGCATAGTTGTTTTTACCTGCTTCTCCCGGCCGGCCCTGGAAACCGTCCAATCCGGGAAGACCTGACGATCCTGGTCGACCACCATCACCCCTCTGCCCTTTGGGGCCTGGGAGAAACATCATTATCATCATCATGATTATCATCATCATCATCGCCATCATGTCGACCACCATCACCCCTCTGCCCTTTGGGGCCTGGGAGAAACATCATCATCATCATCATGATTATCATCATCATCATCATCATGATTATTATCATCATCATCATCATGATTATTATCATCATCATCATCGCCATCATGATTATCATCATCATCATCATCGCCATCATTATTATCAACATCATAATCATCATCATTATCAGGATCATCATCGCCATCATCATCATTATCAGGATTCATCATCATCATCATCATCATCATCATGATTATCATCATCATCATCATGATATCATCATCATCATCATCATCATGATTATCATCATCATCATCATCGCCATCATCATTATCATCATCATCATCGCCATCATTATTATCATCATCATAATCATCATCATCAAGATGATTATCATCATCGCCATCATCATCATCATCATCATCATCATCATCATGATTATCATCATCATCATCATCATTATTATCATCATCATCATCATCGCCATCATGATTATCATCATCATCATCATTATTATCATCATCATCATCACCATCATCATCATCATCATTGCCATCATGTTGACCACCATCACCCCTCTGCCATCATCATCATGGGAGAAACATCATCATCATCATCATGATTATCATCATCATCATCATTGCCATCATGTTGACCACCATCACCCCTCTGCCCTTTGGGGCCTGGGAGAAACATCATTATCATCATCATGATTATCATCATCATCATCATGATTATCATCATCATCATCGCCATCATTATTATCAACATCATCATCATTATCAGGATCATCATCGCCATCATCATCATTATTATCATCATCATCATCATTATTATCATCATCATCATCATCATCATCATCATCATCATCATCATCATCATTATCATCATCATCATCATCATGATTATCATCATCATCATCATGATTATCATCATCATCATCATCATCATCATCATCATCATCATCATTATCATCATCATCATCATTATCATCATCATCATGATTATCATCATCATCATCATGATTATCATCATCATCATGATTATCATCATCATCATGATTATCATCATCATCATCATCGCCATCATGTCGACCACCATCACCCCTCTCCCCTTTGGGGCCTGGGAGAAACATCATCATCATCATCATCATCATCGCCATCATGATTATCATCATCATCATCATCGCCATTATTATTATCAACATCATAATCATCATCATTATCAGGATCATCATCATCATCATCATCATTATTATCATCATCATCATCATGATTATTTATTTATTTTTACGTCAACAGCAATGGTTTTCTTAGGACTGTCACCACAGTAAACATCAAACACGACGACTACATCCCACATGTATTTACTTTACAAACAACCTGAATTTTTTTTAACCAAAAACACAAAACAATGTATTACATGACACTGCCCCACATGGCCGAAAGGCCAAAGAGGGCGTAAAACACTATTATTACTTACTATTACATGACACTGCCCCACATGGCCGAAAGGCCAAAGAGGGCGTAAAACACTATTATTACTTACTATTACATGACACCTTCATCATTGTACCCTATAACACATAATTCCAAACAGTGCTGGAAACCTAAGTCATTCCGCTCTATTTATCGAGTCCAGGTTTTTTTAAAAAAAAACAGTAAAAATGGATAACAAATACATACTACTAACAAAAAATATATAAGAAAGGCCATATAGGCAAATACGCACTGCAGAATGGACAACAGGTGCCCGCCCACTTAAGTGCGTATGATCTCACGCGTGGACGCCAGTGTACAATAAACAAAAACTGGCATGTCATAAATTGTCAAAAGGAAAAATGTGGAAGGGTTTTATAGAAACAATGCAGGTGAATGGACCAATAAGGCAGAAAGAAGTAGATGCCAGAAAGCAAAAGGAAGAGAAAAGGCAGAGTCAAAGAGTTTGGGAACTGGGGAAAACAGCATCATCATCATCATCATCATCATCAACTTCCTTATCATCATCACCAAACAACTTTGGTGTGTTGTGGCCATTTTGAAACCAAGCAAATTTTAAGATGATAGTAGTTCAATTTAACTAATCTTATGGAGGCAACTCGCAAGACGAATGTCTGATAATTTGCACAGATTATCGATATATCACCCTTTAATTTAAATTACTGAGGAACGAAAAAAAATGGTAAAAAAACACACACACCAAAAACCATGCCTCCGACTTGACTCCAAGCAATATGAACAGTAAGAATACATATCCGACAAGACTCAATTGCGTTATCTGGCAGTGAAAGGGTTCTTCTTCTTCTTCTTCATCGATCGCTCAGACAGGAACCCCAGTGGCCCGGACGAAGGCTGCCGTCCGCCGAAGATCCTCCAAAGAGCCGAAGATCTTTTCCCGAACCGGTGTGTCCGACGACCAAGTTTCGTCTCGCAGGTTCTGGAATCTACGACAGTCCTGCAGGATGTGACCAACAGTCATGTCAGCGGCACCGCAGGGGCACGCAGGGGAGTGTCCAATGTGGAACTTTACAAACATGTGATGCCTGAGTCTGGAGTGTCCAGTCCTCAGTCTTGTCAAGATTACTTGGTCTTGTCTGGAGAGGTGGTGGTAGGCATCACTAGTGCGGTGGTTTGGATGTTGTTGCAGCCATCTTCTCCTCAGCTTCTCCTTTATAATGGCTTTGGCTTCGCCATAGGTGACTTCTTTGCTGTCTTGCTGCTACTGTCCTCCCTCTTTTGCAAGCCTGTCTGCTTCCTCATTTCCTTTTATGTTGCAATGTCAGACCTGTTTACCCCCTACACAAGTCTTGAGTAGTCTGGATAGCTGAAATGAGTAGTTTTGGGTCGAAATGTGTAGTTTTATTCATTAAACCATCAAACAATGTTCACTGAAAATGAGTAATTAGAGCATTATTTTTAATTTTGAAGAGAAGTAGAGGTCCAAATTGAGTAGAATACTACTCGAAAAGAGCAGAGTAAACAGGTCTGCAATGTGAGGGGATCCCTTGAATGACTGCTTTCTCTGTGGAGACTGCTGCAATGTCTGCAGGGATGAGGAGAGACTGGCAGTGAAAGGGTTCTTCTTCTTCTTCTTCTGCATTCCCAGGCCATATGGCCATAATGGGTAAGGTACGTATGTGTCCGGTTTTCAGTTTTCACTGGTCTCCCCGCTGCGCACAGCCGACACATTCTGATTTTGGAGAAGCTCAAAGGAGAACAATTATTTGGAAGATTTTTTGGGAAATAAGGCAGGAGAATGGCGCCAATAAGTCGGAAAGATAGTAGATTACAGAAAGCAGAGGGAAAAGGCAGAGTCAAAGAGAGTGGCAGAATAGAGGAAGTTACAAGCATAGAACTTCCAGAAGGAGGGGGAACTATTTTTACGAAAGATCCCCCGGAATCCCCACGGGGATGGTGAAAGGGTTAAAGTGAACGTACCTGAGGGTCCGGGCAGTCCGTCCAGCCCCCTGTTTCCAGGCAGACCATCGAAGCCTTGCTGTCCAGGCAAACCAGGCAGACCGTTACGTCCATCCTCCCCCCTGGCTCCCCCCTCCCCAGGTAACCCAGGCAGTCCGTCCTCTCCAGGTACGCCTCGCAGACCAGGTAAACCTGAGGTGTGAGAGAAATCACAGGTGAAAATTAATGCGGATAGGTAGTTAGGATATGTAGGCCAAGTTCGAACATGGAGGTCATTGGTCAAAGGTCAAGGTCACTTGCAGCGTAAAATACTACTGCACGGCTGGTGGTCTAGCGTTTTCACGCTCTAGTTTATCGGATGTCAATTTCATTTTATGATTGCATAATTCAACTTCGTAGTTATACTTTGATTTTCCATTAAAAGCATTTAGGTAAAAGAGACTTCTACTTCTTCTTTATCGATCGCACAGACAGTTTCCTGTCAATTAGGAGCTCAGATGCACCATGCTGCCGTTATGCGCTTAACAAAGAAATAGGCCCAGCATGTCCGTCTTTGGCTGGAGAAAATCATTGTAAGAATTTTTTTTTTTTTTAAAGCAGGAAAATGGACCGGTAAGGCAAAAAGATGACAGTAAGCAAAGGGAAAAGGCAGAGTCAAAGAGAGTGACAGATTGACAAGCACAGAAATTCCAGAAGGTGAGGGAACTAGTTGTCTTCGGCTGGAGAAAATCCTTGTAAGAATTTTTTTTTTTTTTTTTTAAAGCAGGAAAATGGATCGGTAAGGCAGAAAGATAGTAGATGACAGTAAGCAAAGGGAAAAGGCAGAGTCAAAGAGATGTGACAGATTTACGGGCACAGAAAATCCAGAAGGTGAGAGGGGGAAAGAGACAAATTCCGGTCAGTTACCTCGTGGTCCTGGCTCGCCGTTTCGGCCTTCAGCCCCATTCAATCCGGGCAGTCCGTCGTCTCCCAGTCGACCCGGTTCTCCAGGAAAGCCCTCCAGGCCAGGTAAACCAGGTTCACCTGCGTCAAATTCAATACATCAATCAATCAAAATTGACTGTCTTTAACCCTTTCACCGCCAAAGTCGCATTTTAGCAGCACAGTGATTTAACACCTATGTCACTAAAAGGCATCAAACTGGGGTCTATTATCCAAAGACCCTATTGTCTTAGTTTTGGGAAGTAAGGGTAGACCTTATTTTATGTATGTCACAGAAGAATCCCCAATACTGCAGATGGATTTTGTTCTCTACCCAGGTACATTTAATGGACATTTTTGGCTGAAATATGGCTGGCGGTGAAAGGGTTAAAATATAAAGAAATTCTTTGTCTGGCATGCACATAAAACACACATATAAACATAGAAATAATAAGACATGCATGATATAAATACATCATAAGAATTAAATTACAATGTGATATAAAACACTTGGAAGTACACATGCCCACCCACCCACATACACACCACCCCACCACCCCCCCACACATATTATTCAAAATCTCCACCCTCAACCACGCCTCTCCCCCATCACACACACAACAACAACAACATACAGTATTTATACGGCGCTGAATCTTGATATAAATCAAATCAAAGCGCACACACACGTTAGCATTCATAACGCATTCAAACAAAAATGCAATACAAAGCAAACCACACACATTTGACATAAATGGTATACAGCAGAAACAGACCTAAAGGCAAGAGAGAGAGAAGAGAAAGAGAGTGGAGCCTCAATCACGGGGGAACAGGTGAGTTTTGAGGTTAGATTTGAAGGCTGAGAGGGAAGGAAAGAGGAAGTTTGTTCCAAGATGATATTGACACACACACACACACAGAGTTTAACTAACAATTTGTATAAAAGTAATAATAGGACAAAATACATAAAACATATGAAAATGGATAACATAAATTTGTATCACAAACGTTACTAAATGAACATGGGTGCTTGCACTGACTCAAACTTTAGCCCGAACTTTCTCACCGAAACCTGATGCACAAGAGCATGGTAAACACATTGAACAAGTTAACACGAGTGAGCCAAAAAGCCTTTTCTGCATCAAACTGCCTGAATTCAGGCTTCAGGCACACCCACATGCACCCTTGTCAATGTCACTTACAAATCATCATCATCATCATCATCATCATCCTCATCCTCCTCATCATCATCATCATCGTCATCATCATCATCATCGTCATCATCATCATCATCATCACCATCATCATCATCGTCACTGTTATTTTTTCCAATTCGACAACAAAATCGAACTGAATGTCCAGTCCTTCATGTCAGGACTTAAAGCAAGTCTGACCCGAACCTGAACGTTAGTGAAAAGTCAATAAAAGTAAGGCTGCCTGGTATGCTCCAAATCGATAGCTAGCTGATGCTGCACTGGCAGCGACGCACTCTCCATGTGGGAGCAGCCGGAATTTCACAAAACGCGAGTCTCTGCGACTAGAAAATGAACGTGTCTCTGCGACTAGAAAATGAACGTGTCTCTGTGACTAGAAAATGAACGTGTCTCTGTGACTAGAAAATGAACGTGTCTCTGTGACTAGAAAATGAACGTGTCTCTGCGACTAGAAAATGAACGTGTCTCTGCAACTAGAAAATGAACGTGTCTCTGTGACTAGAAAATGAACGTGTCTCTGCAACTAGAAAATGAACGTGTCTCTGCGACTAGAAAATGAACGTGTCTCTGCGACTAGAAAATGAACGTGTCTCTGTGACTAGAAAATGAACGTGTCTCTGTGACTAGAAAATGAACGTGTCTCTGAGACTAGAAAATGAACGTGTCTCTGCGACTAGAAAATGAACGTGTCTCTGTGACTAGAAAATGAACGTGTCTCTGTGACTAGAAAATGAACGTGTCTCTGTGACTAGAAAATGAACGTGTCTCTGAGACTAGAAAATGAACGTGTCTCTGTGACTAGAAAATGAACGTGTCTCTGTGACTAGAAAATGAACGTGTCTCTGTGACTAGAAAATGAACGTGTCTCTGTGACTAGAAAATGAACGTGTCTCTGAGACTAGAAAATGAACGTGTCTCTGCGACTAGAAAATGAACGTGTCTCTGCGACTCGAAAATGAACGCAAACACATCTGAAGACGAAGTGTGGCTGCCCACATGGCAGGGTAATCAGAAACGGTCACTTCCCCTGTTTGACCAAATGAATTTATAGGCGAGATCACTCCCACCCACCATGAAATTACTCCCCTTCATTATTTCCGAACAATTCTTTTTGCGTTGTAAGTGTAACGCCACTTATCTTGGATTCTCCGTGTTATCACAGAATTTCAACACAAACCAGACCTGTTTACCCCCTACAGAAGTCTTGAGTACCGTATTTTTCGGACTATAAGGCGATCTTTTTTTCTTCAATTTCGACCTATGCTCCTAATAAACGAGGGCGCCCTATAAGTGAACAAAATCGTGAGAAGAGAGGCAACGATTGCCGTACTCAGTACAGTCTACTGTGAGTCACAACATCGAAAGTGGTAACGAGTCGCCGATACGACGAATACTCACGATAGAAATGCTTAAAAATCCCTGTTATCGTCCGAAATACCGTCCAACAGATGTCACAACCCTTCATTGAATGTAAAAAGCATCGTTGTAGAGCAATTCTACCAGTTTTCGCGAAGAATTGGCCAAACACAGCAACCGGAAGTCGCAAAAATGGAAGTTTCGATTATTTGAGAAGGGAGCCAACTCTCGTTTACGACAACAATAATGGCGGTCGGTAATCGTTTACAGGACGTGTACGGGCTTCAAACTTCGACTTTCTGTTGCGAGGTGTGTATCGCCTTATAAACGAGGGCGCCTTTTACTTGGATTTTGTCAGATTTTTCTTGAAAATTGCCCTATTCGCCTTATACACAGCAGCGCCTAATGAGCCGAAAAGTACGGTAGTCTGGATAGCCGAAATGAGTAGCTTTGGTGTGAAATGAGTAGTCCTCTTCATTAAACCATCAAACGATGTTTACTGAAAATGAGTATTTAGAGCATTATTTTCAATTTTGAAGAGTAGTAGATGTTTAAAATGAGTAGAATACTACTCGAAAAGAGTAAACAGGTCTGTGGGATGATCCCTGGAGTCTTTTAGCCAGGGTACAACAACACAAAAAAGATAGATAGGCAACTGCATCATAAGTGCAACGCTACTTATCTCCGTATTGTCGCAGAATTTCAACACAAACCAATCTCCCACAATCCCGTCGTCCCACACCCACCTTTCTGTCCTTGCAATCCGTCGGCTCCGGGTCGACCGGCTTCTCCCGGGAAGCCGTCGTTGCCAGGGAAACCCAGCTCCCCGGGTCTGCCCGGCTCCCCCGGCTCTCCCTCTGGTGCGAAGCGAGGCGTCTCACCCTTTCTGCCGTCCCGACCCTGAATGTAGATTACGTGATTTATTTATTACCTGTCAGACCTGTTCACCCCCTACACAAGTCTCGAGTAGTCTGGATAGCTGAAATGAGTAGTTTTGACTCAAAATGTGTAGTTTTATTCATTAAACCATCAAACAATGTTCACTGAAAATGAGTAATTAGAGCATTATTTTCAATTTTGAATAGTAGTAGAGGTCCAAATTGGGTAGAATACTACTGGAAAAGAGTACAGTAAACAGGTCTGACCTGTCAATATGTCTCATAAAATAACAGTTTATTTGGCACTTACATGAAGTTGCCCATTCTCGCTCTCAATGAATGTGTGTTCTTTGACTTACGACAAAAAAAAAGGTTTTGTGTGGATGCAAGAGACACAAACATAGTTACACACTGCATGTTTTTGCTACCACCCCCCCCCCACCCCTGTGGGGGGTCTTTTGTACAAACAGTTCCCCCACCTTCTGGAAGTTCTGTGCTTGTAACTTCCTTCAATTCTGTCATTCTCTTTGACTCTGCCTTTTCCCTTTGCTTACTGCCATCTGCTATCTTTCCATCTCACTGGTCCACTCTCCTGCCTTTTTTCTATAAATTCTTACAAAGATTTCTTCAGCCGAAGTCGGACATGCTGGGCCTAACTATTTCTTAGTTAGGCGCATAACGGCAGCATGACGCATCTACGCTCATATGACAGGAAACTGTGTGAGCGAACGAAGAAGAAGAAGAAGAAGAAGTTACCACCTACCCTTCTCCCCGGCAGTCCCGGCAACCCATCAGGGCCGAGATCTCCCGTGGGGCCGTCCAGGCCTGGCAGGCCGGGTTCCCCCATGAGACCGGGGTAGCCCTTGGGCCCCTCGATGCCCTGCTCCCCGGGCAGACCGTGGAATCCTGCCTTCCCGGGCATCCCGTCCAGACCCATGAAGCCGTTGTCCCCTGGCTGGCCCGGCTCACCTGAAAGGCAGACGAGCTTGCGTCATTTTGAGGAGTATGCAACCCCCCTTGGTACTCTAATTTTTTATATTAAAGTTTGCTGTTACATAACAGCGCTCCCAGGGACCCCCATTTGGGGGTCTATGAAGCACTAAAATTCTAAAGGACCCTCTAAAAGAATGTGCAGAGGGTCCCAGGGATGCACTAGAAAAATTCTTTTTAGCATTTGCAATGCCACTGGGACCCTCTATCCTGCCTCTAGGACCCTCTATACTGTTAGTGAAGGAGTCCTCTGGGACCCCTTGTTTTGCGGGACGATTGGGAGCCCTGCATAAAGATTCCCAAGTATTTCCCCATGATTATGGTATCATTTGAATTTCTCCAAATTTACAATCCGTCCTGAACAGTTCTGTCATGTCACAAAAAGCGTCCTGCATTGTTTGGTTTGTCACTGTAAAAAAAACAAGCGCAAAATCGCAATAGTTTGTGGCGCGCGGTCTATTTTTACCACTCCAATCAGGAGTCACCTCCCCTGGCTTTTCAATAATTTTAATCTGTAAACCAGAATGTTATCTCTGCACCCTTTCGTAACTTTTTATATCTTTTGGAAAACATTTAAAACTATGTATCCTACTTATACTCATCAAAAGAAGCACCGCATACTCGTCGTGTCTGTTGTAGTGTCTGTATTACGTATGTTTATTATTTTGTACGCTTTTAAAATACATCATTTTAAAGAGCGGCCTCAATTAATTTTGAAGTGTAGCCTCGATTTGAAGTGCGACAATTTTGGAACGACAGACCGACCGACCGACAAAGTGAGTTATAGGTTTGTGGCTTGAGCCACAAACAAAAAGAGTGGTGCCATAATGCTTGAACTATGCTCTTTTTATTTGCTATATTTTTTTCTAGGCAGCCCCAGGCCAGTGATGAAGTGTACCTAAGGCAGTGAAGTCCTGAAGGGGTTAACTCAATTGGCTGGGAGGGCATCTCGCAGATAAAACCGCAAAAGGGTTAATCCGGAAAGGGTTGATTCATTAAGGTTACCGCATTTCTCGGACTATAAGGCGTACCTTTGTATAAGGCACCCCCCCCCCACCCCCACCCCCCGCAAATTTTTACACAAATTTCAGATTTTGTTACTATATTTTTTTTTACTAGTTTATCAGTCACATTATAAGGCGCAGGGGTCTGAGTCTGGGAAAAAAGTATCGCCTTATAGTCCGAAAAATACGGTAATTAATTCAGCAGCATTTTGGAATACATATGATATGGAAACATGTGCTACAACTATTGTTACCGCTGCTACTACACTACTGGTGCTGCTGTTGCTACAATATTTACTTACCACTTTATTAGTCTTACAAATTAGCCTATTTCAGATCTTCAGATTGTCGGTGCGCCCGCGTCATTGACCCGTTCTTTTTAATAACGGCGCTCAACATTGCCCACTCCACAATGTCCCCAGAGAAGAAATGTGGCCAGACCCAACACCACTGAGGGAAAAGCTGCATGGAAACCTGATGAATGTAGAACAAGTTCAACACTGCCCACTCCACAATGTCCCCAGAGAAGAAATGTGGCCGGACCCAACACCACTGAGGGAAAAGCTGCACGTAAACCTGATGAATGTAGAACAAGTTCAACACTGCCCACTCCACAATGTCCCCAGAGAAGAAATGTGGCCGGACCCAACACCACTGAGGGAAAAGCTGCACGGAAACCTGATGAATGTAGAACAAGTTCAACACTGCCCACTCCACAATGTCCCCAGAGAAGAAATGTGGCCGGACCCAACACCACTGAGGGAAAAGCTGCACGGAAACCTGATGAATGTAGAACAAGTTCAACACTGCCCACTCCACAATGTCCCCACAGAAGAAATGTGGCCGGACCCAACACCACTGAGGGAAAAGCTGCATGGAAACCTGACTAATCTCCAGGCGACCGCTGCATTCGTGCGGGCTGCTGGCATCTCCATCTGATGTGATCGACGAAGAATAATAATAATGGCGCATGTCAACACCTTGTGATGCGCCCTTATGACGCATCCCATTCCATGAGAATTCCGTTTGGGCTTTTTCCAAAGGTAACTTGCTAACCTCTAGTCGTTTTTGCTAGATAAACTGTCTTTATTTTCTACACAGACACACACACGCGTGCACCCACAAAAATCATTACGCCACATAAAGTGGCCCATCATTTTGAAACTTGACCCCTCATTTTGTGCAGCAGCCACGGGTCATATGACCCACAAAGTCTGAAAACTGTCTTAAATTCTGCTATTTAGAGTTTTCTCAGGGACAAATACTCCATGGGTGGGGGTGGGGGTGGGGGTGGGGGTGCAGTAGGCAGCCCTATGAGTCTATCCCCAGCCCAGCCCTGAAGTATACAATGTGAGAGGGTTCGCACCCTGTTACAACAATAAGAAAAGTTTGTCGACTTAACAACAACAACATACAGTATTTATACGGCGCTGAATCTTGATAGAAATCAAATCAAAGCCCACACACACACGTTAGCATTCGCAACGCATTCAAACAAAAATGCAATACAAAGCGAACACACACGTATGACACAAATGGTATACAGGAGAAACAGACCTAAAGGCAAGAGAGAGAAGAGAAACAGAGCGGAGCCTTAATGACAGGGAAACAGGTGGGTTTTGAGGTTAGCTTTGAAAGCAGAGAGGGTCGGTCGCTGACGGAGGGAAAGAGGAAGTTTGTTCTAGGAGGTCGGTCCTGAGACAGCAAAAGAGCGCCGACCAACAGTTGAAAGCTTATACCTAGGGATCTGGAGAGAAAGAGGGTCAGAAACTGAACGTAAAGTGCAAGCTGGCGTACAAACTTACCTGACAAACCGTCTCTCCCCGTCAGACCGTCCACACCCGGGTTTCCTGGTTCGCCAGGGTCCCCTCTAGGCAACGCAACGATGAACGGGTCACCCGCCATACCTGGGAATGATCCAGAATGACATTTTACAACTCGATATTCACAATGAGGAAACGAAGCAACCACTACTGGATCCCATTCACACACACAATATTCACACAGTAGTGTTTGCTGTTATATTCTTATCCTTATCTCCCTGAAGACCTGGAATTCCCTCTTCTTTCTCGTCAGTCTTAAAGCCAGCGCAGCACTATATAAGCAAGCAGTAGGCTAAAAATGTCAGTTTCTGCTTGGCGCTCGCAGCGAAAGCATCCCTTTTCAAACGCAAAAGGAGGGAAAAACTAAGCTGGCGCTGGCGAAAGCCCGCAGCAAGGAGTGTCGCTGGCTTGTTTCTCTCTCTCTCTCTCCCACTCTCAACTGACTACCCGATTCCTGGGATCGGCTCTTAAATACCCCAGTTGTGCCTTTAACTCATTCTGCCCTGTGCCCGACAATTTGTCGGGCGCCCTAGTGCAGCTACCAGCGCCTGCACCCGACAAATTGTCGGGCAGCGACCTCCCTTTACTTTCCTTATCAATCTGGAAACTATTAGCGACTAAAATATGTTTATTCTGAAGCTATTTGCGTCAGAATGATTGCTCCCCTTTGGGGATACCGGGGGGGTCTTTTGCATAAATAGTTCCCCCACCTTCTGGAAGTTCTGTGCTTGTAACTTCCTCTAATCTGTCACTCTCTTTGACTCTGCCTTTTCCCTTTGTTTACTCTCATCTACTATCTTTCTGTGTTACCGGGTCCATTCTCCTGCCTTTTTTCACAAAACACTTTCAAAACCATTTCCTCCAGCCGAAGTCGGACTTGCTGGGCCTAACTATTTCTCAGTTAGGCGCATGATGACAGCATGGCGCATCTGCGCTCATAATTGACAGGAAATTGTCCGAGCGATCGAAGAAGAAGAAGAAGAAGAAGAATGATTGCTAAACTCGTTGCATATTTAAATCATTTGCAAGCACTTCATTGTCGTATTGTTGTGTGTTTTGTAATAAAACTAGCACCTCTCTCTCAGAGCATGCAGGGCAAATGGGCAGTGCGCAAAGGGTTAACACTATGATGATACCAATCTATAATCTACAATTATCATCTGTTTCTTCTTCTGCATTCCCAGATGATGGATGTAATAATTATATGTATGTGTCCAGTTTTCATTGGTCTCCTTGCTGCATTCAGCCACCACATTCCGATTTTTGAGGAACTCAAAAGGAAATTATTTGGAAGACTTTTTTAAAAAGGCAGGAGAATGGGCCAATAAGTCAGAAACATAGTAGATGACAGTAAGAAAACGAAAAAGCAGAGTCAAAGAGAGTGATAGATTAGAGGAAGTTGCAAGAACAGAACTTCCAAAAGGTGGGGGACTATTTGTATTGAAAGATCCCATGGGGGTTCAATTAGCATAATGATATTGATGTTATGTCTTGTATAATTGTGTGTGTGTGTGTGCCTGCGTGCATGCATGCGTGCATGCATGTGTGCGTGTGTGAGGAAGAAAGAGAACGTTGCGTGCAAGCATCATGTTTATTTTACTTTCTAATGATTCATTATTTGTTTGCCTTTAATGTTCTCGTTATCAACATTTGTCTTCTTCTTCTTCTCCTTAGGCAGCCTTCAACACGCTGAAGGTTCTGCTGCACTTTAGGGGGTAGTACGAAAAAGAGAGAAATAGCAAATGATAGAGTACAAAGCGAAATGATAACATTATGGGGAAATAGAAGAAAGAATTGACTGCAAGATAATCAGAAAATAACTGAAGTATTTACAGATACACAGTTTACTGTGTAGAAAAAATGAATGAGATTTAAAACCGAAAAAAGTTAGTTAGATATGTGAAGATTTGATTTGGGAGGAGGGGGGTTGGCGTGGGTGGGTGTGATAGAGGGAAAGACGAGTTAAAAGTCATGCCCGACCGTTAAATGTCCCCAGACTGGCCAGGGACACCCGGGCCCCACATGATGCATGTAGAGTGTCATGCACGACCGTTTAGTCCCCCCAGATCAACCGGGGAAACACTGGCCCCACATGATGCATGCACAGGAGTATTTGTATTTAGGGGACAATACATGCAGGCAAAAAGGGGGGGGGGGGCATCTGTTTTTTTGTAAAGCGCACTGAGCTCATGTGAGAAAGAGCGCTATATAAATTCACATTATTATTATTATTGGCATTAAACATTTTATTCCTTCTTTATACATTTACAAATAACATTCATGTTTATGTATGATTCAACATTCATGAATAATAAACAGTGATTACCTGTAAATAAAGATGAATAAAACAGAGAAAAGTTGGTAAAGGTAAAGATGCGTCCCCCCCTCCATTTCTCGGTTGTTTCCATTTTTCCGTTCTTGCCTTTCTTACTGCAGATTGAGTACTTTATCCTCTATCGTTTGCTATTTTTAACACTAATTTTCATTCGCTTACATAATAAAACACATGCATTCAATAATAGTAGAAGATAAAGGCAAGACGGAAAAACGCAATGAACCAGGACTGTGACAAATGCCGCGGTGTACTGCACTACAAAGGGAGGGGGGGTCCTATTAGATAATGGCCTTTATCATGAGTGCGATTAATTATTCAACAAGGATAATTAGCTGGAAAGGTTAATAAAATACAGCTTAATGCTTAGTAAGAAAGGCAAGTGTGAAAATGCGGGGACAGCTGAGAAATGTAGGGGGGGGGGGGGGGTGGCACATCTTGACCTTTACCAAAAAGTTATTATTATTGTTATCATTATTTTCTTACCCTTCTCTCCCGGAGGTCCAGGAATGCCCTCCAGGCCGGACAGTCCAGACTGACCCTTCCTCCCCATGGGCCCCACCACTGACTGGCCGGGCTGACCCTTGCGACCGGACTCTCCGGGCAGTCCGGGAAGTCCGTCCAGTCCGTCGTCACCCGGTTGACCAATGTCGCCCTGGGCAGTTGAAAAAATTAAAGAACAGAATAGCAAAATTAATCCTTTCCTGAAGTATTGCATTTTTCCGAATATAAGGTTTACCTTATTATAAGCAGACCTGTTTACCCCTATTATGCAAATTTGTAATTTCTGAAACAAAAAATAGTAGTTTTGAAAAAAACACTGTAATCCAACGCGCAGCCGATTCTTTTTCTTCACAAAACCTGATTAACAAGAAAACTATTTGTAATTACACAATTATATGCAAGCAATAGTGCACTGGAAGACCTTTAAAAACATTTTTTAAACCATGTATTTGCCTTTTCTTTGGTGTCTTTCCATCAGATTTCGGATCATTTGACCTAGAACTCTCACCACACGGTCGCTTTGACGCCATCTTGAAACAGAATGAAAATAAATTGAAGCGCGTTGTATGCTGGGAACCGGAATGACTTTTCACCGCACTGTTTCAAAAGCATCGCTTGCCGACGCAACTGTTGTGTTTTTTCGTCGTTGTTTTTCCGTCGCCGTAATTTGACTTTTGTTTCGTATAAATTACGGCAAAATCGTAAATTTAAATAGGTCTGGAAAGAGCCTCCAGTATCCCTGTGGGGGGAGAGACTCGTGGAGGGGGGGGGTGTCATCCAGCTCCTCGCATGGAGGCACGAGGCATCCACCCACCCAGTAGCCCCCCACAAACAAACAAACAAACACCCACCTTGATTCCCTGGGGGCCGTACAACCCGGGCAACCCTCGTTCCCCGGTGTCCCCCTGGAACCCGTCAATGCCCGGCATGCCCGGGTACCCGATGTTGCCCTTCTGCCCCTCGGCCCCGCGGTAAAGCTCCAGGTTGGGAGGGGGCAGCACCTCGCCTGGGAAACCCTTGGGCCCGTCTAATCCATCGGGACCCGGTCTGCCGGGAATACCCTGCGGAAATGAAGAAATCATGTGTCTGTTATCTGCACAAGGCAAGGCGATTCGATGCCCTGACTGAATAAAAATCATGTAAATGGTAAGCCCTTGGGCCTGCCTAATCCATCAGGGCCCAGTCTGCCGGGAATACCCTGTATGCAAATGCAGAAATAATGCATCCTTTTATCTGCGCACAGCTAGGCGATTCGATGCCCTGACTGAATAAATTCGTGTAAATGTTAAGCCTTTGGAGCCGCCTAATCCATCGGGGCCCAGCCTGCCGGGAATACCCTGTATGTAAATGCAGAAATAATGCATCCTTTTATTTGCGCACAGCTAGGCGATTCGATGCCCTGACTGAATAAATTCGTGTAAATGTTAAGCCCTTGGAGCCGCCTAATCCATCGGGGCCTGGACTGACAGGGATACTCTACATAAAGTGTCCTCTATCTGCGCAAGGCTAGGCGATTTGGACCCGAACCTGGTCTGCTTCAGCTATCCTGTATGTAAATGGCAGAAATGATGTGTTTTTCATCTGCGCAAGGCTAGGCGATTTGGACCCGAACCTGGTCTGCTTGGGCTATCCTGCGTGCGTAAATGCAGAAATGATGTATTTTTCATCTGCGCAAGGCTAGGCGATTTGGACCCGAACCTGGTCTGCTTGGGCTACCCTGTATGTAAATGGCAGAAATGATGTGTTTTTCATCTGCGCAAGGCTAGGCGATTTGGACCCGAACATGGTCTGCTTGGGCTATCCTGTATGTAAATGGCAGAAATGATGTGTTTTTCATCTGCGCTAGGCAAGGCGATTTGGACCCGAACCTGGCATAACCTGTGTAATCACAGAAACGCCGAGCCTTTTATCTGCACGGAGCTAGATGATTTTGTGCCGTAGGTAGTTCTGATAGAAGATATGTGTCTTTTAAATGGTGAGCTTTCTTTTACTTGTTTGACAAATTAAAAAAAAAGGAAACTCCTTTTCTGGTAAAATTCAAAAACAGGAAATCCTTGTATACCAGGAAAAGTTGCACCCGTGCACACTCTCCCCCTCTCTCTTTCTCTCTAAAGCTAAAATAAGAAACTTCTGCCTTCGTTTGTATAACTTGTGTAAAACCGCGTTCAATCATGATCATTGTTCTGGTACTCATGTGCATAGTGTGTGTGTGTGTGTGTGCGTGTGCGTGTGCGTGTGCGTGTGCGTGTGAGTGTGTGTGTGTGTGTGTGTGTGTGTGTGCGCGTGCGCGTGTGTGTGTGTGCGCGCGCGCGCGCGCGTGTGTGTGCGCGCGTGTGTGCGTGCGTGTGTGTGTGTGTGTGTGCGTGCGTGCGTGCGTGCGTGCGTGTGTGTGTTTGTGTGTGTGTGTGCGTGTGCGCGTGTGCGTGTGTGTGAGTATGACGGTGATGGAGGTGGATGTACTGACGATGGTGTACTTGTTGGTATAAGTAAGTCTTGGATATGCAAAATTAATTATCTGCTTTTTCCTTGACAGATCCTGCTGGATTTCTTTTCTTTCCTACCTTGCGTACTGTTTTGAAAGCTTGAATTACATGTACTTGTTTATTTATTTTTCTATTTATTTTCATATTTGCTGATGACCCTACCCGCTGTCCCCTTTGACATGTTCAGTACAATATTGTTGTTGTTGTTCTCTCTAAAGCTAGAAGTCTGTGTACTCACAGGCACTCCCTCTCTCCCATGCTCTCCCACTCTCCCTGCCTCTCCCGGCTCTCCCTTCAGACCCATGAAGCCCACTGGACCCGAGAAACCGTCCCCTCCTGTAAAACAATTTTTTTTTTCAATTTAGTAATCATAATTTTGTTTGTATATCGCAATTATAAAATCACGCTAATTAGCAATTTCTCAGCAAGCGCTTTGCAAAACTTTGAAGAAAGCAGTAAAAAATCTTTACTAATTGACAAAGTCTCATTTCACACAAGAAGAAGCGTAGGAGAGAAAGTCGCAGACAGACAGAAACAAAAGATATAGAAAAGAGACAGATAGACAGGGAGATGGTATCGGGCTCAAACGTGATAAAATACCAGTTAACTACTTAAGTGGACTTTCTTTTCAATTTCCGCTTCCGGTCAGTTAACTGAATAAGTGGCATTTTATCATGGTTGAACTAGTTAACTTGTTTTTGTAACACGAAATCTCATTGGATACTGCAGATCAGCAATCTTTCCCTAGAAATTGCTCCAAATACGTTTTAGTAACTGAAATAATCCCCAAATAGCATCAAATAGTATAAATATATCATTGTCCGTTTCTTATGAGTTAGTGAATAGATTGTATCCGTTAGGTTGAATTGCTGTCCAATGAACGTATGGTAGTCAAATCTTGCTGCAACTTTAGAAGCATATCTTTTTGAGACGGCGTAGGCTCTACATTAACGCAACGTAGCACACGTTTTGCTGCATCTATTACAGATGCAACTTCAGGCAAATTGGCACGTGCAAAACGATCATCAGCCATATTTGCGGAAAAGGGTCAGGGTCAATAGCACTTGACGCAGGTAGTCTAATCGTTAAGTAAAAAACAACAAAAAACAAAAACGCCGACCAATTACATTGCGTGTTACAAAACCTTCAGAAAATAATCCCCTCTCAAACGGAAAAAAACTTCGAAATGTCAGTTAACTAGTTAACTTGTATAAGCGATTTCCGCTTCCGGTAAGTTAAGTACTTAACTGGAATAGTAATGCCAGTTAAGTAGTTAACTGGTCTTTTAGCACGTCGGCGCCCCATAAGATGGACAGAGAGAAAGACAGACACACAGACGGAGAGAGTGAGAGACAGAGACAGCAACATTTGAGAGAGAGAGAGAGAGAGAGAGAGAGAGAGAGAGAGAGAGAGAGAGAGAGAGAGAGAGAGAGAGAGAGAGAGAGAGAGAGAGAGAGAGAGAGAGAGAGAGAGAGAGAGAGAGAGAGAGAAACAGACCCCCCCCCCCCCCGTTGGAATACCGGGGGTCTTTTGTAAAAATAGTTCCCCCACCTCCTGGAAGTTATGTGCTTGTAACTTCCTCTAATCTGTCACTCTCTTTGACTCTGCCTTTTCCCCTTGCTTGCTGTCATCTACTATCTTTCTGCCTTACCGGTTCATCCATTCTCCTGCCTTTTTTCACGAAACACTTTCAAAAAGATTTCCTCCTCCAGCTGAAGTCGGACTTGCTGGGCCTAGCTATTTCTTAGTTAGGCGCATAACGGCAGCATGACGCATCTGCGCTCATAATTGACAGGAAACTGTCCGAGCGATCGAAGAAGAAGAAGAAGAAGAAAGACAGACAGAGCACAATTTAAGAGAACATTATTCGTAAATGTTATGGACCAAAAAAAATTAACATAATCAAATCACAATACAGTGCCACGCCACAATAGGGTAATACAGACATGGAACTTTGCACGCTTAATTCAGCACTAAATGGAAAACAATAAAGGTTCTTTGACAACTCTACTCCCAGAATACAGTTCCCGGAGTTAATTCAGCTAACAGCACTGAAAGAGCCCTGGGACGGTATTCATGTCGAGATAGCATGAGACTTAGCATGATGCTAACTTAGAAGCTCTTCCAATGTCCTATAGGATTTAATAGGACTTTTGGAAGAGCTTCTAAGTTAGCATCATGCTAAGTCTCATGCTATCTCGACATGAATACCATCCCTGGGCTTCTTCAGCGCAACTAGGGTCAACTCATTCAAGTCGTTCCGGCCATATGTCTGGAATTAATAGATAGCTGTCAATTTGATGCATTTGCTGCAAGCGAAGTAAATCTGTGTGCACACCGTCACTTCTAAACTTGCTTCGCTCCCTTAGACCACAATTTTGCCTCTGACTTTGCTTTTGTAGTGGTTTGTTGTGGGGAAACCAATCGGTGTAGAGAGTTTTTCTATATAAAGTCTAATCTATATATATAAAAAAAAAGTCTGATCTACCACTTCCCTATGTCTAAACCTGAAGTGAAACCCCGTAATCTTCTTTCATTTCTCCTTTTGTTTATGTATGTTTTGTTTGTGTGTATATCCCCCGGGGGGTCTTTTGCATAAATAGTTCCCCCACCTTCTGGAAGTTCTGTGCTTGTAATTTCCTCTAATCTGTCACTCTCTTTGACTCTGCCTTTTCCCTTTGTTTACTCTCATCTACTATCTTTCTGCCTTACCCGGCCCATTCTCCTGCCTTTTTTTCACGACATGCTTTCCCAAAATTTCCTCCAGCCGAAGTCGGACTTACTGGGCTTAACTATTTCTTAGTTTAGGCGCATAACGGCAGCATGATGCATATGTGCTCATAATTGACAGGAAACTGTCTGAGCGATCGAAGAAGAAGAAGTTTGTGTGCATGGCTGGAGTGATTTGTGAGTTTTTTTAATAATTCAAAACCGTTGCGATGCGAATGAGTTAACCCTTTCACCGCCACTGTCACCCCTTGGCACCACAATGGTTTAACAAGTATGACACTAAAAGGCATCACATCAGGGTCTGTTATCCAAAGACCCTATTTTGTTAATTTTGGGAAGTAAGGATAGGCCTAATGTTATATATGTCACAGAGGAATTCGCAATATTGCAGATATTTTATGTTCTCTACCCAGTTAAGTTTAACCCTTTTAATGCTAGCCATTCCTCAGCCAAAATTTACCATTAAACTTACCTGGGTAGAGAAAAGATTTTGTCTGGAATACTGGGGATTCCTCTGTGACATGCATAAACTAGGGTCTATCCTTTCCTCCCAAAATTAAAAACATAAGGTCACTGGATACCAGACCCTCATTTTCTGCCTTTTAGTGACATGGGTGTTAAATCATTGTGGTGCCAAGAGGCGACAATGGCGATGAAAGGGTTAATGGTATTTTTTTGCTGAAAAATGTCTGGCGGCGAAAGGGTTAACGATATTTTGACCAACATTTTTACCTGCCAATCCCATGTCTCCGGGGTCCCCTGCCATGCCCGGTACTCCGTTGGGACAGATGCCACAGTCCTCCCCGGCCATACCTGCCAAAAACAACATGCGATAGACTTCATCAATCACTTTGATAATAATAATAATAACGACTACGTATATGCTGTGATTACGTACCTGTGGAGTGCACGCACCATTTTGTCAGCCGAGTTGTACGCGCGGTAAAAGTTTTGTGTGTGCAGACTGTGACTGAAAATAAACTGCCAGTGCCGTTACTTCGTCACGTTTTGTGTTGTGTTGTGTCGTTGTGCAGAATCCAGTATTTAGTTGGTCGATTATGGCGAAGATTAGGTCTGTACTGTGTAAGTTAATGTGCGAGTGCAACACAGACCGTCAAAGTTACCATGGTTTTCGACGTTCATCCGCTTGTCGGCTCAGGTTCATTTTTCTTTTTCAGTGTCTTGCGGCTTAGACAGTAAATGTGACTTTATTGTTGTTGTTTTTCCAGAATTTTAATAAAATTCAGGGGCTGCGGCTTAGACAACGGTGCACTTTGCAAAACGGAAAATATGGTACTATTTAAAATGTTTAACAGCAAACGCAGCATTGCTGAGAAACCTAGCAACAAGTCTTTGCAACAACACTCGTATGCATCCACATTTACACTGACAACAAAAACCACCCACCCACACTCTATCCCAGGGGGCAAAACCATCAAATGTTGTTCACTGAAAACGAGTAGCAATTTTGAAGAGTAGTAGAGGTCCAGATTAAGTAGAATACTACTTGAAAAGAGTAGAGTAAACAGGTCTGACACCCCCCCCTCCCCCGCCCCACCACCACCACCAAATCACCTCCATCCCTCTCACCCACCTTTCAGCCCGGGCAGTCCCGGCAAGCCATCAGACCCAGAGAACCCAGGGTCACCAATCATGCCCCTTAACCCTTTAGGGCCCTCCGGCCCGGGGAAGTCAACCCCGATCCCCGGCTCTCCGGGCAATCCGGGGAATCCAGGCTCTCCGGGGAATCCAGGCAATCCGGGGAGACCGTCCAGTCCTGGGAGACCCCGCTCTCCCTGTCTCCCCACCACGTCCTCTCCGGCGAAACCCTTCTCTCCGGGCTCTCCGGCCAAGCCGGGGAATCCGGGGAGACCGTCGGATCCGTCCTCTCCGGGAAGACCTGGAGAAAAGATGAAGACGAGGGATAATAAATCATCACACCCCCCACACCCCACACCCGTGGGGATACCGGGGGGTCTTTTGTATAAATAGTTCCCCCACCTTCTGGAAGTTCTGTGCTTGTAACTTCCTCTAATCTGTCCCTCTCTTTGACTCTGCCTTTTCCCTTTGCTTACCGTCGTCTACTATCTTTCTGCCTTACTTGAACCATTCTCCTGCCCTTTTTTTACGAAACACTTTCAAAAACATTTCCTCCAGCCGAAGTCGGACTCGCTGGGCCTAACTATTTTTTAGTTAGGCAAATAATGGCAGCATGACGCATCTGCGCCCATAATTGACAGGAAACTGTCTGAGCGATCAAGAAGAAGAAGTAATGTGCTTTGCACCAGATAAAAAAACTGCTATATAAATATACAGTAAAAATCGCTCAAGTCAAAATTGAAGGGACTGAAATTTTATTTTGAGATAGCCAATATTTTGAGTTAAAAAGACTTTTCAACATAGAGATTATTGTACTGGGACTCCAAAATTATTGTGAGTTATCCAGTGTTTTAGAGTTATCCGCTCTCCACTGTACATTAATAGGAATTGTTCGGAAATAATTAAGGGGAGTAATTTCATGGTGTGTAGGAGTTATCTTGCCTAATTCAATCGGTCAAACAGGGGAAGTTACTCTGCCATCAGGCAAATCCCCAGCCCTCGCTTCGTGTGTTTGAGGAGACACACAGCATGTAGAACGCAGTGCGTCATTCTGAAATTGATGTCATTTATATTTTTAAATCACAGTTTGCAAGTTCTATCACTTTGTAGCAACTGGCCACCCCTTATTTTTCTACAAAATGTTTGTAAGTCGCTGACTCGCATCCTGCGGTTTCAAGCTTCGACGCCATTAATTTTGTTGTTGCTGTGGTAATTTTGACCAAGTAATGGAGGTAAACAACACTAATTTTCACGAAGTACTCTCCCCTATTTTTTTTCCAAAAATCGTCTATTGAAGGGACTTAAATTTTATTTTGAGACAGACAATAATTTGAGTTAAAAAGACTTTTCAACATAGAGATTATTGTACTGGGACCCAAAAACTATTGTGAGTTATCCAGTGTTTTTGAGTTATCAGTTCTACACTGTACATGAATTATTATCAGTGTTTTTTGGTGTGTGTTTTTTACCTGCCAGTCCTCGGTCTCCCTTCATGGACTCTCCGGGGATGCCGTATTCTCCGGGATACCCAGCTGGGCCAGGCTCTCCGGGTTGCCCGGAGTACCCCTCCCTGCCAACCTCTCCGTCCAGTCCTGGAGAAAAAAGAAAGAAAAATAATACCGTATTTGACGGACTACAAGGCGTTTCTAATTAAAGGTGGACCCTGACGGATCAGTTTTTGCAAGAAACACGTCGAGATCACCAAAAAGACAGCCTTTTGAAGGATCGGAACACTCACTTTGCTCTGGTTTCCTAGAAATTAAACCGTCAAAACGGCGATTCCTCCTTGGCGGAGATGCCGAAGAGAGTAGCCATTTTGGATGGGGTGGGTGGAGGCCACTCATTGTGGTTGAAGCGCTTTTCTTTTTTGTAGTGCAGTAAAAAACAAAACAAACTGGAGCGATTTCCTTTGTTGTGAGCGAAACTCCTTTAGATAAACGGTATAAAATTAAAAAAGAAAAAGAAAAAAAGGCTTGTATTGCGAAAATTTCCTGCAAACGATTTGGCGGTCATTAGAAAAGAGACGGCACACGCCTTCTCTTTGGGTGAAAGAATTTGACTTCCAGCACCTCCGCCAAGGAGGAATCGCCGATTTGACGGTTTGACTTCTAGGAAACCAAAGTGAGTGTTGCGATCTCTGTAAAGGGTGTTTTCCTGGTGATCTCGACGTGTTTCTTAGAAAAACTCATCCGTCAGGGTGCCCCTATAAAGGGCGCACCCCCTGAATTTAACTAAAAATGCGATTTTAAACATACACAAGGCGCAACATATTTTAAGGCGTGTGCACAATGATCGAACAAAAGCAACACAAAAAAAATTGAAAACATGTGATCGACTCAAACAAAGGATGTTGGTACTTTGTCAAGTTCTGTCAAAACAATCTTCAGAATGAGAGAAGTTACACTCACGCCGCTATCCGAATATCCATATGATGAAGCACTTTTACGAATCATCTGCATCAGAGAGCCCAGAAAAGTCGGAATTGAAAAACACGGACTAGATTACTACAATGAGTTTTGCTGGCCTTGAGCAGCGGCATACTTTTCCGCCATGATTGTTATGGCTTTTACTGTCGAAACCGAGGCTGTGAGTCATATCCTGCTTCAAACACCCCTCTTTTGACTTTGACTGTGACGTCTGCATCCGTTGCTTCATTCACGATTTCAGCTTGATAATCGATCTCAATAGGTACGATATGAATGGAATTCACAACTTTGTTTGATCAGATTTCAGTCCTACACCAGGCGCAACACATTTAAAGGCGCAGGGGTCTCAGTTGAGGAAAAGGTATCACCTTGTAGTCCGTACAATACGGTACAAAAACAAACCAACCTTGTAGTCCGTACAATACGGTACAAAAACAAACAAACCTTGTAGTCCGTACAATACGGTACAAAAACAAACAAACCAAAACCAAACCATACCGTCAGGTCCTCTGACTCCCTTGGGACCAGGAGCTCCATCTCTGCCTCTGGGGCCTGGGACACCATCACCTTCGATGCCAGTGAACTCCCCGTCCACACCCTGTGCATATAAAACATTGTTTTAGCCGTCACCTTCGATGCCTGTGAACTCCCCATCCACACCCTGTGGATATAAAACATTGTTTTAGCCATCACCTTCGATGCTTGTGAACTGCCCGTCCACCCCCAGTGGATATAAAACAATGTTTTAGCCATCACCTTCGATGCCTGTGAACTGCCCGTCCACCCCCAGTGGATATAAAACATTGTTTTAGCCATCACCTTCGATGCCTGTGAACTCCCTGTCCACTCCCTGTGCATATAAAACATTGTCTTAGTCGTCACCTTCGATGCCTGTGAACTCCCTGTCCACTCCCTGTGCATATAAAACATTGTTTTAGTCGTCACCTTCGATGCCTGTCCACCCCCTATGCATATAAAACATTGTTTTAGCCATCACCTTCGATGCCTGTAAACTCCCTGTGCATATAAAACATTGTTTTAGTCATCACCTTCGATGCCTGTGAACTCCCCGTCCACACCCTGTGCATATAAAACATTGTTTTAGCCGTCACCTTCGATGCCAGTGAACTCCCCGTCCACACCCTGTGGATATAAAACATTGTTTTAGTCGTCACCTTCGATGCCTGTGAACTCCCTGTGCATATAAAACATTGTTTTAGTCGTCACCTTCGATGCCTGTGAACACCCTGTGCATATAAAACATTGTTTTAGTCGTCACCTTCGATGCCTGTGAACTCCCTGTGCATATAAAACATTGTTTTAGTCATCACCTATGATGCCTGTGAACTCCCTGTGCATATATAACATTGTTTTAGTCATCACCTTCGATGCCTGTGAACTCCCTGTGCATATAAAACATTGTTTTAGTCGTCACCTTCGATGCCTGTGAACTGCCCATCTACACCATGTGGATATAAAACATTGTTTTAGTCATCACCATCGCCTTCACCTTTATATTTTATACACATCTGTATTGTTAAGAATTCTGGACTTTCCTGGGTGTTGCACTGCCTCCGGGCATTGCCTCCAGGATCGTTCTCACCATTTTTACATCCACTAATGTTCCATATGTGTCTGTTTCCGGACAGGAGGACGTTAAGCAGAATTTCATTCATTCACCATCGCCTTTATCACTATCATCGCCATTGTCATATTCATCATCCATCCATACTCTACGACATTGTTGTTGATATCTAAAAGAGCGTGGTTCGAAAATGGAAACGAAAAAAAAAGTACAGTGTGAATGAAAAAAAGAACTTGGAAAAAAGAAAAAGATGAAAGATGTCTTAAAAAAACATGATGTCATCGGTAAAGGTAAAGATGTGCCACCCCCCCTGCATTTCTCGGTTAATTCTATTTTTCCATTTTTGCCTTTTTTACCATACATAAAGCTGTATTTTAGGATTTTTTTTAGCTAATAACCTTTTTTGAATACTAACCCTATCCTAACCCTAGCTCTAAACCTAACCCTACCCCCCACTATGTACTGCAGTACACCGCGATTTGTCACAGTTGTGGTTCGTTCCGTGTTTCCGTCTTATAGGGTGGGGGGTAGGGTTAGGTTTAGGGCTAGGGCTAGGGTTAGTATTCCAAAAAGGTTATTAGTTACAAATGTTCCTAAAATACACCTTTATGTTTGGTAAGAAAGGCAATAACGGAAAAATACA
Source organism: Phymorhynchus buccinoides (assembly GCA_017654935.2). NCBI lineage: Eukaryota > Metazoa > Mollusca > Gastropoda > Neogastropoda > Raphitomidae > Phymorhynchus > Phymorhynchus buccinoides. Next base: position 4,083,229 of record CM065708.1, on the reverse strand, counting down.
ATGAACCGAGAAATGTAGGGGGGGGTGGCACATCTTGACCTTTACCAGTCATCTCACTAGAAGACTGCAGAAAGAGAAAAAAAAAGAACCACCAAGAAATGGAAATCTACTGGATGAAAGAAAACAGAAATGTACATAAAACAGTCATGCACGTTCAATTATAAATGCAAAAGAACGAAAAATGAAGCAAGAGAAGACAACTCACGGGCGGCCCCTGAGGTCCTCGCACTCCGTCGTAGCCGGGATCTCCCTGCATTCCCTGTAACACACAGCGCCATCTTTAGTCATGTGACATCTTCGAAGCTAAAACGTTGACATTTTCTGCTTCTTCGTCGATCACTCAGACAGTTTCCTATCAATAGGAATTGTTTGGAAATAATCAAGGGGAGTAATTTCATGGTGTGTGGGAAGCGTTCGTTTCGTGTCAAGTAAACCCTGAGTTTGAACCTGGGTACAGGGGATTTTTCCTCTCTCTTTGCACTAGGCCTTACGGTCTGAATGTGGAGTCTTTCGGATGAGACGATAAACCGAGGTCCCATGTGCCCATGCACTTAGCACACGTTAAACGATGAAAAAGTTGTCATTTGGTCAAAATTTACACACACCCCTTTCCTTCATCAGTCACACAAAACTCGCAAGCAAAAGTGGTTTTTTTAAATGGGTGGCGCGCCTCTGGCTGCGATGCGCTCTCCAGGTGGGAGCAACCCAAATTTCACAGAGACGCCTCTGTGATTATAAAGTACCTAATAATAATAACTAATAATCTTTGAAGCTAAAACGTTGAAATCTTCTTCTTCTTCTTCTTCTTCTTCTTCGATCGCTCAGACAGTTTCCTGTCAATTATGAATGCAGATGCGTCATGCTGCCATTATGTGCCTAACTGAGAAATAATTTGACCCAGCGTCTTTGGCTGGAGAAAATCTTTGTAAGAATTTCTTGAAAAAAAGGCAGGAGAATGGACCAGTAAGGCAGAAAGATAGTAGATGACAGGCAAAGGGAAAAGGCAGAGTCAAAGAGTGACAGATTAGAGGAAGTTGCAAGAACAGAACTTCCAGAAAGTGAGGGAACTATTTGTACAAAAGACCGTCCTGGTATCCCCACGGGGAAATTTGTTTAATTTGATAATTACATCCTTTTCTGGGTGGATGCCTCGTGCCTCCATTCGGGGAGCTGGATGACCCCGCCCCCATCCACGAGTCTCTCCCCGTGGGGATACTGGGGGCTCTTTCAGTACAAATAGTTCCCCCACCTTCTGGAATCTCTGTGCTAGCAACTTCCTCTAATCTAATACTCTCTTTGACTCTGCCTTTTCCTGTTCTTACTATCATCTACTATTTATCCGATTTATTGGCCCATTCTCCTGCCTTTCTTAAAAAAAACAAATCTTCCAAATAATATTCTGATTTGAGCTCCTCCGAAATCAGAATGTGTCGACACTACGCAGCGGGGAAAGACCAGTGAAAACTGAAAAACGGACACATACGTACCTTACCCATTATGGCCATGTGGCCTGGGAACGCAGACAAAATAATCTTGATACAGTGGAACCTCCCTTATAAGACCTCCCATTATAAGACTCCCTCCCATATAAGACCTACTTTTCTGAGACATTGCCCTTCTTTGTAAGTTTTAAAATTACCTCCCTTATAAACCCCTCCCTTATAAGACCCCTCCCTTATAAGACCTCATTTTGGATGATTTTTTAAGGTCTTATAAGGGAGGTTCTACTGTATCCTTTTCAAAGGGTACGTACCGTAAAAACTGAACTATAAGACGCACCTGTACAGGCCTCTGCAACTAGGGTTATTAACGCCCTTGACAGTGAGAGTGATGCCCTTGCTGGTCAGTACTGACAAGGGCATTCACTTTTGCGAAAGGCAGCAATTTAGTGGCATCAAATAGGGTTACTGGCGAGAGTGATCCCCCTGTTTGGTCAGTTCTGAACCATCTTCCCCCACCCACCAAGGGCATTCACTCTTGCAAAAGGTGTTCGTTGCAGACCCCAATATAAGCCGCATCCCTTAAATTGACAAAATATGAGGTATTTATTCACATATAAGCCGCACCAGTTTATAAGCCTCAGAGAAAATTGTATGTGCACAAACCAACACAAATACAGTGGGACCTCCCTTATAAGACCTCCCATATAAGACTCCCTCCCACTTAAGACCTACTTCTCTGAGACATTGCCCTTCTTTGTAAGTATTAAAATTAACTCCCTTATAAGACCCCTCCCTTAATAGACCTCATTTCGGATGATTTTTGAAGGTCTTATATTAAGTTATAAGGGAGGTTCCACTGTATAGAAATTCTCATATCAGAACATCGG
>CM065708.1:4068400-4075900 GCA_017654935.2 Phymorhynchus buccinoides | reverse complement strand
ATGTGACACGTGACGTGGAGGGTCTTCAAGACCTTTTTGGGGGCTGATTTTTCCTGGTCTTAAAGACCCACCACGTCACGTGTCAAAATCACGGTTTCCACGCGTTTTCCCTCTTATAGCTGGTAACAAACCTTAAGAAATCTTTCTAGCATAAGAGGGAATGTGACTCATGACGTGGGGGGTCTTTAATGGGGAGGTTCCCCTGTATTTCCAACTCACGGGAAGTCCGTCTTCTCCTTGGTAACCCTGTTCTCCTTTCCTGCCATCAATTCCCGCCAGACCCTGTGGAGAACAGTCAGCAGCATCAGCATCATCATTATCATTGTCATGATCATCTTCATCAGCATCATCATTGTCATGATCATGATCATCAGCATCGTCATTATCATCGTCATCAGCATCGTCATTGTCATCATCATCAGCATCATCATTGATGTCATCATCATCATCATCAGCAGCATTATTGTTATTATCATCAGCATCGTCATTATCATTGTCAGCAGCATCGTCATTATCATTGTCATCGTCATCATCATCAGCAGCATTATCGTTATTGTCATCATCATTATTGTCATCAGCATTGATGTTATCATTGTTCTCAATGTCATGATCATCGTCATCATTGATGTTGTTATCAATGTTGTTATCATCATCATCATCGTCAGCATTATTGTCATTGTCATCATCATTATTGTTATCATTGTTGTCAATGTTATGATCATCGTCATCATCAGACATGGTAGTGGGGGCAAAGTGGTTTTCAAGGAAAATGGCCGGGGGTCCGGGGGCCGAAGAAAATTCAATAAAATTCAATAAATGAGAGTGAAATTTTCACCTTTTCATGCCATTTCAATGCTTTTAATAATTTTGTTTCAAACTTTCGCGGATTTTCCGCGATTCGCGGAGGTCTACCATGCCTGCATCATCATCGTCATTATCCATGATGTTGTCATCATCATTGTCGTCATTGTTGTCATCATCATCATTGATATTATAATCATTGTTGTGAATGTCATCATCATCGCCATCATCATCACTGATGTTGTCATCAATGTTGTCATCATCATCATCATTGATATTATCATCATTGTTGTCAATGTCATCATCATCGTCATTATCGTCTTTGTCATCATCATCATTGATGGTGTCATCATTGTTGTCAATGTCATCATCATCATCACAGTTGTCATCATCATCATCATGATCATCATCATCGCCATTATTATCATCATCATTCTTGTTGTCATCATCATCGTCACTGTTGTCAATGTCATCATCATCACCATTGTTATCATCTGACATCTTTATCATCATCATCATCACTTTAGTCGTCTTCATCATCATCATCATCACCATCACCATCATCTCATCATCACTTTAGTCGTCTTCATCATCATCATCTGACATCATCATTATTGTCAGAGATAATGCCATGCTTGCGATAAAAACACAAAGAAAGATGCATGAGATAATTTTGATTTAACTTTATTGATTGAGTTTGATATTTACATGCATAATTATGCAAATGTTGGTGTGTGTGTGTGTGTGTGTGCGTGTGCGTGTGTGTGCGTGTGCGTGCGTGTGTGTGTGTGCGTGTGTGTGTGTGTGTGTGTGTGTGTGTGTGTGTGTGTGCATGTGTGTGTGTGTGTGTGTGTGTGTGTGTGTGTGTGTGTGTGTGTGTGTGTGTGTGTGTGTGTGTGTGTGTGTGTGTGTGTGTGTGTGTGTGTGTGTGTGTGTGTGTGTGTGTGTGTGCGTGTGTGTGTGTGCGTGTGTGTGTGTGTGTGTGTGTGTGTGTGTGTGTGTGTGTGTGTGTGTGTGTGTGTGTGTGTGTGTGTGTGTGCATGTGTGTGTGTGTGTGTGTGTGTGTGTGTGTGTGTGTGTGTGTGCATGTGTGTGTGTGTGTGCATGTGTGTGCGCGTGCATGTGTGTGTGTGTGTGTGTGTGTGTGTGTGTGTGTGTGTGTGCATGTGTGTGTGTGTGTGCGTGCGTGTGCATAAGGAACTGTAGAGAAAAAAAGAGAGGGAAATAAAAAATATGTTACAACAAGATGCATAAAACATAAAGCCATACTTACACTAAAGAATGAAATAGTGAGGCCAAGAGAGGAGATAACGAAATTGAACAAAGGGGGAATACTCTCTTTCTAAATAACTCCCCTCCACCAAAGTTGATTACGATGCCAATCACCTAGCAGTGCGTGGGTCAGAACCAAAGTGAGACAAACAAAGCATCATTCTCAATAAAGAATGTACTGTATGGGTGAGGGGTCATAAAGGCGAACTTGGCACATTCTTTTATAGAGAATGATGCTTTGTTTGTCTCACTTTGGCTCTGATCCACTCATTGCTAGGTGATTGGTATCGTAATCAACTTTGGTGGAGGGGAGTTAATTAGAAAGAGAGTATCCCTCAGACCTGTTTACCCCTATTTGCAAAGTTGTAATTTCTGAAACCAAAAAACGTAATGTTCACACAAAAACTGTAATCCAACGCGTGACCAATGAACGTCGATATCGTACTGACCTGAGTGTGCAATACTAATGTCCGTCGAGCAGTAGACACAGAACACATGCTCGTCACCTAGTGCTGAACGACGTATTCCTGGAATTTTGAGGTCACTTTCCCGGAATTTCTGTGCCAATTTTGATGTCTTTTCTTTTGATTTTCGACCAGAAGATACAGAAGCTTTGGAATGCACTCGCTTGGACGCCATTTTGAAACAGAAAAGGAAATGGCGCAAAATGACTTTTCACAGCATTGTTTCAAAAGCTTCGCTTACCGACACAACTGTAGTTTTTTTTATATATAGGAATTGTTTTCCCGTATTTTTTTTCCGTAGCTGTAATTACCATAATTTTACTTTTCCCCCGTAAAAATTACGGCAAAATCGGGATGGTAAACAGGTCTGTATTCCCCCTTTGATCAATTTCATACTTACACTAATTGATAACTAACAAAAATACGCAAAAAATAAAAATGCTCACGTCGGTTCCGTTCATCCCTCGTCCACCCTGGTCTCCCTTCATGCCAATGGTGACATCGTCCGAGATTAACTCCCCTGCCTCACCCTGAAACAACCAACCAGCAATCAGTAACCCTTTCAGATACAGAGAGAGTGATTTCGGGCAATAAATGAATAAACACATCTGCCATGTACTCAATTAATAAACAAGCAGCAATCGTTAACCCTTTCAGATACAGAGAGTGATGTTGGGCAATCAATGAACAAACAAATCTGCCATTTACTCAATCAATAAACAAAAGTGTAATGTGTGCGTGAATGAGAGAGAGAGAGAGAGAGAGAGAGAGAGAGAGAGAGAGAGAGAGAGAGAGAGAGAGAGAGAGAGAGAGAGAGAGAGAGAGAGAGAGAGAGAGAGAGAGAGAGAGAGAGAGAGAGAGAGAGAGAGAGAGAGAGAGAGAGAGAGAGAGAGAGAGAGAGAGAGAGAGAGAGAGAGAGAGAGAGAGAGAGAGAGAGAGAGAGAGAGAGAGAGAGAGAGAGAGGGGGGACAGAGAGATATGCAGAGACACACTTAGACAGACAGACAGAGAGAGACAGAGAGAAAACGAAAATGAAAACGAAAACGAAATTTTATTTAACCAGGGAACATGAGATAAGCAAGTTACATGCTTTTTTCCACCCAGCACTGGGGGAAAATGAAATAAATCAAACAAGAAAGCTAAATAATATATGTACAGACAGATAGAAAAAGAGAGAGATAGAGACAGACAGAAAGAGAGACAGAGACAGAGAGAGAGAGAGAGAGAGAGAGAGAGAGAGAGAGAGAGAGAGAGAGAGAGAGAGAGAGAGAGAGAGAGACAGACAGACATACAGAGACACACATAGACAGACAGATAGACACAGGGAGACAGAGAGATACAGAAACAGAGAGAGAGAGATAGAAGCACAGATAGAGAGGGACAGAGAAAGAGAGAGAGATATATATATAATAATATAGTTTGCTTTGATAAAACTTTTCTGTGTCCAATGTTTGTATTTGTGAACCTCAGAAACAAAACCAGTTAATGTTAACTTTGAGTAATGTTCCAGTGTTCAAAAAACATTGGTGAGGATCCAGCAGTCCTGAGGGATTAAATCAATCAAATCAAATCAAATCAAGTACTAACGAACCCCCGCCAACTTACCTTGATTCCTTTGATGCCGTCTCTGCCGGCAAAACCAGGCAAACCTGGCCGTCCTGGTTCACCGGCCAGTCCGGCCAGACCCTGGACAAAAAAAACAAAACCCCAAAAAATTGGAGAGAAGGAACTCTCACAAACTTTTAACCCACTCTTTAACTGGCCAGTTACTTCTCGTTACAACCGTTTAGGATGAGTCATTCGATTAGGTTCGAAAACGCATCACCATAAGTAAGCTATGTAAAGTTAGGGGCTGATATTTTCGGAGAAGATTACCAAACGCCATGCACTAATGGACCGTACAATGTCAGATTCCGTACCTTCATCATTTGTCTCCTGCTAACAGAAACAGCTTACACATAGAAAGAAGGAACTTTTCACATTTCAAACTTTTACAAACACGAGCCAAAAACTGAAAGTAAAGTCTCAGGATCGACCCACTATCTATACCGTATTTTTTGGATCAGTAGGCGCTGCTGTGTATAAGGCGAATAGGGCAATTTTCAAGACAAATCTGAAAAAAGTAAAGTAAAAGGCGCCCTCGTTTATAAGGCGATACACACCTTGCAAAAGAAAGTCGAAGTTTGAAGCCCGTACACGTCCTGTAAATGCTTACCGACCGCCATTACTGCTGTCTTAAACGAGAGTTGGCTCCCTTCTTAAATAATCGAACTTCCGTTTTTGCGACTTCCGGTTGTTGTGTTTGGACTTTTCTTCGCAAAAACTGGTAGAATTATGGAATTTTAAGCTCTACAACAATGCTTTTCACATCCAATGAAGGGTTATGGCATCTGTTTGGACGGTATCTCGGATAATAATAGGGATTTTGAATCATTTTAACATGAGTATTTGTCGTATCGGCGACTCGTTACCACTCTCGATGTTGTGACTCACAGTAGACTGTACTGAGTACGGCAATCATTGCCTCTCTTCTCACGATTTTGTTCGTTTATTAGGCGCATAGGTTGAAATTGGAGAAAAAAATATATCGCCTTTTATAAAATGTCCCAGTCAGTTCCGGGTTGGAGAATGTTAAACACATTTTCTTCATCATGTATAACAACAGTAACTTGATCAATGGACCAATTGTACACAAACACCAAGGCTGTGTACACATATATGCGGAGATTCCGTACGGAAACCTGTGCGCAACCCGTAAATAAGTAAAAGAAAGAAGGGAAAAGATTTGCGCATGTGCCCGAATTTCCCCTAATCCGTAAATTTTTACCCTTCTTTCTTCCACTTATTTACTGATTGCGCGTGGGATTTCCGCGTGAAATGTGTATGAGGCCTAATGCCAAAAATCCCAGTTGACATTGACGTTCAAATCCCAGTTGACCATTGGTTACCTTTGAACCGTTGCATCCGGCAAACCCCTGAGTCCCAACAGGTCCTTCCAGACCGGCTTGACCCTGAGGAAAAAAAGGTAATGATTATAAAGCGTAGTTAAATTATCAAAGCGATAATTATAAAGCACACTTCTGTTGTTAAATGACCCAGGTTATAAAGTAGAGTGAAAAAGTATTTAAGTTAAATGCATGCAGTCATGCAGGGACACAGAGAGAGAGAGAGAGAGAGAGAGAGAGAGAGAGAGAGAGAGAGAGAGAGAGAGAGAGAGAGAGAGAGAGAGAGAGAGAGAGAGAGAGAGAGAGAGAGAGAGAGAGAGAGAGAGAGAGAGAGAGAGAGAGAGAAGGTCAACGAGACCATTTTTTATTTATACAGGGTAATGAGATAAGCATTGCTTTTTTACACTCAGCCCTGTGGCCAAACAAGAAAACTAACAGACCAACAAATAAGTCATGCAAAAACATTATAAATTAACATAAGCATCAAAGCAATCCTTCAAACCATCATCAAGAATAACAATATATACAAAATAGCAATGTAAGAGGGAGAAGAGTTAAGGACAACAGACAGACAATAATTATAAGGAATTTGAAAAAGTATGAGAGAGAGAGAGAGAGAGAGAGAGAGAGAGAGAGAGAGAGAGAGAGAGAGAGAGAGAGAGAGAGAGAGAGAGAGAGAGAGAGAGGGGTAGGAGACGGACAGACAGACAGCTTAAAGAGAGAGAGAGAGAGGAGAGAGAGAGAGACTCAATCTTACCGGAATTCCAGGAGCTCCAGTGAATCCAGGTAATCCTGTCTCACCCTGCAAAAATAAATGTTTTAAAGTGAAAAATCACAAAATCAGCATCACTGATAGTAGTGTCACACAGAGTGACAGACACATGGATGGATGCAACCATCCAAACTCTTGCCTGAATTTTTCCCACCGAAACCCAACGCACAAGAACAGGGTTTCTTCTTCTTCTTCTGCATTCCCAGGCCATATGACCATAATGGGTAAGGTACGTATGTGTCCGGTTTTCAGTTTTCACTGGTCTCCTCGCTGCGTACAGCCGACACATTCCGATTTCGGAGGAGCTCAAAGGAAAAAAATGTTTGGAAGATTTTTTCCACACACACGGTTGCCTGGACGTTTCTACACGCACACACACACACAAATTGTGTATTCTTATGTAGAGCTGTGTTCTGTCACACACATATTTATGCATGATTTGGAAAATATTGTTCTATGTGATCTCTTTTATGTTGAAATTGCGGGTGTTGCCATATTTAATTTCTCATTTTCAGATCAAGATCTTTTGAAGTTGAAACACACAACACACACACACACACACAGACACGCGCACACACACACTCATCTCACACACACACACACACACACACTCTCTCTCTCTCTGTGCCACACACACACTCTCTCACTCTCTCTCTCTCTCACACACACACACACACACACACTCTCTCTCTCTCTCTCTCTGCCACACACACACACACACACACACACACACACCCTCCCACACACACACACACCACACACACACACACATGTAAAAAAGCTTTATCAAGCTTACTCTTTTATCGTCAATAAAGATCATTTTGACTTGACTTGACTTGACACACACACAGACGCGTGCACACACTCACACTCCTCTCTCTCATCTCTCCACTCACACACACATCCACACACACACACACACACCCTTACCCACATCTAACACACCCCGTTCTACATACCCGGTATCCTTTTTGTCCTCGTGCCCCAGGCTCCCCGGGAGATCCCTTTTCTCCCAGCTTACCCATGGGGCCCTCTGGACCGAGGAACCCGGGCAGACCCTGGGGTCCCCGCAAACCCGGCAGGCCACGTTCACCCTGGAAAAACACACCACCACACAGCACAGATTATTATTTTTTTTACCAGACCTGGTTAACCCATATAAAAGTCATGAGTAGGTTGGACCAGTGATCGTGTTAGAAATCTTGAAAACCAGCCCCTCCCCCCAAATAACTGGTGTCAAAACCAG
>CM065708.1:4055900-4063400 GCA_017654935.2 Phymorhynchus buccinoides | reverse complement strand
GAGAGAGAGAGAGAGAGAGAGAGAGAGAGAGAGAGAGAGAGAGAGAGAGAGAGAGAGAGGGAGGGAGAGAGGAGAGAGAGAGAGAGAGAGAGAGAGAGAGAGAGGAGAGAGAGAGAGAGAGAGAGAGAGAGAGAGAGAGAGAGAGAGAGAGAGAGAGAGAGACAGACAGACAGACAGAGACAGAGACAGACATCAGACATCAGACATGACACACCCACACCCACCTGCTCTCCTTTTTGACCCGCACAGATGCAAACTGATGATGAACATCCTTCGCAAGCCTGTAACAACAAGAGAGAGAGAGAGAGAGAGAGAGAGAGAGAGAGAGAGAGAGAGAGAGAGAGAGAGAGAGAGAGAGAGAGAGAGAGAGAGAGAGAGAGAGAGAGAGAGAGAGAGATTTTAATTACATTAACAAACTTTGAATTAGTTTGTGTGTGTGTGTGTGTGTGTGTGTGTGTGTGTGTGTGTGTGTGTGTGTGTGTGTGTGTGTGTGTGTATACATGTGTGCATGTGTGTGTGGGAAGAGAGAGAGAGAGAGAGAGAGAGAGAGAGAGAGAGAGAGAGAGAGAGAGAGAGAGAGAGAGAGAGAGAGAGGCAGACAGAGAGATTTTAATAACAAACTTTGAATTAGTGTGTGTGTGTATGCATGTGTGTGTGTGTGTGTGTGTGTGTGTGAGAGAGAGAGAGAGAGAGAGAGAGGGAGAGAGAGAGAGAGAGAGAGAGAGAGAGAGAGAGAGAGAGAGAGAGAGAGAGAGAGACAGACAGACAGACACAAAAAAGAAAGACTGTGTGTGTGTGTGGGGGGGGGGGGGGGGGGGGGGGGGGGGGGGGGGGGGGTGTATGTGTTGTGTGTGTATAGTGTGAATCACCCTGTTCTAAATTAACAGACTTTATATTAAACGTCTTTTTATCCGGACACATAAGGACTGCACTGTATGACTTCATGAGGTGTATTGTTGAAACGTATTACAGGCCCAAATACGCCATGGCTGGATCATTCACAGTAGAGTAGGCCTACGCGGTCACAAGCGTAGGCCTACTATTTCTCTGTTAGGTAGGCCAAGGCCCATGCTACATGGACTAGTTATGTAGAGCAAAATCCGTATGGCGGTATGCCATGCAAACCCGTTCATGATGCTAAAAATCAAAAATAGTCTAGTGGTAAATCCTCTTTCTTTTCAGTTTTATTTTGTGTGACTCACGCCATGTAGTTCAAGCATTTAATTCTCGGAATCTCGGTGAAGAATTTTATCAACAGCATCTTTATTTTTTGTATATGCGAAAATGCGATGGGTGGGTCTAAACCACCGACATACTGTACGTATATCGTTCGTCTAAACTACAACTACAACCCTTCTCCTTTCCCTTTGCTGTTGGTAATCCCTGACAAAACTAAAACCCAAACATTAAATTATGATAACAAAAATTAATAATATAAAGTTCGCAATTTCGTATCTGTTTAGTCTAATCCACTTTAGTATAAGTAATGTGTTCATACTTTCGAAACGGATTTTTTTTTTCCTTTCCCCCATTCGTAACGGTTCCAGCCAGCGCCAGAACCAGACAGCATCAGGACACCATCACCACGTCTGCCTCTCAGCCACTGGAGCGGCGCGTGCATTGTGAATGAGGCCCTCCAAGGGTTGCGTTGATAAAACGCACTGACCACTGACTTACAAAACCAAAGCCTGAGCGTGTAGCGTTTTTACCAAACTGGTCAAGAATGATTGACTGTCTTTTAATATAAAAAGCTTCTTAAATTCAAGCGATTTTGAAAACTCAAAATCGTTAGAAAGGATTAATACCCCGACATTGCCCCCTATATCAGTTTCCAAATAATATCATACCCAGAAATGTAACAGAAAAATGAAATAAAAATGACACACCAAAAAATATCAGTCCAAAAATAGTCTAATTCCTTGCTTTTCAACGATCTTGAAAAATAGCTTGGAGTTTATTTTGTTAAGGTGAAATAAGACAATGAAACGTCCCATGGATAAATGATGACCAAATGATGATGACGATGAAACATTGGACGAAGTAAAGAATGTCTAAAATGACAAAAACACACACTTACCGCAGACGACACACTGTCAATCAAAACTGATATCACAACTCCAAGAATCGCTGCCCAAGTAGCAGCCTCACTCGGCTTCATGATGCCGAGACTTCACCAAGGGCTACACAATTAAACTTCAAGAACGAAGAAACCTATGTTTTCCCCCCTGACCAAACTATTGCATCCTACTTCAGCCCTACTGGTAGCAAGCTACACCCGTTGAAAAAGAAACGGCTGTGCTGCTGCTGATGTGTCTCTCTTGCTCCTACGCTCTCATGTTCACAATCTCTCTCTCTTTCAGAAAGCCAGTGTTTCTTCTCAACACGCCCGCATGCAGACGATACAGAGGGAACTATTTTCAGAAAAGTTCTGAAACTTTCAATTTCCGCCCTAACCGGCAAGAAAAACAATCAAAGACTATAACATTCGACAACCGAAATTTCTTATTGCGTTGAATACCAACGACAAGAAGAGATTTCCTAAACGGTTGGACTTTGAAACAAAGAACTATCTTTCTTCGCGGAAACCAGTTTCCCGCTGATGCGTATGGCAGGTCTGGAATTCAGAAGGGGAAGCCGCGTGGAAAGGGGGCGCGTGCACCTGTCAATCAATGCAAATTCCTGCACGGTTCCCCCAGACTGGACACAATCGTTACGCGGCATTTACATCCGCGGTGTAAACTAGATCGTCTTGTTTTGCGTTTGTGTGTTCGTGTTAGGGGTCCCTCACGCAATGTTTCGCTTGGTTCGTTAAGAGATATCTACGCCTGACAACAGATGTAAAAACGGACTCAAGTAGAGCGAATAAAAATAATTTGCATTGTCAGGACGTTGGGTCCTAGCCCCACTCTTTTACGCTACCATCAGAAGATGAATTAGAGTGAGGGTAATGAGAGGTTTATTACACATGTATTTTTCCCCCGCACCCGTTCTTTGAAGTCTAGTTGATTTAATCAACATCAACACATGTCTGGCACGGGACTATTCATTCCCATGGCACTGGATCGAGGAAATTCCGAGCGAAGCACGAATCTCATTGGTCGAGGATGCTGACTAGGAAAAACGTGCTCCACTAAGCCCCGCCCCCTGAACCTAACGCTGTAACCTTACTCACTTCTGCTGCCATTCCATTCTGTGGAAGCGTTCTTCCCAACTACTGGAAAAATCGTTGGGGGGAGCGTTCCCGAATCTAAACCACACGGGTTCTTTATTCCCTAGGTGTACATTTTTATTCAGTTTGTTGCTGAGTTGTAGTCTCACTCAGCATAGTTTGTTTTTCTTAGAGTCAAACTGGCCGAGTGAAACTGGTCAGTTTTCTTTGATTGTTTTTAGTAAAGTAGCCCATGATTCGGTGTTGTCTGGGTGTCAGACCCACTGAAGGGTCTGGCTGCCCAATGATGGTCATCTCAAAACGGTCAGCATCCTCTTCGTCTTCTTCATCATCCCTATGGCGATCCAAGACCACTTCTCTCTGGTAAGTGTTGCTGATTTGTGAAACTCTTTATTTACCAACTCATTTGTTTTCAAAACAATTAACAAGTACCGAAAAAGAACCGTTATCAACTTATGATGATGATGGCGTTTGTGATGGTGGTTTCTAGAATCGACCTATTTGCATAATTAATATGTTCGGCCTATTTCGATTTATGTACGTGTGTAAATCGATCTTTTGCTCTCTTTTTTCAGGCAAAGGTTAAGCTTGACCCCATAGGGCTACATTTATGTCCTGTGTAATGAAAACACCACTGTTATCTGTGTCCTCTCTTTAACCCAAGCAAGGCATTTTACGTGAGGAACTTAGAGGGGGTGGGGGTGAGGAAGGGAGGAGTGGGAGGTTGTTAAACTTAATAATCTTTACCATAAGTTAATGACTCAAAATGTTGCATTCCCACAGTACTTTTTTTTCAAATGAATGAAATTCTGTTTAACGTCCTCCGGTCTGGAACAGACACATACGTGACATTAGTAGATATAAAGATGGTGGGAACGATCCTGGAGGCAATGCCCGGAGGCAGTGCATCACCAGGAAAGTCCCGAATTTTTAACAATACAGATGTGTTAATTACTAAATCTACTTTGTTCCCTACTTTCTATGTAGGCCTATTTGTTTTACCTGTTTCGAAAGGTACAGCAGTCACGAAAGCCTATGGATATATTGTTATTTTTTGCCAAATTGTTGACCCATTTGAAAGCCTACACGCAGACCTAGGCCTATACCCTATGGCCGCCTTTGTTCTTTTCAACGTTCCTTGTATTTTTTGATAGGGTAGAACTAGTTCTATTGGTATATTTTTTCTCCAATACCTTCTTCTCATTGTGTGTTTTTTCTTGCAGGTTTCTTCTCGCTGCTCTTCTCTTTGTTCTTGCTTCTTTTACGGACATCGTCGCTGCGGTAAGTAGTGAAACTATTTCGTTTGAAAGCCAGAAGGTATTAGCTGAAAAAGGAGAAAAGAAGGCTGATAATACCTTCTGGCTTTCGCCTGTCAAACTGTCTTCTTCTGGAACTTGAGGCTCATCATTCTCATTTGAACTGAACGACACCCGTCTTATTATTATACAGGTAAATTTAAATGTTAGAAAATTCGAAGGTTCTTTCAATCTTTAAGAATATAATACACCACGCGTTTTATTTAACAAAGTGGCTAACTAAACGAGAACTAGGCTCTAAATAGAGAGAGAGAGAGAGAGAGAGAGAGAGAGAGAGAGAGAGAGAGAGAGAGAGAGAGAGATCTTGTTAGGTTGGTCCCGGAATAAAAATTCGTTGGTTGGCACCCTGACAGGGCCCCAACATGATTTGCTGCCCCTTCTACACACGCGCGGTAAAAGGAGTCGGCTGCTGTTTAGACTGGGCGAGGTTGCCTCCCTTTGGCCTTGGCTCTGAGAGAGAGAGAGAGAGAGAGAGAGAGAGAAGAGAGGGCAAAAGGGCACACACAAGAGAGAGAGAGAGAGTAATACAATTCATGATAGTAACTAGGCTAGTCATCTATCCTACCTTTTTTGGTCATACTTAGTCATTTTCACACACACACACACACACACACACACTCACGCGCACAACACACACACACACACACGCGCACAACACACACACACACACACACACACACACACACACACACACACACACACACACACACACACGTCGACGCACGAGAGAGACATGAGAGAGAGAGAGAGAGAGAGAGAGAGAGAGAGAGAGAGAGAGAGAGAGAGAGAGAGAGAGAGAGAGCAATTGATTTAAAGTTTCATAAGTCATTCATTTGTTTGAGAGAGAGGGAGAGCAATTGATTTAACGTTTCTGATTTAAAGAGCCTGATTCCAGAAGGATTTAGAAAATCGGCCCCAAACCCAACAACACAAATTTGAATCTGGAGCCTGATTCCAGAAGGATTTTAAAAATCAGTGGAAAAAACAACAACACAAAAATGAATCTGGAGCCTGATTCCAGAAGGATTTTTAAAATCGGCGGAACACCCCCCCCCGAATCTGGAGCCTGATTCCAGAAGGTAAAAGTCGGCAAAAAAACAACCACACAAATTTGAATCTGGAGCCTGATTCCAGAAGGACAAGACAAAATGCTTGGTAGTACAAAAAGGGTTAATGATGTGGAGTTTCATTTCCAAAAATTCAGAAACCAATTAATTAAAGCTTTGGTGCAGAAACTGGCATTCCGATTGGTGAGATCAAGAAGCTTAGACCTTGATGCAAAAACTGGCATTCACATTTCAGATTGGTGAGATCGAGAAGCTTAGGCCTAGATGCAGAAACTGGCATTCAGATTGGTGAGATCGAGAAGATTAGACCTTGGTGCAGAAACTGGCATTCAGATTGGTGAGATCGAGAAGATTAGACCTTGGTGCAGAAACTGGCATTCAGATTGGTGAGAAGCTTAGGCCTAGGTGCAGAAACTGGCATTCAGATTGGTGAGATCGAGAAGCTTAGGCCTAGGTGCAGAAACTGGCATTCAGACTGGTGAGATCGAGAAGCTTAGGCCTAGGTGCAGAAACTGGCATTCAGATTGGTGAGATCGAGAAGCTTAGGCCTAGGTGCAGAAACTGGCATTCAGATTGATGAGATCGAGAAGCTTAGACCTAGGTGCAGAAACTGGCATTCAGATTGGTGAGATCGAGAAGCTTAGACCTTGGTGCAGAAACACCCAAGAAGCAAAAAAGGTTTAATGTGGAACTTGAGTTTGTAACAGAAAGGGTCAGTTTGTCTTTGGCAGTTTTGCATGTAGAACGCTACGGCCGCAAAGAAAGAACTAATGGTGCTTCATCGAGTGTACACACACAAAAAAAACAAAAAAAAGGAAAGAAAGAAAGGAAAAAGAGAAAAAAAAAAGTGGGAAACAAAAACATTTAATGCTGGACAGAAATGCTTGGCAGTAAAAAAACACGTTAATGGTTGATAACCCCCCCCCCCCCCCCCCCCCTAATAAAAAAAAAAGCAAGACGGGTAAAAAAAAAAAAGCTTGGGTGTAAAGAAAGTCCTGTTCATGGTGTATGGAATTTAACTGAGCAAAGAATCCAAGAAACAAAAGGTACAACAGTTTCTTGTGGGGAAAAAAGCTAAAAGTAAAGGTTAAGAATTTAGGGGAAAACATCCGAGAGCAAAAGAGTTAATGCCGCAGGAATCACTCAGACTACTGGAATCAGAAAAATCTCGTTTTGCTGGAATTTAGGGTGGAGAGAGAGAGACGTCACGCTATCACAGGTGTAGTAGGGTAGGAAGAAGGAACTCTGGATGAAACCAAAAAGCCTGAATATACAAAGAGCTCGCACTCCGCAGCTGACTGAAGCCGTTTTTTTTTTTTAATTATTTTAACCCCCACCCTTTCACCTACACTACAGCTGGGGATCATTGCGAACTCACTCACTGCCTAACAACGACACTAACACTTCCCACCTCCCACCTCTTCCAGGTAGGACGTGAGAAAGTCGGCTTCATTCTTTGCGAGGTTGGTAGTAGACTGCGAAGTTATCACTCTTTGTAACATTTAGGCTTTTTGATGGAACTCATTCCACGAAAGTGGGGGTGATAAGCTGAGTCAGTGTCTGTCCTCCTTATCTGCCCATTTTACTGAAAGATGGCTTCAGTATTTCCGTAAATAACCTAGTGTGGGGAAGATATCTTTTCTTGGTTTACTAACTGAAGACAGCAGATCTGTGCAGGGTTTACTGAAGATAAAGAATTATTTTCCCCGAGGGGTCAGGGTGGTTATCATTTTTGTTGTGGTTTTTGTCCATCTTTATATACACTCATCAATGTCACTTCTTCATGCGCACTTAAAAAAAAAAATCTAGACAAACTGTCTGACTGTCCATCTTTCTCTGTCTCTCTCTCTCTCTCTCTCTCTCTCTCTCTCTCTCTCTCTCTCTCTCTCTCTCTCTCTCTCTCTCTCTCTCTCTCTCTCTCTCTCTCTCTCTCTCTCTCTCTCTCTCT
>CM065708.1:4043400-4053400 GCA_017654935.2 Phymorhynchus buccinoides | reverse complement strand
AATTGTTTTAACAGGGGTTTTGATATTGTGGTTTTCACTGGCGTTTGGGACTGGTTTTACTGGTTGTTTATCAGTAAAATACTGACTGGTTTTGATAACTGGTTGTTGGTGGGTTGTTGGGGGTTGCGGGTTGGGGGCATTGTCGCTGATGGGACTGGTTTTCAAAACCAATTTGGAAACTGCTACTTCTGAAAACAATGCTCTTTGACCTGTCAGTCCCATGCAGGGACTGATGCATTTTTGCTAGGACTGATCAAGACTTGTGTAGGGGGTAAACAGGGTCTGAATCACAGAAGGCTTTGATATTCAAAGGGGGCGAGGGGGGGGGGGGGGTCAGGGTTTTCAGGAGGGGGGGGGGTAGGGGAAGGGTTTTTGTTTCCCTGGGACTGTGTATTAGAGGGACAAGGATGGAAGTAAGCAAAGTGATTAGGACCAGTAGACTAGTGTGCAGTAAGGGTTGGAAAAGGTTAGCGAAAAAGTTAGAAGCTGGTGTGTAGAACTAATAGTTTTCTGCATGTGTATAGATAGATGGTAATCATAATAATACATAGTATTTATATAGCGCCTTTCTTTAGAATTAATCTCAAGGCACTCACATTCACTGATTCACACGCAATTGGGCTAACATACACATTGTTTCAATCATCATCTAATTAATGTGAAAGGTTACAGAGATAAAGCTCTTTTAAAACAAGTGAGTTTTCATTTGGGGTTTGAAAGCGGGAAGTGCTGAATTGTGACGGAGGTGAACAGGCAAGGAGTTCCAGACAGTGGGGGCGCAAGTAGGCCTAGTACAGTAGGTGATAGTAGGTAGACACCACGCTTAGCTCTGAGTCATGATTCTCCCAATGACTCTGTTTCCCATCATAGTATGCAAATGCCTACCTGACCTATACATCCATCCATGTGCCCCAGTTAATCACATACCATCTTGCTCTTAGTACTCTCTCTCTCTCTCTCTCTCTCTCTCTCTCTCTCTCTCTCTCTCTCTCTCTCTCTCTCTCTCTCTCTCTCTCTCTCTCTCTCTCTCTACCTGTCGGAAACCTGTTTGGGAACCCTGTAGAACCTACATTCTTTTTTTCCTTCTCTCTCTTTCTCCTTCTTCTCTCTTCTCTCTCTCTCTCTCTCTCTGATACTCTCCTCTCTCTCTCTCTCTCTCTCTCTCTCTCTCTCTCTCTCTCTCTCTCTCTCTCTCTCTCTCTCTCTCTCTCTCTCTCTCTCTCTCTCTCTGTTCTCTCTCTCTCTCTCTCTCATCATCATTATCTTCTTCTTTTTCTTCTTCTTCTACTTCTCCATCTCTGTCTCCCTCTTTCTCCCCTCTCTCCCTTTCTGTCTTTTTATTCCTCCTCTCTCCCTTTCTATCTTTTTATTACTCCTCTCTCCCTTTCTATCTTTTTATTCCTCCTCTCTCCCTTTCTGTCTTTTTATTCCTCCTCTCTCTTATTTTACTACTACTACCAAGGATAGCAAAGATATTCTAAAAGGGTAAGATGGATTACTTAAGAGCTCGGCGAACCGGGCTGATAGAGTTATCGTTAGTGGGGCCAGTACACTTTTCACAGTGGAGGCTATCCAAAAACTCAGACTGGAACTTGAACGGAGAATTCAACTGGCCTATCGATGTGTAAAATGTGTACTGTTTCAAAGGGACATAACCAGTGTTTCTGTCCTCACTACTCGTATAGGGAAAAGAGACCGGATGCTTATCTTCCTCTATACAGTCTTTGAGGATAGTTAGTGCGCTTCCTGCTACTACTACTACATACAGTAAACATCGCTTAAGTCAAAATTGAAGGGACCGACATTTTATTTTGAGATAGCCAGTATTTTGAGTTAAAAAGACTTTTCAACATAGAGATTATTAAACTGGGACCCCAAACATTATTGTGAGTTATCCAGTGTTTTTGAGTTGTCCGTTTTTGAGTTATCAGTTCTACACTGTACCAAAAATTCTCTAAGCTGTACTTTGGTATTTCCTATCTGCCTGTCTATCTCTCTGCCTTCCCTACCCGTCTCTCTCTCTCTCTCTCTCTCTCTCTCTCTCTCTCTCTCTCTCTCTCTCTCTCTCTCTCTCTCTCTCTCTCTCTCCCCCTCTCTCTCTCTCTCTCTCTCTCATCTCTCTCTCCCTCTCTCTCTCTCTACTCTCTCTCTCTCTCTCTCTCCATCCCTCCCTCCCCCCCTCTTCCCTCTCTCTCTCTCTCCTCTCCCTCTCTCTCTCTCTCCCTCTATCTCTCTCTCCCTCTCTCTCTCTCTCTCTCTCTCTCTCTCTCTCTCTCTCTCTCTCTCTCTCTCTCTCTCTCTCTCTCTCTCTCTCTCTCTCTCTCTCTCTCTCTCTCATAACAGTGTAGTTTGTTTTTTTCTTGGTCTTCATTCACTCTCTCCCCTGAGTTGGCTAGCTGCCTCTCCTCTGACCCTTCTAAAAACAATAAGATCAGAGAGAGAGAGATAGAGAGAGCCGAGAGAGGGAGAGAGAGAGAGAGAGAGAGAGAGAGAGAGAGAGAGAGAGACAGACAGACAGACAGACAGACAGACGTATGTTAAGTCCTTTCGCGTACATTTGTCCCTTCCCCCAGGAAGACTCACAAAACCGAAATTTCCTTCCTTCGTGTCCGAGCTGTATCATGAACCAGTGGGTAGAATAGCTTCACATTTTGTGTGGTTATGCAACATGGCGAGTAATGAAATACATACTTGCAATGAATACAAGAAAAACAAAAAAACGGGGCATTTTAGACTAATGTGCACATAAGGACAAAAAGTCAGCGAGAGGACTTAACAGACATATTTTGTCCAGTCTCTCTCTCTCTCTCTCTCTCTCTATCTCTCTCTCCGTCCTCTCTCTCTCTCTCTCTCTCTCCCCCCCTCCTCTATCTCCTCTCTCTCTCTCTCTCTCTCTCTCTGAGTGTGTGTGTCTGTGTGTTGTGTGTGTGATGTGTGCGCCTTCTCGTTCGCTTTATGTCCGTGTGCGCACGCGCGCGCGTGTGGGTGGTTTCCAGAGTTTTCAGAGACTTCATTCAAACACACACAGTAGTATGTAAGAAATAATTAAATGTAGACAATGCTTGGCATACTTTTTTACCATTAATTTAGGGTGTGTAAGCTTACCCTTTCTGTCCGTGAGAGAGAGATAGAGAGATCGAGACAGATCGAGAGAGAGATCTGATTGCGAGGAGAGAGTTCAGAGAAGATCTCTCGTCAGACCAGCTCTAGTTCATAGACTCTAACATCTCAGACTAGGTTAGGTGTGTGAGAGGGGGGGAGTGAGCGCAGCGCGTGTAGAGATTTGCACAGATAGATAGAGAGATAAAAAGACAGAAAGAGAGAGACTTCATTCAGACAGAAGGAGAGAGTGAAAAGAAGATAGCGGGTAAATGAAGGAATGTGGAGAACGGAGTGTAGGCAATTGAGAGTGTCGTAAGAGGCTCAGAGATCTGCGTGAGAGGAGAGAGAGAGAGAGAAAGACAGAGACTGAGAGAGGGAGAGAGTTGATCGAGAGATTGAGAGAGAGAAGGAGGAGAGAGGAGAGAAGGGAGAAGGGGAGCCAGAGAGAGACTTGAGGGACGAGGAGAGGAGAAGAGAGAGTGAGCGACAGAGAGTGAGAGAGAGAGAGAGAAAGAGAAAGAAACAGAGAGAGAAGACAGACGAGAATGAGAGAGAAAGAGAGAGACAGATTTAGAGGTCTCAGATGAGAGAAGAGTGAGAAGAGATTGAGCTTTAGAGTGAGAGATATGGAGAGAGGGAGAGTGAGTCGACCGAGCGGGAGATAGACGAGGGCAGACCGGAGAGAGAGGCTCGTGCATAGAGAGAAGGGGTTGAGAGAGCGGGAGAGAGCTCGGGTAGAGGAGAGAGGATGTGAGAGAGATTTTTGAGAGAGAGAGGGAGAGAGAGACAACAGACAGACAGACAAGACAGACAGAGAGCTTGGAGGAGACAGACAGGTATTGAGGGTGAGAGACAGATGGGAGGGAGAGACAAAGCCAGACAGAGAGATGATTGTCAGGATGTCTCACGAGAGCTCATTTGACAGATTTTAGGATAGAAAGCCACTTAGGGCGCGTTCCTTTAGAGAGAAAGTATCATATTGGAGATTTTTATGCCTTCTGCGAGAGAGAGAGAGGTTCTATTTATGAAGACAGACTAGTACCAGCCAGCCTTTGCGCTGCGCGCGCGCGCGCGCGCATTAGTTGGGAGATTTGTGTGCCCCTGTTTGCGTGTGCGTGTGCGTTTTTGTTTGGAGTGCGTGTCTGTGTGAGGGTGGGATGGTGGGTGGGTGTATATGTATGCCTATTTGCATGTGCGTGAGCGATTATTTTGTTTTTTGTTTGTTTGAATTTCTTGCTTTTAATTTTTGGTTGTTGTTAAGCGCATAGAGCTCCACATTTGGTGGAGGAGTGCGCTATGCTCTAAAATGATTCACTATTATTATTATTATTATTATTTATGTATCGCAATAGACTAACAGCTGAAAAAGAGGAGTAACAATTCTGCTGACAGCTTGCAGAGTTAATTCAAAGATAGTGGGAATGTTTGTGGTTCGGTGTTCCAATACTAGCATTTGTTGTGTGAAAAGTGTGTCGATGTATAATTTGTCTTCTTTCATCTCATAGTCTTTTTTTTTCTTGCTAACGTTTTGCTTTCGGAATGTCACCCCCACACCCCATCCACTCCCTTTCCTTTTTTGCCCCCTTTTCTTTTCTTCTTCGTTCCTCTTCTTCTTCTTCTTCCTCTTCTTCTTCTTCTTCTTCTTCTGCTCTTCTTCTTCGTCTTCTTCTTCTTCTTTCTTCTTCTGTCGTTTCTTCAGAATTTTCACATTTTTTATTCTGCAGTCCCTGATCTGAGATCTCTTTTCTTTTCTCTCTCTCACTCCCCCCCTCTCTAGTCTCTCTCTCTCTCTTCTCTCTCATCTCCCTCTCTCATTCATCTCTCTCTCTCTCTTTTCTCTCTAGATCTCTCTCTCTCTCTTTCTCTTCTCTCTCTTCTCTCTACTCTCTCTGCTCTGTTTGTCAGTCCAGCCTTTATACCTTAAAAAAATATAAGTTTAAGCATTTTCAATTTGCTGCTCTCTCTATCTCTCTCTCTTTCCTCTCTCTCTCTCTCAACTCTATTCTCTCTTTTCCCCCGTCTCATCCTCCCCCCTCCCCCACTTCACGTGCACACATCTCTCTCCATCTCCCCCCCACCACTCTCTCCTTTGTCTCACTCTCTATCTCATCTGCCTCTATTCTCTCTCTCTTCTCTAAATACTCCTGACTCTATTCTGCTCCTGTTCTGTGTAATCATTATGTATTACACTCGGTCATGTCTTGTTTCCAATAACGTAAACCAGCAAACAACACAAAAAACAACCACACTTCGCTTCTCTTTGCTTTTTTCGTCCACAAATATCATTATTGTTATTATATCATTACACTGACTCACACGGAAACTTTGTGCTGGCTCAGTGCTTGGCCCTGCCCTATCCATCTTCACAAATTCGCCATTTGGTGTGGTGGTGGTTTTTAGTAGTAGCTGGACACTACACGAAATGTCTGGCATTCCTTTCCCATGGACCGCTTCGCGTCTCTGGCACCAGATGGCACCACACGGCAATGGACACAAGATGCCAAGCCACACAAATGTACTCACGGAATGTGACATACCATGAGACAGCGTCAGAAGAAGACATTCTGCTTTAAACTTAACGTCCTCCTCCCGTCTCTCTGGAACAGAGACACATACGGGACTTTAGTAGATATAAAGATGGTGGGAACGATCCCGGAGGCAATGCCCGGAGGCAGTGCAACACCAGGAAAGTCCCGCATGAATGAGAATGAAAATGGGGTTGTTATTACGTTGTCCCCTCTCGACCCGGTCGACCCCCTTCTCCCCAGGGGCAACATATGGGACAGGTATCTAGAAAGTAAGTCCCGCCCCGCATTTATTTTAAAAAAAAACCCTCACATATGTGTATTAGCTATATATGTGTACAATTGAAGATAGCATCAGCGAAGAAGAACCGAGTTTGTGGTTACCCTTTCCATCATCGTCTCCCCTTTCACCGCCAAAGTCACATTTTAGCACCACAGTGATTTTAACATCCTATCAGTCATCTAACTTTTTGCATCAAATTGGGGTCTATTATCCAAAGACCCCATTGTCTTAGGTTTGGAAAGTAAGGGTAGACCTTATTTTATATATATGTCACAGGAGAATCCCCAATAGTGCAGATAGTTTTTTTGTGTGTTCTCTACCCAGGTAAATTTAATGGAAACTGTTTGTGCTGAAATATGGCTGGCGGTGAAAGGGTTAATTGACATTCACGTCAGCTCACAATCACTGGCTCATTCAGGCCCAAAGATCTTTGTCTTAAAAGAAAAGTTGGCAAAGATGTAGTAATTTATTAAAAAAAAAAAGGATATAGATTTTTTTTTTCTCTTTTGCCACGATTAAGTCCCTTGTTTTGGTTTTGTCCTGGGTAACTGTGACCCATATAGAGTTGCAATGCCCCCATGTTCAAATGGTCAACCTATGGCGATATTTTTTTCACGCCATGCAGAAGGGCAGGTCAAAAGAGGGCTTATCACGAGCGGCCGACGATTTTCTTACTTGGCGTAGTGAGAGTAGAGAGTGATGGTAGAGGAGAACCACTCACTGTCTCTCTCAACTCTCTCTTTATCTTTATCCCCAACTAATAATATAGAGAGGAATTAGCCCCCAACCACGAAGGGCCCGGTAGGGGCATCGATCATGCCCTCTGGTGTGGAGAAAAATCCGCACTAAGTCTCTCATTGATGCTGCTCATTAAAATGATTGTATATGGCTTTGAATTTGGGGGGCATTTGTGTGTAGTGAGTACTGGTCAAAACAAAATTTTCTTTCCAGCTTAAGATAAGAGGGTAAAACACGGTGAAAACACGTGATTTTGACACACTGGGTGATCTGGTGGGTCTTTAATATGAATTTTTTGAATAAACTCAAATCGAGAGCGTGATATCGGAATCTTCATTTAATTATTTATCTAATTCCGTTATAATTAGCTCAGTAGGTTTGGGTTTTTTAAAGACTGGAAACACAGATGCAGGATGCATACATACATATCCAGAAGAGGAGAGAGAGAGAGAGAATAAAGGGGGTGGAGAGGGACCGATGATAGATAGCGGAGAGAGATGAGAGAGAGAGTACACGACCAAGTGTAGCCCTCTTTGGTGACACTGACCACCTGCTTTTATTGTCATTATCGACCGGGATTGGGTCCTATGAGGAGAGGAGAGAGAGAGAGAGAGAGAGAGAGAGAGAGAGAGAGAGAGAGAGAGAGAGAGGGAGAGAGAGAGGAGAGAGAGGAGAGAGAGCAAGCATACAGACAGTTAAACAATAAAGAAAGCAACGTTTAGGCTCTCGTTCAGTTGCAAAGAACTCCCTCCCGTCCTCATAAGCATGGCAATAACGATGTTTCCCAGCCCACTCTCCTCCCTGCTGTGTTTGTTGAAAGCTGCCAAGACTTCTGGAAGAAAGACTAGCGGGATTGGAACCATCTGTGGTTGGTTAAATGGAGGCCTGGCTAGTATAGGGTGTGTTGGTCAAAGTCTATGGACTTTGTGTTGGTCAAAGCAAAGAGGGTTAAATCTTTAATATACAGTGGAAATACCTTGGCCTCCCTTATAGAGACAGTTCAAAAATCATCTCACCATGAGGTCTTATGCTCGGTGTCCACGTGATGTTCTACCCGAGGAGCCCGCCTGTTTTTGCAATACGGGTGACAGGTACACAAAAGCCTTGGTTGATTTTGACCCCTCGCTGACATGTTATGCACACAAGCAGGTCTGCTATCTTTGGTCTTCCTCGTCTCCCTCCCCTCCTATTCCCCAGAAGACCCCTAACAACATGGTTGACAGCGACAGCGGACATAAAATGCTTACACAACACAACCACGACCATTCGGTGTTATGGACCGGTGTGAGAAAAAACACACAATGAAACTAAACAGATGTTTTTGGTAATATTATAAGCCAGTACACAAGATGTACAACAAAAAAAACAACGAAATCTTTATAAGTGAGTGGTCTTATAAAGTGGATGTTGGGGAGACCTGGGGGTCTTTTCGTAGAAAATAGTTCCTTTTCTCACCACGCTTCTGAAGGTTCGGCTGTGCTTGGTAACGTTGACTTGTAAACTTCTCTAAATCTGTCTAATCTGCCACTCTCTCTCTCTTTGACCTCTTCTGCATTTTCCCTTTGCTTTCTGTCATCTACTCAAGGACTATATAATAAGGCTAATATAAGGTTCGTGATCTTACTATCTTTCTGACTTATTGGGGCCCATTCTCCTTGCCTTTTTTCAACAAACTTTCAAATCTTCCAAATAATTTTTCTCTTCTTTGAGCTCCTCTCCGAATCTGAATGTGTCGGCTGTACGCAGTGGGGAGAACATTGAAAACTGAAAACCGGACACCTAATGTACCCCACCCATTATGGCCGATATGGGAACCCCTGTCTCTCTTTCACATTAACCCATTTGCTTCTTCTCTTCTTCTTCTTCTCTCTCTGATCTGTCTGTCTGTCTCTCTCTCTCCTCTCTCTATCTTTCTCTCATGGTGGTCTTCGTGGACTCTCTCTCGCTCTCTCTCATCTCAGATCTCTCGGTCGACCTCTCTCTCTCTCTCCCTCCTCTCCTTCTCTCTCGCTCTCGCCTCGAGCTCCGTCCTCTCTCCTGTCTCGTCCTCTCTCTCTCTCAACGGGTTCCCTCTCCCCCTCCTCTCTCTCTCTCTCAATATCAATCATTGCGTAATAAAGCTTTCAAGTGTCAAGTCTCCTCTCTCTTCTCTCCTCTCTCTCTCTCGTCTCTCTCTCTCTTCTCTCTCTCTCTCTCTCTCCTCTCGCTCTCTCTCTACTCTCTCCTCTCTGCTCTCTCTCTCTCT
Source organism: Phymorhynchus buccinoides (assembly GCA_017654935.2). Lineage (NCBI taxonomy): Eukaryota > Metazoa > Mollusca > Gastropoda > Neogastropoda > Raphitomidae > Phymorhynchus > Phymorhynchus buccinoides. The sequence continues at coordinate 4,044,507 of CM065708.1, read as the reverse complement.
CACTCCCCCCCCCCCCTATCCCCCTCTATCTATCTCATTGAGCACTGTTATAAATTTACAACAACCTGGACACTGTTTATGTCCCATCAGAATAAAAGATGGGATGTCAAGAGAGGTAGTTGCTTGCTCATTTTTTCTTTTTCACATTTTTTTTTTTTTTTTTCGTTTTTTCCACAACACAGTGGGGGCACACAAACCAACCATACTCTGACTCTGTCCTGTCCTGTCCGGTCTCTCTCTCTCTCTCGCTCTCCATCTCTCTCCATCTCTCTCCTCGCCTTCTCCTCCTCTCTCCTCTTCTCTTCTTCTCTCCACTTCCTGTCTCTCTCTCCCCCTCTCCCTCCTCTCTCTCTCTCTCGCTATCTCTCCATCTCTCCCTCTCTCCTCTTCTCCTCTCCCCCCCCCGGTGTCCATCAGTCTTTTCTATCCGAGGACCCAGCATGTTTGACAATCGTGTGAAAGGTAGCACACGTCTTGTTGTTTTTGACTTGCTGACAGGTTATGCACACAAGCAGGTCTTTTTCTTTTGGTCTCCCTTCCCCAAGACTCAAAACAACATATGGGCGACAGCGGACCAAATGTGTAAACAACGAACGCCAGTCGGTGTGAATAGCATGGCGCCAAGCAGGCGTGAGAAAAACACAGAGCTAAACAAAACAGATGCTTTGCATTAGCCAGCACATGTACACCGAGCCATAGCTATACCCATAGTAATAAACTGGGTATACCGTTTCAAAAGCAACCTAAAACGTATTTTAGTGGCCTTGGTGAGAGGGTGGGAGGAGGAGGCGGGGCTGGTCGTTTTGTTTATATTGGCAAAAACCATTCCTTTCTTGTCACTATCGTCAGAGATCTCATCACAGCCCCAGTACCTACCTATGGGCCTGCCTGATAACATGACCTTGCCACGTATCTTTTGGACGGGGTAGGGGGGGTGTAGCTCGTGTTTTTTTGGGGTTGTGTCTTTGCTTTGGAGGGCCCCCCCCCCCTTCCTCTATATACTATCCCTCCCTTGTACCTCTGTCTCCTTTGTTGGTGCTCTAGATTGGTGTAGGGGAGGGTTCGAGGGTCTCTAGAGGGGTGTTCTGGCTCCTCCCCCCCCCCATT
>CM065708.1:4030900-4038400 GCA_017654935.2 Phymorhynchus buccinoides | reverse complement strand
AGCATACTATGTTAAATAGTCTGTGGTTAGGGTTTCTTAGGTAGTACAGGTGAAACTCCCTTATAAGACCTCCCATTATAAGACTACTCCCATATAGACCGACTTGCCTTCTTTGAGACATTGCCCTTCTTTGTAAGTATTAAAATCACCTCCCTTTAAGACTCCCTCCAAAAGGGTTACAAGTAATGCAATCTTTGCCCTCCCTTATAAGACCGCTTCATTTAGGTGATTTTAAAGGTCTTATAAGTGAGGTTCCACTGTATCTGAAATGTCCGAGTAAGCTCTTCTTTCACTCCGCATCTTCGGACTAGCTATGCACGTTTTGAAAGAAAAAAAAAAAAAGGCACCCTGACGGATGAGATTTTGCATGAACCAGAAAGACAGCCCTTTTCAAGGATCGGAACACTCACTTTGCTCGGGTTGCCTATAAAATCAAAAAACCGTCCAAAAAACGGCGCATTCCTCCTTGGCGTAGTTGACGCGAGAGAGATGCCATTTTGTACGGGTGGTGAATACACTCAATCAAGAGTGGTTGACGCTTTTTCTTCTTTGTAGTGCAGTAAAAAAAAAAAAGAAAAAAAAAAAAAGGGGGAAAAAAAAGAAAAAAAAGGAGCTATTTCCTTTGTTTGTGGGCGAAACTCTTTTGGTAACTGTATAAAAAGGATTGTAATTGTGGAAATGTCGTGATTTATTTTGTCTAAGGCGACTCGGCGGCCATTAGAAAAGATAAGGGCTTCTCTTTTCACTGGAAAGCCTTTGACTTCTCAGCACCTCCGCCAAGGAGGAGTCACCGATTTGAACGGTTGATTTCTAGGAAACCAGAGCAAAGTGAGTGTTTGCGATTCTCTGTGAAGGGTGTTTTTCCTGTGACCCTCGACGTGTTTTGCTTGCAAGAACTCATCCGTCAGGTGCCCCTTTAAAGATGCTGCTCTACAGGTGGCTTGGCGGTTTGCAGGGGTCATGAAAGTTTTTTGAGGGTAGGGGAGTTGGGAGGGTAGAGGGTGTGTGTGTGTGTGTGTGCTGACTGTGCATATATAGATTGGGAATTAGAGGGGGGTGGGATCAAAAGTAACTTTATGGGGCACTGATTATTTTTTCAGCTTTTGGGGGGATCAAGGGAATGTCATCGTTTCTGTCTGCGTGTCCCGTCCGTCTGTCTGTCCGTCTGTTTGTCTGTTGCACACTTAAGAGCTCCTCTCCTCTCTCTCTCATCCTCATCATCTCTCTCTCTCTCCTATCTCCTCTCTCTCTCCAAAACTCTCTCTCTCCTCTCTCCTCTCTCTCTTTCTCCTCTCTCTCTGGATATCTACTTTTCTTGAATGCTTTGTATTATTATTTGTTACGCAAGCGCTTCATTTTGTTGTATTTTTGTTGTTTGTTAACCTTTTGCTTAGCCTCAGGGTTGAGTGTAAAAAAGCAAATTTTGAGTGCTTTATCTTTATAACCCTCATTAACAAAATTTCGTTTCGTTCTCCTCTCTCTCTCATGTCTCTCTCTGTCTCTCATCTGTCTCTCTCTCTGCTTCTCTACTCATCTCTCTCTCTCTCTCTTCCCCCCTCCTCTCCTCCCCCCCCTCTCTCTCTCCCTACCCCTCCCTCTCTCTCTCTCCTCTCTCTCTCTCTCTCTCTCTCTCTTCTCATCTCTCTCTGCTCTCTCCAAGTGCAATGCTTTAGTGAGGTCACGATCGTCTTCTGACTAATTTTCTTTCGTTTACACGTGGTCAGCACGTTAATCTATGGCGGTCCTTCAGAGGTCACCGTTTTTATTCATCTTCTGGACGTGAAGACCCCCCCGAGCTATGGTTCCATTATAAGAATAAACGACTTTCTTCTTCTTCTTCTCGTCTTCTTTCTTCTTCTTCTTCTTCCTTCTCTTCTTCTTCTTCTATTCTTCTCTTCTCTTTCTTCTTTCTTCTTCTTCTTCTTCTTCTTCTTGAGAGTGCCATTTAATTAGAATGGATACTGTTTTGCTTCATCCAAATTTAACCCAGAAGCTCTCTCTGTCTCTGTCGTCTGCCTGCCTCCTCTGTCTGTCTCTCTCCTGTCTTCTCTCTCTCAGTGCCTGACTTTTCTCTGCCTGACCTGTCTGTCTGTCTGTCCTCTCTCTCTCTCTCCTCTCTCTCTCATCTCCCTCCAATCATCTCTCTCTCTCTCTCTCTCTCTCTCTTTTCTTCTTCTTCGTCTTCTCTTCTTCTTCTTTCTTCTTCTTCTTCTTCTTCTTGAGTGCCATTTAGCTTAGAACGAACATTTTTTCGTCATACGGAATCCGCCACCGACCCCCCCCCCCCCACCCTCTCTCTCTTCTTCTCTCTCTCTATGATAGGTTGCATATAGTGATACTAATGTCTATTCTGTGCTCTATTCTAGCTAGATACTCTATGCAACACGGGGGTGGCTGATGTGTGACTGTTAAGATTTGACCGGGGGAGTAATTCTGTTTATCACACCTACTGTATTGCTGTCCTCGTCAATCGTGAGTTCTAGTTGTGATGTCTGTCGTCCCTAGATCGCACACGGTGCTGTGACTATAGCAGATTCATCGGTCCAGGCTGATTTGTGTTGTTGGCCCGTGTTCAGAACACGGTCTATAATTCTCTGAGGTTAGAGGTCACTTTAATCATAGCTATCTCTGTAATACCCTCGTCGCTTTTTGTTTGTATACCATAAGGATTACATTGCGTTAACGCTGTGGGTCTGCTGTTCTTGTATCTCGTAGGTCATTGATGCTTTTTTTTGATTTTGTTCTTATTAATCCAAGTGTGCGACAACTCTAGTCTTGGTTTTTCGTGCGTTGTATCTTCCTTATATATGGCCGGGGACTGTTGGTTGGGTGGCGTGTAGCTGACCATGTTTTTTGCTAGAGTGGAAGTCGCTCTGGGGAGACTTGCTTGATATATGTGGATCCCATAACTGAGGGCATTAGCTGCTTCTCACTGCCCCCTTGCTTGATCGCCACGGCAAATCTAGCCCGTTCGTCATCGAGTTCGATAGGTGCCCTGTGCTTCTTCGTTCGCTCAGACAGTGTTCCTGTCAATCCTAGAGCGTAGATGCGGCATGCTGCCGTTATCAAGAAAGCCTAACTAGAAATGATGGCAACGCAAGTCCCTTTGTCAGTACTGACCAACAAGGGATTCACTTACTCCACTCTCGCCAAGGCGGCGTTTTAGAACCAGGGCTTGTGGCAGTTGGACCAGATTGGGGATTTCATTTTATATATTATAAATACGTTTGATGCGGAAGACAAGCTCAGTGTTGCTCGTCTGGGACACTTATTTGAAGGGTTGTAAGAGTTGTGGTTGGTTTTGCGTGTGTTGTTTGGAGGTTGTGATGTGTTGGTTTGTTTGTGGAACTGTGTGTTGTGTTTGTCTCATTCAGGATCGGCGCAGACTCGCATGAGCTGTGCTTATGAGTGGTTGCGCACTGTCAGTAGGTATGGCTGGGCTTCATAATTCACTAGGTCGAGCTAGGTATAGTCGACTGACTGGATGTATTGGATCGTGTCAGGCAGGGGCTTTGCGTGCGACTTCAGTTCAGCTGTTCGGGTAGTCATGTGACTGCGGATTAGTATCAATCTGACAGTGTGTCGTGGTCGCTAAATGTACAATCACCCTCTATGCACCTACAGCGGACTAGGTGGAGGGCTGATGCTATTGTGCGTCGTAAGTTCTTGAATCTGTATGTATCGAGTACTCGCGGTCGTGGCGTTCTGCTCATTCTGTCATTAGACGACTAACTAATCACACGACGAAAAGAATAAGCAGACCTCCAGATATACATTCTACACGCAGAACATCAAGCCGAGGCAGAACGCATATACGCTAATACTTAGTAGGCTTCGAGTCATGCATAGGTAGCCGAAGAATAAGAATTCTTCTCGGTCTTCTTCTTCTTCTTCTTCCCTTCGTTTTCTTTCTTTCTTCTTATTTCTTTCTTCTTCCTCTTCTTCTTCTTCTTCTTCCAATACTGACTGGGCCTCACGGCGTTTTAAAGTCCAACAGCTTATTCCTATCCTTTTTACCCTCAATAAAACATTCGTATTCATATTCTCTTTCTGTTTTGTCGTCATTATTTTTTGGTATCTTCTCAAGCCACAAGCAGAAGAGCTACGTAAAGTTATTTGCCAATAAATATGTTCAGTGTGGAAAAAAAAAGTGTTTATATTCATTTATAAGCCTTTTATTTGATAAGTCCCTCCGGATTCAGATTGAACGGTTAAAAGACCTTTTAACAATTTGAACAAGTAAGGCAAACTCAACTGTTTGTGGGCGGTTGGGCATCTGTAATAACATATGCAGAAAGGTGATCTCTCGATATTAGGAGCATGTTGTATGCTTATGAATTTATCTACGTTTAATTGGCTGTTATGTATAAACTCACTACACTCTCTGGAACTGGCGTATTATGTTTACAGTGGGTTTCTCTCAGGGTGAGTAAAGTTTAAAGCGTGACTCCACAATTTGTTGTCACGAGAACATTGTTTAAAACTGTAGTACCTCTGGTTTGTATGATTGTGAGAGCGGGTATGTGCTAGGGCATGGTTCGGTATGCGCCCCTCTCGTCTCTCCCCTGCGCTTACTCGCGTAGGAGGAAAAAAGAGCGTATTTATCCTAGGAAACCGCTTCCCTAGGAATGCAAGTTTTACTAGCGGGGGTCCCCGGGGGAAACTGTAAAAACCATGGACCAACACACCTTCGGGCGGGCCGGGGCGTTTTAAAACAAAGCTGAATCCAAGCCTTTAGCTTAAACTTAGGCAGCAATGACCTATACTACATTGAACACCAAGGCATCCCCTAATGGTAGAATACACGAGTAGGGCGTCTTTATTGTTACCATAGATTCCCCCCTCTTCCACCTGGGTTCTGTGCTTGTCTTCCTCTCATCTGTCACGCTTCTGGCCTTTCCCTTTGCTTCGTCATCTCTATCTTCTGCCTACCGGTCATTCTCCTGCCTTTCTTCACGTAACACTTTCAAAAACATGTCCTGTCCAGCCGAAGTCGGACTTTGCGGCTATAACTATTTCTTAGTTAGGCGCGTAACGGCAAGCATGACTGCTCTACGCCATAATTGACAGGGAACTGAGCTATCGAAAGGAGAGAAGAACACGGCCATCCCAAACAACAGATACTGTTGACATTTTCCTTACAGACAATCTTACACCGTACTTCTCTATGTTGTTTTTTTTTAATTTATAATTTAAAGCACGATGACATCACAGCACAAAGAAGACTACAAAAACTAAATCCAAAGTTGCTGAAGTTGCTAGATCACAAATAATCAACACTAATATTTTTGTTTCATCACTGATGCCTGAACATTGCGATGTTTTGTTTTCTGGAATTAGCCTAATTTTTTTAATGTCCCGGGTTTTTGGTGTGAGTACTTTGGTCCATGGAAACTGTGACAGGGGTAGGTCAGCCCTGCGCATAGAATCAATCACGCATCATTTTTCAGTGGCAGGTCACCAGTGTCTCCATCGCACAATTATACGCCACAGGTTCTCCAGAAACTATACATGTTCTTAATTGAGCGTGTTTTTTTTTAACACTTGTTCCAATTTTGTGCTACGAAAGTATAATTGTTTCAGAAAAAAAGTTTCCCCCACAGGTATTTTTCCTAATGCTTTAGTGTTTGTTTACCCCCGTCTGTCTGTCTGTCTGTCTGTCCTCTCTTCTCTCTCTGTCTCTGTCCTCGTCCGCTCACTCTCTCTCTCTTCTCTCTCTCTCTCTCCCTCTCTCTCTCCTCTTCGTCTCTTCGTCTCTCTCTCATCTCTCTCTCTCTGAGCGATGTAAGCCAATTGACATTAAAACAGTTCAGTGTTTCAGTGTTCTCTCTCTCTCTCTCTCCCTCTCTCTCTCTCTCTCTCGGCTCTCTCTCTCTTCTCTGCCTCTCTCTCTCTCTCTGATGTCATCTAGGCTATGTAAGCCAATGACATTAAAACTGTTCAGTGTTCAGTGTTCTCTCTCTCTCTTCTCTCTCTCCTCTCTCTCTCTCTCTCTCTTCTCTCTCTCTCTCATCCTCCCTCTCCTCCTCTCTCTCTCTCTCTGAACTATGTAAGCCAATGACATTAAAACTGTTCAGGGTTCAGTGTTCTCCTTCTCTCTCTCTCTCTCTCTCCTCTCTCTCTCTGTCGCTCTCTCCTCTCTCTCTCTCTCTCTCTCTCTCTCGCTCTCTCTATGCTATGCCCTTGTGCGTGCACAGGAACGTGCGCGTGCGTGCGTGTGTGTGTAGTGAAAATTTCATTTTGAAGGATCTTTTTCCTATTCCCAATACTGAAACCGACAGGTTGCCCGTACCCGTATCAAAGGGAAACAATAATGTTACTGAACAACCCCCAACTTTAGTAAAGAGGGTGGTACGTTTTACCTTTTGCATCGCTCTGGTTTTTTGCCAAATGCACAACGGTGCTCTCCTCTCTCTCTCTCGTCTCTCTCTCTATCTCTCATCTCTCTCTGTCTCCCTCTCTTTCTCCTCTCTCTCTCTCGTCTCTCTCGTCTCTCTCTTCCTCCTCTCTCTCTCTCTCTCTCTGCCTCTCTCTCCTCTCTGTGTGTTCTATCCTGCCACTCTCTCCTCTCTCTGTGTCTCTCTGTCTCTGGCTCTCGAAAGGGATAAAGAAAATCTCTCTCTCCCTCTCGTCTTCTCCTTCTCTCTCTCTCTCTCTCTCTCCTCGTTCCTCTCTCTCTCTCTCTCGCTCACAAAACTCTCTCTCTCTCTCTCTCTCTTTATGATAAATGTGTGTGTTCGTTTTCTTTTGCTTTGCATGCCTTTCTTATTTTATTTAATTCTTTGCTTTGATTTTGTTTTCCTTTTTTGTTTTGTGAGGACTGGATGAAAAAAAGGATTTATACTTACTCTATTATCCTCAGAACATAAAAGTTATTCATTCATTCAGTCACCTCTCTCTCTCTCGCTCTCTCGATCTCAGTCATTGTCTGGTTCTCTCTCTCTCTCTCTCTCGCTCTCGTCTCTCTCTCTCTCTCTCGTCTCCATCCTCTCTCTCTCTCATCTCTCTCTCTTTTTCCTCCCTCGTCTCGCTCTCTCTCTCTCCTCTCTCTCTCTCACACCTCGTTCTCTCTCTCTCCTACTCACTCTCTCTCGCTCTCTCTCTCTCACACCTCTCTCTCTCTCTCTCTCTCTCTCTTCTCACTCTCTCTCTCTCTCACACCTCTCTCGCTCTCTCTCCTCTCTCTCTCTCTCTCTTTCTCTCCTCTGTCTCTCACTCACATCACACACACATGTCTGTCTGTCTCTCTCTCTCCCTTCTCTCTCAAAAACACTGTCCTTACCTGTCTGTCCGTCTCCTGTCTCTCTCTCTCTCTCTCTCTCTCTCTCCTACTCTCTCTCTCTCCTCTCTCGTCTCTCTCTCTCTCTCTCTCTCTCTTTTTTTGTCTGTCTGTCTGTCTGTCTCTGTCATTGTGGTTGTGTACAGAAACAGACAGACAGACACATACAGAGAGAAAGTGGAAGAAAGCCAAGCAGACACCACTACAGTATGCACGTGCAC
>CM065708.1:4012884-4030400 GCA_017654935.2 Phymorhynchus buccinoides | reverse complement strand
AACAGCAGAATTGTTTACTGGGTTTTCGTTTGTTTGTTTTTTTCTTTCCTATTAGCAATTTACTTCTATCAAGTTTTTAAAAAAAAAAAAGAAGAAAAAAAGATAAATTTGTGTGTTTGCAGCCAACAATCACGATAGTATGGCAATTGAAGAAAGCGTAGAGATTCCTTCCAGCAAAGCCACGGTTCTCAGAGGACACGATTCAGTAAAATCAATAAATACATAATGAATATAATGTTCACGAAAATGTTCCATTTTTCTGTGTGTTCTTGCAGCCAACAATCACGATGGGATGGAGGTTGAAGAAAGCGTAGAGATTCCTTCCAGCAAAGCTACAATGCTCAGAGGATGTGAATCAGTAAAATCAATAAATAGATAATGAAATGTTCAATTGTTGTGTGTGTTATTGCAGCCAACAATCACGATGGGATGGAGGTGGAAGACAGCGTGGAGATTCCTACCAGTAAAGCCACGGTGCTGAGAGGACACGAGTCAGAAGTCTTCATCTGCGCATGGAACCCCCAAAACGACCTCCTGGCTTCAGGGTGAGGATGTCATCGTCATCGTCATCGTTCGTCATCATCATCATCGTCATCATTATTATTATTATCATCATCATTATCTTATCAAAACTATAGTAATTGTCGTCATCATCATCTACATCTTCTTCTTCTTCGTCGTCGTCAATCACCTCCTGTCATATGAGCGCAGATGCGTCATGCTGCCGTTATGCGCCTAAGTAAAAAATAGTTGGGCCCAGCATGTCCATCTTCGTCTAAAGAAACTCATTGGACGTGTTTTTAGAGAGAACAAAGCAGGCGAATGGACCGGTAAGGCAGAAAGACAGTAGACGACAGAAAACAAAGGGAAAAGGCAGAGTCACAGAGCGTGGCACATTAGAGGAAGTGACAAGCACAGAACTTCCAGAAGGTGGGGGAAGCTATGTGTACGAAAGACCCCCCTTTGTATCCCCACGGGGGGTTTGGGAAGTTTGAGTTTGTGCAGTTTATGTTAGAAACGTACTCCTTCCCACATGAAAGAACAGGAAGCATAGCTGCCAACTATCAGGAATGTCCAGATTTCTAAAGTCTGTCAGGAAAATCCAGAAAACTATCTGATTTTCCTGATTTTGACATTTCCAAGGAATGATAGGAGTACAGAAGGATTTTTGGATACATTTTCTTTGTTTTTAGTTGAACATGCAGTCAGTTGAACTTTAAAAGTAGGAATTTTTCAGAACTTTCTTTATAGACTTTTTTATATACAAGATAACGATTCAAATTTGATACCTTTATTTATCAAAGTGTAGGTGTGTTTTTTAAATCACGAAGTCAATTTTTGCAGCTTCATTTCATAGAAAACCTTCAGCTTCAGGGACGTTGCCCCCCCCCCCCCCCCTCCCCCCACCATGGGAGCTGCTCCTGGATCCTACCGTATGGATCCCCATACTTTTTGTCAGGAATTTCATTTCTCCAAGGTTGGCAGCTAGGAGGAAGGGGTTGCAGGCTGCATCTTAAGAAAATCTGCCGTTTCTGATTGCTTCTTCGCTGTAAATACCAGATATGCCTTTAGGCCGTGTGCACACATAAGCTGATATTCCATGCAGAAACCCGTGCGCAATCCATAAATAAGTGAAACAAAGAAGGGGAAAGATTTGCGCACATGTCCGAATTTCCCCTATATGCGTAAACTGTTATCCTTCTTTCTTCCACTTATTTACAGGGTTCCTACAGGTCCTGGAAAACTAGCAAGGCTTTTTCCAGGGCTTGAAAAGTGCTGGAAAAACAGCACAGGCCCTAAAGCTCATGGAAAAGTCCTGGAATTTTCTTAATTTGCTTACCAGATTCTCAACTTTCAAGCAAGCAAAACCAACACTCGATCTCTTTCAAAATATATATAGTAAAACTGAAAGTTAGTACTTTTCACTGCCTGATATTGTGACAGCCGACGACCATGCTACTGCATGTGGACTTTTGGTGTGTGTAGGTTTTGTAGTTTCAAGTAATTAGAATAGTTCGATATTAGCACACCTCTTACTGTAATGCTTATTATCCATTATTACAAGCAGTATTTTCAGTCCTTGAAATTTACCAGCATGATCCTGGAAAAGTCCTTGAATTTTTCTTGGAGAGATCTGTGGGAACCCTGTTTAGGATTTTCCGTACAGAACGTACGCGTCTAATGTGAACCTGGCCTTATACTCTCGGCTTTAAGCACTTTTAAGTTGTTGTGGGGAGGGGTGGGGGGGGGGGGTATTTTTGTTTGTGTTTAATGGTTTAAATTCAGGTTGCATGATAAAGAGTGTTTGTTTGGCAACAATAATTGATTATTAACGTTCCCTGCTTCGTATGACGCATCGACAGGTCCGGGGATTCAACAGCACGCATCTGGAACATGTCCGACACGAGCGGCAGTGCCAATCAGCTGGTGTTGCGTCACTGCATCCAGAAGGGAGGCACCGAGGTTCCCAGCAACAAAGACGTCACCTCCCTCGACTGGAATGTGAGTAAAGAAATTGAATATTAATTATTTTTTTAACAGAATGCTTAACGGTACAGCTTTGAAAATGTGTGGCATTATAACATTTTTCATTACTGGCCGATTAATGACGTTTAAAAAAAAATCATAACAAAGAAGGGGGGGGGGGTAGTGTCTCGCTTTCATTCATTGCCGTTCTTAAAATAGACTAGAAGTCATTTCATTGGTTGAAAACTATTAAGGGACTGTAGAGGAATACTTTTATACCACAGGGAAACCCATTTAGTACGAGTACGGTTTAAACGAGAGCCCGTGTTTAACGAGTGGTTTCAAAATTCCCGACCACAAGCCTTCTTTTTCCTTGTTAAATAATTCTGCATACAACAAGCTCGCTACAACGAGCAACTTGCATATAACGTACAATTTATTGACTCCCAAAGTCAAGCTTTTATGCAAAAACTACGCGGTTAGAACGAGAACGCGCTTACAACCACACCGCCATCCCAAAGTCAAGCTTTCTTGCACAACTACCTGGCTAGAACGAGAACACACTGACAACAGCATCGCCATCTTGACTGACCCCTCGATATGTAAGCGGCATTCTGATTGGCCGATATAACAACTTGGGTGTCTGCAGCGCAAGCAGACGACACTGGACTCACTCTTTGCGCACTGATCTTGTGACTTCCGGGAAATTTTAACTTTCTCTTAAGCGCGTGTGTGGATTTTATGTTTTTGATGTTATCGTGTGTTAATAAACTGTTTTAAAGTGTATGTAATCGGCATTAAAAACCCTATGGATACAGAATACTGGGCTTACAACCATGCTTTGTTGGGTAAGTGTGTTGTTTCCGTTTTTCTGTCTTTTTCACACTTTACCAACACGCACATCACAGTAGATGTCAGGACTGATTGATAGGTTCGTCAGGGTTGCCAAAATCGATAAAATGGTTTGAACGAGCAATGCTTACAACGAGTAAATTGGCCCTCTCCCCTGGAATTCGTACTAAACGGGTTTCACTGCACTTTGAACCGCGTATGACTGTTGACCTATGAATTTTTAAGTTCACCTGCGATATCCTGTTACCTTAGTAACGAAGCGTTGTGCGCATTTCCTGCGATCTGGTCTCAGGTTAGCACAGAAAGAGTCAACATTTGCCAATTATTTATTATTTTTAAAGGAGATGTCGTGCTGTGCTTTCAGTGTGACGGCACCATGTTGGCCACTGGTTCCTACGACGGTTACGCACGCATCTGGGGAACAGACGGTAAGATGTTTAACCCTTTCACCGCCAGCCATATTTCAGCCAAAAATGTTCATTAAGTTTACCTGGGTAGAGAACTAAATCCATCTGCAGCATTGGGGATTCTTCTGTGACATAAAAAATAAGGTCTACCCTGGCTTCCCCAAACTAAGACAATAGGGTCTTTGGATAACAGACCCCAATTTGATGCCTTTTAGTGACATAGGTGCTAAATCACTGTGGCGCTGAAATGCGACTTTGGCGGTGAAAGGGTTAACAAATAAAATAAAAAATATAAAAAAGGTGACACTGCTTCAACAGCGACACGCTCTCCTTGTGGGAGCAGCCTGAAAGGAGGATTTTCAAAGAGACCCTTGAAATAGAAAGATAGCAGATGACAGTAATCAAAGGGAAAAAGGCAGAGTCAGAGAATGAGAGGAAGTTACAAGCACAGAACTTCCAGAAGGTGGGGGAACTATTTTTGTTCCTAAGAATTAAACAATGAGGGTAGGCATGTGTGAGTGTTGTCTTGTTTCCCTCATCTTCCGTCTTCTTCTGCGTTCCCAGGCCATGTGGCCATAATGGGTAAGGTATGTATGTGTGTCTACATATGCATCCAGCTCCCCGTATGAAGGCACAAGGCATCCACCCACTGCCGACGACGAAAATGGTGTTTTACGTCCTCTTGGTCTCAATCAGACACATATGGGACATTTGTAAATACAAATATGGTGGGAACAATACTGGAGGCAATGCCCGGAGGCAGTACGAAACCAGTAAAGTCCCGATTTTTTTATATTAATACAGATAGCTGTAATGCAAACTCATCCACCCACTGCCCCAAAACAATGAAGCAAATAATGAAATAATAATTTATAAAATGCAAGTTTTAATTTTTCTTCAACATTTTTTTTATAAATTGTATTCTTATTTCTTTATATTTTGTGCAATTGTCTAAAAATAATAATTTCTTCTTCTTGTGTGTGTGATTTTCCTATAATGTTTATGTATTTTTTGTGTTGATTTATCTGTCTGTCTGTCTCGTTATCTCTCTCTCTCAACTTGCCCCCCCCCTTGAATCGTCCAACGGAGCTCTGCCCCTGTACCCTTCTGGGGACATGGGTCCCTGGACCCCTGTCTTTCAGTTTTTTTTCATTTTGAGGAGTTTCACCCATGCATGGATGCTCCTGCTTTCAGGATGTCCTGAAATGCAGGATTTTCATATTGCCTGGAGCCGGCATCGCCTGATTATGAGAATTTGAGATGCAACAAATTTCATATTTATAAACGTTTTGTCAGTTTCTGGCATGTGTAGAATATAAAAGAAATGAATACAGATGAAGTATTTACATGCCTTTACCAGGAACGTTATATTTTTAGGAGGGTTTAAGTCAAGTTGTTAACTGGGCGGTGCCTGGACCCCTGTCTTGCAGGATTTTTGAAATTTCCCAGGAGCACCCGTGCCCATGTGAGTGTGACCGTTGTTCCTGTTTGCAGGGCGGCTGACCAACACTCTGGGTCAGCACAAGGGCCCCATCTTCGCGCTCAAATGGAACAAGCGCGGCAACTACATCCTCAGCGCCGGCGTCGACAAAACCACCATCATCTGGGACTCCCTGACCGGCAGCTGTACCCAGCAATTCGCTTTCCACTCGGGTGAGACAGTCGGTCAATTAGTCAGTCAATTTAGTCGGTCAATTAACTCAAGTCGTTCCGGCCAAATATGTCCGGAATTAACTCACTCGGGACTGGCCAAATTATTTCCCCTTGTTCCGTGGGGACTGGGCATTTGACTAGGTTCGTAAAATAATCACCAAAACCAAGTTATGAAGAGTTAGGCATCAATATTTTCAGAACAGATTAACAACACCATGCACTAAGCGATCGTAAAATATCAGATTCCTTACATTCGTCGTTTGTCTCCTATTGACGAAAACAGCTAACACATAGAAAGAAGGAAAATTTCACATTCCGATCTTTGACCCCCCTCTACAACCAAAGCTGAATGTAAAGTCTGCAATGATTGGTTGATTTCAAGGGCCCCAGGAAAGCTGGTTACATGCCTGAAACCAAAATCTCTTGAAAACTCTTATGAGCCGGATCCGGGCCATTCGTCCTAAACGGTTGTGCGAGCCATCGGCTCATTCGCCCCGAGTGAGTTAATAGATAGCTGTCAATTTGATGCATGTACTTCCAGGGAGGTAAATCTGTGTACACCATACCTTGGTCACTTCTAAACTCATTTCGCTCCCTTAGACCACAATTTTGCCTCTGACTTTGCTTTTGTAGTGGTTTGTTGTGGGGAAACCCATCGGTGTAGAGAGTTTTTCTATATAAAGTCTATATATAAAAAAAAGTCTTATCTACCACTTCCCTTTGTCTAAACCTGAAGTAAAAACTTGCAATCTTCTTTCATTTCTCCTTCTGTTTATGTATGTTCTGTTTGTGTGTATGGCTGGAGTGATTTGTGAGGTTTTTTTATAAATTCAAAATCGTTGCGATGCGAATGAGTTAATCTATCAACCAACCAACCAGTCAATCTGATTGCTGTGTGTGCGTCACTGTGTTGTGTTCCTCTGTGTCTCACAGTGTGTTTGTCTTCTGATTGTGTACATCGTTATGTGTGTGTTTCTTTCATGCGTGTTGTTCGTCGATGTGTTAAGCTGGAGACAGACTATGCGACTGCCTCATATGACTTGATCAGGTCGTGACGTTGACCAAATTTTGTTTCCCGCACAGAAGAGGTCACAAGCCATCAGACTCGATCAGTGAAATTTAGAACCCGCCCTATTCGGCCCTGTCACCTGACTGGGCCCGACTGAGTCAGACTGATCAAGCAGGATGGTATGCAAATGAGGTGAAACGTCACGACGACCTGATCGAGTCACATGAGGCAGTCACATAGTCTGTCGCCGGCTTTATGCAGTTATACATGTGTTGTTGTTGTGTGTGGAATGCAATTATACATGCGTCAGTGTGTGTGTGTTATGCAGTTATACATGCATCGGTGTGTGTGTGTGTTCACAGCACAGCTCTGGATGTGTATTGGCAAAACAACACGAGTTTTGCGTCGTGTTCCACAGACCAGTGCATACATGTGTGTTGGTGTGTGTGTTATGCATTTATACATGCGTCAGTGTGTGTGTGTGTTATGCAGTTATACATGCATCGGTGTGTGTGTGTGTTCACAGCACCCGCTCTGGATGTGGACTGGCAGAACAACACGAGTTTTGCGTCGTGTTCCACAGACCAGTGCATGCATGTGTGTTGGTGTGTGTGTTATGCATTTATACATGCGTCAGTGTGTGTGTGTTATGCAGTTATACATGCGTCAGTGTGTGTGTTCACAGCACCAGCTCTGGACGTGGACTGGCAGAACAACACAAGTTTTGCGTCGTGTTCCACAGACCAGTGCATGCATGTGTGTTGGTGTGTGTGTTATGCATTTATACATGCGTCAGTGTGTGTGTGTGTTATGCAGTTATACATGCGTCGGTGTGTGTGTTCACAGCACCCGCTCTGGACGTGGACTGGCAGAACAACACGAGTTTTGCGTCGTGTTCAACAGACCAGTGCATACACGTGTGTCGTCTGGGCATGGACCGACCACTGAAGACATTCCAAGGGCACACGGTAAGCACGAAGCGTAGCCTCGTTAATAGACGATTTTCGGAGAGAAAAACTAGGGGAGAGCACTTCGTGAAAATTAGAGTTGTTTGCCTCCATTACTCGGTCAAATACCATAGCAACAATGGCGTCAAAGCTTGAAACCGCAGGATGCGAGTCAGCGACTTACAAACATTTTGTAGAAAAATAAGGGGTGACCAGTTGTTTCAAACTGATAGAACTTGCAAACTGTGACGTAAAAATATAAATGACATCAATTTTAGAATGATGCACTTCGTTCTGCATGCTGTGTGTCTCCTCAAACACACGAAGCGAGGGCTGGGGATTTACCTGATGGCAAAGTAACTTCCCCTGTTTGACCGATTGAATTAGGCAAGATAACTCCTACACATCATGAAATTACTCCCCTTAATTATTTCCCAACAATTCCTGTTGAAGTGTTTTAACTCATTCCGTCCTGCACCCCACAATTTGCCCTGCGCCCTAGTGCGACTACCTAATGACTAAAATACGTTTATTTTGAAGCTACAGCAGAACCTCCCTTATAACAGACCTGTTTACTCTACTCTTTTCGAGTACCGGTGTGGCAGTGTATTTTTACCTCTATGAGATTTTTACCTCTAGCCGCGTAGCCAATCAGAATCGTTTGTTTGTCCGCCATTGTGAATCATTACGAAACTAAGTGCATGGCTTTGTACATCGATTTCTCTGCAAATATGTAGATTTACACTCTCCTGCTCTATTTCTTGGTTCGTTCAGTTGTTTCAACTTCGTTAAGGTTAGGGTAGGGTTACAGTCGACCCCCTCTTTTAAGACTTTCAAAAAATCGGTCGTAAAAGAGGGGGGTCTTAAATCGGGGGTGACCAAAACAATGCACTCAGTGACTCACTACACCGTATATGACGCACAGCACATGCATACACTAAAACAAAAACATGCTTTCTCCGTCATTCTTGAATGAAACATCCGCGGTCTAGCTAATATACGAAAACGAGCGAAAACAGAAAGTGTGCTCGACGGTCCGTGTTGCACTCACACACAAACTACACATAACAGCAGTGCAGACCTAATTTTCGCCATTATACTCTGGCAGTTCATTTTCAGTCATAGTTCGCACACACGGAACTTTTACCGCGCATACAACTCGGCTGACAAAATGGCGCCGCACACACCGCAAATACGAAATCACGGCAAACGCTAATGCGCCAGCTGCTTTCATTTATCGGATTTTGTGAGTTGTTTGCATTCAGTGAGTGTTTCAGTGCACGCACTAACGCCGATTTATCAATTTGATAACGGAAAGGAGCTGCTTTTCAACTTATTTTTTACAAAGTGAGACCATTCACTGAGTTCCAACTTATGGAGTGTGACCGATCACCTAGTTTCAACTTGGGAGTTGACTTCGCATTTAGGCCTACGTGTGCACAGAGTTCGTAAAGATCGACACGATCGCGACGGTTTCAGGTCAAACTTTGATCATAAACTGCTCAGTGATGACACATGTGCATAAAAGTGGTGACATTTAGTGGTCAGATCGTGATATCGCTGATTAAATTCTTCAATTTCGGCATGAGAACGGTTCGTTTTTACCGAGATTGACCTAACAACAGTAGTACCCCAGCTGTGCGTCGGCTCGAACTGAGTGCGAGAAGGTCAGAATGTGTTGCATCGGTCGTAAAATCAACAAGATTTACGGTCGTAAAACGCGTTAGAGGGGGAGTCGTAAATGAGGAGGCAAGTTTAGAAGAAAAACGATCCGTCATTCATATTTCAGTCGTAAAAGAGGGGAGGTCGCAAATCAGAGGGCCGTTCGTGAGGGGGTCGACTGTAGTAGTAATCACGTGAGATAAGTAACTGTTCTAATGCGCATGTGCAGAGGTAAATATTTCATACAACTACTTATTTATCGTGACACCGTAATTCCCGGACTACAAGCCGCTTCATAATATAAGCCGCATTTCCTACTTAAAAAAAAAAAAGTAACGCATAAACCGTGTCGAAGCATAAGCCGCTGAAAAATGGCGATGCACGATGTCCGCTTCTGGTTGGTCGCGGGTGTGTTGACGGCCAAAACGAAAGTGTCGGGACCGCGAAAAAGATCGTCATTTTGTGAAAAATATACCGAAATCAAGGTGATTTTTTTGTCATCAACCGTGAACAAGGCCACAGATCAAAGGTCTGAATCAAGGATGCCACTGAGTTGAGTTTACTTTCACTTTCGGTAACGTTTAGGCCGCGGCACTGTACTAGCCACAAGGGGGGGGGGGGTGAAAAAAAAAGTTGCGGCTTATAGTCCGCGAATTACGGTAATATTCTACTCAATTTGGACCTCTACTATTCAAAATTGATGATAATGCTCTTTAATTCTTGATTGCTACTCATTTTCAGTGAACATCTGATTCATTTGATGGTTTAATGAACAGGACTACACATTTCGCACCAAAACTAATCATTTCAGCTGTCCAGACGGTAACCAGGTCTTGTTATAAGATTTTTTTAAATCGTCTGTGTGTAAATGCTTACGGTTTAAGGCCATGTACACACATCAGCGGATATTACATGAGGAAACCTGTGCACAATCCATGAAAAAAATAAGTGAAACAAAGAAGGGAAAAGATTAGCGCACGTGTCCGAATGTCCCCTATATGCGTGAACTTTTATCCTTCTTTCTTCTACTTATTTTGGGTTTTCCGTACGGAACTTACGCGTCTAATATGAACCCGGCCTAAGAGATATAAGAAGAAACACTGGCATCGGACCTAATTTTTCTTGATAGATGTAAAGGGTTTTGGTGTTTTTTTCTCCCAAATTATAAGATGAAGTTGTGTGTGTTTTGCAGAACGAAGTAAACGCTATCAAGTGGGATCCTAACGGCAATTTGCTAGCCTCCTGTTCAGACGACATGACCTTGAAAGTGAGTTTGTTGTTGTTGTTGTCGTACCCTGGCTAAAAGACTCCAGGGATCATCCCAGATCTGTTTACTCTTTTCGAATAGTATTCTACTCAATTTGGACTTCTACTACTCTTCGAAATTGAGAATAATACTCTAATTACTCGTTTTCAGTGAACATTATCTGATGGTTTAATGAAGAGGACTACTCATTTTGCACCCAAACTACTCATTTCAGCTATCCAGACTGCTCAAAACTTGTGTAGGGGGTAAACAGGTCTGCATCAAGTGGAACATTTTATCATATTGTATTGCGTTATGTTGTATTGTGTTGTATTGTGTTGTGATGTTTTCTGTTCAGATCTGGAGCATGAGCCACGACAAGTGTGTGCACGACCTGCAGGCCCACAACAAGGAGATCTACAGATATTATATATTAGGTACTTTATAGTCACAGAGGCGACTCTGTGAAATTCAGGTTGCTCCCACCTGGTTGCATGCGATTTTTGTGCGACTGATAAAGAAGGAAAGGGTGGTGGTAAATTTTGACCATTCGTTGCCACTGGGTTTAACGTGTGCATGGGCACACGGGACCTCAGTTTATCGTCTCATCCGAAAGACTCCACGTTCAGACCGTAAAGCCTAGTGCAAAGTGAGAGGAAAAATCCCCAGTACTCGGGTTTGAACTCGGGTTTACTTGACACGAGGCGAACGCGCTACCTCTGTACCACTCTACATACCTATCAAGTGGAGCATTTTATCATATTATTGTATCGCATTGTGTTGTGCTGTTTTCTGTTCAGATCTGGAGCATGAGCCACGACAAGTGTGTGCACGACCTGCAGGCCCACAACAAGGAGATCTACACCATCATTTTATCATATTATTGTATCGCATTGTGTTGTGCTGTTTTCTGTTCAGATCTGGAGCATGAGTCATGACAAGTGTGTGCACGACCTGCAGGCCCACAACAAGGAGATCTACACCATCATTTTATCATATTATTGTATCGCATTGTGTTGTGCTGTTTTCTGTTCAGATCTGGAGCATGAGCCACGACAAGTGTGTGCACGACCTGCAGGCCCACAACAAGGAGATCTACACCATCATTTTATCATATTATTGTATCGCATTGTGTTGTGCTGTTTTCTGTTCAGATCTGGAGCATGAGTCACGACAAGTGTGTGCACGACCTGCAGGCCCACAACAAGGAGATCTACACCATCATTTTATCATATTATTGTATCGCATTGTGTTGTGCTGTTTTCTGTTCAGATCTGGAGCATGAGTCATGACAAGTGTGTGCACGACCTGCAGGCCCACAACAAGGAGATCTACACCATCATTTTATCATATTATTGTATCGCATTGTGTTGTGCTGTTTTCTGTTCAGATCTGGAGCATGAGTCATGACAAGTGTGTGCACGACCTGCAGGCCCACAACAAGGAGATCTACACCATCATTTTATCATATTATTGTATCGCATTGTGTTGTGCTGTTTTCTGTTCAGATCTGGAGCATGAGTCATGACAAGTGTGTGCACGACCTGCAGGCCCACAACAAGGAGATCTACACCATCATTTTATCATATTATTGTATCGCATTGTGTTGTGCTGTTTTCTGTTCAGATCTGGAGCATGAGTCATGACAAGTGTGTGCACGACCTGCAGGCCCACAACAAGGAGATCTACACCATCATTTTATCATATTATTGTATCGCATTGTGTTGTGCTGTTTTCTGTTCAGATCTGGAGCATGAGTCATGACAAGTGTGTGCACGACCTGCAGGCCCACAACAAGGAGATCTACACCATCATTTTATCATATTATTGTATCGCATTGTGTTGTGCTGTTTTCTGTTCAGATCTGGAGCATGAGTCATGACAAGTGTGTGCACGACCTGCAGGCCCACAACAAGGAGATCTACACCATCATTTTATCATATTATTGTATCGCATTGTGTTGTGCTGTTTTCTGTTCAGATCTGGAGCATGAGTCATGACAAGTGTGTGCACGACCTGCAGGCCCACAACAAGGAGATCTACACCATCATTTTATCATATTATTGTATCGCATTGTGTTGTGCTGTTTTCTGTTCAGATCTGGAGCATGAGTCATGACAAGTGTGTGCACGACCTGCAGGCCCACAACAAGGAGATCTACACCATCATTTTATCATATTATTGTATCGCATTGTGTTGTGCTGTTTTCTGTTCAGATCTGGAGCATGAGTCATGACAAGTGTGTGCACGACCTGCAGGCCCACAACAAGGAGATCTACACCATCATTTTATCATATTATTGTATCGCATTGTGTTGTGCTGTTTTCTGTTCAGATCTGGAGCATGAGTCACGACAAGTGTGTGCACGACCTGCAGGCCCACAACAAGGAGATCTACACCATCATTTTATCATATTATTGTATCGCATTGTGTTGTGCTGTTTTCTGTTCAGATCTGGAGCATGAGTCACGACAAGTGTGTGCACGACCTGCAGGCCCACAACAAGGAGATCTACACCATCATTTTATCATATTATTGTATCGCATTGTGTTGTGCTGTTTTCTGTTCAGATCTGGAGCATGAGTCATGACAAGTGTGTGCACGACCTGCAGGCCCACAACAAGGAGATCTACACCATCATTTTATCATATTATTGTATCGCATTGTGTTGTGCTGTTTTCTGTTCAGATCTGGAGCATGAGTCATGACAAGTGTGTGCACGACCTGCAGGCCCACAACAAGGAGATCTACACCATCATTTTATCATATTATTGTATCGCATTGTGTTGTGCTGTTTTCTGTTCAGATCTGGAGCATGAGCCACGACAAGTGTGTGCACGACCTGCAGGCCCACAACAAGGAGATCTACACCATCATTTTATCATATTATTGTATCGCATTGTGTTGTGCTGTTTTCTGTTCAGATCTGGAGCATGAGTCACGACAAGTGTGTGCACGACCTGCAGGCCCACAACAAGGAGATCTACACCATCATTTTATCATATTATTGTATCGCATTGTGTTGTGCTGTTTTCTGTTCAGATCTGGAGCATGAGTCACGACAAGTGTGTGCACGACCTGCAGGCCCACAACAAGGAGATCTACACCATCATTTTATCATATTATTGTATCGCATTGTGTTGTGCTGTTTTCTGTTCAGATCTGGAGCATGAGCCACGACAAGTGTGTGCACGACCTGCAGGCCCACAACAAGGAGATCTACACCATCATTTTATCATATTATTGTATCGCATTGTGTTATGTGCTGGTGTTGTGCTGTTTTCTGTTCAGATCTGGAGCATGAGCCACGACAAGTGTGTGCACGACCTGCAGGCCCACAACAAGGAGATCTACACCATCATTTTATCATATTATTGTATCGCATTGTGTTGTGCTGTTTTCTGTTCAGATCTGGAGCATGAGTCATGACAAGTGTGTGCACGACCTGCAGGCCCACAACAAGGAGATCTACACCATCATTTTATCATATTATTGTATCGCATTGTGTTGTGCTGTTTTCTGTTCAGATCTGGAGCATGAGTCACGACAAGTGTGTGCACGACCTGCAGGCCCACAACAAGGAGATCTACACCATCATTTTATCATATTATTGTATCGCATTGTGTTGTGCTGTTTTCTGTTCAGATCTGGAGCATGAGCCACGACAAGTGTGTGCACGACCTGCAGGCCCACAACAAGGAGATCTACACCATCATTTTATCATATTATTGTATCGCATTGTGTTGTGCTGTTTTCTGTTCAGATCTGGAGCATGAGTCATGACAAGTGTGTGCACGACCTGCAGGCCCACAACAAGGAGATCTACACCATCATTTTATCATATTATTGTATCGCATTGTGTTGTGCTGTTTTCTGTTCAGATCTGGAGCATGAGTCATGACAAGTGTGTGCACGACCTGCAGGCCCACAACAAGGAGATCTACACCATCATTTTATCATATTATTGTATCGCATTGTGTTGTGCTGTTTTCTGTTCAGATCTGGAGCATGAGTCACGACAAGTGTGTGCACGACCTGCAGGCCCACAACAAGGAGATCTACACCATCATTTTATCATATTATTGTATCGCATTGTGTTGTGCTGTTTTCTGTTCAGATCTGGAGCATGAGTCACGACAAGTGTGTGCACGACCTGCAGGCCCACAACAAGGAGATCTACACCATCATTTTATCATATTATTGTATCGCATTGTGTTGTGCTGTTTTCTGTTCAGATCTGGAGCATGAGTCACGACAAGTGTGTGCACGACCTGCAGGCCCACAACAAGGAGATCTACACCATCATTTTATCATATTATTGTATCGCATTGTGTTGTGCTGTTTTCTGTTCAGATCTGGAGCATGAGTCATGACAAGTGTGTGCACGACCTGCAGGCCCACAACAAGGAGATCTACACCATCATTTTATCATATTATTGTATCGCATTGTGTTGTGCTGTTTTCTGTTCAGATCTGGAGCATGAGCCACGACAAGTGTGTGCACGACCTGCAGGCCCACAACAAGGAGATCTACACCATCATTTTATCATATTATTGTATCGCATTGTGTTGTGCTGTTTTCTGTTCAGATCTGGAGCATGAGTCATGACAAGTGTGTGCACGACCTGCAGGCCCACAACAAGGAGATCTACACCATCATTTTATCATATTATTGTATCGCATTGTGTTGTGCTGTTTTCTGTTCAGATCTGGAGCATGAGCCACGACAAGTGTGTGCACGACCTGCAGGCCCACAACAAGGAGATCTACACCATCATTTTATCATATTATTGTATCGCATTGTGTTGTGATGTTTTCTGTTCAGATCTGGAGCATGAGTCATGACAAGTGTGTGCACGACCTGCAGGCCCACAACAAGGAGATCTACACCATCATTTTATCATATTATTGTATCGCATTGTGTTGTGCTGTTTTCTGTTCAGATCTGGAGCATGAGTCACGACAAGTGTGTGCACGACCTGCAGGCCCACAACAAGGAGATCTACACCATCAAGTGGAGCCCCACCGGCAACGGCACCAACAACACCTCCCTCATCTTAGCCAGGTAGTGAACACCCTGGCGGCGGTCAGTCATAAACCGTTGCAATGTTGACCGGTTGTCTTTGCGTAGAAAAACTAGTGAACATTTTTCCTTTCAATACTGACTCTAGGTGGCGGCAATAAAAACTTGAATAATAAAATATCTGGGTTTTTTTTTTATTATCTGTTTAGAGATTGCAAAAACTAGCATAACAAAAAAAAAAGTAAGTGAATATCTTGTTTCGAACCAGAGTTATGGCTGCTTGAAGTTTGTGGTTATCGCAATGACATAAAACTCGCCATGGGGCCCAACTTTAACCATTCCAAAATTACACTTTGCACTTCCTGATAAAGTCAATCCTTCTGGAATACTTTAACATGTACGTAGAGAAGCTGTTTACCAAATTTCAAGCATATTCTATTTTATTTTCAAGAATGGTGATGCGTCAAAATTAGAAAAAATCACAATTCGAAAATGGTCCAAATCGGCCCGAGGGCCAAGTTGAGGGTATTTTTTTGTTTTAGCAATGACAACAAGTGACTCTTTTTTTTTTCCAGAACATTAGGCGCTTGTGTGTATAGGCCTTTGCAACTAGGGTTATTCACGCCCTTGACAGTGAGAGTGATTGCCCTTTTTGTTGGTCAGTACTGACAAGGGCATTCACTCTTGCGAAAAAAAAAAAAAAAAAAAAAAAAAGTCAGCCATTTAGTGGCCTCAAAATAGGGTTATTGGCGAGAGTTATTCCTTTGTTTGGTCAGTACTCAAGCATCTTTCCCCACCCTCCTAGGGCATTCACTCTTGCAAAAGGTGTTCGTTGCAGACCCCAATAAAAGCAAATCCAGCGATTTTCAAGAAAAATGTGCCCTCGTTTATATATTTTAAACCATTATCTTTGTGTAGAAAAACTAGTGAACGTTTTTCTTTTCAATACAGTGGAACCTCGCTTATAAGACCTTCAAAAAATCATCCAAATGAGGTCTTAATAGGGAGGGGTCTTATAAGGGTGGGTAATTGTATATACTTACAAAGATGGGCAATGTCCTCAGAGAAGCAGGTCTTATGTGGGAGGGAGGTCTTATAAGGGAGGTTCTAACTGTACTGACATTTTTTTTTTTAGAGCACTAGGCGCTTGTGTGTATAATGGCAAATCCGGCGGTTTTCAAGAAAAATCTGGAGAGAAACAAATTCAAAGAAAAATGTGCCCTCGTTTATCTTAGTAAAAGAAAGTAAAAATTTGAAGCCTCTAAGTGTTTCATAAAAACTTGCTGAGTGCCATTTCTGTGGTTTTAAATTAGAGTAGGCTCCCCTTTCCGCTTTGAAATCCGTCCGAAAGTTCCGTTTGTGTGACTTCCTGTTGTTTTGTTTGCACTGTTTCAAAACTTTCAACTTCAACAAATCTTTATTTATCTCAAAATGAGGAAATGAAATATGGCAACACCCGCGATTTCAACATAAAAGACATCACATAGAACAATATTTTCTGAATAATAATCTTTACTAATAATCCTACAGGATATTTTGTTTCGTTATTTCAGCGCGTCGTTTGACACTACGACGGTTCGATTTGTTAGAAACAGTGGAAATGGGGGGGGGTCTTCATAATAATGTGTGTGTTTTGGGTGTGGTTTTATTTTTTGCGACATAGTCCTACATTATATTCTATCTCGTTATTTCAGCGCGTCGTTTGACTCGACGGTTCGTCTGTGGGAGGTGGAGCGGGGGGTGTGTCTTCACACGTTGACGAAGCATCAGGAGCCAGTGTACAGCGTGGCCTTCAGCCCCGACGGCAAATACCTGGCCAGCGGATCGTTTGACAAGTGTGTCCACATCTGGAACGTGCAGGTAACAACGGAGATAATGATCATGATAATTATAGCAGTAATAATAGTGATAATTAGTGTAAAATATTTCAGGAGCCAGTGTAGAGTGTTGCCTTCAGTTTTCTATGGCAAATACCTGGCCAGCGGATCGTTTGACAAGTGTGTCCACATCTTGAACGTCTAGGTAACGTTGGAGATAATTATCATGATTATTATAGCAATGTTGGCCCTTTTTCAATACATTCTCTTATAACATCTGGAGATCACAGAATTATCTTTAATCTTTTAAATGATATAAACTTTGAAAACCAATTCGTTATTGGTGTGTTTAACTGAAAGAGTGAAAGCAGCCACACACTGTCGCCTCGGGGCATTTTGCCTTGTTGCTAACATATAGCGGCGTGTCGGCAACG
>CM065708.1:3967616-4012384 GCA_017654935.2 Phymorhynchus buccinoides | reverse complement strand
GAAGACGAATAAAAAAGAGCATATTGAAGAAGGTGAAAAGAAGCAATTTGAAGAGAAGAAATTGTGAAGCATTTTGATAGAAGAATAATGGTAAAGGAAGAGGAATTGAAAAGAAGGAGAACAAGAATTTGGGCAGAGAGAGAAGAAGAACAAAAAAAGAATTTGAGAATAATAATTGAAGAAGAAGAAAGAATTGTTTCGAAGAAAGAAGAAGGACAAAGAATTTGAAGAAAAAGAAAAAAGAAGATTTGAAAGAAGAAGACGAAGAATTTGAAGAAAAGAAAAGAGGATTGTAGAAGAGAATTTGAAGAAGAAGAATTTGAAGAATAAAAAAGAATATTGAATAATATTTGATGATGAAGACGAAGAAGAATTCAAAAGAAGAATTTGAAGAAGAAGACGAATTGAAGAGAAGTAAAGAATTTGAAGAATTGAAGAGAAGCAGAAGAACTTAAAGACAAACAAAGAAATGTGTGACAGTTGATCATACCGTGGATTGAAAGAAGATGCCCAGGTACTCCTCCGGCCACACCCTGGGGTACCCCACCTCCCCTCCCTCCCTGCTCTCCGGGGAAGCCGGCAAACCGCGTGTTGCCTTGGCGACCAGCCTCTCCCGGCCTCTCCGGGCGACCTGTGCAACCCGCTGATGTCCGGCTTCTCGTGCCTGACGAAGAGACCGGCAGACCTGGGGCGCCGTCCCAACCGGACAATAAGAACACGAACATGAATGTTTATTGGGGGTTAACCTTTACCAGATGTTGCTTGGTGAGTATTACTTCTCCAGATGATGCGGGGGGGGGAGGTTTTTCTTGTGGGGAGTCTCCTGTACCACGATTGTACATGCATTTTAACCGTATTAGCACTCTCCAGATGATTGCGGGTCTCCAGGACCCATACTAGCAAGAGTCACATGTGTGTATGCTTCTCCAGATGGCGCGGTCTCCCATGACCCATCTCAATGCCACTGCAGCGACATATTCTGCTCTTGAAAGTATGGGTCCTCCGTGACCCGCGTTACATAGGAGATGTATGTTAAAATGACGTATCTAATTATACTTTAGTGTGTTACTGTTATTGGCCCAACATTTGCTGACATATGCCAAACTATGTTGTGTAAAAAAATAACATAAAATGTATATCACCGTCCAATAATTCCTGAGAGATTAAGTCATTTGGCGTCTATGGGTCTGGACGACCCAGTGAAGAACCGGTAATTTAGATGATCTTCGGAAAAAACTAGGGGAGAGCACTTAGGTTTACAATTAGAGTGATACCTCGCTGTGTACTTGGTCAAAACTATGGCAACCATGACGGCGATATGCTTGAAACCTGCAAGGTCGCCAGTCAGCGACTTGCAAACATTTCTATGTTTTAGAAAAATAAGTGGGGTGGCCATAGTCTCCTACCAAGGATAGAACTTGCAAACTCTGATGTAAAAATATAAATTACAATCACATTTTATAGAATGACAGCACTGCATGTTTCTACAGCTGTGGTGTCTCCCAAAAACATGATGTGTGTTCTGCTCAAACACACGATAGCTGAGGGCTGGTGGATACCTGATGGTAGTATGTTAACTTCCCACTGTTTGACCCGATTGAATATAGGCGAGATCACTACCACACACCATGAAATATCCCCTTAATTATTCGAACAATTTCTATTGATAAGCCTAAGCTGTTTTCTTTTTTTTACTAATTGCCCTCAAGAGAAAGAAATAACAAGACTCACATATTCGACCAGTGCCTCCCTCGATTCTTCTTCTATCGCTAAGACAGAGCATGTTTCACTGTCAATTAAGGGCTTCGCACACAGCGTCAAGACCTCGAGCTCGCGGGATTTTTGCTGCAAGGCGCAGTTGATGACGCCTTGCGTGCGAGAGATTCGCAGCGCGCATGGATGTTTTTATGCGTAGCTGCGCGAGTTTGGTTGCTTCAGAGAATAGAAACGGCTCTAATTTTGATGCCTCAAGATCGCAAAAAACTAGCAATCACAACGGAGGACGGTAATGCTAACTCTGATTGAGAAAAAAATGTCAGACTTGCTCGAACCCGAAAATAAAAGCACACAAACAAATGACAACAATTTCATCTTCTGAGAAGACGAATTCATCGTGGTCCAGCCCATACTGTGTTCTAGAGGCGTTGACGCTAGAGTACTCTTTCCGCGCTTTCCAATAAGGAGTTCGCGGGGGGGTGGTTGTGACAAGATGCGATAGCGACAATATCGTGTGTGAGAACACACAATTGCCTCGCTACAAGTGTGCTGTGATGCAGGCGTCAACGCGTCAGGCGTTGCTGTTGATAAACAATTGACGGGGGGGGGGGGCCTGATGTGTGTGTGAGAGGCCTTTATAGAGCGCAAATGCGTCATGCGCCTAAGAAATAGCCAAGGAAAGCAGGTGAAAGAGAGTGGCGACTAAAGGAAGTTACAAGTACATGAACTTCTGAAGGTGGAGCACTCTTACACAAAAGAAATCCCCCCCCCCCCCCCCCCCCGGTATCCTATCCCCATGGGGGGGGCTCAATACAATAAAAAAAACACATTCAGTGTTCAGTGCTTTCTCTCTCACTCACCATCTTCCCCGTGGGGGCCTCTCTCTCTCTCTCTCTCACCATCTTCCCCGTGGGGGCCTCTCTCTCTCTCTCTCTCAACATTCTCCCGTGGGGCCTCTCTCTCTCTCTCACAGCGTTCCCCGTGGGGCCTCTCTCTCTCTCTCTCTCACCATCTCCCTGGGGCCTCTCTCTCTCTCTCTCTCACAATCCTTCCCCGTGGGCCTCTCTCTCTCTCTCTCTCACCATCTTCCCCGCGGGGGCCTCTCTCTCCCTCTCTCTCTCCCTCAACATTTTCCCCGTGTGGGCCTCCCTCTCTCTCTCTATCCTCTCACCATCTTCCCCGTTGGGGGCCTCTCTCTCTCTCTCTTCTTCTCTCTCCTCCTCACCATCTTCCCCGCGGGGGCCTCTCTCTCTCTCTCTCTCACCATCTTCCCCGTGGGGGCCTCTCTCTCTCACTCACCATCTTCCCCGCGGGGGCCTCTCTCTCCCTCTCTCTCTCCCTCTCTCTCTCTCTCACTCACGCACTTCCCCCGCGGGGTGCACTCTCTCTCGCCCTCGCGCTCTCTCCTCTCTCACCATCTTCCCGCGGGTCTCTCTCTCTCCCTCTCCACCACTCTCTCCCCTTCTCTCTCTCTCTCACTCTCACTCACCATCTTCCCCGCGGGGGCCTCTCTCTCCCTCGTCCTCTCCTCCGCCTCTCTCCGTCATCTCTCTCTCTTCTTCCTCGTCTTACCTCTCTCGTCTCTCTCTCTCTCATCTCTCAATCTCTACATGTCTCAAAGCGATCGCAAATCTCTCTCTCATTCTCACCATCCTCATCATGGGGTCCCCTCTCTCTCACGTCCGCTTCTTCAACCAATTCAGTCTCTATCTCCTCTCTCATCGTCTGCCTCTCGTCTCTCTCACTCACGTACATCCATCCATCAGAACTCTCTCATCTCTCATCAAATCCATCAATCACTCTCCCGTGTCGTCACCGGCTCGCTCGAATCAACTCAAATCATCATTCCCATCTATTATCATTCCTTTCTCTTGTCTCTCGATTTTTTTTCTCTCGCTTCTTCAATTCTCTCTCTCTCTCACTCTACAAACTCATCTCAGAATCTTCTAAAGGTAATCTCATCTCTTCTCAAGATTTGTTCCTCTCTAACTCTTGTTCTTTCAAGTCAGTCGATCAGAATCTCGTCTCTCACTCACCACGTCTCGGACTCGTCTCCGTCTCTCCCTCTCTCTCCTGTTCTCTTTGTACACACGCAGTCTCTGCTTCGGATCTCTCTCTCTCTCCCTCTCACTCTCTCGGGCTCCCTGGTCTCCTCCGTGCGTCACACATCTCTCCATCGTCGTCGTCGCCTCTCACCCGCCCTCTCTCTCTCAATTCGATTCTCTCTCAATCGTCTCTCTCTCTCACTCACCTCCTCTTTCTCTCGGGGGCCTCTCTCTCTCCCTCTTCCTCTCACTCGCACTCACACATCTTCCCCGGGGGGCCTGTTTTACTCTCTCTCGTCTCTCTCTCTCTCTCTCACTCCCGTCTTCCCCGCGGGGGCCTCTCTCTCTCTCTCTCTCTCTCACTCTCTCTCTTCCCGGTCATCTTTCCCTCGGGGACTCTCTCTCTCTCTCTCTCTCTTCTTCTCTCTCACTCACCATCTTCCCCGCTGGTCGTCCTCTCTTCTCTCTCTCTGTCTCCTCTCTTCTCTTCCCACCTCTTCCCCTGCGGGGCTTCTCTCTCTCTCTCTCGCCCGTCTCTCTCTCTCACTCTCACATCTTCCCCGCGGGGCCTCTCTCTCTCTCTCCCTCTCTCTCTCTCTCACCTCACCATCTTCCCCCGCGGGGTCCTCTCTCTCCTCTCTCTCTCTCTCTCTCTCACTCACCATCTTCCCCGCGTCGGGCCTCTCTCTCTCTCTCTCTCTCCCTCTCTATCTCCAACATCTCTTCCTCCGCGGGGGCCTCTCTCTCTCTCTCTCCTCTCCACTCTCTCTCACTCACCTCTTCCCCGCGGGGCCGCTCTCGTCTCTCTCTCTCTCCTGTCTCTCTCCCTCCACTCTCTCTCCCTCCCTCTGTCTCTCTCTCTCCTCTCTCTCCTCTCTCTCTCTCACCATCTTCCCCGCGGGGGGGCCTCTCTCTCAACCTGCTCTCTCTCTCTCTCTCTCACGAAAACCATCCTTCCC
The DNA here is from genome assembly GCA_017654935.2 of Phymorhynchus buccinoides. NCBI lineage: Eukaryota > Metazoa > Mollusca > Gastropoda > Neogastropoda > Raphitomidae > Phymorhynchus > Phymorhynchus buccinoides. Next base: position 4,007,664 of record CM065708.1, on the reverse strand, counting down.
GTCATCGGCCCTCTCTCTCTCTCTCTCTGCTCTCTCTCTCTCACTCACCATCTTCCCCGCGGGGGCCTCTCTCTCTCTCTCAAGTCTCTCTCCTCTCTCACTCTCCTCACTACCATCTTCCCGAAGGGGGCCTCTCTCCCCCTTTCTTCTCACAACACCCAGCTCTCTCTCTCTCACTCACCATCTTCCCCGTGGGGGGCCTATCTCTCTCTCTCTCTACTCCACTCACTCATCATTCCCCTCGGGGGCCTCTCTCTCTCTCTCCTCTCTCCCCCTCGTCTATCTTCCTCCTCAGGTTCCCCTCTTCTCTCTCCTGCCTCTCTCTGCTCCTCTCTCTCACTCACCATCTTCCCCGCGGGGGCCTCTCTCTCTCTCTCTCTCTCTCTCTCACTTCACCATCTTTTTCCCCGTGGGGGCCTCTCTCTCTCTCTCTCTCTCACTCACCATCTTTCCCCGCAGGGGCCTCTCTCTCTCTCTGTCTCTCTCTCTCTCTCTCACTCACTATCTTCCCGGTGGGGGCCTCTCTCTCTCTCTCTCTCACTCACCATCTTACCCGTGGGGGCCTCTCTCTTCTCCTCTCTCTCAGTCACCCATCTCTCTGTCTACATTGATCTCTCTCTCTCTCTCTCTAGTCTCTCTCTCTCTCTCTCACTCACTATCTTCCCCGTGGGGGCCTCTCTCTCTCTCTCTCTCACTCACCATCTTCCCCGTGGGGGCCTCTCTCTCTCACTCACCATCTTCCCCGCGGGGGCCTCTCTCTCTCTCTCACCATCTTCCCCGCGAGGGCCTCTCTCTCTCTCTCTCTCTCTCTCTCTCTCTCTCACTCACCATCTTCCCCATGAGGGCCTCTCTCTCTCTCTCTCTCTCTCTCTCTCTCTCACTCACCATCTTCCCCACGGGGGCCTCTCTCTCCCTCTCTCTCTCTCTCTCTCACTCACCATCTTCCCCATGAGGGCCTCTCTCTCTCTCTCTCTCTCTCTCTCTCTCTCTCTCTCTCTCTCACTCTCACTCACCATCTTCCCCGCGGGGGCCCTCTCTCTCCCTCTCTCTCTCTCTCCTCACTCACCATCTTCCCCATGAGGGCCTCTCCTCTCTCTCTCTCTCCTCTCTCTCTGTCTCTCTCTCTCACTCTCACCATCTTCCCCGCGGGGGCCTCTCTCTCCCTCTCTCTCTCTCTCTCTCACTCACCATCTTCCCCGCGGGGGCCTATCTCTCTCTCTCTCTCTCTCACTCACCATCTTCCCCGCAGGGGGCCTCTCTCTCCCTCTCTCTCTCTCTCTCACTCACCATCTTCCCCATGAGGGCCTCTCTCTCTCTCTCTCACTCTCACTCACCATCTTCCCCGCGGGGGCCTATCTCTCCAAGGCCGCCCGGTGGACCTGGGTCTCCCGTTTCCCCCTTGATGCGCGCGATCTGGTTGAAGGGGGGAGGCCGGCCGGGAGGTCCCTGTTCACCTGTCAGCAGAGTCAAACAGTCATGTGTTCATCACACAGGGAGAGCACTCAACAGTGTGGGCAACTCGCCTTTATTTTTCTTCATAATATCATCGGTGAAATTCAGAAACCTCGTATCTCGATATTGGTACTGTATTTTTCAGTGCATAAGGCGATACTTTTTTTCCAAGACTCAGACCCCTGCGCCTTATAATGTGACTGATGAAATAGTAAGAAAATATAGTAACAAAATCTGAAAATTTGAGGGGTAAATTTTTTTTTTATACAAAGGTGCGCCTTATAGTCAGAAAAATATGGTAGTTTCGAAAAAAACCAAAAAAAAAATGTTTTAAATTAACCGCGTTTACCACTAGTTATTAACTATGATGAATATGTTGTTCAAGACATTGCGAGTTTAGTCCTAATTGCTTTAAAAAGTTTTTTAGACTTGAAAAGAACGAAGATAAACAAGGTTTTTGTCCTTAACTAGATCTAAATTTGGGACTTACGAGTTTTTCTTCTATTTTCACAACCTCATTTACCCCAAAAATATAAAGTCGTTAGAGATACGAGCTTTTGGTGGAAGGTGGCAAAACGGTTGATGGTCATGGGTCTTGGGCCTTTCTACAGGCTAATGTCAACCAGCCATTTGAGTGAAGGCTCTTAGATAACATCCTAATCTTTATTACTCAGAAATGTCTCGTATATGCCTGTTCCAAGCGGCGGAGGACGTTAACCCTTTCACCGCCAATGTCGCATTTTTGCACCACAATGATTTAACACCCATGTCATTAAAACCCTTGAAATCAGGGTCTAGTTATTCAATGACATTGTGTTCCTAAATTTGGGCAGTGAGGATTGACCCTATTCTAAATGTGTTACAGAGAAATCCCACAATATTGCAGAGAAAAATCTTGTTTGTATCCAATTAAGTTTAATGAACATTTTTGGCTCAAAGATGGCTGGCGGTGAAAGGGTTAAACAAATTCTTCATTCAAATTCTTCTTTCGCCTTAGATAACTGTAAAAACACACACTCATAATATGCTTCAGTGCATGTTTTTTTCATAGTTATATTTGGGGCTCTTTACTCGAACGGCTTTTATCGCTGGTAGACAGTAGCCCATAGAAAGGGCCAATAGTAAACAGGAGCTGTACTGTATAGGCTTTTATCGCTGGTTGACACTAGCCCGTAGAAAGGGCCAATAGTAAACAGGAGCTGTACTGTATAGGCTTTTATCGCTGGTTGACACTAGCCTGTAGAAAGGGCCAATAGTAAACGGGAGCTGTACTGTATAGGCTTTTATCGCTGGTTGACACTAGCCCGTAGAAAGGGCCAATAGTAAACAGGAGCTGTACTGTATAGGCTTTTATCACTGGTTGACACTAGCCCGTAGAAAGGGCCAATAGTAAAACGGGAGCTGTACTGTATAGGCTTTTATCACTGGTTGACACTAGCCCGTAGAAAGGGCCAATAGTAAACAGGAGCTGTACTGTAGAGGCTTTTATCACTGGTTGACACTAGCCCGTAGAAAGGGCCAATAGTAAACAGGAGCTGTACTGTATAGGCTTTTATCACTGGTTGACACTAGCCTGTAGAAAGGGCCAATAGTAAACAGGAGCTGTACTGTATAGGCTTTTATCACTGGTTGACACTAGCCCGTAGAAAGGGCCAATAGTAAACAGGAGCTGTACTGTAGAGGCTTTTATCACTGGTTGACACTAGCCTGTAGAAAGGGCCAATAGTAAACAGGAGCTGTACTGTATAGGCTTTTATCACTGGTTGACACTGTAGAAAGGGCCAATAGTAAACAGGAGCTGTACTGTATAGGCTTTTATCACTGGTTGACACTAGCCCGTAGAAAGGGCCAATAGTAAACGGGAGCTGTACTGTATAGGGCTTGTATCGCTGGTTGACACTAGCCCGTAGAAAGGGCCAATAGTAAACAGGAGCTGTACTGTATAGGCTTTTATCACTGGTTGACACTAGCCCGTAGAAAGGGCCAATAGTAAACAGGAGCTGTACTATTAATGATAGATATTCCACAGTATTGGATTATCACATATTCTTTTTTTGAGAATGATGCTTTGTTTGTCTCACTTTGGTTCTGACCCACGCACTGCTAGGTGATTGGTATCGTAATCAACTTTGGTGGATGGGAGTTAATTAGAAAGAGAGTATTCACCCTTTGTTCAATTTGTTTATCTCCTATTTTGGCCTCACTATTTCATTCATTGGATTATCATGCTACAGCTTAGTCTTTTGGGGGGGGGGGGGCACTCATTTTCCTCACTTTGGTCTTCTTAGTTTAGATTTTCAATCCACACTCACCTCTATAGCCTTTGAATCCCCGTGTTCCCACGTAGCCCGGGAATCCCGCCTCTCCCTTGAATCCCTTCATCCCCGGCAATCCCGGAAGACCTTCCCTTCCGTTCAGGCCTGGAAGACCCGGAAAACCTTCTAAACCAGGCTCTCCCTGTGCATAGTCAAAACGAGAAATCATTATGTCTAGATAAACAGCCAATTGGGAAGACACAAACCTATTGGCAGGGTGAAATATCTCCTTCAAAGAATCTAGGCAGCCAATTCAGCATGGGTGCCACTACGCAAAATGAAAAAAACCCTGAAAGGCCGGGGTCCAGGGGTAATGTCCCCCTGCAGCTGAAGACAAATTTGAGTTATGAAGGTATTTGAGTTTTGTTTTTTTCCACAATGTATACAAATGCTTATTTTAAAGTGTTTGAAAAATACAGTAGACACACAAAGATCTTATTTGATAAAAAGAAAAGAAAAAAGGAAATTCTTTTTCTTGTAAAATCAGGAAATGTTGCATCCATGATTCAGCAATTCAGTGTGTGTGTATGTGTGCGTATATGCTTGTGTGTGTGCATGTGCATGCTTGCGCGCACGCATGTGTGTGTTATTGCAAATTGTTACTGGTTTCATACCCTATGCTGAATTTGTTTGCCCTGTTCTATAATGTATGTTTCTTTTATACATGCTTCAACATCTCTGTGTGTATGTGCATGCTTGCTTGCTTGCGTGCGTGCATGGTCGCACGCATGTATGCATGTGCGAGCATTAAAAAATATGCACGTGCGTATGAAAGTTTGATTACAAATCCATATTTCTGCCTATCTTTGTATCATAATATCATCTGCTTTGCTCGTGTTCAGCTATGTATGAGTAATAGTATGCCTTGCCGAGTTTGTGTTCTATGCGTTGCCTAAAATCTATATCCTTGGAAAATAAAGTTTACGTTTTCAAGTTCTCTCTCTCTCTCTCTCTCTCATTGACTCACATCTTCCTTGGAACCCCATGGGTCCTGGTCTACCTGGCTCCCCCATCATTCTGTCCAGTCTGTCTGCCTCTCTCTGTGCCTCTTTCTTGCTTTCTGTCTGTCTGTCCGTCTCTGTCTCATCATTCATCAACTCACATCTTCCCCGGTCATTCTGTCCAGTCTCTCTCTCTCTCTCTCTCTCTGTCTGTCTCTTTCACTCTCTCTCTCTCTGTCTCCCTGTCTCTCTCTCTCATCAACTCACATCCTCTCCAGGTTGTGGTCTTCCTGGCTCTCCGATCATTTTGTCCATTCTCTCTCTGTGTCTGTCTCCCTGTCTCTCTCTCTCCCTCTCTCTTTTTTTCTTTCCCTCTCTCTCTCTCTCTCTCATCTCTCATCAACTTGCATCTTCCCCAGGTTGACCGTCCAGTCTCTCTCTCTCTCTCTCTCTCTGTGTATCTCTATCTCCCTCCCTCTCTCTCTTCTCTCTCAACTCACATCTTCTCCAGGTTGTCCATCCAGCCCTGGCAGTCCTTCAAACCCCATGGGTCCTGATCTACCTGGCTCCCCAGTCATTCCATCCAGTCTCTCTCTCTCTCTCTCTCTCTGTATCTCTATCTCCCTCCCTCTCTCTCTTCTCTCTCAACTCACATCTTCTCCAGGTTGTCCATCCAGCCCTGGCAGTCCTTCAAACCCCATGGGTCCTGATCTACCTGGCTCCCCAGTCATTCCATCCACTCTCTCTCTCTCTGTCTCTCTCTCTTGCTGTCTCTCTCACTCTCTGTCTCTTTCTTTCTGTCTGTCTCTCTGAAACTGTCTCTGTCTCTGTGTCTCCCTCTGTGTCTGCGTCTCTGTCTCTCTGTGTGCCTCTTTCTTCCTTTCTGTCTCTCTCTCTCTCTCTCTCATCAACTCACATCTTCCCCAGGCTGTCCGTCCAGCCCCGGCAGTCCTTCAAATCCCATGGGTCCTGGTCGTCCTCGCTCCCCGGTCATTCCGTCCAGTCCGGGCAGACCAGGCAGACCGTCCATGCCCTTCTGACCACGCCGACCTGACCACACAGATGACCATATAAAATTAAAGTGAAATTAAGGTGACATTAACTCATTTAAGTCGTTCCGGCCATATATGTCCGGAATTAATAGATAGCTGTCAATTTGATGCATTTGCTTCAAGGGAAGTAAATATGTGTGCACACCATACCTTGGTCACTTCTAAACTCGCTTTGCTCCCTTAGACCACAATTTTGCCTCTAACTTTCTTTTGTAGTGGTTTGCTGTGGGGGAACCAATCGGTGTAGAGTTTTTCTATATAAAGTCTATATCAGACCTGCCAACCCTGAGTTTTCGGTTGGAGTACTTTTTCACGGAAATTGGTGTATTTTTGGAAAAAGTGGAGTATTCTGAGGACAACTCTAATATGCAAGTATGTAGGGATTAACTTGCATGGAACTACCTTTTTGTCGCTGTCAATATTACACATCAGGTTCACATAAATGACGTCACTAGTAGTAAGTGGCAGGTTCATTTTTACGATGAGTTCAGTGAACATCGCTTCAGCACGAATTGTGTCTTTTTCCCCGGCAGACAAAGTCTTATTCGGCATAAATGCTTTTATGCACACTGAGCCTGCTGCAGCCTGCTTCATTTTTTGCAGTCTTGGTGCTTTTTCCTGCCGCAGTGCCGCTCAATGTCGAACTTTCCAGAACTGGCAATGGAGAAGTCCGCTTTACAGTAGCTGCAGTATGCGTGATTGATTCCCAGCGTCGACTCTCTAATTCCAGGGATTGTTGTATATCGCTGAAGAAATTTTTGTGATCTTGCTGGCGCTACTGGCGTCTTCTTGGCTTCGCCTTCGTCAGATGGGTCGTCGATTTTTCGCTTCTTGAGGCTTCGCTTCGGTGCATGAGTTGATGAAACAAAATGGCGCACGCACTTCTCGCGCTGCGAGATTTTGCCAATCGAGATTTGTTTGCAAGTTGTGGCTCCACTCCAGCAGCTGTTATGCTAAATCGCTCCGATTTCGATCGTTTTAGCTGCATAAAAAAAAAAAAAATGTTCACTAGGATTTTTTAATGTCGTATTTTTTATTCACCTGACGTACTGGTCGTATTTTGAGTAAATTGGCGTACAAAATACGCAAAAATCGTATGGGTTGGCAGGTCTGCTATATATAAAGAAGTCTGATCTACCACTTCCCTATGTCTAAACCTGAAGTAAAAACCCGTAATCTTTCCTTCATTTCTCCTTTTGTTTATGTCTGTTTTGTTTGTGTGCATGGCTGGAGTGATTTGTGAGTTTTTTTTAATAATTCAAAATCGTTGCGGTGCGAATGAGTTAAGCCCTTCCCTGCCTGGATCGACTGTGGGTGGGTGTGATGTCATTGTTGATGTCATAACTTTTTATGTCGTAGTCCTGGAATGATATGGTGTTTTTTTTAGCTTAGACGAGTCAAGATAATTATATCTCTGGGCCATTTTCTCAGTCTAACATCCCTCAAAATGGGAGTGTGGCTGCCCACATGGCGGGGTAATCAAAAACGGGTCACACACGTATAATGTTCTCATCCCTAGCTGGTGCATTTGTACAATAGTGTTGAAGTGCTTCAGCGGTTGGGATGATTGATCCCTGGAGTCTTTAAGCCAGGGTACAATAACAACAACATTAGAGTAAAAAAACAACCAACGGATCAAAGGAGAAGACCAGTGTATTAATCAGTTGGCATAAACAAATAAACATAAAACAATTCACAAATCAATATGCATCATTCACTTCTTCTTCTTCTTCTATCGCTCAGACAGTCTCCTGTCTATTATGAGCGTAGATGCATCATGCTGCCGTTATGCGCCTAACTAAAAAATAGTTAGGCCCAGCAAGTCCGACTTTGGCTGGAGGAAATGTTTTTGAAAAAGTTTATTGAAAAAAGGCTAGGAGAATGGACCGGTAAGGCAGAAAAATAGTAGATGACAGAAAGCAAAGGGAAAAGGCAGAGTCAAAGAGTGACAGATTAGAGGAAGTTACAAGCACAAACTTCCACAAGGTGGGGGAATTATTTATACAAAAGACCCCCCGGTATCCCCACAGGGGGATTCACTTGTTCAAAATGAACAATAAAATGGGTCCAATAGTCAACATTTAAAAACCATTTCAAACTCACATTTCCGTACAATACACACTGACACACTCAAATGTGACCCAGCACCACGAAAGGGACATTAAGTGTCAAACTGACCATTCTGAGAAAATTATACATTTGAAAACTTCAGACAATCCTCTTTCTAATGATAAAAAAACCATTCTTGCATCTTTTTCCGTTCCAGAGTTATGAGCATTTAAAGTTAGTAGGGTGAGCGTCTGCCATTTTGAGAAAACACAGTCTAAAGTCTTGCCTAGCTGAAGAAAATGCATTGACGTGCTTGTTTTAAAGAACTTATAAGACAACTTAGAGACCATATTAAAGATTGTCCTTTACATATATGAAAGATAAGATGTTAGAGAACACAAAAATACCCATAACACAAAATTGACAAAAAATGAGATTTTGGACTTTGCAAGACTGTTGTGAGAAACTAGCCCAGTGACCTAATGTCCCTTTCGTGGTGCTGGGTTACAAATAAGTTCCCTTTCAGCTCTAACTCTATTCAATGGCAGTCCTGGCAGTCACTTGCATGCCTCTAGGTCCACAGGAGGTGGGGTTGGAACATTTCAGAAGCATCTTGGGCTTTCCCTTCTAACTTCCAGAAGGCGGGTGAACTATTTACCTGACAACCCCGGCAGTCCTGGCTCCCCTAGGAATCCCTTGGATCCCCTTGAGGTGGGGTTGGGCTCTCCCTTCGCCCCCTTGAGGCCGGGGAAGCCGCTGATCCCGTCGTCTCCCATCTGACCCTGGAGCCCTGGCAGACCGGGCAGCCCCGGGCGACCCTCTTCACCAGGAGGTCCTGGGCGACCTGCGTTTGAGTTGAAAAAAAAGAAGAAGAAAAAAGAAGAATCAATCGTTGTTGGAGAGGTAGATGGATTTTGGATAAAAGAGAGAGAGAGAGAGAGAGAGAGAGAGAGAGAGAGAGAGAGAGAGAGAGAGAGAGAGAGAGAGAGAGAGAGAGAGAGAGAGAGAGAGAGAGAGAGAGAGAGAGAGAGAGAGAGAGAGAGACAGAAAGACAGCCTTTTCAAGGATCGGAGCACTCACTTTGCTCTGGTTTCCTAGTAAAAGGTTTTTTTCCTAGTGATTTTGACGTGTTTCTTGCAAAAATGTATCCATCCGTGTGCCCCTTTAAATGCAGCAATATAAAAGAGAATTGATATATTTAGTTCATTTTGCAAAACACTCTTAACCCCTTGACTGCCACCAACGTATCACATACTGACCTGGTGACATCACTGATGATGTGATCAGATGAAGAGGAATAACCCTGATATGCTGGCTTTTGCTCTAACACAGTCAAGAGAGTAATATCCCCAGACCATTTTGCCAGATTGGCTCTACCAGTTATCTTTTTCATGTCATGATTTGCCCAATGATTTTGTCTTTAGTTTTCTCTGGCAGTCAAGGGGTGAAGAGGCAATTCTATACTCAAATGAATTAAAAAAAAAAAATCTAACAAATGTCTTCTTGGGCCACCAAAAAACTTTGAAATCAGCCTTAAGGCTAAAACATCCTATGCCTGTGAAACGAGAGAGAGAAAGAGAGAGAGAACACTGAACACTGAATTATTTTAATGAATAGGCCATAAGCCCATGTCACTGGGGATGGTTACAAAAAGACATCATAGATTTATATATGCACGCATATGTGCAGACAGTTTTTTTTATACATACACAAAGCCATGATTCCGGACAACTTCTCTTGTACACTCTAATATAATCAATATACTTTCACTCAAGCATACTTGCCATAATGGACATTAAATGCTTCATCTAGAAACATAGCTTCTCTTGTACACTCTAATATAATCAACATACTTTCACTCAAGCATACTTGCCATAATGGACATTAAATGCTTCATCTAGAAACATAGCTTCTCTTGTACACTCTAATATAATCAATATACTTTCACTCAAGCATACGTGCCATAATGGACATTAAATGCTTCATCTAGAAACATAGCTTCTCTTGTACACTCTAATATAATCAATATACTTTCACTCAAGCATACTTGCCATAATGGACATTAAATGCTTCATCTAGAAACATAGCTTCTCTTGTACACTCTAATATAATCAATATACTTTCACTCAAGCATATGTGCCATAATGGACATTAAATGCTTCATCTAGTAGCTTCTCTTGTACACTCTAATATAATCAATATACTTTCACTCAAGCATATGTGCCATAATGGACATTAAATGCTTCATCTAGAAACATAGCTTCTCTTGTACACTCTAATATAATCAATATACTTTCACTCAAGCATATTGCCATAATGGACATTAAATGCTTCATCTAGAAACATAGCTTCTCTTGTACACTCTAATATAATCAATATACTTTCACTCAAGCATACTTGCCATAATGGACATTAAATGCTTTATCTAGAAACATAGCTTCTCTTGTACACTCTAATATAATCAATATACTTTCACTCAAGCATACTTGCCATAATGGACATTAAATGCTTTATCTAGAAACATACACACACCCACTCACTTGTTTTCACGAGCTAATGTTCAGCAAAGTGAGTCAGAAAGAGAGAGAGAGAGAGGGAGAGGAGAGAGACAGAGACAGAGAAACATTTGTTTATTGAGGGAAAAGAATAAGCACACAATGGCTTCATCTAGAAACATTGTTGTACACTCTAATAGAATTAATAGAATCTTGCCCTCGAAACAAAAGAAGAAAAAACATAATTAAAACTTCCAATAATGAACAAAAGCAACATGGGAAAAAAAAAAAGAGAAAAAAAATCTTACACATTCAAACACTCATCCATCCTCCCATACCCACCCCCAACCTCGCACACAGCACAGTAATCACATGAATATAAATTGAATTAGAGAGAGAGAGAGGGAGAGAGACACAGAGAGAGAGAGAGAGAGACAGACAGACAGAGCGCTCGTTTACCTGGCCGGGCCGGCAATCCATCTTGACCAGGGCGTCCCACTGGGCCTGGCTCACCTGTCACAGAAAATGAACGAACATTTATAATTATATTGTGCAATGAATTCATGTTAAGTTCAATCTGGTAAACAGAAAGAGATAAAAAATCTTACCAGGCCCTTCCCACCCTCTCCCCTTCATCGTCTTTCTTTTGTGTGTGTGTGTGTGTGTGTGTGTGTGTGTGTGTGTGTGTGTGTGTGTGAATGTTTATAGTTTTATTTCTTTGTAAAGCGCCATGAATAGAATTTTCTAGATATGTGCGCTATATAAGTGCCAATTATTATTATTATTAAACACAAATTAAACAAAAAATGTAAGCAATTCTATTAATAAAGATTTGAAGAGATAGGGGGGGAAAACTAAATTTTAACGAAAAAAAAAATAAATGAAAAGAGCACGCAAACGTTTTTCAAGTCTGAAACTCCAAAGAAATACCTAAAACACACACACCGGAAAAACACACCATTTCATACTTACCAGGCCGTCCAAACTCTCCGTCGATGCCGGGTCTCCCAGAGAAGCCAGGCTCTCCCTGATCTCCCTTCAGGCCGGGGAGACCGGGAGACCCATCGTCTCCCAACTGGCCCGGTTCTCCGGGGATTCCGTTCAGCCCCGGCTCACCGTCCTCACCACGCATACCTGGCAAAAGGGATGAAAAGAAAGAAAGAAAGTGTTTCAATAATTATACATTCATGGGGCAGTGGGTGGATGCCTCGTGCCTCCATACGGGGAGCTGGGCGACCCCCACCCCGTCCACGAGTCTCTCCCCGTGGGGGGTCTTTCGTAAAAATAGTTCCCTCATCTTCTGGAAGTTCTGTGCTTGTAACTTCCTCTAATCTGCCTCTCTTTGACTCTGCCTTTTCCCTTTGCTTTCTATCATCTACTATTTTTCTGACTTGTTAGCCCATTCTCCTGCCTTAAAAAACCAACAACCTTCCAAATAACTGTTCTCCCTTGAGCTCCTCCGAAATCGGAATGTGTTGGCTGTACGTAGTGGGGAGACCAGAAATGACTTGAAATGACCGAAATAATCAGTTTTTTGCTTCTCCTGTGAAGTGAGGTTTTTCAACTTACGTCTGTATTGCATGCGGGCAGCGATATACTCCCCCTCACACACACGCCTATTCTTGCATCAAGCAAGAACATTTGACATAAAACAATCAAGTAAAACAAAAAATAAAAAAATAAAAAAAGGAACAAAAATTGGCACATGAAATAATTGAAAAAGAATTTAAAAAATGTGAATTAAAAGCAAACATGGATAATGATTAACAATGGTGAACTTGAATTGGTGGTTTAAATTGAGTACGAAAAAAGGGAAACAATTCTGAGACAATGACAATTTTTCAGAATAATACCACTTTTAAGGAAGGAAAAAAAAAAAAGGGAATATGAGAGAGAGAGAAAGAAGAGAGAGAGAGAGAGAGAGAGAGAGAGAGAGAGAGAGAGAGAGAGAGAGAGAGGATGACACCTTACCTTGCAGTCCCGGCAAGGCGTCCAGTCCAGGCAACCCGTCCTCTCCTCTCTCCCCGGGGGGACCGTCCAGGCCTGGCAGACCATCCACCCCGGCGTCACCGCGCTCCCCGGGACGACCGCTCAGCCCTGAGGGACCCTGCTCGCCCTGAGAAGCCAACACACCAGAACCCGTTCAGAGACACGACAGTGCAACAGACTGCCCAATGTTAACTGGATCGGCACTGGCTAGTTGCTTCCCCTTACAACCATTTAGGACGGGCTACTCGATGGTGAAAGGGTTAAACACAGCATGTTTTTTCTTTTGTCTCGTCATTTGTTGCAATAACAGTCTTGAAATCTAAAGGCATCCTTGCTTTTGTGTGTGTGTGTGTGTGTGTGTGTGTGTGTGTGTGTGTGTGTGTGTGTGTGTTTCTTCTCTCTCTTGCCATTAGGTCTGTTTCTGCTGTATTCCATTTATGTTATCTGTGTGTGTTCGCGTTGTATTGCATTTGTGTTTGAATGCGCTTTGAATGCTAACGTGTGTGTGCTTTGATTTGAATATATCAAGATTCAGCGCCGTATAAATACTGTATGTTGTTGTTGTTGTTGTGTGTGTGTGTGTGTGTGTGTGTGTGTGTGTGTGTGTGTGTATGTGTGTGCGTGTGTATGTGTGTGCGTGTGCATGCATGTACAAGAAATGAAATAAACCGAATCCATTTATGCTGATGTTCTTCATATTTAAGTCAAACAAAACAGAGTGCGTTATTTTATTAACAGTACTGAAGGATAAACAAAACCAAGTTTCTGGGCTGTTTGATCAAGCAAAGATACATCATCATCATGGAGACAGGGGGATGGGGGGGGGGGGGGGGGGATGGGGGGGGGGGGGGGGGGGGGGGGGGGGGGGGGGCAGGGATGCAATGGTTAAGAGTTGCTAAGTTTTAAAAAAAAAAAAAAAAAGTTTAAGGTTCGAAAAACACATCACCACAAGGAAGTTATGTAAAGTTAGGGGCTGATATTTCCAGAGAAGATTACCAACACTATGCACTAATCGGTCGCAACATATCAGATTCCATATCTTCGTTGTTTGTCTAATATTGACGAAAACAGCTTACATGTAGAAAGAAGGAAAATGTCACATTCCGATCTCTGACACACCCCCCCCCCCCCCCCCCAACTAAAGTCTGCAATGATTGGTTGATTTCAAGAGAAGAAAAGTCAAAGCAAACTAAAAATAGATTTTGACGTGACTCTTGAAAGCTGGTTACGCTCCAGAAATCAAAACATCCTGAAAGCTCTCATGATCCTGATGCGCCTCATTCGTCCTGAGTGAGTTAATCCAAGCCCTTGAAGCCAGGAAGCCCCACAAACAGACAGACTCACACAAACAGACAGACTCACACACAAACAGACAGACTCACACAGACTGACAGACTTACAGGTTGTCCCGGCTCCCCTGGTAAGCCGCTCTCTCCGCCCATGCCCTTGAAGCCGGGCAGTCCCATGAAATTTGACAGACAGACAGACACACACAGACAGACAGACACAGACAGACAGACAGACAGACAGACTCACAGGTTGCCCCGGCTCCCCAGGTAAGCCGCTCTCTCCGTCCATGCCCTTGAAGCCGGGCAGTCCAATGAAATTGAGATGGACAGACAGACACACACACACACACAGACAGACAGACTCACAGGTTGCCCCGGCTCCCCAGGTAAGCCGGGTAAGCCGCTCTCTCCGCCCATGCCCTTGAAGCCGGGCAGTCCCATGCGGCCGTCTGTTCCGGGAATGCCCGGGTCCCCTGCCTCTCCGGGCAAACCAGGCAGACCTGAACAACAACACAAAGACGTCCACATTATAAAAATAATATTCCCCCAAGAAGCAAGCCTTTATTCCTGTAGAAGTTACTTTCTGCTACAGTGGTACCTCCCTTATACGATCCCCCCTCATAAGACTCCCTCCCACTTAAGACCTACTTCTCTGAGACATTGTCCTTCTTTGTGAGTATTACCTCCCTTATAATTACCCCCCTTATAAGACTCCCTCCCACAGACCTACTTCTCTGAGACCATTAAAATTACCTTATTTTGGATTCTTTTTCAAGGTCTTAAAGACCCCCCACGTCACGTGTCACATGCCCTCTTATGCTAGGAAGATTTCTTACCAGCAATAAGAGGGAAAACACGTGAAAACCGTGATTTTGACACGCGATGTGGTGAGTCTTTGAAAGGGAGGCTCCACTGTATTACTATAAAAGCCTCCCCCGAAGACGGAGTGTGGCTGCCCATGTGGCAGGGTAGTCAAAAACGGTCACACACGTAATGTTCTCATCTGTAGCTGATGCACTTGTACCATAGTGTTCAGTGTTCAAGAGTTTGAGTTTAATTCTAAAGAAAGGCACTGTATAAATCAGGCATGAAAGTGGATGAAGATAAAAAAAAAGGAGATTTTTTCAGCCGAGAAATCCTTCCACCCGAATTTTCACCTAACGTCAGAAGTTTTGTTGAACGTTCCAAAAATAAAATTTCCAGCCGAGTTTTCAGCTAACTAACGTCAGAAGTTTTGTTCGGCGGGGAGGGGGGCTAATCTATTCCAAAAATTTGGTCGGCACAAATATCCTTCCACCCACATTTTCAGCTAACATCGCTACTTTTGTTGAGCGGGAGCTACTCATTTCGCCTTCCTTCGCACAAATGAAGCGAGTGAGCTAAAGCGACTTCCGGTTAACCAGTTTGAGAATCGCCAAATAGAGACTTGTAGATATAAGAATACGGCAAGATCAGTCCTTTACTTCTATACAAACATTTAAAAAACCCAAAAACATTCAGCAGAATTTTTTTTTGGGGCGGAAGTTTTGAAAAAAATCTGCGGATTTTCCGCAAGAAGTGGAATTCTTTCATGCTTGATAAATACTATGTATTATTATTATTATACTGACCAGGAATTCCACCCTCCCCAGCCTGACCCTTCTCCCCAGGTAAGCCGTCCAAACCAGGCAGACCGTCCAGGCCAGGCAGACCGGCGCGACCTGCACACACCAATTCAAACAGACACATGGGTGAAACTCCAGAAAATGAAAAACAACAGGAAGGCAGGGGTCCAGGGGCCCCCAAGGCCCTTGCAGGGGGTACAGGGGCAAAACCCCATTGGGGTGGTTCATGCGGGGGCGTTGACAACCCCTCCTGAAGCTGAACAAAAGTACATTTTCGCTTAAAATGGCTGAATTTCCATTGGAAGTTGCACTGTAATTAATGTTAGCATCTGATTCGGCAGCCAATTTGAAGAAAAAGTTAGCAATCTTAAAACGTCTTTCAACTAAAAACAAACTAACAAATTGAATTTTTGAGGACAATTTTCCCACCCAAAATGGAATTTCCATTTCACTTCAAATTAAATAAACTGAAATCCGTGTAAAACGGACTTAGTTGACTGTGCTGTTAGAGAATGCTTATAATCATGCAGACCTATAATATCTGCTCATGATTTTTAAAAAGGAGCAAGTCACAGGAAAAATAGCCTAGATCTGAATGACAATCTTACAAAGTAACAATTTTAAATCAGATTATAAATACACCGTCCAGGCAACCAATCAAACAAGCAATTATAAATACACCCACCAATCAATTGATATATTATAAATAAACCAATCAGCCAACCAATCAACTGACAGATTTTAAATAAACCAACCAGCCAACCAAGAGATCATAAATAAATCATCCAGCCAACCAATCAACCAAGAGATTATAAATAAACAGGCCCGCCAACCAATCAACTGACGGATAATAAATAAACCATCCAACCAACCAATCAACTGACAGATTAAAAATAAACCATCCATCCAACCAATCAACTAGAATAATAAACCATCCATCCAACCAATCAACTGACAGATTATAAATAAACCATCCAACCAACCAATCAACTGACAGATTATAAATAAACCATCCAACAGACCAATCAACTGACAGATTATACATAAACCATCCATCCAACCAATCAACTGACAGATTATAAATAAAATCCAACCAACCAATCAACTGACATAAACCATCCATCCAACCAATCAACTGACAGATTATATAAACCATCCATCCAACCAATCAACTGACAGATTATAAATAAACCATCCAATCAATCAACTGACAGATTATAAATAAACCATCCAACCGACCAATCAACTGAGAGATTATAGATCAACCATTTAGCCGACTAATCAACTGACAGATTATAGATCAACCATTTAGCCGACCAATCAACTGACCAGGCTCTCCAGGGATGGAGCTGCCTCGTTCTCCTCGTAAGCCGGGCAATCCCTGGAAACCGTCTTCACCTCGACGACCAGGCAGACCAGATAAACCTGGAGAAAAAAGGTGGCGTCATCATCTTCATCTTTTACATTATCAACATCTGTTGCATCGCAAGCACACGACAGATCTTTATTTAGGTACAACGTAAAAATGGTGGGCAAAGAAAACAAGGTACAGACAAACCTCTATTTTAAGACTTCCAAAATGTCCACAATACAGACAAACCTCTATTTTAAGACTTTTACAGACAAACCTCTATTTTAAGACTTCCAAAATGTCCACAATACAGACAAACCTCTATTTTAAGACTTCCAAAATGTCCATAATACAGACAAACCTCTATTTTAAGACTTCCAAAATGTCCATAATACAGACAAACCTCTATTTTAAGACTTATGTCCATAATACAGACAAACCTCTATTTTAAGACTTCCAAAATGTCCATAATACAGACAAACCTCTATTTTAAGACTTCCAAAATGTCCACAATACAGACAAACCTCTATTTTAAGACTTCCAAAATGTCCATAATACAGACAAACCTCTATTTTAAGACTTCCAAAATGTCCACAATACAGACAAACCTCATTTTAAGACTTCCAAAATGTCCACAATACAGACAAACCTCTATTTTAAGACTTCCAAAATGTCCATAATACAGACAAACCTCTATTTTAAGACTTCCAAAATGTCCACAATACAGACAAACCTCTATTTTAAGACTTCCAAAATGTCCACAATACAGACAAACCTCTATTTTAAGACTTCCAAAATGTCCGGAAAAATCGGTCGTAAATTGGAGGGGTCGTATGACGGAGGTTTTCACTGGCAGCCGTAGCAAGAAAAAGTTCAGCACAGTTCATACTCTCTTCTTCATGCACACACATACAATGACATATTAAAACTGGATTTGGGTCTTTCCAACTCCATAGGATTGTGCAATCGATGTATTACAGTTTCACTTTGCCGACTTCTGTTAATCACCTCCACTCTCGTCCAAAGTCAGTGGTTTTCTTTTTCAAAGTCAGTGGTTTTCGTGCTTTTCCTACGCTTTCCGCCATCTTTTCTACAACAAGGGAAGCGACTCCGCTTTCAGGCCCTTGACCGTGGTTGTTTCCCTTTGCTCGAAGTCTATGCAGACGACAACAACGGTCGTAAAAACCAACAAAATGGCGGTCGTAAGTCGCGTTTTAGAGGAAGTCGTTTAAGAGAGGTCGTTTACATAGTAAAATGCATCCGTGCCAACAAATCGGGTCTCAAATGAGAGGTGGTCGCTTAACAGAGGGTCGTAAAATAGGGGTTTGTCTGTACCTGTGAAAGGGAAAACTCCAATGTTTCGTGCCCTCAGGCACTTAGTCATGAAGCGAAGACAGCAAACAAAGTTGACAGGTTGTAGAATGTCTTCTTCTTGTGAGCATAGTTCACAATCAGTCCAAAGGTCAGTGGGAGAGAAATAGTGGGAGTAGTGACAAAATTTAGTGTGATTACAGTTTATGAGGGTATGAGGGGGTTGATGAGATGGAACAAATGTCAGGAATGAACATCTGTGTGTTAGAACTGTTCAATGGAGTGGATGACAATGTGTGAGAGCTTCAACACTAGCGTCAAGGATGGAATCACAATATTCTTCATGCATGTTCACACACACACACACACACACACACACATATCACACACACACATATCGTCGGTGGAATTAAAAAACCTTGTATCTTGATTTTTGAGGTTTTTGAGTTAGATACATAGTCAGCATTCTAATTTTTCCCGCCACTTTCCACCAAAAGCTCATATCTCTAACGACTTTATATCTGGGGTAAATGAGGTTGTGAAAATAGACGAAAAACTCGTAAGTCCCAAATTCAGATCTAGTTAAGGACAAAAACCTCGTATCTTCGTTCTTTTCAGTAATTTTAACAAAATGCAGGACTAAACTAGCAATGTCTTGAACAACATATTCATCATAGTTAATCAATTGTGGTCAACGCGGTTAATTTTTAAAAAGTTTTTTTCATTTTTCTCAAAACTACCAAAATTGATATACAAGGTTTTTGAATTTCACTGACCATATATCACAGACACATACACACACCAGACACACACCTGAACACACACACACTGTGTTTACTACATGTAAATATTTGTTCCTTGATTCTCTTTTTATGTAAATATATATACCTTACTTTTCTTATATATCTTATATATATACTTGCGGTTAGTAAATCCCAGCTGTTCGGGTTTGTTTCTTTTTTTTTTGTTTGTTTGTTTGTTCTTTTCTGTCTGTCCCAAGGATCTCCCGAACCGCTTGACCGAATTGCTTCAAATTTTGTGTGGTGGTGTGTCCCCATGAGAGGAAGGCATCTGTGCAAAACGTTTTGCCGTCCTGACCTTGACGTTGGGGTATGACCTTGAAAACCGAAAATTGTTAAGGGGCCATAACTTCCACACCGCAGGTCCTAGAGTCTTGAAACTTGGCATGGATGTACTTTCGCTTATGGCCGTTCTGATGATGGCGTACCAATGAAGGTCAAGGTCAAGGTCAGGGAGATCGGTATGCCTTGAAAGTGATAGGGGTCTAATGATTGGGTTTTACTGTCCCACGCATATCTCCCGAACTGCTTTACCGAATCGTTTCCAGTTTTGTGTGGTGGCGTGTCACCATGAGAGAAGGCATCCGCGCATAAATTATCGCTGTCATGACCTTCACCTTGGCGTATGACCTTGAAAACCCAAAATCTTTAAGGGGCTATAACGTCCACACCGTTGGTCTTAGGGACTTCAAACTTGGCATGTAGGTACTTTGGCTTATGGTTGTTCTGATGATTGCATACCGATCAAGGTCAAGGTCAAGGAGATCGGTAGGCCTTGAAAGTGGTAGGGGTCAATTTTTGTCATTTTCAGCCACAAAAGTAAAAATATATTTTGCGGACCCGGCAAAACCGGTACCGGTACTTGGCATTACCTGTACAAGGCGTTACCGGTACTAGGCGTTACCGGTACAGGGAGTTGCGCTAGTGCTATATATTTATGTATTTTCGTTGTTTCTCTTTCTAGGCTCCTACCTCTTGGAACAAACTGCCTCTTTCTCTCTGTAGCTCCAACTCTCTGCCTTCTTTCAAGCATTCTCTCAGAACTTCTTTATTTTGATCCTAATCTGTGTATTCCTTCCATTTCTACTGACCTTCCTCCTGTGTGTGTGTGTGTGTGTGTGTGTGCATGTGCGTGTGTGTGTGAGTGTTTGTATGTGTGTGTGTGTGTGAGTGTTTGTATGTGTGTGTGTGCGTGTATGCGTGTGTGTGTGTGTTTGTGTGCGCATGTGGTGTTCTTGCCAGTGATCTCTATTTTGTCAATTATTTATGCTATTTATTATTATCATTATTATTATTTTGTAAGCACTTAGGGCTTCCTAAGAGTAAGCACAAAGAAATGCTTATTATTATTATTATTATTATTATTATGTGCTTTATTTTTTTTGCATGCTTTAAAGAAAAAGCTTGTTTGCTTATTGAATGTCCATCTCTAAATAAAATGATGACTTTGACTTTGACACACACACACACACACATACACACACACAACACACACACGCACATACACACACACACAACACACACACTCACTCACTCACACACACACACAACACACACACTCTCACACACACACACACCATCTTCCCCCCTCTCCCCAGGCAGTCCGTCAGGGCCCGGTCGTCCCGACACACACATATTCTCTCTCTCTCTCTCTCTCTCTCTCTCACACACACACACTAACCATCTCCCCCTCTCTCCCCAGGCAGTCCATCAGGGCCCGGTCGTCCTGGTTCTCCGCTGCGTCCCTTCAGGCCAGGCAGGCCGTCGTTTCCGTTGGGTCCGCTAAGTCCGTTTTCCCCAGGGAAACCCGGCTGACCCGACTCCCCGGGAAGACCTTGAAGACCTGGGATGTACACCACAGCAGATACGTCAATTAAATCCTAAGCTCTGATACCCTTTTTCTTTATCCTTTCAAAACAATACTCACGACCCTCTAAGCTTATATATGTACAAAAATATGCAATTTTAATATTCACTTGTTATGAACTAACGTTTCGGCGATTACATTAAGACTCCGTAAGAAAAAAAGAATAGGCGTGGTCAAGGCAGAGAGTGATAGATTAGCGAATGTCGTGAGCAGACTATCCGAGCGATGGCTTGGAGTCAAAATGGACTATCTTTAGATAGTCCATTGACTTATTATTGAACTTATTAGGAAAACTAATAACTTGTATAAAAAAAAAGACTGCATAAATATAAAAAAGCATAATCCCATTTTATATTATTTGCAGTCTTTTTAAATACAAGTTCTTAGTTTTTTTCAATAACATCAATACTAAGTCAACGGACTATCTAAAGATAGTCTGTTTTGACTCTAAGCCACCGTGAGTCTATCTGATAACTTCCAGAAGGTGGGGGAGCAATTTGTACGGAAAGATCCCTTGGCATCCCCGCGGAGGAAATAATAGAGACAAAAATAACATGAATAATTAATTAGCATAGTTGTTTTTACCTGCTTCTCCCGGCCGGCCCTGGAAACCGTCCAATCCGGGAAGACCTGACGATCCTGGTCGACCACCATCACCCCTCTGCCCTTTGGGGCCTGGGAGAAACATCATTATCATCATCATGATTATCATCATCATCATCGCCATCATGTCGACCACCATCACCCCTCTGCCCTTTGGGGCCTGGGAGAAACATCATCATCATCATCATGATTATCATCATCATCATCATCATGATTATTATCATCATCATCATGATTATTATCATCATCATCATCGCCATCATGATTATCATCATCATCATCATCGCCATCATTATTATCAACATCATAATCATCATCATTATCAGGATCATCATCGCCATCATCATCATTATCAGGATCATCATCGCCATCATCATCATTATTATCATCATCATCATCATCATGATATCATCATTATCATCATCATCATGATATCATCATCATCATCATCGCCATCATGATTATCATCATCATCATCGCCATCATTATTATCAACATCATAATCATCATCATTAAGAGGATCATCATCGCCATCATCATCATCATTATCATCATCATCATCATGATTATCATCATCATCATCATGATTATCATCATCATCATCATCGCCATCATGATTATCATCATCATCATCATTATTATCAACATCATCATCATTATCAGGATCATCATCGCCATCATCATCATTATTATCATCATCATCATCATGATTATCATCATCATCATCATTGCCATCATGTTGACCACCATCACCCCTCTGCCCTTTGGGGCCTGGGAGAAACATCATTATCATCATCATGATTATCATCATCATCATCGCCATCATGTCGACCACCATCACCCCTCTGCCCTTTGGGGCCTGGGAGAAACATCATTATCATCATCATGATTATCATCATCATCATCATGATTATCATCATCATCATCGCCATCATTATTATCAACATCATCATCATTATCAGGATCATCATCGCCATCATCATCATTATTATCATCATCATCATCATTATTATCATCATCATCATCATCATCATCATCATCATCATCATCATCATCATCATCATCATCATTATCATCATCATCATCATGATTATCATCATCATCATCATGATTATCATCATCATCATCATCATTATCATCATCATCATGATTATCATCATCATCATGATATCATCATCATCATCATCATGATTATCATCATCATCATGATTATCATCATCATCATCATGATTATCATCATCATCATGATTATCATCATCATCACCATCATCATCATCATCATCATCGCCATCATGTCGACCACCATCACCCCTCTCCCCTTTGGGGCCTGGGAGAAACATCATCATCATCATCATCATCATCGCCATCATGATTATCATCATCATCATCACCGCCATTATTATTATCAACATCATAATCATCATCATTATCATCATCATCATGATTATTTATTTATTTTTACGTCAACAGCAATGGTTTTCTTAGGACTGTCACCACAGTAAACATCAAACACGACGACTACATCCCACATGTATTTACTTTACAAACAACCTGAATTTTTTTTAACCAAAAACACAAAACAATGTATTACATGACACTGCCCCACATGGCCGAAAGGCCAAAGAGGGCGTAAAACACTATTATTACTTACTATTACATGACACCTTCATCATTGTACCCTATAACACATAATTCCAAACAGTGCTGGAAACCTAAGTCATTCCGCTCTATTTATCGAGTCCAGGTTTTTAAAAACAAACAGTAAAAATGGATAACAAATACATACTACTAACAAAAAATATATAAGAAAGGCCATATAGGCAAATACGCACTGCAGAATGGACAACAGGTGCCCGTCCACTTAAGTGCGTATGATCTCACGCGTGGACGCCAGTGTACAATAAAAAAAAAACTGGCATGTCATAAATTGTAAAAAGGAAAAATGTGGAAGGGTTTTATAGAAACAATGCAGGTGAATGGACCAATAAGGCAGAAAGAAGTAGATGCCAGAAAGCAAAAGGAAGAGAAAAGGCAGAGTCAAAGAGTTTGGGAACTGGGGAAAACAGCATCATCATCATCATCATCATCATCAACTTCCTTATCATCATCACCAAACAACTTTGGTGTGTTGTGGCCATTTTGAAACCAAGCAAATTTTAAGATGATAGTAGTTCAATTTAACTAATCTTATGGAGGCAACTCGCAAGACGAATGTCTGATAATTTGCACAGATTATCGATATATCACCCTTTAATTTAAATTACTGAGGAACGAAAAAAAATGGTAAAAAAACACACACACCAAAAACCATGCCTCCGACTTGACTCCAAGCAATATGAACAGTAAGAATACATATCCGACAAGACTCAATTGCGTTATCTGGCAGTGAAAGGGTTCTTCTTCTTCTTCTTCATCGATCGCTCAGACAGGAACCCCAGTGGCCCGGACGAAGGCTGCCGTCCGCCGAAGATCCTCCAAAGAGCCGAAGATCTTTTCCCGAACCGGTGTGTCCGACGACCAAGTTTCGTCTCGCAGGTTCTGGAATGTACGACAGTCCTGAAGGATGTGACCAACAGTCATGTCAGCGGCACCGCAGGGGCACGCAGGGGAGTGTCCAATGTGGAACTTTACAAACATGTGATGCCTGAGTCTGGAGTGTCCAGTCCTCAGTCTGGTCAAGATTACTCGGTCTTGTCTGGAGAGGTGGTGGTAGGCATCACTAGTGCGGTGGTTTGGATGTTGTTGCAGCCATCTTCTCCTCAGCTTCTCCTTTATAATGGCTTTGGCTTCGCCATAGGTGACTTCTTTGCTGTCTTGCTGCTACTGTCCTCCCTCTTTTGCAAGCCTGTCTGCTTCCTCATTTCCTTTTATGTTGCAATGTCAGACCTGTTTACCCCCTACACAAGTCTTGAGTAGTCTGGATAGCTGAAATGAGTAGTTTTGGGTCGAAATGTGTAGTTTTATTCATTAAACCATCAAACAATGTTCACTGAAAATGAGTAATTAGAGCATTATTTTCAATTTTGAAGAGTAGTAGAGGTCCAAATTGAGTAGAATACTACTCGAAAAGAGTAGAGTAAACAGGTCTGCAATGTGAGGGGATCCCTTGAATGACTGCTTTCTCTGTGGAGACTGCTGCAATGTCTGCAGGGATGAGGAGAGACTGGCAGTGAAAGGGTTCTTCTTCTTCTTCTTCTGCATTCCCAGGCCATACTGGCCATAATGGGTAAGGAATGTATGTGTCCGGTTTTCAGTTTTCACTGGTCTCCCCGCTGCGCACAGCCGACACATTCCGATTTTGGAGAAGCTCAAAGGAGAACAATTATTTGGAAGATTTTTTGGGAAATAAGGCAGGAGAATGGCGCCAATAAGTCGGAAAGATAGTAGATTACAGAAAGCAGAAGGAAAAGGCAGAGTCAAAGAGAGTGGCAGAATAGAGGAAGTTAAACGCACAGAACTTCCAGAAGGTGGGGGAACTATTTTTACGAAAGATCCCCCGGAATCCCCACGGGGAGGGTGAAAGGGTTAAAGTGAACGTACCTGAGGG
Source organism: Phymorhynchus buccinoides (assembly GCA_017654935.2). Classification (NCBI taxonomy): domain Eukaryota; kingdom Metazoa; phylum Mollusca; class Gastropoda; order Neogastropoda; family Raphitomidae; genus Phymorhynchus; species Phymorhynchus buccinoides. The sequence continues at coordinate 3,982,999 of CM065708.1, read as the reverse complement.
TCCGGGCAGTCCGTCCAGCCCCCTGTTTCCAGGCAGACCGTCGAAGCCTTGCTGTCCAGGCAAACCAGGCAGACCGTTACGTCCATCCTCCCCCCTGGCTCCCCCCTCCCCAGGTAACCCAGGCAGTCCGTCCTCCCCAGGTACGCCTCGCAGACCAGCTAAACCTGAGGTGTGAGAGAAATGACAGGTGAAAATTAATGCGGATAGGTAGTTAGGATATCTAGGCCAAGTTCGAACATGGAGGTCATTGGTCAAAGGTCAGGGTCACTTGCAGCGGAAAATGCTGCTGCATGGTTGGTGGTCTAGCGCTTTCACGCTCTAGTTTATCTGATGTCAATTTCATTTTTATGATTGCACAACTCAACTTCGTAGTTATACTTTGATTTTCCATTAAAAGCATTTAGGTAAAAGAGACTTCTACTTCTTCTTTATCAATCGCACAGACAGTTTCCTGTCAATTAGGAGCTCAGATGCACCATGCTGCCGTTATGCGCTTAACAAAGAAATAGGCCCAGCATGTCCGTCTTTGGCTGGAGAAAATCATTGTAAGAATTTTTTTTTTTTAAAGCAGGAAAATGGACCGGTAAGGCAAAAAGATGACAGTAAGCAAAGGGAAAAGGCAGAGTCAAAGAGAGTGACAGATTGACAAGCACAGAAATTCCAGAAGGTGAGGGAACTATTTGTCTTCGGATGGAGAAAATCCTTGTAAGAATTTTTTTTTTTTTTTTTTAAGCAGGAAAATGGATCGGTAAGGCAGAAAGATAGTAGATGACAGTAAGCAAAGGGAAAAGGCAGAGTCAAAGAGATGTGACAGATTTACGGGCACAGAAAATCCAGAAGGTGAGAGGGGGAAAGAGACAAATTCCGGTCAGTTACCTCGTGGTCCTGGCTCGCCGTTTCGGCCTTCAGCCCCGTTCAATCCGGGCAGTCCGTCGTCTCCCAGTCGACCCGGTTCTCCAGGAAAGCCCTCCAGGCCAGGTAAACCAGGTTCACCTGCGTCAAATTCAATACATCAATCAATCAAAATTGACTGTCTTTAACCCTTTCACCGCCAAAGTCGCATTTTAGCACCACAGTGATTTAACACCTATGTCACTAAAAGGCATAAAATTGGGGTCTATTATCCACAGACCCTATTGTCTTAGTTTTGGGAAGTAAGGATAGACCTTATTTTATGTATGTCACAGAAGAATCCCCAATACTGCAGATGGATTTTGTTCTCTACCCAGGTACATTTAATGGACATTTTTGGCTGAAATATGGCTGGCGGTGAAAGGGTTAAAATATAAAGAAATTCTTTGTCTGGCATGCACATAAAACACACATATAAACAGAAATAATAAGACATGCATGATATAAATACATCATAAGAATTAAATTACAATGTGATATAAAACACTTGGAAGTACACACGCCCACCCACCCACATACACACACACACACCACCCCGTCCCCACACATATTATTCAAAATCTCCACCCTCAACCACGCCTCTCCCCCATCACACACACAACAACAACAACATACAGTATTTATACGGCGCTGAATCTTGATATAAATCAAATCAAAGCGCACACACACGTTAGCATTCATAACGCATTCAAACAAAAATGCAATACAAAGCAAACCACACACATTTGACATAAATGGTATACAGCAGAAACAGACCTAAAGGCAAGAGAGAGAGAAGAGAAAGAGAGTGGAGCCTCAATCACGGGGGAACAGGTGAGTTTTGAGGTTAGATTTGAAGGCTGAGAGGGAAGGAAAGAGGAAGTTTGTTCCAAGATGATATTGACACACACACACACACAGAGTTTAACTAACAATTTGTATAAAAGTAATAATAGGACAAAATACATAAAACATATGAAAATGGATAACATAAATTTGTATCACAAACGTTACTAAATGAACATGGGTGCTTGCACTGACTCAAACTTTAGCCCGAACTTTCTCACCGAAACCTGATGCACAAGAGCATGGTAAACACATTGAACAAGTTAACACGAGTGAGCCAAAAAGCCTTTTCTGCATCAAACTGCCTGAATTCAGGCTTCAGGCACACCCACATGCACCCTTGTCAATGTCACTTACAAATCATCATCATCATCATCATCATCATCATCATCCTCCTCCTCATCATCATCATCATCATCATCGTCATCATCATCATCATCATCACCATCATCATCATCGTCACTGTTATTTTTTCCAATTCGACAACAAAATCGAACTGAATGTCCAGTCCTTCATGTCAGGACTTAAAGCAAGTCTGACCCGAACCTGAACGTTAGTGAAAAGTCAATAAAAGTAAGGCTGCCTGGTATGCTCCAAATCGATAGCTAGCTGATGCTGCACTGGCAGCGACGCACTCTCCATGTGGGAGCAGCCGGAATTTCACAAAACGCGAGTCTCTGCGACTAGAAAATGAACGTGTCTCTGCGACTAGAAAATGAACGTGTCTCTGTGACTAGAAAATGAACGTGTCTCTGCGACTAGAAAATGAACGTGTCTCTGTGACTAGAAAATGAACGTGTCTCTGTGACTAGAAAATGAACGTGTCTCTGTGACTAGAAAATGAACGTGTCTCTGTGACTAGAAAATGAACGTGTCTCTGTGACTAGAAAATGAACGTGTCTCTGCGACTAGAAAATGAACGTGTCTCTGTGACTAGAAAATGAACGTGTCTCTGTGACTAGAAAATGAACGTGTCTCTGTGACTAGAAAATGAACGTGTCTCTGTGACTAGAAAATGAACGTGTCTCTGTGACTAGAAAATGAACGTGTCTCTGTGACTAGAAAATGAACGTGTCTCTGTGACTAGAAAATGAACGTGTCTCTGCGACTAGAAAATGAACGTGTCTCTGTGACTAGAAAATGAACGTGTCTCTGTGACTAGAAAATGAACGTGTCTCTGTGACTAGAAAATGAACGTGTCTCTGTGACTAGAAAATGAACGTGTCTCTGCAACTAGAAAATGAACGTGTCTCTGTGACTAGAAAATGAACGTGTCTCTGCGACTAGAAAATGAACGTGTCTCTGCGACTAGAAAATGAACGTGTCTCTGTGACTAGAAAATGAACGTGTCTCTGTGACTAGAAAATGAACGTGTCTCTGCGACTAGAAAATGAACGTGTCTCTGAGACTAGAAAATGAACGTGTCTCTGCGACTAGAAAATGAACGTGTCTCTGCAACTAGAAAATGAACGTGTCTCTGTGACTAGAAAATGAACGTGTCTCTGCGACTAGAAAATGAACGTGTCTCTGTGACTAGAAAATGAACGTGTCTCTGTGACTAGAAAATGAACGTGTCTCTGCAACTAGAAAATGAACGTGTCTCTGCGACTAGAAAATGAACGTGTCTCTGAGACTAGAAAATGAACGTGTCTCTGTGACTAGAAAATGAACGTGTCTCTGCGACTAGAAAATGAACGTGTCTCTGTGACTAGAAAATGAACGTGTCTCTGTGACTAGAAAATGAACGTGTCTCTGTGACTAGAAAATGAACGCAAACACATCTGAAGACGGAGTGTGGCTGCCCACATGGCAGGGTAATCAGAAACGGTCACTTCCCCTGTTTGACCAAATGAATTTATAGGCGAGATCACTCCCACCCACCATGAAATTACTCCCCTTCATTATTTCCAAACAATTCTTATTGCGTTGTAAGTGTAACGCCACTTATCTTGGATTCTCCGTGTTATCACAGAATTTCAACACAAACCAGACCTGTTTACCCCCTACAGAAGTCTTGAGTACCGTATTTTTCGGACTATAAGGCGATCTTTTTTTCTTCAATTTCGACCTATGCTCCTAATAAACGAGGGCGCCCTATAAGTGAACAAAATCGTGAGAAGAGAGGCAACGATTGCCGTACTCAGTACAGTCTACTGTGAGTCACAACATCGAAAGTGGTAACGAGTCGCCGATACGACGAATACTCACGATAAAATGCTTAAAAATCCCTGTTATCGTCCGAAATACCGTCCAACAGATGTCACAACCCTTCATTGAATGTAAAAAGCATCGTTGTAGAGCAATTCTACCAGTTTTCGCGAAGAATTGGCCAAACACAGCAACCGGAAGTCACAAAAATGGAAGTTTCGATTATTTGAGAAGGGAGCCAACTCTCGTTTACGACAACAATAATGGCGGTCGGTAATCGTTTACAGGACGTGTACGGGCTTCAAACTTCGACTTTCTGTTGCGAGGTGTGTATCGCCTTATAAACGAGGGCGCCTTTTACTTGGATTTTGTCAGATTTTTCTTGAAAATTGCCCTATTCGCCTTATACACAGCAGCGCCTAATGAGCCGAAAAGTACGGTAGTCTGGATAGCCGAAATGAGTACCGTATTTTACGGACTACAAGGCGCTTCGGGTTATAGGGCGCACCCTCTGAATTTTAAAAAAAATCTGATTTTAATCTTACACAGGGCGCAACACATTATTAGGCGCATAAATTTCGAACAAAATTGAAAAAAAGTACGATCGAAAACAACGAACGCAAAAGAGGTTAACTAGCATGCAACGTAGGTCTAATGTTTACTTCCATCAAAACAATCTTCAAATCGAGAAAGTGACTCACATCGATATCCGAACCTTGAACCATTTCAAACAAGTTCAATCATCCTCTGCGGGGGAGAAACCAGCAAAATCTGACTCCTCTGAATCACTGAAGAAGACCGAGCAAATCTCCAACAGCTTTGGGTCGATCGGACCATCGTCGTCCATGTTTTCTGCTCCGGTCGAAGTCGAGGCTGTGACGTCACCTTCTTCCTCCGTGTCTCCATCAGTGTCGTCTGCTAGGGGAGTATCTGTGTTCAAGATCTCTGCCTTCTTGAAGCCGTTTGCGATGATCTTTGGTGGCACACGACTCCACGCCGTCAGTATCCACTGACAGACTTCAACAAGGGATGCTCGACGAAGTCTACCGGTCTTGGTGAAGGAGTGCTCGCCGTCAGTCATCCATGCCTCCCATAGGCGACGGAGATGGGCCTTGAAACAACGATTGACAGCGATGTCAAGAGGTTGCAAAAACTTGGTTGTTCCACCTGGAATGATGGCCGGAATGGAGTTCAGGTTTTTCACTGCCGCCTTCACTGGCCCTGTTATGTGGGCACGCATACTGTCCATCAGTAGCACAGCTTTGGTCAAGTGGAAAAAGCCCCCAGGACGTTTGCTGTAGCATTCCTTGAGCCACTCGATCATCACCACTTCATTCATCCACCCCTTTGGGTTTACTTTCACGACGATCCCGGAAGGCAACTTTTCCTTTGGCATAGTCTTTCTCTTGAAAATTACCATGGGGGGCAATTTCTTTCCTGATGCACAGCAACTCAAAACAACAGTGAAATGGGTCTTCTCGTGTCCTGTTGTTTTGATCGAAACAGAAGATTCCCCCTTCTTGTTCACAGTACGCGTGAGAGGGATGTCAAAGGTTAATGGGACGAGCTTCGTTTCAAAGTCTGCTGGCAGCTGCTGACATAATGTTGTTTTGGTTCGCATGGAAAGCCCCTTTCTTCGCATGAACCGGTAGCACCAAGTTGCATTGCCAGTAAATTCGTTCAGCCCTCGTTCTCTTGCCATTTCGATTGCTTTCAAGCGGATTTGTACTGTAGAAATGCCTCTTCCGTCTGCACGTTGAGTGTGCACCCAGTCTTCGAGTTCACACTCCATGTTCGGCCATCTTGCCTTGTTCCCTCGAAATGCTTTTCTTGTTTTGTTTGTAGACGTCAGTTGGCCCTTTTGTGCCCTCCATTTCCGAACCATGGACTCATTTATTCCCAGTTCAAACGCCGTTTTTCTGTTTCCTTTCTCCAGGGCCAGTTCAATCGCTCGAAGTTTAAAAGCAGCATCGTATGCAATACGTTTTGTCTTTGGCATCTTCGGTCTTCTTGATCGGTCTTTCGCTCTTTGCTTATGTCTTTTTCTCTTCGGTTCCCGCAATCATAAAAGGCAATGGCTTTTGTGAAATGTTTACAAACAATCTTGTTACCCCAAAGGTGAGTTCATGTTATTTTGACCTATTTAAAAGTGTGTGTATGTGAGTGATTGTAAATTGCACGTATTTTGTTTTTTCCCCGATCGTCATCGCGTAAGCCAACTTCCGGGTTTGACCAACCGCAAGTCTAACGATTTGAATGGAATTCACAACTTCGTTGAATCTGATTTTAGTCATACACTAGGCGCAACGCATTTTAAGGCGCAGGGGTCTCAGTTGAGGAAAAAAGTAGCGCCTTGTAGTCCGTAAAATACGGTAGCTTTGGTGTGAAATGAGTAGTCCTCTTCATTAAACCATCAAACGATGTTTACTGAAAATGAGTATTTAGAGCATTATTTTCAATTTTGAAGAGTAGTAGATGTTTAAAATGAGTAGAATACTACTCGAAAAGAGTAAGCAGGTCTGTGGGATGATCCCTGGAGTCTTTTAGCCAGGGTACAACAACACAAAAAAGATAGATAGGCAACTGCATCATAAGTGCAACGCTACTTATCTCCGTATTGTCGCAGAATTTCAACACAAACCAATCTCCCACAATCCCGTCGTCCCACACCCACCTTTCTGTCCTTGCAATCCGTCGGCTCCGGGTCGACCGGCTTCTCCCGGGAAGCCGTCGTTGCCAGGGAAACCCAGCTCCCCGGGTCTGCCCGGCTCCCCCGGCTCTCCCTCTGGTGCGAAGCGAGGCGTCTCACCCTTTCTGCCGTCCCGACCCTGAATGTAGATTACGTGATTTATTTATTACCTGTCAGACCTGTTCACCCCCTACACAAGTCTCGAGTAGTCTGGATAGCTGAAATGAGTAGTTTTGACTCAAAATGTGTAGTTTTATTCATTAAACCATCAAAACAATGTTCACTGAAAATGAGTAATTAGAGAAATATTTTCAATTTTGAATAGTAGTAGAGGTCCAAATTGGGTAGAATACTACTGGAAAAGAGTACAGTAAACAGGTCTGACCTGTCAATATGTCTCATAAAATAACAGTTTATTTGGCACTTACATGAAGTTGCCCATTCTCGCTCTCAATGAATGTGTGTTCTTTGACTTACGACAAAAAAAAAGGTTTTGTGTGGATGCAAGAGACACAAACATAGTTACACACTGCATGTTTTTGCTACCACCCCCCCCCCACCCCTGTGGGGGGTCTTTTGTACAAACAGTTCCCCCACCTTCTGGAAGTTCTGTGCTTGTAACTTCCTTCAATTCTGTCATTCTCTTTGACTCTGCCTTTTCCCTTTGCTTACTGTCATCTGCTATCTTTCCATCTCACTGGTCCACTCTCCTGCCTTTTTCTATAAATTCTTACAAAGATTTCTTCAGCCGAAGTCGGACATGCTGGGCCTAACTATTTCTTAGTTAGGCGCATAACGGCAGCATGACGCATCTACGCTCATATGACAGGAAACTGTGTGAGCGAACGAAGAAGAAGAAGAAGAAGAAGTTACCACCTACCCTTCTCCCCGGCAGTCCCGGCAACCCATCAGGGCCGAGATCTCCCGTGGGGCCGTCCAGGCCTGGCAGGCCGGGTTCCCCCATGAGACCGGGGTAGCCCTTGGGCCCCTCGATGCCCTGCTCCCCGGGCAGACCGTGGAATCCTGCCTTCCCGGGCATCCCGTCCAGACCCATGAAGCCGTTGTCCCCTGGCTGGCCCGGCTCACCTGAAAGGCAGACGAGCTTGCGTCATTTTGAGGAGTATGCAACCCCCCTTGGTACTCTAATTTTTTATATTAAAGTTTGCTGTTACATAACAGCGCTCCCAGGGACCCCCATTTGGGGGTCTATGAAGTTCTAAAATTCTCAAGCACCCTCTAAAAGAATGTGCAGAGGGTCCCAGGGATGCTCTAGAAAAATTCTTTTTAGCATTTGCAATGCCACTGGGACCCTCTATCCTGCCTCTAGGACCCTCTATACTGTTAGTGAAGGAGTCTCTGGGACCCCTTGTTTTGCGGGACGATTGGGAGCCCTGCATAAAGATTCCCAAGTATTTCCCCATGATTATGGTATCATTTGAATTTCTCCAAATTTACAATCCGTCCTGAACAGTTCTGTCATGTCACAAAAAGCGTCCTGCATTGTTTGGTTTGTTACTGTAAAAAAAACAAGCGCAAAATCGCAATAGTTTGTGGCGCGCGGTCTATTTTTACCACTCCAATCAGGAGTCACCTCCCCTGGCTTTTCAATAATTTTAATCTGTAAACCAGAATGTTATCTCTGCACCCTTTCGTAACTTTTTATATCTTTTGGAAAACATTTAAAACTATGTATCCTACTTATACTCATCGAAAGAAGCACCGCATACTCGTCGTGTCTGTTGTAGTGTCTGTATTACGTATGTTTATTATTTTGTACGCTTTTAAAATACATCATTTTAAAGAGCGGCCTCAATTAATTTTGAAGTGTAGCCTCGATTTGAAGTGCGACAATTTTGGAACGACAGACCGACCGACCGACAAAGTGGTGAGTTATAGGTTTGTGGCTTGAGCCACAAACAAAAAGAGTGATGCCATAATGCTTGAACTATGCTCTTTTTATTTGCTATATTTTTTTCTAGGCAGCCCCAGGCCAGTGATGAAGTTTACCTAAGGCAGTGAAGTCCTGAAGGGGTTAACTCAATTGGCTGGGAGGGCATCTCGCAGATAAAACCGCAAAAGGGTTAATCCGGAAAGGGTTGATTCATTAAGGTTACCGCATTTCTCGGACTATAAGGCGTACCTTTGTATAAGGCCCCCCGCAAATTTTTACACAAATTTCAGATTTTGTTACTATATTTTTTTTTACTAGTTTATCAGTCACATTATAAGGCGCAGGGGTCTGAGTCTGGGAAAAAAGTATCGCCTTATAGTCCAAAAAATACGGTAATTAATTCAGCAGCATTTTGGAATACATATGATATGGAAACATGTGCTACAACTATTGTTACCGCTGCTACTACACTACTGGTGCTGCTGTTGCTACAATATTTACTTACCACTTTATTAGTCTTACAAATTAGCCTATTTCAGATCTTCAGATTGTCGGTGCGCCCGCGTCATTGACCCATTCTTTTTAATAACGGCGCTCAACATTGCCCACTCCACAATGTCCCCAGAGAAGAAATGTGGCCGGACCCAACACCACTGAGGGAAAAGCTGCATGGAAACCTGATGAATGTAGAACAAGTTCAACACTGCCCACTCCACAATGTCCCCAGAGAAGAAATGTGGCCGGACCCAACACCACTGAGGGAAAAGCTGCACGGAAACCTGATGAATGTAGAACAAGTTCAACACTGCCCACTCCACAATGTCCCCACAGAAGAAATGTGGCCGGACCCAACACCACTGAGGGAAAAGCTGCACGTAAACCTGATGAATGTAGAACAAGTTCAACACTGCCCACTCCACAATGTCCCCAGAGAAGAAATGTGGCCGGACCCAACACCACTGAGGGAAAAGCTGCACAGAAACCTGATGAATGTAGAACAAGTTCAACACTGCCCACTCCACAATGTCCCCAGAGAAGAAATGTGGCCGGACCCAACACCACTGAGGGAAAAGCTGCACGGAAACCTGATGAATGTAGAACAAGTTCAACACTGCCCACTCCACAATGTCCCCAGAGAAGAAATGTGGCCGGACCCAACACCACTGAGGGAAAAGCTGCACGGAAACCTGATGAATGTAGAACAAGTTCAACACTGCCCACTCCACAATGTCCCCAGAGAAGAAATGTGGCCGGACCCAACACCACTGAGGGAAAAGCTGCACGGAAACCTGATGAATGTAGAACAAGTTCAACACTGCCCACTCCACAATGTCCCCAGAGAAGAAATGTGGCCGGACCCAACACCACTGAGGGAAAAGCTGCACGGAAACCTGATGAATGTAGAACAAGTTCAACACTGCCCACTCCACAATGTCCCCACAGAAGAAATGTGGCCGGACCCAACACCACTGAGGGAAAAGCTGCACGGAAACCTGATGAATGTAGAACAAGTTCAACACTGCCCACTCCACAATGTCCCCAGAGAAGAAATGTGGCCGGACCCAACACCACTGAGGGAAAAGCTGCACAGAAACCTGATGAATGTAGAACAAGTTCAACACTGCCCACTCCACAATGTCCCCACAGAAGAAATGTGGCCGGACCCAACACCACTGAGGGAAAAGCTGCACAGAAACCTGATGAATGTAGAACAAGTTCAACACTGCCCACTCCACAATGTCCCCAGAGAAGAAATGTGGCCAGACCCAACACCACTGAGGGAAAAGCTGCACGGAAACCTGATGAATGTAGAACAAGTTCAACACTGCCCACTCCACAATGTCCCCAGAGAAGAAATGTGGCCGGACCCAACACCACTGAGGGAAAAGCTGCACGTAAACCTGATGAATGTAGAACAAGTTCAACACTGCCCACTCCACAATGTCCCCAGAGAAGAAATGTGGCCGGACCCAACACCACTGAGGGAAAAGCTGCACAGAAACCTGATGAATGTAGAACAAGTTCAACACTGCCCACTCCACAATGTCCCCAGAGAAGAAATGTGGCCGGACCCAACACCACTGAGGGAAAAGCTGCATGGAAACCTGATGAATGTAGAACAAGTTCAACACTGCCCACTCCACAATGTCCCCAAAGAAGAAATGTGGCCAGACCCAACACCACTGAGGGAAAAGCTGCATGGAAACCTGATGAATGTAGAACAAGTTCAACACTGCCCACTCCACAATGTCCCCAGAGAAGAAATGTGGCCGGACCCAACACCACTGAGGGAAAAGCTGCACGGAAACCTGATGAATGTAGAACAAGTTCAACACTGCCCACTCCACAATGTCCCCAGAGAAGAAATGTGGCCGGACCCAACACCACTGAGGGAAAAGCTGCACGTAAACCTGATGAATGTAGAACAAGTTCAACACTGCCCACTCCACAATGTCCCCAGAGAAGAAATGTGGCCGGACCCAACACCACTGAGGGAAAAGCTGCACAGAAACCTGATGAATGTAGAACAAGTTCAACACTGCCCACTCCACAATGTCCCCAGAGAAGAAATGTGGCCGGACCCAACACCACTGAGGGAAAAGCTGCACGGAAACCTGATGAATGTAGAACAAGTTCAACACTGCCCACTCCACAATGTCCCCAGAGAAGAAATGTGGCCAGACCCAACACCACTGAGGGAAAAGCTGCACGTAAACCTGATGAATGTAGAACAAGTTCAACACTGCCCACTCCACAATGTCCCCAGAGAAGAAATGTGGCCGGACCCAACACCACTGAGGGAAAAGCTGCACGGAAACCTGATGAATGTAGAACAAGTTCAACACTGCCCACTCCACAATGTCCCCAGAGAAGAAATGTGGCCGGACCCAACACCACTGAGGGAAAAGCTGCACAGAAACCTGATGAATGTAGAACAAGTTCAACACTGCCCACTCCACAATGTCCCCAGAGAAGAAATGTGGCCGGACCCAACACCACTGAGGGAAAAGCTGCATGGAAACCTGATGAATGTAGAACAAGTTCAACACTGCCCACTCCACAATGTCCCCAGAGAAGAAATGTGGCCAGACCCAACACCACTGAGGGAAAAGCTGCACGTAAACCTGATGAATGTAGAACAAGTTCAACACTGCCCACTCCACAATGTCCCCAGAGAAGAAATGTGGCCGGACCCAACACCACTGAGGGAAAAGCTGCACGGAAACCTGACTAATCTCCAGGCGACCGCTGCATTCGTGCGGGCTGCTGGCATCTCCATCTGATGGGATCCACGAAGAATAATAATAATGGCGCATGTCAACACCTTGTGATGCACCCTTATGACGCATCCCATTCCATGAGAATTCCGTTTGGGCTTTTTCCAAAGGTATCTTGCTAACCTCTAGTCGTTTTTGCTAGATAAACTGTCTTTATTTTCTACACAGACACACACACGCGTGCACCCACAAAAATCATTACGCCACATAAAGTGGCCCATCATTTTGAAACTTGACCCCTCATTTTGTGCAGCAGCCACGGGTCATATGACCCACAAAGTCTGAAAACTGTCTTAAATTCTGCTATTTAGAGTTTTCTCAGGGACAAATACTCTATGGGTGGGGGTGGGGGTGGGGTGGGGGGTGGGGGGCAGTAGGCAGCCCTGTGACAGTCTATCCCCAGCCCAGCCCTGAAGTATACAATAAGAAAAGTTTGTCGACTTAACAACAAACAACATACAGTATTTATACGGCACTGAATCTTGATAGAAATCAAATCAAAGCCCACACACACACGTTAGGATTCGCAACGCATTCAAACAAAAATGCAATACAAAGCGAACACACACGTATGACACAAATGGTATACAGGAGAAACAGACCTAAAGGCAAGAGAGAGAAGAGAAACAGAGCGGAGCCTTAATGACAGGGAAACAGGTGGGTTTTGAGGTTAGCTTTGAAAGCAGAGAGGGTCGGTCACTGACGGAGGGAAAGAGGAAGTTTGTTCCAGGAGGTCGGTCCTGAGACAGCAAAAGAGCGCCGACCAACAGTTCAAAGCTTATACCTAGGGATCTGGAGAGAAAGAGGGTCAGAAACTGAACGTAAAGTGCGAGCTGGCGTACAAACTTACCTGACAAACCGTCTCTCCCCGTCAGACCATCCACACCCGGGTTTCCTGGTTCGCCAGGGTCCCCTCTAGGCAACGCAACGATGAACGGGTCACCCGCCATACCTGGGAATGATCCAGAATGACATTTTACAACTTAATATTCACAATGAGGAAACGAAGCAACCACTACTGGATCCCATTCACACACACAATATTCACACAGTAGTGTTTGCTGTTATAATCTTATCCTTATCTCCCTGAAGACCTGGAATTCCCTCTTCTTTCTCGTCAGTCTTAAAGCCAGCGCAGCACTATATAAGCAAGCAGTAGGCTAAAAATGTCAGTTTCTGCTTGGCGCTCGCAGCGAAAGCATCCCTTTTCAAACGCAAAAGGAGGGAAAAACTAAGCTGGCGCTGGCGAAAGCCCGCAGCAAGGAGTGTCGCTGGCTTGTTTTTCTCTCTCTCTCTCTCCCACTCTCAACTGACTACCCGATTCCTGGGATCGGCTCTTAAATACCCCAGTTGTGCCTTTAACTCATTCTGCCCTGTGCCCGACAATTTGTCGGGCGCCCTAGTGCAGCTACCAGCGCCTGCACCCGACAAATTGTCGGGCAGCGACCTCCCTTTACTTTCCTTATCAATCTGGAAACTATTAGCGACTAAAATATGTTTATTCTGAAGCTATTTGCGTCAGAATGATTGCTCCCCTTTGGGGATACCGGGGGGGTCTTTTGCATAAATAGTTCCCCCACCTTCTGGAAGTTCTGTGCTTGTAACTTCCTCTAATCTGTCACTCTCTTTGACTCTGCCTTTTCCCTTTGTTTACTCTCATCTACTATCTTTCTGTGTTACCGGGCCCATTCTCCTGCCTTTTTTCACAAAACACTTTCAAAACCATTTCCTCCAGCCGAAGTCGGACTTGCTGGGCCTAACTATTTCTCAGTTAGGCGCATGATGACAGCATGGCGCATCTGCGCTCATAATTGACAGGAAATTGTCTGAGCGATCGAAGAAGAAGAAGAAGAAGAATGATTGCTAAACTCGTTGCATATTTAAATCATTTGCAAGCACTTCATTGTCGTATTGTTGTGTGTTTTGTAATAAAACTAGCACCTCTCTCTCAGAGCATGCAGGGCAAATGGGCAGTGCGCAAAGGGTTAACACTATGATGATACCAATCTATAATCTACAATTATCATGTTTCTTCTTCTGCATTCCCAGATGATGGATGTAATATCAGGGTTGTTGTTTGCCGTCGGCCTTCGGCGATTCGCCGAAAATTAAAAAAAATGTCTTAAAAGTCAACCGCCCTGTCGGCCCAGTGGGCCGAAGGTTTGATTACCAAATCGGCACGAGTATGTCCGGTTTTTTTTAACTGAAAAACGAAGTGTATCCGGTTTTTTTATGAACAACGAAGTGAAACAAGTTTGCTTGCACCGTGTGTGACCGAGATCAAAAAGCTAACTTTGTCGCGTCATGATTTTGCTAGCACAAGGCCAATTGCCTTGTGAGAGTCGCTTCTCTTGCTGCTTTAAAATGGCGGACGTTTGCCAGACCGTAGTGTGACTCTGTGTGATCTTGTTGTCTTTTAGCGTCAGTGTTTCACTGGTTTTTGATTGAAATGCCTCCCAAAAAGAAGACAAAACTTATAAGCGAGAGAATCTGAGAAAAAAAAATGAAGTGATCTGACAGTTCAAAAAACAAACAAATTCATTGTCATTGAGAGTTTATGTTGACCGAGTGAGAGGGCCTAAAATTGTTGAAATTGGCCTAAGGTTTTGTGGCTGTTTAGGCCAAATGGCCTCAAGTGAAAATTTCTAGCACCGTCTCTGAATATGTATGTGTCCAGTTTTCATTGGTCTCCTTGCTGCAGAGGTTTGTGCTGTGTTTTGTGGTGCGTGTGTGTGCGTGTGCGTGTGCGTGTGTGTGTGTGTGTGTGTGTGAGTGTGTTGTGTGTGTGTGTGTGTGTGAGCATGAATGTGTGCTTGTGTGTATTTTGGTTTTGTGGGTTGTGTGTGCACGCATGTGTGTGTGTGTGTTTGTGTGCGTGTCTGTGTGTTTGTCTGCGTGCGTACGTTGTGTATGTGTGTTGGTGTATGTGGTCAGTCCATGCGGCTCAGTTGCTGTGGCTTACCGAATGGGGTATGAATGAGTTGGCGTCAATAATTGTGTGTTTGTGTGTGTGTGTGTGTGTGTGTGTGTGTGTGTGTGCGTGCGTGTGCGCGTGCGCGCGTGCGTGTGTGTGTGCGTGTGTGTGTGTGTGTGTGTCTGTGCGTGCGTGTGTGCGTGCGTGTGTGTGTGTTAAAGAGAGAGAGAGAGTTGCTTTGCATATGCGCTGTTGGTGGTTGGTGTCACTCTTGAATCTTGTTTTTTGTTATCTGTTGATGAATAATTGATTGTAAAGCGCTTTGGGCTCATCTGAGGTAAAGCGCTATATAAATGTACTGTTATTATTATTATTATTATTCAGCCACCACATTCCGATTTTTGAGGAACTCAAAAGGAAATTATGTGGAAGACTTTTTTAAAAAGGCAGGAGAATGGGCCAATAAGTCAGAAACATAGTAGATGACAGTAAGAAAACGAAAAAAGCAGAGTCAAAGAGAGTGATAGATTAGAGGAAGTTGCAAGAACAGAACTTCCAGAAGGTGGGGGACTATTTGTATTGAAAGATCCCATGGGGGTTCAATTAGCATAATGATATTGATGTTATGTCTTGTATAATTGTGTGTGTGTGTGCCTGCGTGCATGCATGCGTGCGTGCGTGTGTGTGTGTGCATGAGTGTATGTGCGTGTGTGCGTGCATGCATGT
>CM065708.1:3942616-3962616 GCA_017654935.2 Phymorhynchus buccinoides | reverse complement strand
ACTAGTTAACTTGTATAAGCGATTTCCGCTTCTGGTAAGTTAAGTACTTAACTGGAATAGTAATGCCAGTTAAGTAGTTAACTGGTCTTTTAGCACGTCGGCGCCCCATAAGATGGACAGAGAGAAAGACAGACACACAGACGGAGAGAGTGAGAGACAGAGACAGCAACATTTGACGAGAGAGAGAGAGAGAGAGAGAGAGAGAGAGAGAGAGAGAGAGAGAGAGAGAGAGAGAGAGAGAGAGAGAAACAGACCCCCCCCCCCCCCGTTGGAATACCGGGGGTCTTTTGTAAAAATAGTTCCCCCACCTCCTGGAAGTTATGTGCTTGTAACTTCCTCTAATCTGTCACTCTCTTTGACTCTGCCTTTTCCCCTTGCTTGCTGTCATCTACTATCTTTCTGCCTTACCGGTTCATCCATTCTCCTGCCTTTTTTCAAGAAACACTTTCAAAAAGATTTCCTCCTCCAGCTGAAGTCGGACTTGCTGGGCCTAGCTATTTCTTAGTTAGGCGCATAACGGCAGCATGATGCATCTGCGCTCATAATTGACAGGAAACTGTCCGAGCGATCGAAGAAGAAGAAGAAGAAGAAAGACAAACAGACAGAGCACAATTTAAGAGAACATTATTCGTAAATGTTATGGACAAAAAAAAATTAACATAATCAAATCACAATACAGTGCCACGCCACAATAGGTAATACAGACATGGAACTTTGCACGCTTAATTCAGCACTAAATGGAAAACAATAAAGGTTCTTTGACAACTCTACTCCCAGAATACAGTTCCCGGAGTTAATTCAGCTAACAGCACTGAAAGAGCCCTGGGCTTCTTCAGCGCAACTAGGGTCAACTCATTCAAGTCGTTCCGGCCATATATGTCCGGAATTAATATAGATAGCTGTCAATTTGATGCATTTGCTTCAAGCGAAGTAAATCTGTGTGCACACCGTCACTTCTAAACTTGCTTCGCTCCCTTAGACCACAATTTTGCCTCTGACTTTGCTTTTGTAGTGGTTTGTTGTGGGGAAACCAATCGGTGTAGAGAGTTTTTCTATATAAAGTCTAATCTCTATATAAAAAAAAGTCTGATCTACCACTTCCCTATGTCTAAACCTGAAGTGAAACCCCGTAATCTTCTTTCATTTCTCCTTTTGTTTATGTATGTTTTGTTTGTGTGTATATCCCCCGGGGGGTCTTTTTGCATAAATAGTTCCCCCACCTTCTGGAAGTTCTGTGCTTGTAATTTCCTCTAATCTGTCACTCACTTTGACTCTGCCTTTTCCCTTTGTTTACTCTCATCTACTATCTTTCTGCCTTACCCGGTCCATTCTCCTGCCTTTTTTCACACGACATGCTTTCAAAAAATTTCCTCCAGCCAAAGTCGGACTTACTGGGCTTAACTATTTCTTAGTTTAGGCGCATAATGGCAGCATGACGCATCTGCGCTCATAATTGATAGGAAACTGTCTGAGCGATCGAAGAAGAAGAAGTTTGTGTGCATGGCTGGAGTGATTTGTGAGTTTTTTTTAATAATTAAAAATCGTTGCGATGCGAATGAGTTAACCCTTTCACCGCCACTGTCGCCCCTTGGCACCACAATGGTTTAACAAGTATGACACTAAAAGGCATCACATCAGGGTCTGTTATCCAAAGACCCTATTTTGTTAATTTTGGGAAGTAAGGATAGGCCTAATGTTATATATGTCACAGAGGAATTCGCAATATTGCAGATATTTTATGTTCTCTACCCAGTTAAGTTTAACCCTTTCAATGCTAGCCATTCCTCAGCCAAACTTTACCATTAAACTTACCTGCATAGAGAAAAGATTTCGTCTGGAATACTGGGGATTCCTCTGTGACATGCATAAAATAGGGTCTATCCTTTCCTCCCAAAATTAAGAACATAAGGCCACTGGATACCAGACCCTCATTTTATGCCTTTTAGGGACATGGGTGTTAAATCATTGTGGTGCCAAGAGGCCACAATGGCGATGAAAAGGTTAATGGTATTTTTTTTGCTGAAAAATGTCTGGCGGCGAAAGGGTTAACGATATTTTGACCAACATTTTTACCTGCCAATCCCATGTCTCCGGGGTCCCCTGCCATGCCCGGTACCCCGTTGGGACAGATGCCACAGTCCTCCCCGGCCATACCTGCCAAAAACAACATGCGATAGACTTCATCAATCACTTTGATAATAATAATAATAACGACTACGTATATGCTGTGATTACGTACCTGTGGAGTGCACGCACCATTTTGTCAGCCGAGTTGTACGCGCGGTAAAAGTTTTGTGTGTGCAGACTGTGACTGAAAATAAACTGCCAGTGCCGTTACTTCGTCACGTTTTGTGTTGTGTTGTGTCGTTGTGCAGAATCCAGTATTTAGTTGGTCCGATTATGGCGAAGATTAGGTCTGTACTGTGTGTAGTTTGTGTGCGAGTGCAACACAGACCGTCAAAGTTACCATGGTTTTCGACGTTCATCCGCTTGTCGGCTCAGGTTCATTTTTCTTTTTCAGTGTCTTGCGGCTTAGACAGTAAATGTGACTTTATTGTTGTTGTTTTTCCAGAATTTTAATAAAATTCAGGGGCTGCGGCTTAGACAACGGTGCACTTTGCAAAACGGAAATATGGTACTATTTAAAATGTTTAACAGCAAACGCAGCATTGCTGAGAAACCTAGCAACAAGTCTTTGCAACAACACTCGTATGCATCCACATTTACACTGACAACAAAAACCACCCACCCACACTCTATCCCAGGGGGCAAAACCATCAAATGTTGTTCACTGAAAACGAGTAGCAATTTTGAAGAGTAGTAGAGGTCCATATTGAGTAGAATACTACTTGAAAAGAGTATAGTAAACAGGTCTGAACACGCCCCCCCCCCCCCCCCCCCGCCCCCCTGTCCCCCCCTCAAACGCCACACAAATCACCTCCATCGCCTCTCACCCGGCCTTCCAGCCCGGGCAGTTCCCGGCAAGCCGATCAGACCCAGAACCAGGTCTCCACCATCATGCCCTCTTAAAACCGCTTAGGGCCCTCCGGCCCGGGGAAGTCAACCCCGATCCCCGGCCTCTCCCGGGCAATCCGGGGAATCCAGGCTCTCCGGGGAATCCAGGCAATCCCCCCACGGGGAGACCGTCCAGATCCTGGGAGACCCCGCTCTCCCCTGTCTCCCCCACCACCATCCTCTCCGGCGAGACCCTTCTCTCCGGGCTCTCCGGCCAAGCCGGGGAATCCGGGGAGACCGTCTGGATCCGTCCTCTCCGGGAAGACCTGGGAGAAAAGATGAAGACGAGGGATAATAAATCAGCACACCACCCCCCACCACCTACCCCATGGGATACCGGGGGTGTCTTTTGTATGCAAAATAGTTCCCCCACATCTTCTGGAAGTTCTGTGCTTGTAACTTCCTCAAATCTGTCCTTCTCTTTAAATCTGGCCTTTTCCCTTTGCTTACCATCGTTTTTCCCCCATACTATCTCTTCTGCCTTTCTCCTGCCCTTTTTTCACGAAACACTTTCAAAAAGATTTCCTCCAGCCGAATAAGTCGGACTTGCTTGGCCTAACTATTTTTTAGTTAGGCAAATAATGGCAGCATGAACGCATCTGCGCCCATAATTAGAACCGGAAAACTGTCCTGAGCGATCAAAGAAGAAAGAAGAAGAAAGTAAGTGCTTTGCACCAGATTAAAAAACTGCTATATAAATGTACAGTAAAAATCGCTTCAAGTCCAAATTGAAGGGACTGAAATTTTATTTTGAGATAGCCAATATTTTGAGTTAAAAAGACTTTTCAACATAGAGATTATTGTAACTGGGACACAAACATTATTGTGAGTTATCCCGTGTTTTTGAGTTATCAGTTCTCCACTGTCACATACAATAGGAATTGTTCGGAAATAATTAAGGGGAGTAATTTCATGGTGTGTATGGAGTTGATCTTGCCTAATTCAATCGGGTCAGACAGGGGTAGTTACTCTACCTTCTGGTAGATCCCCAGCCCTCGCTTCGTGTTTTTTTGAGGAGACACACAGCATGTAGAAACGCAGTGCGTCATTCTGAAATTGATGTCATTTATTATTTTTACGTCACAGTTTTGCAAGTTTTATCAGGTTGTGGACACTGGCCCATCCCTAATTTTTCTTTTAAAAAATGTTTGTAAAGTCCGCTGACTCGCATCCTGCGGTTTAAAGCTTCGATGCCATTAATTGCATTGTCGCTGTGGTAATTTTGACCAAGTAATTGAGGTAAACAACTCTAATTTTCACAAAGTGCTCTCACCTACATTTTTTTCCAAAAATCGTCTATTGAAGGACTTAAAGTTTTATTTTGAGATAGCCAATATTTTTGGTTTAAAAAGACTTTTCAACATAGAGATTATTTGTACTGGGACCCAAAAACTATTGCGAGTTATCCAGTGTTTTTGAGTTATCAGTTCTACACTGGTACATGATTTTATCAGTGTTTTTTGGTGGGTGTTTTTTTTACCTGCCCAGTGCCTCGGTCCTCCTTCCTGGATCTCCGTGGATGCCGTATTCTCCCGGGATACAGCTGGGCCAGGCTCTCCGGTTGCCCGGAGTACCCCTCACTGCCACCTCTCCGTCCAGTCCTGAGAAAAAAGAAAGAAAATAATACCGTATTTGACGGACTAACAGGCGTTTCTATTAAAAGGTGGGACCCTGACCGGATCATTTTTTGCAAGAAACACGTCGGATTCACCAATAGACGCCTTATTGAAGGTCGTAAAACACTCACTTTGCTCTGGTTTCCTAGAAATTAAAAACGTCAAATCTGGCGATTCCTCCTGGCGTAGGCCGAAGAGAGTACCATTTTGATTGGGTGGGTGGAGGCCACTCTTGTGGTTGAAGCACTTTCTTAAGCGTTGTTGCTAGTGCATAAAAGACAAAACAACTGGAGCGATTTCCTTTGTGGTGAGCGAAACTGCCTTTATATAAACTTATAAATTAAAAAGAAAAAGAAAAAGCTTGTATTGCGAATTTCCTGCAAACTATTTGGTGGCGGTCCATTAGACAATGACGGCACATCGCCTTCGCGTTGTGGTGAAAAGAATTTGACTTCCAGCACCTCCGCCAAGGAGGAATCGCCGATTTTGACCGGTTTTTACTTCTAAGAACCAAAGTGAGTGTTTGCGTCTCTGTAAAGGGTGGTTTTCCTGATGATCTCGAACTGTTTCTTAGAAAAACCCATCCGTCAGGGTCCCCTATAAAAGGGCGCACCCCGCTGAATTTAACTAAAAATGCGATTTAAACATACACAAGGCGCAACATATTTTAAGGCGGTGCCCAATGTCGAACAAAAGCCACAAAAAAAATGAAAAACTTGATCGACTCAACAAAGTAGTTGACTGTTGTTCAGTTCTGTCAGAAACAATCTCAGAATGCGAGAAGTACACTCACGCCGCTATCCGAATATCCATATGATAAGCCTTTTAATCAATCAGCTGCATCAGAGAGCCGCAGAAAAGTCGAATTGAAAACACGGACTAGATTACTACAATGAGTTTTGCTGCCTTGATCAGCGCATACCTTTTCGCCATGAATTGTTATGGCGTTTTACTGTCGAAACCGAGGCTGTGAGTCATATCCCTTTCAAACACCCTCTTTTGACTTTGACTGTGACTTCTGCATCCGTGCTTCATTCACGTTTCAGGTTTGATAATCTGATCTCAATAGGTACGATATGGAATGAATTCACAACTGTGTTGATCATATTCAGTCCTACACCAGTGCGCACACATTTAAAGGGCAGGGTCTCAGTTGAGGAAAGGTATCACCTTGTATGATTCCTACAAATAGCGGTACAAAAAACAAACCATACCTTGTAGTCCCGTACAATACTGTACAAAAACAACAAAACCTTGTAGTCCGTACAATAACCGGTACAAAAACAAACAACCAAACAAACCACACCTACCGGCAGGTCCTCTGACTCCCTTGGACGCAGACTCGCATCTCTGCCTCTGGGCCTGGACAACCATCACCTTCTGGTCCAGTGAACTCCCCGTCCACATTGACCCTGTTCATATAAAACATTGTTTTAAGCCGCCCCTTCGATGGCCTGTGAACTCCCCATCCACACCCTGTTGATAGAAACATATGTTTTAGCCATCAACTTCGATGCTCGTGAACTGCCCGCCACCCCCAGTGGATATAAAAACAAATGTTTAGGCCATCACCTTCGATCCTGTGACTCCCTCCACCCCCAGTGATATTAACATTGTTTTAGCCATCACCTCGATGCCTGTGCCTCCCTGTCCACTGTCCCTGTGCTATAACAACATTGTCTTGTCGTCACCTTCGATGCATGGAACTCCCTGTCCACTCCCTGTGCATATACAACTGTATTGTTTAGGTCGTCACCTTCGATGCCATGTCCACTCCGCCTATGCATATAAAACATTGTTTTAGCCATCACCTTCGATCCTGTAACCTCCACTGTGCATATAAAACTGGTTTTAGTCCTCACCTTCGATGCCTGGTGAACTCCCCTCCACCCTGTGCAATAAACATGTTTTGAGGGCCGTCACCTTCGATGCCAGTGAACTCCCCGTCCACCACTCCTGTAGGATATAAAACATTGTTTTTGAAAGTCCGTCCAACCTTCGATGCTGTGAACTCCCTTGCATATAAAACATTGTTTTAGTCGTCACTTCGATGCCTGTGAACCCTGTGCATATAAAACTTGTTTTTAGGTCGTCACCTTTCGTCAATGCCTTTGAACTCCCTGTGGTTTTTTGCCCCCATATAAACATTGTTTTAAGTCATCACCTATGATTCCTGTGACTCCCTGTGCATATCTAGCATTGTTTTAGTCATCACCTTCGATGCTGGGAACTCCCTGTGCTATCAACATTGTTTTAGTCGTCACCTTCGATGCCTGTGAACTGCCCTCTACACCATGTGGGATATAAACATTGTTTTAGTCATCACCATCGCCTTCACCTTTATATTTTGTACACATCTGTTTGGTAAGAATTCTGACTTTCTGGGTGTTGCACTGCCTCCGGGCATTGCCTCCAGAATCGTTTCTACCCCATTTTACATCCACTAATGTTCCATATGTGTCTGTTTCCGGAAGGAGGACGTTAGGCAGAATTTCATTCTATTCACCTCGGCTTTATCACTATCATCGCCATTGTCATGTCATCATCCATCCATACTCTACTACATGTTGTTGATATTAAAAGAGAGTGGTTCGAAATGGAACGAAAAAAAAAGTAACAGTGTGAATGAAAAAAATAACTTGGAACAAGAAAAGATGAAAGATGTCTTAAAAAACATGATTCAGCGGTAAAGGTTAAAGTATGTGCCACCGCCCCCTGCATTTCTCGTTTTAATTCTATTTTTTTCCATTTTTGCCTTTTTTTACCATACATAAATCTGTTTTTAGATTTTTTTTAGCTAATAACCTTTTTGAATACTAACCTATCCTAACCCTAGCTCTAACCTACCCTACGCGCCCCACTATGTACTGCGTACACCGCTATTTGTCCAGTTGGTGGTTCGTTCCGTGTTTCACGTCTTATAGGGTGGGGGGTAGGGTTAGGTTTAGGGCTAGGGCTAGGGTGTATTCCAAAAGGTTATTAGGTACAATTTTCCTAAAAATACACCTTATGTTTGTTAAAAAGGCAATAACGCAAAAATAACAATGAGCCGAGAAATGTAGGGGTGGTGGCACATCTTGGACCTTTACCAGTCCTCTCACAGAAACTGCAGAACATAGAAAAAAAAAGAACAACAAGACTGGTAATCTACTGGATGAAAGAAAACATAATGTACATAAACATCTGCACGTTTCAATTATAAATTCAAAAAGAACGAAGAATTAAGCAAGAGAAGACACTCAAACGCGTACCCCTGAGGTCCTCGCACTCGTCGTATCCGGTCTTCCCTGCCTTTCCCTGTAACACCAGCGCCATCTTTAGTCATGTTACATCTTCGCAAGCTAAAACGTTGACATTTTCTGCTTCTTCGTCGCTCACATCAGACAGTTTCCTATCAATAGGCTATTGTTTTGGAAATAATCAAGGGGAGTAATTTTCATGGTGTGCTGGGAAGCGTTCGTTTCGTGTCAAGTAACCTAGTTTGAACCTGGGTAGCCGGGGATTTTTCCTCTCTCTTTGCACTAGGCCTTACCGGTCTGAATGTGAGTCTTTCTTCGGATGAGACGTTAAACGGGGTCCCCCATGTGCCATGCACTTAGCACAGATAAGTGACTTGACGATGAAAAGTTGTCATTTGGTCAAAATTTACACACCCCTTCCTTCATCAGCTCACACAAAACTCGCAAGCAAAAAGTGGTTTTTTTAATGGGTGCGCCCTTCTGGCGTGCGATGCGCTCTCCAGTGGGCAACCCATTTCACAGAGAACGCCTCGGTGATTATAAAGTACCTATATAATAACTAATAATCTTTGAATCTAAACGTTGAAAATCTTCTTCTTCTTCTCTTCTTCTTCTTCGATCGCTCAGACAGTTTTCTTCATTATGATGCAAGATGCGTCATGCTGCCATTTATGTGCCTACTTGAGAAATAATTTTGACCCATCGTCTTTGGCTGGAGAAATCTTTGTAAGAATTTCTTGAAAAAAGGAATGAGAAGGACCATTAAGGGCAGAAAGATAGTAGATGACGGCAAAGGGAACAGGGCAGAGTCAAGAGTGACAATTGAGAAGTTCAAGACCAGACTTCCAGAAAGTGAGGGAACTCTTTGTACAAAAGCCGTACTGGATCCCTACGTTGGAAATTTGTTTATTTGATAATTCATCCTTTTGCTGGGTGGATTGCCTCATGCCTCCATTCGGGGAGCTGATGACCCCGCCCCATCCCGGTCTCTCCCCTGGGGGTACTGGGGGCTCCTTTCAGTACAAATTAGTTCCCCCACCTTCTGGAATCTCTGGCTAGTCAAACTTCCTCTAATTCTAATTACTCTCTTTGACTCTGCCTTTTCCTGTTCTTACTATCATCACTATTTACCTCCGATTTATTGCGCCATTCTCCTGCCTTTCTTAAAAAAACAATCTTCCAAATAATATTCGGATTTGAGCTCCTCCGAAATCGAAATGTGTCGCACTACGCAGGACGCAGCGGGAAAGACCAGTGAAAACTGAAACTACTACATACGTACCTTACCCATTAATGGCCATGTGGCCTGGAACGCAGACAAAATAAGTCTTGATACATTGGGGACCTCCGTTATAAGACCTCCTTATAAGACTCCCCTCCACATATAAGACCCTTTCTGTTACATGTGCCTTCTGTAATTTTTAAAATTCCTCCCTATAACCCTCCCTAAATAGACCCCTCCTTATAAGACCTCATTTGGATGATTTTTTAAGTTCTTATAAGGGAGGTTCTACTGTATCCTTTTCAAAGGGTACGTACCGTAAAACTGAACTATAAGACGCACCTGTAACAGGCCTCTGCACTAAGGGTATTAACCCCTTGACATGAGAGTGATGCGTCAACCCCCGCTGCCTTGCTGGTCAGTACTGACACAGGGCATTCACTTTTGCGAAAGCAACAATTTAGAAGTGGCATCAAATAGGGTTACTGGCGAAGTGATCCCCCTGTTTGGTCCAGTTCTGACCATCTTCCTTGCCCACCCACCAAGCAGCACTCTTGCAAAATGTGGTCGTGTGTCAGCCGCCCAATTATAGCGCATCCCTTAATTGACAAATATGAGGTATTTATTCACATATAAGCCGCCCAGTTTTATACCTCAGAGAAAATTGTATGTGCCCAACCACACAAATCAGTGGGACCTCCCTTATAAGACCTCCCATATAAGACTCCCCTCCCACCTTAAGACCTACTTCTCTGAGACAGTGCCCTTCTTTGTATTTTAAATTAACTCCATTTATAAGCCCCTTCCCTTATAGACCTCTTTCGGATGATTTTTGAAGTCTTATATTTAATATTATAAGGGAGTTCCACTGTATGAAATTCTCATATCAGAACATCGGTACTTCTATTCTCAGACACTTTAAGCTGAAATTTGAATCGATCGATTGCCAAAACCAGGTTTGAGTCTAAAGATCTCAAAATAGGCTGAAGAATGTGGCCGAGAAACAGATGCAGACCTGTTGTACT
Organism: Phymorhynchus buccinoides; assembly: GCA_017654935.2. NCBI lineage: Eukaryota > Metazoa > Mollusca > Gastropoda > Neogastropoda > Raphitomidae > Phymorhynchus > Phymorhynchus buccinoides. The sequence continues at coordinate 3,952,499 of CM065708.1, read as the reverse complement.
CTACTCTTTTTCGAGTAGTATTCACTAAATTTGGACCTCTACTACCCTTCAAAATTTGAAAATAATGCTCTAACTACTCTTTTCAGTGTGACTCGTTTGATGGTTTACTGAAAAAGTACACATTTTGCACCCAATCTACTCTTTCAGCTATACAGAGTACTCAAGACTTGTGTAGTGTGGTAAACGAGGTCTGCTGAGATGCTTCCAACTGCATAAATGTAAGAATGGAAAAAAAGATCCCAGATAAGCCTCATCAGGCTATGTCAGTAGACACGACTTCAAATTTGCCATCGTCGAACAAAACACAGCTCTGCTGCCGAAGTAGATCAGAATACACTCCTTACCTCATCACGTCGCGATCTCATAAGTCCCATATTTCCAATATAGGACTATTCTCGCTGGCCAAAGTTTGAGGCGAAAGTAGCGGCTTATAGTCCCGCATTTTTACTGTACACACTTCTGTCCGTCATGCCGCCGATGCCTGGGAACCCCTTCTCCGCCGATCATTCTTTCTGAACCAAAGGGGCCCGGGGGTGGACCGTCTTCGTTCCAATCGTTTACCCTGTCACAGACCGAGGTTAAACATATGAAATCAGTCTGATCAACTAAAACCCTAAACTTACCGAGAAAACTGTCCATCTTAGCTCATCACAGATATGTATGAGAGCAAAGGAGAGGAAAAGAGAAAAAAAAAAAAAAAAAAAAAAAAAAATGTGCCGCCTCACACAAAAAAAGAGAACAAAAAAAAAGAAAGGTGGGGACGTGAGGGTCAAGAAAGAAAAGAAAAAGAGAAAGAAAACATGCAAACAAATAGGTTGGGGTTTTGTTGTTGTAATCAGTAAGGCTATACAATGTCTTAACTCATTCGCATCAGCTTGATTTTGTATTATTAAAAATACCTCCAATCCTCCAGCCACACACACAAAAACAAACGTACGATAAACAAAAAGAGAAATGAAGAGATTAAACGATTTCACTTCCAGGTTTGACTGAGGCCGTTTTTTTTAATATATATAACTTTTATATATGATTAAACTCTCCACACCAATTGTTTCCCCACACAACCACTCAAAAGCAAAGTCAGAGGCAAAATTGGGTCTAAGGGAGCGAGCGAGTTTTATAAGTGTCCAGTGTGGTGTGCCTCACAGATTTAACTTCCTTATCAAGTGGATCAAATTGACAAGTTACCTATTAACGTCCGTGCACATATGGCCGGAACGTCTTTGCAGAGTTAAACAGCAATCCACTGAGCACAGTAGAAATGTTGAAATAATGTAACCCCTACCCACCGTCCTACTGTCATTTCCACAAAAATCTCCCCATCATATCTGACTCCCTCTCAAACCATTTGAAACACAGCCCTCTTTCTCGTCTTGCTCTCTAATAATACAATTCCTTCTCTTTCGCTCTCTCTGTCTCTGTTTTGTCTGTCTGACTCTCTCTCTCCTCGATCTTTCCCTGTCACTGGTCTCTGATCTCTTTGCTTTGCTATCTTTGTATTTAGTTTTTTATGTGTATCAGAGGCATCTAAGAACGACATCTTTAATCCTTTCGCTCCTCTCTCTCTCTTTCTTTCTATCTCTCTCTCTCTTCTCTGTTTCGATCTCTCTCTCTCTTCTGTTTTTCTATCTCTCTCGTCCTCTGCTCTGTTTTTCTATCGTCTCTCTCTCTCTCTCTCTGTTTCTATCTCTCCCTCTCTCTCTCCTCTTCTTTCTATCTCTCTCTCTCTCTCTCCCTGTTTCTATCTCTCTCTCTCTCTGTCTCTTTCTATCTCTCATCTCTCTCTCTCTCTGTTTCCTATCTCTCGCTCTCGCTCTCATTTCTCTCATCTCTCTCTCTTCTCTGTTTTCTGTTCCCATCCTCTCTCTCTCTGGCGTCCTCACCTTCTCCCGGAGGTCCCTCCAGTCCTTGTCTCCCAGCATGCCTTGGCACTCCTTGCGTGCCCTGCCACCATCAAGAGACAATGCTTCTTCCTTATAAATAACCGAGTATTTCTTTTTTTGGTACCATTAACCAATTCGTGTTGTCCCGCGTCAAACTTAAATGCAAAGGCCTGTTGAATAAATCAGTGAAGATAGACTGCACAGGCAACTTCTGACAACTCTAAATAAATATATAGAGCTCTCCTGGAAAATTGACCAAATCTCAAACATATACACTCTTGGCAATTTGATACAAACTTCAACGTTTTTAGTGCACTTCAGATATTGAACAGAAATCTCCATATTGATCATGCTTCGAAAGTCAAACTATTAGCGTTCTTGACGCTTAATCCCATGTAAAATCTCAAATTTCTCACCGAACGTGTAATAAATACCAACATACAAGCACTCTTCAAATCCAGTCTTCTAAGGTCACTAAAATGTCACCAATTATATGGTACCCTTAAGAAGAAAGATCACATCACTCTGTAGTTCATTTCAAATCAAATTACTTTACCAGTAATTCCCGACTACAACCGCGTTCGCAATAGAACGCAACTCCCTACTTAAAAAAACATCATCCTTAAAAAGTCACCCGCATAAGCCGCGTCGAAGCATAAGCCGCGGAATCGGATTGCCACATGTCCAGCGTTCCGTTGAGTCTGAGTTGATCGCTGTTGTGTTTACTGCCAAAATGAAAGTGTCGGACCTCGCGAAACAGATCGTCATTTTGTGAAAAATTATAACCAAAAATCCAGGTGACGTTTTTTGTGATCACCGTGAACACATTGCGCCCAGATCTAAGTCGATGAAGATGCCACTGATTGGAGTTTACTCTCACTTATCGGTACCGCTATATGCCGCGGCAACTGTCTAGCCGCAGTTAAACAAAACAAAAAACCATCCACGAATAACGGTATCTACAATGAGGGAACTTACTGGATCTAAAACAAGAATTCTGGACATTACAATAATTCCCCTCGAATCCCGCAGGGGGAGAGGGAGGTTTTTTTAGTTTTTTTTAACATGTTGTGGCTATGTCCAACGAATAATAACGGTAATCTACAATGAGGAACTTTACTGGATCTAAACGAACAAACAACTCATACAACTACGATAATTCCCTCGAATCCCCAGGGGAGGGTGGTGTGTTAAAAAAAACATGTTGTGGCGTATAGTCCATAATAACCGGCAATCTACAATTGGGAAACTTTAACTGGTATCGTAATCGAACAAAGAGACTCCGACAACTTACGCTAATTCCCTCGAATCCCGCAGGGTGAGGGGGGGGTTCAAAACAACATGTTGTGCGTATAGTCCTGAATAACGTAAATCCTACAATGAGGAACCTTTACTGATCTAAAACAACAAAGAACTCCGACAACTTAACGATAATTCCTCTAATCCCGCAGGGGGAGGGGGTTCAAAAAACAATGTTTGTGCGTATAGTCCATGAATACGATAATCTACAATGGAGCTTTACTGGATCTTAAAACGAACAAGAACTCCGACAACTTACGAATAATTCCCTCGAATCCCCTGGGGCCGCGTCGCCTTGCTCCCCTTTAATCCCCGCTCTCCCTTCTCCCCCTGCTCCCCCGTCATCCGGTGGATTGCTGGGCGGTGCCCGAGATGCCGGGCCACCCCTGCCTCCCCCTTCTTCCCTTCTGCCCTTTGGCCAAGGGACGCCCACCTACTCCGTCGATCCCCCCTTGTCCTCCTTGGGGCCTTTTCGCCAAGCTAAACCGTCCACCCCTGGTGAGAGAAAGACAATCAAGTCATAGATCAAAAATAATGGTAGAAAGACACACTCAAATATACACATGTTTATATTCATGGGTTCTCCTGGGAAATTAAAAAATCATTCAATACAAGACTTTTATAATAGAAACCTCTCTACAACCGCATTGTTTTTTCCCACAACGAACCACTCAAAATCAAAGTCAGGGGCAAAATTGTGGTCAGGTAGTGAAGCGATCTTAGGAGTGACCAAGTTATAGATTTACTTTCCACTGAAGCCAATGCTCAAATTGAACAGCTATCTTTTATTTCCGGACATATATAGGCTGTGACGACTTGAATAGTTAAACCAATTAACCATATGGTTCCTGAAAATTAGCATTGAGCTTATTTCATTTTGAAGAGTATAGAGGTCCAATTGAAGTAAATAACTACTGCAAGAGTAGAGGCAAACATCTGCTGCCAGTGTCCACCTCCCTATAAAGGCCCCTCCGTATTAAGACCTTTTGGGGGCTGATTTTTCCTGGTCTTAAACATCAAACAATGTTCATTGAAAATGAGTAATTAGAGCATTGTTTTTCAATTTTGAAGAGTAGTAGAGAATACTACTCGAAAAGAGTAGAGCAAACAGGTCAGCTAATATTTCTATAGACCCTCCCCTCTAATCATGACCCAAAAAATGTCACCAATTGTTCCCCCATTCATGACAATACCTTGACTACTGAAGGTCCCCTCCCTATAAGGTCCCCTCCGTATTAAAGACCCACCATCTTCACGTGTCAAAACATGGTTTTTCCGGTTTTCACTCTTATAGTGGCAAGAAATCTAATAATCTTCCTAGCATAAGAGGAATGTGACACGTGACGTGGAGGGTCTTTAAGACCTTATTTGGGGGCTGATTTTTCCTGGGTCTTTAAAGACCCACCAGATCACGTATAAAAATCACAGGTTTCACTTGTTTTCCATCTTATAGCTGGTAAGAAACCTTAAAAAATCTTCCAAACATAAGAGGGAATGTGACACATGACGTGGTGGGTCTTTAATGGGGAGGTTCCCCTGTATTTTCCAACTCACGGGAAGTCCGTCTTCTCCTTGGTAAACCCTGTTCTCCTTTCCTGCCATCAATTCCCGCCAGACCCTGTGGAGAACAGTCAGCAGCATCAGCATCATCATTATCATTGTCATGATCATTCTTCATCAGCATCATCATTATCATTGTCATTGAGTCATCATCATCATCATCCTCATTCATCATCATCATTATCATCATCTTTGTTGTCGTCATCACCATCATCATTGATGTCATCATCATCATCATCATCAGCATTATTGTTATTATCATCAGCATCGTCATTATCATTGTCAGCAGCATCGTCATTATCATTGTCACTATCATCATCATCAGCAGCATTATCGCTCGATTACATTGTCATCATCATTATTGTCATCAGTACATTGATGTTATCATTGTTCTCAATGTCATGATCATCGTCATCATCATCATTGATGTTGTTATCAATGTTGTTATCATCATCATCATCGTCAGCATTATTGTCATTGTCATCATCATTATTGTTATCATTGTTGTCAATGTTATGATCATCGTCATCATCAGACATGGTAGTGGGGGCAAAGTCGTTTCCAAGGGAAAATGGCCGGGGGTCCGGGCCAAAAAAAAATTCAATCAAATTCAATAAATGAGAGTGAAATTTTCAACACTTTCATGACATTTCTCATTGGGTTAAAATAATTTTGTTTCACTGTTTTCTCGGATTTTCCGCGATTCGCGGAGGTCTACCACTCCTGCATCATCATCGTCTTATCCTGATGTTGTCATCTCTCATTGTCGTCATTGTTGTCATCATCATCATTGATATTATAATCATTGTTGTGAATGTCATCATCATCGCCATCATCATCACTGATGTTGTCATCAATGTTGTCATCATCATCATCTTGATATTATCATCATTGTTGTCAATGTCATCATCATCTCATTATCGTCTTTGTCATCATCATCATTGCTTAGGTGTCATCATTGTGTGTTCATTGATTTGTCATCATCATCATCACAGTTGTCATCATCATCATCACACATTGCACATTATCATCATCGCCATTATTATCATCATCATTCTTGTTGTCATCATCATCGTCACTGTTGTCAATGTCATCATCATCACCATTGTTATCATCTTCATCTTCATCATCTCATCATCACTTTAGTCTGCTCTCTCTCATCATCATCATCACCATCACACATCATTCTCATCTCTCACCTTAATCTCTTCATCATCTTCATCTGAAACATCATCTCATTATTGTCAGAGATCATCCTTGCTTGCGATAAAAACACAAAGAAAGATGCATGCGATAATTTTGATTTAACTTTATTGATTTGAGTTTGATATTTACATGCATAATTATGGCAAATGTTTGTGTGTGTGTGTGTGCGTGTGCGTGTGCGTGTGTGCGTGTGTGTGTGACGTGTGCGTGTGTGTGTGTGCGTGTGTGGGTGCTGTGTGTGTGCGTGTGTGTCTGTGTGCATGTGACCATGTGTTCAGGTGTGTGTGTGTGTGTGTGTGCGTGTTTGTGAATGTGTGTGTGTGTGTGCATGTGTGTGTGTGTGGTGTGTGTGCGTGCGGGCGTGTGCGTGTGTGTGCGTGCGCGTATGTGCGTGCGTGCGTGTGTGTGCATGTTGTGTGTGTGCGTTGTGTGGTGTGTGTGTGTGTGTGTGTGTGTGTGTGTGTGCATGTTGTGTGTGTTGGTGTGTGTGTGTGTGTATGTGTGTGTGTGTGTCATGTGTGTGTGTGTTTGCATGTGTGTGTGTGTGTGTATGTTGTGTGTGTGTGTGTGTGGTGTGTGTGTGTTGTGCATGTGTGTGTGTGTGTGCGTGCGTGTGCATAAGGAACTGTAGAGAAAAAAAGAGAGGGAAATAAAAAATATGTTACAACAAGATGCATAAAACATAAAGCCATACTTACACTAAAGAATGAAATAGTGAGGCCAAGAGAGGAGATAACGAAATTGAACAAAGGGGGAATACTCTCTTTTCTAATTAACTCCCCTCCACAAAAAGTTGATTACGATACCAATCACCTAACAGTGCGTGGGTCAGAACCAAAAGTGAGACAAACAAAGCATCATTCTCAAAAAAGAATGTACCTGTATGTGGGTGGAGGGTCATAAAGGCGAACTTGGCACATTCTTTTTTTTATGAGAATGATGCTTTGTTTGTCTCACTTTGGCTCTGATCCACGCATTGCTAGGTGATTGGTATCGTAATCAACTTTGGTGGTGGAGGGGAGTTAATTAGAAAGAGAGTATCCCTCAAGACCTGTTTACCCCTATTTTGCAAAGGTTGTAATTTCTGAAACCCAAAAAACGTAATTTTGAAAAAAAAACTGTAATCCAACGCGTGACCAATGAACGTCGATATCGTACTGACCTGAGTGTGCAATACTAATGTCCGTCGAGCAGTAGACACAGAACACATGCTCGTCACCTAGTGCTGAACGACGTATTCCTGGAATTTTGAGGTCACTTTCCCGGAATTTCTGTGCCACTTTTGATGTCTTTTCTTTTGATTTTTTCGACCAGAAGATACAGAAGCTTCGGAATGCACTCGCTTGGACGCCATTTTGAAACAGAAAAGGAAATGGCGCAAAATGACTTTTCACCGCATCGTTTCAAAAGCTTCGCTTACCGACACAACTGTAGTTTTTTTTATATATAGGAATTGTTTTCCCGTATTTTTTTCCGTAGCTGTAATTACCATAATTTTACTTTTCCCCCGTAAAAATTACGGCAAAATCGGGATGGTAAACAGGTCTGTATTCCCCCTTTGATCAATTTCATACTTAAACTAATTGATAACTAACAAAAATACGCAAAAAATAAAAATGCTCACGTCGGTTCCGTTCATCCCTCGTCCACCCTGGTCTCCCTTCATGCCAATGGTGACATCGTCCGAGATTAACTCCCCTGCCTCACCCTGAAACAACCAACCAGCAATCAGTAACCCTTTCAGATACAGAGAGAGTGATTTCGGGCAATAAATGAATAAACACATCTGCCATGTACTCAATTAATAAACAAGCAGCAATCGTTAACCCTTTCAGATACAGAGAGTGATGTTGGGCAATCAATGAACAAACAAATCTGCCATTTACTCAATCAATAAACAAAAGTGTAATGTGTGTGCGTGAAGAGAGAGAGAGAGAGAAGAGAGAGGAGAGAGAGAGAGAGAGAGGAGGGAGAGAGAGAGAGAGAGTAGAGAGAGAGAGAGAGAGAGAAGAATAGTAGAGAGAGAGAGAGAGAGAGAGAGAGAGAGAGAGAGAGAGAGAGAGAGAGAGAGAGAGAAGAGAGAGAGAGAAGAGAGAGAGAGAGAGAGAGAGAGAGAGAGAGAGAGAGGGGGGACAGAGAGATATGCAGAGACACACTTAGACAGACAGACAGAAGAGAGACAGAGAGAAAACCCCCTGTCAAATGAAAATGAAAACGAAATTTTATGTAACCAGGGAACATGAGATAAACAATGCACAGCTTTTTTCCACCCAGCCCTGGGGGAAAATGAAATAAATCAAACAAGAAAGCTAAATAATATAATGTACAGACCAGATAGAGAAAAGAGAGAGATTAGAGACAGACAGAAACTAAGAGAGAGACAGAGACACAGGAGACAGAGAGAGAGAGAGGAGAGACACAGAGAGAAAGAGAGAGACAGAGAGAGAGAGAGATGAGAGAGACAGACAGACAGAAAGAGACACCACATAGACAGACAGATAGACACAGGGAGACAGAGAGATACAGAAACAGAGAAGAGACAGCAGAGAGAAAGAGAAACAGATCACAGAGACAGAGAAAGACAGAGAGACATATTATATTATATATATAGTTTGCTTTGATAAAACTTTTCTGTTTCCAATGTCTTTATTTTTGAACCTCATAAACAAAACCATTTAATGTTAACTTTGAGTAATGTTCCAGTGTTCAAAAAACATTGGTGAGGATCCAGCAGTCCTGAGGGATTAAATCAATCAAATCAAATCAAATCAAGTACTAACGAACCCCCGCCAACTTACCTTGATTCCTTTGATGCCGTCTCTGCCGGCAAAACCAGGCAAACCTGGCCGTCCTGGTTCACCGGCCAGTCCGGCCAGACCCTGGACAAAAAAAACAAAACCCCAAAAAATTGGAGAGAAGGAACTCTCACAAACTTTTAACCCACTCTTTAACTGGCCAGTTACTTCTCGTTACAACCGTTTAGGATGAGTCATTCGATTAGGTTCGAAAACGCATCACCATAAGTAAGCTATGTAAAGTTAGGGGCTGATATTTTCGGAGAAGATTACCAAACGCCATGCACTAATGGACCGTACAATGTCAGATTCCGTACCTTCATCATTTGTCTCCTATTGACAGAAACAGCTTACACATAGAAAGAAGGAACTTTTCACATTTCAAACTTTTACAAACACGAGCCAAAAACTGAAAGTAAAGTCTCAGGATCGACCCACTATCTATACCGTATTTTTTGGATCAGTAGGCGCTGCTGTGCATAAGGCGAATAGGAGTGCAATATTTCAATAAAAATCTGAAAAAAAATTAAAGCAAAACTGGGCACCCTCAGTTTATAAGGCGATAAACACCTTGCACAAAAGAAAGTCGAAGTTTAAAGCCTGTACACGTCTTCTAAACGATTACAGACCGCCATTATTGTTGTCTTAAACGAAAGTTGGCTCCCTTCTCAAATAATTGAAAACTTCCGTCTTTGCAACTTCCGGTTTTTGTTGTGTTTGAACTTTTCTTCACGCAAACCTGATAGAATTATTACATTTTAAGCTCTACAACAATGCTTTTTTTTTTCACATCCAATGAAGGGCTATGGCATCTGTTTCTGTTGGCCACACGGTATCCGTCGGATCAATAACAGGGATTTTGGAATCATTTTAACGTGAGTATTTGTCGTCAATCGGCGACGTTCGTGACCACGTTTCGATGTTGTGACTCACTGTAGACTGTGACTGGATATAATGGCAATCACATTCGCCTCTCTTCTCACGATTTTTGTTTTCGTTTATTAGGCGCATACGTCGGAATTGGAGAAAAAAATATATCGCCTTTTATAAAATGTCCCAGTCAGTTCCGGGTTGGAGAATGTTAAACACATTTTCTTCATCATGTATAACAACAGTAACTTGATCAATGGACCAATTGTA
>CM065708.1:3928721-3942116 GCA_017654935.2 Phymorhynchus buccinoides | reverse complement strand
ACGCTCGTAATCTTGCCAAGTGAGTGATGGAGATGGGCGTAGTTTTTTGGGATCCCTAGCCGGTTTTTCCTGGCTTCAGGATCCAACCACCTGTGCCCTCCTTCCGGGCCGGAGGAACGGTTTCCCCCCTCCCACCACTTGATAAAAATCATGTAAAATGTTAGGAAAAGCTTGGGGGAGTTGTTTTATAGTTTAAGGAGATAGGATCTTCTGTAGCTTTCTAGTTTTTTTGATGAAATTGATGGATGCAGCAACCTCGTAATTTTCAGAGTGGCATTAATATATGTGATTTATCGTTTTGATTTAGTACGTGGGTTACTTTGACGTTTGATTTTATCTTTTGTAGGTAGAATTTTGTTTGGCTAGCTGGAGCAAAGGTCTCTGCCAACGTATTAGCGGTGTCAAAGTTATTATAGTTATTTGTTGTTTTTAGGACTCTGGGCTCCCATACAGTATTTTTAGCGTTAATTTTTTCTAAGCGTTTTTCCAAAAACTTTACATAAAATCTTTGTAGTCTGGTTATATCATCATTATAAAAATTATCTTTTTGTTTCGTTTAATAGTATCGTCGCAGTATGATTCTGCTTCCAGTTTAAGATTTATTGGGGGGGGGGGGTGGGGGTGCAGGTACAAAACGATTGCAGGCCTTCTTTTTGGCTGCACTGCCTGTTTACCTTGTTATTCCACCATGGTTTTAGCCCTATGCTTCTCGCATCAAACAGGGAAGAGCAGGACGATTTATCACGAGGCCTGTAAGATTGTTTTTCTAATGTTGTCGTATTGTTTCTAAGTGTATTGTGTGAAATATTGTCCACTTTATCTTTATTCCAAAGGGATCGGAATAAGTTGCCAATTGGCTTTTTATCAGAGTTGTTTAGGATGTTGTTTTTGTTTTCTTGTTAGTTCTTCATATAAGACCTTTAATTCAATTGAAAATGGTGCTTAGGTCGGAAATAAAGTATCGGAAAATAGATACCACCGTGACTGACTACAAGGTTTAGGAGACACAAGGACAGATCAATGGCACTGGGTTTCTGTTTGAGCCTATCGGGAATCTAGTTGCGGAACCATCATTTAAAAAGTATTAAGTCAGAATTATATTTCGTTAGAGTTTTGTACCTACAGGATCGGCTGGTGTTGAGGCCTCCTCAGGCGGGTTTGTGGGCATTGAAATCCTCCACCACCACCCAGTATGCGGAATTTTGAAAGTGAAGATAGCCGTCACGAGTGGCATTTGCATTATAATCTTTAAAAATAAAGGTTTAAAGTTGTTGTGGTGCCGTTAATTTTAGTTTGGATTGTTATTAGAAAATGGTAATCATAGTCATGACTATAGGGGATATCAACTGATGTATTTAATGTGTTGACTAATATAATGCAGTGTAAACCCTGGGTGGGGAATTCAGTTTTACCGTCCGTGTATCGGCTTTCGCCATGTACGACGGCTGAACAAGCCAACCAGGTATAAACAAAAAATTATGTTCCGAATCCTGTCTTAGCAAAGGCCGAGAAGCCGATCATTGTTTGAACCTAAAAATAAAATAATCTATAAGTTTAAACCCCTACCTTCTTCATACTTAAATTAGGGATATTGATACCTAGTATTTTTGGATATCTGAAAATTTTGTATTTAGTGATTGTAAACATAAAATTTGGTATTTAGTGGATTAACTGGCAGGAAGTATAGTAAATGGGTCAATTTTCTTGCAATGTTACGACAGTTCCACTGCAAGATACTAAATTTTGGACTTCACCTGTAGCCTAAAAAAGGGAGGGTTACTACTGTGCAATACTATTTTTAGAATTTGTTGTTACATTTTGTGCTGTTGGGATTCCGGGAAGACCTGGGACGACATCCTGCCTTCCCTCGTGCCACTGACCCCTTGAATTCCACAGGCCAAGTTCGCTAACCTCATCCAGCTTCTGTCAGGGCCCATTGCGAGGTGAGGGATGACAGGAAGGTGGAGGAGTAGGCTTGTTTCCTCTAAGAGCAACTTTTGGGTTTTCTTGGTGGTCTGGCCCTGGCAAATGTTTAAGTATCTTCATTCATAAAGGTTTCCGGCTGTGAATTGTCCTGGTTTGTTGGGTGTCGGGAGTGGAAAGATGGACATTGGGGGGAAGAGGTTCAAGGGCTTAGGGTGTGGTGTTGTAGTTTGACGTTGTGTGTGACTTGAACAGTTTGTCCATATCAGTCGTTATGTTCAGAAGGCCAACGTTCTATCTTAAAATCGATGGCTAAACAGCGGGGCATTGAAATTTTTTTTGGGGGAAATTGTAGTTTGATATTTGTAGATTTAAAGCTATATGGTCTAGAACTTGCGAACCTCTCGATACTAATTGAAAACAATCGCAAAATCGGCGAAAACACGAGTCAAAACGTCTTTTTACCCAACACGCATTATGATAGCGCCCCTTTATAACACAAACCTCATGCGAAGTGTGTTGTTCATTGCTGCGAAGGCAAATAGCTGAGGATTTAGCATTATTTACTTGATGCTCGATGAACACAACAATAAACCTTGTAATCAATGTATGCCTAAGACGGTAGAGCAAGAGACCTGCGGCAAAAAGCTTCTAAAAAATGGCCAGAAAATGCACGTTACCATACCAATGTTACACGCGTTTTTCACCAATACTGGCAGTAGCGTAGAATTGATCAGCAACGTGCGATTTGCAGAAGAAAAATACAACGCACGCACGCACACACACACATCATGCACACACCCCGCACACACACCATGCACGCACAGACACACACACACTCACACAGACTCACGCACCGCACCAGCACGCACACGCACGCGCGCACGCGCACACGCACCACACATCTCACACACCCACACACACACACACACACAGCACAGACCCCACACTACACACACACTGTTGTAGACGGATTGATTCAACAGAACGAAACTGCGAGAGCAAACTAAACAGCCCTTGGGCAAAATAATAGCCTAGACTGAACTTCCATCTTAAAGGATAGATAACAATTTTCAGATTCAATATGTATTTTGACACGTTACGTTTCTACTGATGTTAGGAACAACTCGATTTGAGTATTACGATGTAACAAGCAAAAAATTGTTTTTTGCCAAAAGATGGTAACTCACAATTGTCATTGACTGTTATGCTCACAATCAAACACACCAGAGAGCTATTTGTTTCTATTTCTCATGCACAAACACACCATAAATGTCACATACACACCACACACACAAATGTGACACACACCAATTGTGACCCTCCCTCCCTCCCCCTACCCCACCCCACTTATTACCTCCTCCCTCCCCCCCCCCCCGTTGTCCTCCCCTTTCCGTTATCTCAAACTCCTCCCCCTGTCCAGTTCTCCCAATTATGCTCACCCCCTCCCATTCAGTCCCGCATTGAGGCTGATCAGCTTGGGCGCAAGTCTTTCACCCAAAGTCTACTGTTTATTTGCTCCCCCCCTCCCTCCCCCCGCTCCCGCCCCACATCGTAAGCGTCCAAATCATCAAATTGTTGATGGAGGATGCTATACCAGTATACGCAAAAAGAAGATGTGCACACACACACAATGTGCACACACACACACACACACACACACACACACACACAACACACACACACACAAATGTGTGCACACATACACACAAATTGTGCACACACACACACACACAAACACACCCACCCTCTCTCTCTCTCTCTCGTCTCTCTTCTCTCTCCTCTCTCTCATCTCTCTCTCTCCCTCCCACCCTCTCCCTCTCTCTCTCTCGCTCTCTATCTCTCGATATTTTTCTTTCAATGTTTCAATGACAAGGAATGTTACGTAAACTTTATATTGTGCAACAAACAAAAATGCAACAAAGCAGATCCCATTTGCCATTTTCCATAGATTTTTATTGTCAAAAATCCAACCTTGATACAAATAAAAACACATACAAACAGAAAAGTTAACAGTGTGTGTGTATGTGTGTGAAGGATAATAATGTGTGTAAGATGGGGCATTAAGGGGGGGGGGGGGGGGCATTGGGCATGGGGGGGGGCATTGGATTACATGTAAATCATAGTGACATGATGTAGGGGCATTACATTGCAGGGGGCGTGGGGCATATTCATATGGGGGATGTGGCATAGGCGGCGATTGGCATTACAATCAAAATTACCGCGCGCAAGATGGAGGTGGGTGGCCATGGATTACATTGGTAAAGGAGATATGGCCATATTCATATTCATTAGCAGTCAAAGAAGTCACAGTTGAGTGCTGACATATGTATTTCCTCAAGGTCTCTAAGTAGCATGATGATCAGATGTTTTTTGCAGATCCATTCATTGATGTTCCATGAAAGCTTGTCCTGTGTACACATTTTACACGCCATGTCATTCTTACCTGGCTAGCTAAATAGGGGAGGGGGGAGGTAAAGCTTTGGGGGTATACTCCATGGGGCAATTGGGGGGCATGCTGTCACTATGTCCAAATTCGTGCGTGCTATGTGTAGCCTAGGTGACTATGCGAAAGGGAGAGGGAGGGGGGGGGTGGGGGGGGGGGGCATTGAGGGCGCATGGGCATTAAGGCATATCAATTGGCCGGGGCATTAAGGGTGGGCGGCATTATATTAAATTCAAAATCATTAAGACATGGGGTGTGTCGGGCCAAGTTATAAGGGGCAATTGGGCGGGCATGGGCAATTGGGCTTAAGCCATATCACAGTATAGTGACATGATTGTATTCTTTCCTCTAAAAGCAGGATGTTTTCTGCACTGAAGAATCATTTTGATATGACACTTGGTCTTTTGACTGAAAATTAAAAGCCAGCTTTGTTGCGCCACCAAGAGGGGGGGGGGGGGGGGCGGGGGGACGGAGAGGGGGGGGGGGGGGGGAGCAGGGGGCGCGAGGGCAAAAGGGGAAAGGAGAGGGGGGGGGGGGGGTTGTATGCTTTCTTAAGGGCCCAGCGTATTTTGTAAGGGGGAATTATTATTGGGGGGGGCATTAGTGGACATTATTGGGCCCCCCAATGTGTGTTTACATGTTACAATATGTGTGTAAGTCAGTGTGGCATGTATCAGTGTATGTGTGTTGTGTGCAGGCGTGGTGTGTGTGGGTGTGGGGGGGGGCCTGCACGTGCGTGCATGTCGGCATGGGGGGTGGCATGTGCATGTTTATGCACATTAGGGCATGGCAATTCATATTAAGGGCAGGCATATTTTATTATATTAACATTTCTTATTTAGTGGCATTTTTAGGGAGAGGGGGCAGGGGGCATCAATTAGGGGGCCCATATTATTGTAACCATCATATGGCATTCGGCATCAATAATCATTTCATATCAATTAATTATTAAGACATAAATACACTTTAGTGACATGATGTATTTTCCTTCTTTTAAAAGGCAGATGTTCTGCCCGATCATTTTGATATGACACTTTCTCTGTGTGAAAATTACAAGCCAAAATACCCTCGCACGACAAGAGGGGGGTTGAATGGTGGGGGGCGCTGCTAAGGGGCCTGCGCCTATGCAATTCAGGTATAAAGGAGAGGAGGGGGGATTTAATTATTAAGACATGTACCTGTCGAGTAGCTTGCAGCTGACATGAATAGAGTATCACCCTCAAAAGGGACCTAGATCCTGCTTCTGCCAGGATCATTTTGATTAAAGATACTTGTATGTGTGAAAAAAATGCAAGCTGGGTGGAAATACTCCTGAAATAGGGGCGGGCAACGGCGTCTGCTGGGACGGGGACATACGGGTCGGCAGTTTTGTGGCCACCGGTGTGGCAACGTGGTACTGTCATACGGCAAGGGTTGGTGGTGTTAAGGGAGGCTGAAGGGGGCAATTAAGACAATGCCGTAATGTAGATATCAATATACGACCACATGACTTATGTACCCCTAATCTGAATCTGGTTAATCGTCTCCGACCAACTTCTACGATAAACGCGACGGAAAAAAAAACCTAGGGGGGCGCATTCCTATTAAATTAAACAAGAAAAAAAATAGAAGTATAAAGACTCTTGCTTACCCTGGGTTAAGACATTAAACCACCCATTCAGCCGGAAGGTTCCATGCTCCACTTCCAGAAGTAAGCACAAAGGAAAATAAAGAAACACGAGAAAAACCCAAAAAAGAAAGCCTAATGATCTATGTGGTCAGGGGACGCAGGCCTCAGATGTGTCTGGTCCAGCGCTGATTTAATGAGCTGACGGAGCCGGCGTGACAGTATGCCCTCACCAGTTGGTTCCACTCCGTGACAGTCCTGACGAAGAAGGAGCTCATACTGCTCCGTTTCCTCCCTTCTTCGGACACAAATCCACGGCCAATGTTTTACGCCCTGTCTTTCCCAAGATGTTGGGTTGGGAACCCCTTGATCTGTCGGCTTGATCCTGCGACGATTAGTGGGAGACCGACGGGTCGTGGCTGTAAGGATAAGGAACTTGTCTGCTGGGGAAGCTGGAACAAGGCTCCTCAGCAAATTTATAGAAGTGGCTGAGAAGGGCCATTGCGTGCCTGTCCGTCTTTTCCTCCAGGGGGGGGGCACCCACGCAGCAGCAGCCAGCCCCAGCAGGGGGGGGGCGGGGCAGCGTCCTAGTGTCCATGAAGGCATGCCACTCACGCAGCCTGGTTTCGTGGACTTGTAGTCCCTGGCTACAAAGTGTGCTGCTTGGCGCTGAACTCTCTCTAGCCTTTCAATGTCCTGTTTCTGGTATGGATCCCACACCGTCGCACTGTACTCTAGTCTGGATCGGACCAATGCCATGTATGCTAGGCGTCTGCATTCCCTAGGTAGGTCTAGTACTGCAGATCATTTTGATATAAGATGCTTGCCTGTGTGACCTTTACAAGCTGAGATAACATGCTTTTTAATGATTTGCGCCAAAAAAACCTAAGTCAAAACGAAGATTTTAGCATTTTTGGCGATACCATGATCAAAACCTATGTTGAACATGTTCTTAAAAAAAAAATAAGTGAA
This sequence comes from Phymorhynchus buccinoides, assembly GCA_017654935.2. Taxonomy (NCBI): domain Eukaryota; kingdom Metazoa; phylum Mollusca; class Gastropoda; order Neogastropoda; family Raphitomidae; genus Phymorhynchus; species Phymorhynchus buccinoides. Next base: position 3,935,169 of record CM065708.1, on the reverse strand, counting down.
ATACAACCCACTGCTGGCAGCAGCTATTTGCAATCATAGTGATAGACATGATAGATGCCAAACACTTTTGCCAGAGGCCCTCAAACTTGGCCCGTACGAGGAATTTGAACCGACATAAAATACATAAATATTAAAAAAAATCATAACTTCCGTTCTAATCAACATAGAGATAAATTTTGTATCAATCTCTTAATTTTGAGTAGTTCTATTAGATTAGCTAATTAAAAAATCAATTAAGTAAACATGAAACAATCACATTTGACTACCTAAATATAAGATCTTAAATTTTTACATTGTGTGCAAGGGAAGGAACTCCCTGACGAGAAACTAATATTTTTTTATTGTGTTCGTTGGCTTCGTTTCTTCTCCTTTTTCTTATTCACTTTGATTTCCTGCCTGATGTAATTTCACTTGCAAATCTGCTGCTACATTTCGATTGTCGGATGTTTTCGTGGAAATTTCGGTGTTGAACACCATTCCACGGGACCGTAAGTGGCTTATTGACTGAACTTACTGTGGCATATATCCCAAGGGGAATCAAGAAAGAAAAAGAAATCATTTGATGGAAAGGAACAAGATATGCTTGAAATTTTGTTTTTTTTAGGTCTTCTCTTTTTCTCTTTGCGGGTTCTTTTCGTTTGTAAATGATTTATCAACTAATATCTCAGATCATACTTAAATTAATACATATGATGTTGTCTATGTCATTTTGTATCCAGTACGTAACAAGGAAATCTTACACATTATGCATTGGATAAAAATTTACGAATGGTTATTTGCTAAGAAATTCGACTTAATTAATTGGTAATTATTTAGGCAAATAGATTGTGAGTTCGAAGTTTCGACTATGTAAAAAATTAAAGTTAGACTAACCAACCCCTGTCAATATCAGTTAAAAAAAAGTTGTCACAGATGCGGAATGCCTAGCACCGACGAAAATATTTGTCTAGGCCTTCTGCGTGTGGTATGGCCTTCTGCCTATGTAGTTTATCCATTAGTGGTAGCCTGTTTGTTGGTTAATTTTTTCTGTTATTATGTCATCGAGATGGCTTTTGAGTAGCCTTGTTTTGTTGGCTTGACGTTGAAGTTTGCGCCTTTGTTGGCTTTGGTACGAAGTTTCGTCCAGTGAGGGTAGAGAGTGACTAGTACGGACCTGCATATCGCCCACTATGGGAGATTTTGAGGCCAGAGGGGAAGGGGGGGGGGGGGGGAGGACTTGGTTGGCGGTTCAGTGTAAGTTACGCTTTGTGATGCCTGCCAAGTTGGTTGTATTTGAATATGGGTAGGGGTGGTTGTTTGCTGTATTGCTTTTCTTGTTACAGCTTGAGCATATGTGTTTGATTGGCTGCTGTTCGCTGTTGTTGTTGTTGAGGGGGAAGGCGCCATGAAAGGTTCTATTTGCAGGGGGGGGGGGGGGGGAAGTGGGATTTGCGTTGAGTTGCTTTTGTTGTTTTTCTGCCTCTAGGGCCAATTTGGCCTTACGAGTGGCTTCGGCGTACGTGATGAAAACCTCAGCTCTAATTTTGTTAGCTTTCAGTCTGAGTTGAAATTGGGGGCAGCCGTTGTAGGCTGCAGAATGTGGGCCCCCGCAGTTAACGCACATGGCCATGGTAGCCACGCAGTCTTTGGCTGCGTGGCCGGGCCCGGCGCACTTGGTGCAGATGTGTTTGGGAGCACGGCATTGGTCCATGTTATGACCAAGCCGTGCACACTTTCTGCACCTCCTGACGGGGGCCACGAAAGGGTGTACTATGTACTCTGTTACAGATATTTGTGTGAGTTTTGGTAGAATTGGTTTGTCAAATGTGATTTTTAATGCTTTTGAGTCAGATCCATCTCTGTTTTTGAGACGCATGATGGATTTTGCGTCGGGGATGTATGGGAGTAGTTCTTGTATGTTCTCACCGAGGGGTATTGGTTTGATTACCCCCTCGGTGGTAGCTGATGGAATGGTACATTTGATGGGGGTTTTTGAGACTTCGTGTAGTTTAGCAAGGCGGGTTTGTTGATCTGCTGATTGGCAGCCAATCAGCCACCGATCGCCCGCAATACTACCTGCACGCCTTTCTGTTTCCTTTTTGTGATATAAACCTTTCAAATCTAATACGATGTGTCTATTATGTTTGTGCACGTAATAATTCAAATATTCACAGTAACCTATAATTATCACATGTCTTGCGTACAACATGAAGAAATAGAGCTTTCAGAGTGGCCAGTCATTTACATCAACTACAATGGGTTTACTGTGTAAAAAACATCTTTTGTACACAAAATACATGAAAAGAGTTGTTGATGGCAGTCTTGTATTTGGCATAGAGGCAGAGTACAACGGAAAGCCTAAAGTCTGAAAGATGTCTCACGTTAATTCAGTATTTAAATGGACATTTCTCATCATGACGCACTATCAGTTCAGTTCAGTGGTTTATTTAACGTCTGTTCACCATTGATGATATTTGACGAACGATCCATCAATTACTCTAAAAATGATCATAAAAATAATGAACATTTCTTGTACTTTTACATTAATAAAAGTATCCTAAGTAACACAAACACTGACCCAAATGTTGTGTTCGTTCATAAATCTATTTACAGATGGGGGTAAACGGAGCACAAACAACACCAATTGCGAAACTCATTGTCACAAAATATGAATGAATAAGAATGTAGTGATTCACACAAACTACGTTGAATAGTTTTAAAGCAGTTCAAAGTAATGATGAAAATCTGATAAACAGATAGTGCATAAATGTTGCATCTAACTAAACAAAGCAGATAGACACCAAAATCAACTGAGTGTTCCGTTTTAGCCTACAATGCTAATAACTAACAAAGCAGATAGACACCAAATTCAACTGAGTGTTCCGTTTTTAGCCTACGATGCTAATAACTAACAAAGCAGATAGACCCCAAAATCAACTGAGTGTTCCGTGTTCCTACGATGCTAATTTAGCACGATAGAAGCTAAAACGGAGGACTGAAAAGCAGATAGCTAAGGAAACTAACAAAGCAGAGAGCTTTCAGAGTGGTCAGTCACTTACATAAACTACAATATGTTTACTGTGTTAAAAGCACATCTTTTGCAAACAAAATACATGAAAAGAGTTGTTGATGGCAATATTGCATTTGGGATAGAGTCAGATTACAACGCAAATCCTAAAATCTGAAAGATGTCTCACGTCAATTCAGTATTTAAATGGACCTTTCTCAACATGACGCACTATCAGTTCAGTTCAGTAGTTTATTTAATGTCTGTTCTCCATTGATGATATTAGATGAATGCTCTATCAATGTCCCTAAAAATGATCATAACAAATAATGAACATTTCTAATACTTTTACATTAATAACATTCTCCTAAATAACACAAACACTGACCAAAATGTCGTGTTTGTTCATAAATCGTATTTACAGATGGAGGCAAACGGAGAAAAACAACACTAATTGCAAAATTCGTTATAAAAAACTATGAATGAATAAGAATGTAGTTATCCACATAAAATACGTTAAATATTTTTTAAGCAATTCATTAAAGTAATGATAAACAGATATTGCATAAATGTTGCATCTAACTAGCAAAAGCAGATAGACACCAAATTCAACTGAGCGTTCTGTTTTAGCCTACGATGCCAATAACTAACAAAACAGATATAACTGAATGTTATGTTCTGCTTTGACCTACAATGCTAACTGAAAATAGTCCAGCCACCTCCAGTGACCCAGTCTTTGGACTGACCAGTACCACAGAGATCTCTGACCGTTCTACACGGGATGATGCTGGATTATTCTCAACACCAACACTACACGGACCTTGCTGAGCTCATCAGGGATATACGTGATCCCTTCGTGTGTGCCTCTGGGATTTTGGGGAACTGCCTGATAATGCTGATCATGCTTCGTCTTCCTTCCTCCTCCTACAGTGTGTTCTTCAAAACCCTGGCCCTGTCTGACCAGTTGGTGCTGATAGCAGGGCCTCTGGATCGACTGTTTTACGACAAATTACACGTAAGATCCTTTAGTATTGGCAACTGGTGGCAATGCAAGTTGTATATGATCACACATCGTGCAGTGACCACTGTATCGCCATGGATGCTGATGGCACTCACCGTGCTCAGAGCTGCTTCTGTGCTGTGGCCACGTCGTGTCAGTGCTGTGTGGACAAAGGGAAAGTCGCGAGTTACAGCAGGCATTGTGATCATCTTCATCATTGCCATTAACTGGCAACTTCTCCCAAAAAGTGGCAGAAATAGAGGGGTTTGTATGGTGACTGGGTTGAGAATGTACCTGTTTGAGTTTCGCGTATTTCAAATTTACTTCTTGCCTTTCGTGATTCTGATCACCAGCAACAGTGTTCTTTTGTGGTCACTGGCCAGATGTGTCAGAACAAGAAGACGTCCTTCTGGACAACAAACCAGCCAGGATGTCAGAGAACTTAGAGCGTCCTCATGGACTGTCACCTTGATTGTTGATAGTGCATGTTTTGTCCTCCTGACAACGCCGTTTGCTATTACTATCATGATATATGAACATGATTATTCTGATCGGGAACACCCCGCTAATAAGTCCGTGTTGCATGCAGTCAGTTATTTCCTGTTCTACTCCAGGAGTGCTGTAAACTTCTTCTTATACTGTTTGACGAACATCAAGTTCAGAGCTGAGCTGATCCAGACAGTTCAAGAGTTTTACGGGTTATGTCATGTCACCAAGAAAAGTAGTTCTTAAAGTGTTTCCACTAAACTTTAAAAATAATTCATATATTTACTTAAATATAAGAAAACAACAATGAACAGAAGAGACAAAAAAACAAAACCTTGTCTGTTTTGAAATATGAACTGCTGCATGGGGCCTCTCCTGTATAATATCTGGTATCCCCACTGCAACAATGGACCCAAAACGTAGAAACCCATTTCAAGCACAACCATTATGCGCTCTTCATGCAGTTAAAAATAGATATGGGAATATTCGCTGTATCAAGGCAAATAATAACATACAAAGTCACTTGGAGTTTTTGCTATGGTTGTTAATAAATTACCATCATATCAATTTAGGCGCAATAGACTATATATTTCAGCCTTTTGCCCTCTGTATTGTCTTTCGTTTATTTTTTTGTTTTATCGGCAAAACTGATGACTACTTAGGCAGTTGTGTTTGGTAGAGTTTTACGAGTTATGTCATGTCACCAAGAAAAGTAGTTCTTAAACTGTTTCCACTAAACTTTGGAAATAATACACATATTTGCTTAAATATAAGAAAACAATGAACAGGGAACTATTGCATGGGGCCTCTCCTGTAAATATCTGGTATCTCCATTGTAATAATGGACCAAAAACGTAGAAACCCATTTCAGGCATAGGACAGTTATACGGCCTCAATGTTTCAGTTGTGTTATATAAGAGCAGTAATATTGAATTATAATCCCTTTGGCTGCAGCACTAGAAAAGAATGCAACCTAAGGTCTATGACTAGAAAAGACAGTGCAACCTAGTCCCTTACTGTCTTTTCTAGTGCTGCAGCCAAAGGGATTATCTGAATACTGTGACATATATATGGGAATAATTGCTGTATCAAGGTCTATGATAACATGCAAAATAATTTGTAGCTTTTTTATGATTGTTGATTAAGGGTGCGTGTTATCTGCTTTACGTGTAAGCTTTTAATGCCTGTTGTAAATTATGTCTTTGTTTGATCTAACGGCTATGAAATGTTAAAGGTTTCATATCCTGGGTCTAATACAACACATTGATTTCCCCTTCAATTCACACCATGAGGATGCATAGACACGTGGAATGAAGATTGTAGTTTTAACTTCGTCTGAGCATCAGGCTGGCATTAGTATTTTTGTTTAATCAAAGTGGTATACAGCCTGTACTGCAAATCCTTGTTTGTCTGAAATGACACTGTACTGCACTCGTTTGCTTATTTTGAGCCATGAAATAAATCACAAGAGAAACATTCGTTTTCCACATCACTGTGCAAAACACAACAAGTGCATGTAAATATAAAAGTAAAATAGAGTGAGTGACCTCCCAAGTCTAATTTAAAAACAAAAAAACCCCAAATATATGTTGTGAGCAGCAAAACGAACAATGAAAAACAATGAAAAGAAAAGCAAAAAGAAGAAGAAGAAGAAAGGAAGTTTTCTCACAAAATTCGTTGCTGCAGGTCCGAAAGATTTAAACTCAAACAATCCGTTGTTGTTCTGCTGTGGGTGATGTGAAGGGTGATGAAACTGATGATGACCCAGCCCCCCCGTGGGGATACCGGGGGTCTTCTATACAAATAGTTCTCCCACCTTCTGGATGTTCAGTGCTTGTAACTTCCTCTAATCTGTCACTCTCTTTGACTCTGCCTTTTCCCTTTGCTTACTGTCATCTACTATCTTTCTGCCTTTCCGGTTCAAAGATTTCCTTCAGCCAAAGTCGGACTTGCTGTGCCTAACTATTTTGTTAGTT
>CM065708.1:3916221-3923721 GCA_017654935.2 Phymorhynchus buccinoides | reverse complement strand
ACACCACAAACCATTTTACGTAACGAAATTTTCATTCATTACGGTCACTATGGAGACAAAAAAGACGAACTTTAACTATAAGGCTACGTCCATATTAATTTTAAGTGCAGCTTCCGTAATGAAACCCATCCACAATCCGCCAGTACAAATCTGGAAGTAAGAAACATGAAGGAGTGTCCACACACACGTTGCACAACAGCAAACCGGATTACACAACTCAATTCACAATTATTTTATTGTCTTTAACAAAAATAAAGAGATCTTTGTTCAGCATGCACATATATAGATTGACAGAAATGGACCTGTTTAAGTGTAGAGAAAAAAAAAGGAAGGTGTTAGTATAGTCATTCCTGTTTGTTCAATATTGGTTGAAAAGTAAAATTGTTAGTAATAGTCATCATTCCTGTGTTTGTTGTCTGTTGGTTGAATCATTCTTGTAAAGGTGTTAGTAATAGTCATCATTCTTGTTTGTTGTCTGTTGGTTGAAAAGTAAAGGTGTTAGTAATAGTCATCATTCTTGTTTGTTGTCTGTTGGTTGAAAAGTAAAGGTGTTAGTAATAGTCATCATTCTTGTTTGTTGTCTGTTGGTTGAAAAGTAAAGGTGTTAGTAATAGTCATCATTCTTGTTTGTTGTCTGTTGGTTGAAAAGTAAAGGTGTTAGTAATAGTCATCATTCTTGTTTGTTGTCTGTTGGTTGAAAAGTAAAGGTGTTAGTAATAGTCATCATTCTTGTTTGTTGTCTGTTGGTTGAAAAGTAAAGGTGTTAGTAATAGTCATCATCATTGGTTGAAAAGTTTGTTAGTAATAGTCTGTTGGTTGAAAAGTGTGTTAGTAATAGTCATCATTCTTGTTTGTTGTCTGTTGGTTGAAAAGTAAAGGTGTTAGTAATAGTCATCATTCTTGTTTGTTGTCTGTTGGTTGAAAAGTAAAGTTGTTAGTAATAGTCATCATTCTTGTTTGTTGTTCTGTTGGTTGAAAAGTAAAGGTGTTAGTAATAGTCATCATTCTTGTTTGTTGTCTGTTGGTTGAAAAGTAAAGTTGTTAGTAATAGTCATCATTCTTGTTTGTTGTCTGTTGGTTGAAAAGTAAAGGTGTTAGTAATAGTCATCATTCTTGTTTGTTGTCTGTTGGTTGAAAAGTAAAGTTGTTAGTAATAGTCATCATTTCTGTTTGTTGTCTGTTGGTTGAAAAGTAAAGGTGTTAGTAATAGTCATCATTTGGTGTTGTAATTCTGTTTGGTTGAAAAGTAAAGTTAGTAATGTTAGTAATAATAGTCATCATTCTGTTTGTTTCTTGTAGTAATAGTCATCATTCCTGTTTGTTGTCTGTTGGTTGAAAAGTAAAGGTGTTAGTAATAGTCATCATTCTTGTTTGTTGTGTTAGTAATTCTTGTTTGTTGGTTGAAAAGTAAAGGTGTTAGTAATAGTCATCATTCTTGTTTGTTGTCTGTTGGTTGAAAAGTGTTAGTAATATCTGTTGGTTGAAAAGTTGTTAGTAATAGTCATCATTCTTGTTTGTTGTTTGTTGGTTGAAAAGTAAAGGTGTTAGTAATAGTCATCATTCTTGTTTGTTGTTTGTTGGTTGAAAAGTAAAGGTGTTAGTAATAGTCATCATTCTTGTTTGTTGTCTGTTGGTTGAAAAGTAAAGGTGTTAGTAATAGTCATCATTCTTGTTTGTTGTCTGTTGGTTGAAAAGTAAAGGTGTTAGTAATAGTCATCATTCTTGTTTGTTGTTTGTTGGTTGAATTCCTGTTTGTTGTTTATTGGTTGAATAAGTAAAGGTTGTTAGTAATAGTCATCATTCTTGTTTGTTGTCATCATTCTGTTGGTTGAAAAGTAAAGGTGTTAGTAATAGTCATCATTCTTGTTTGTTGTCTGTTGGTTGAAAAGTAAAGGTGTTAGTAATAGTCATCATTTGTTGTTTGTTGTCTGTTGGTTGAAAAGTAAAGGTTGTTAGTAATAGTCATCATTCTTGTTTGTTGTCTGTTGGTTGAAAAGTAAAGGTGTTAGTAATAGTCATCATTCTTGTTTGTTGTCTGTTGGTTGAAAAGTAAAGGTGTTAGTAATAGTCATCATTCTTGTTTGTTGTCTGTTGGTTGAAAAGTAAAGGTGTTAGTAATAGTCATCATTCTTGTTTGTTGTCTGTTGGTTGAAAAGTAAAGGTGTTAGTAATAGTCATCATTCCTGTTTGTTGTCTGTTGGTTGAAAAGTAAAGTTGTTAGTAATAGTCATCATTCTTGTTTGTTGTCTATTGGTTGAAAAGTAAAGTTGTTAGTAATAGTCATCATTCTTGTTTGTTGTCTATTGGTTGAAAAGTAAAGGTGTTAGTAATAGTCATCATTCTTGTTTGTTGTCTGTTGGTTGAAAAGTAAAGGTGTTAGTAATAGTCATCATTCTTGTTTGTTGTCTGTTGGTTGAAAAGTTGTTGTAATAGTCATCATTTGTTTGTGTTGGTTGAAAAGTAAAGGTGTTAGTAATAGTCATCATTCTTGTTTGTTGTCTGTTGGTTGAAAAGTAAAGGTGTTAGTAATAGTCATCATTCTTGTTTGTTGTTTGTTGGTTGAAAAGTAAAGGTGTTAGTAATAGTCATCATTCTTGTTTGTTGTTTGTTTGTTGGTTGAAAAGTAAAGGTGTTAGTAATAGTCATCATTCTTGTTTGTTGTTTGTTGGTTGAAAAGTAAAGTTGTTAGTAATAGTCATCATTCTTGTTTGTTGTCTGTTGGTTGAAAAGTAAAGGTGTTAGTAATAGTCATCATTCTTGTTTGTTGTCTATTGGTTGAAAAGTAAAGGTGTTAGTAATAGTCATCATTCTTGTTTGTTGTCTATTGGTTGAAAAGTAAAGGTGTTAGTAATAGTCATCATTCTTGTTTGTTGTCTGTTGGTTGAAAAGTAAAGTTGTTAGTAATAGTCATCATTCTTGTTTGTTGTCTGTTGGTTGAAAAGTAAAGGTGTTAGTAATAGTCATCATTCTTGTTTGTTGTCTGTTGGTTGAAAAGTAAAGGTGTTAGTAATAGTCATCATTCTTGTTTGTTGTCTGTTGGTTGAAAAGTAAAGGTGTTAGTAATAGTCATCATTCTTGTTTGTTGTCTGTTGGTTGAAAAGTAAAGGTGTTAGATAAAGTATTGGTTGAAAAGTAAAGGTGTTAGTAATAGTCATCATTCTTGTTTGTTGTCTGTTGGTTGAAAAGTAAAGGTGTTAGTAATAGTCATCAAGTTGAAAAGTAAAGTTGTTAGTAATAGTCATCATTCTTGTTTGTTGTCTATTGGTTGAAAAGTGTTTGTTGTCTTGTTTGTTGTTGGTTGAAAAGTAAAGGTGTTAGTAATAGTCATCATTCTTGTTTGTTGTCTGTTGGTTGAAAAGTAAAGGTGTTAGTAATAGTCATCATTCTTGTTTGTTGTTTGTTGGTTGAAAAGTAAAGGTGTTAGTAATAGTCATCATTCTTGTTTGTTGTCTATTGGTTGAAAAGTAAAGTTGTTAGTAATAGTCATCATTCTTGTTTGTTGTTGGTTGAAAAGTTGGTTGAAAAGTAAAGTTGTTAGTAAAAGTAAATGTTAGTAATAGTCATCATTTGTTTGTTGTCTGTTGGTTGAAAAGTAAAGGTGTTAGTAATAGTCATCATTCTTGTTTGTTGTCTGTTGGTTGAAAAGTAAAGGTGTTAGTAATAGTCATCATTCCTGTTTGTTGTTTATTGGTTGAAAAGTAAAGGTGTTAGTAATAGTCATCATTCTTGTTTGTTGTCTATTGGTTGAAAAGTAAAGGTGTTAGTAATAGTCATCATTCATTCTTGTTTGTTGTCTGTTGGTTGAAAAGTAAAGGTGTTAGTAATAGTCATCATTCTTGTTTGTTGTCTATTGGTTGAAAAGTAAAGGTGTTAGTAATAGTCATAGTCATCATTCTTGTTTGTTGTCTATTGGTTGAAAAGTAAAGTTGTTAGTAATAGTCATCATTCTTGTTTGTTGTCTATTGGTTGAAAAGTAAAGGTGTTAGTAATAGTCATCATTCTTGTTTGTTGTTTATTGGTTGAAAAGTAAAGGTGTTAGTAATAGTCATCATTCTTGTTTGTTGTTTATTGGTTGAAAAGTAAAGGTGTTAGTAATAGTCATCATTCTTGTTTGTTGTTGTTGGTTGAAAAGTGTGTTAGTAATAGTCATCATTGGTTGAAAAGTAAAGGTGTTAGTAATAGTCATCATTGGTTGAAAAGTTTGTTGTCTTGTTTATTGGTTGAAAAGTAAAGGTGTTAGTAATAGTCATCATTCTTGTTTGTTGTCTGTTGGTTGAAAAGTAAAGGTGTTAGTAATAGTCATCATTCTTGTTTGTTGTCTATTGGTTGAAAAGTAAAGGTGTTAGTAATAGTCATCATTCTTGTTTGTTGTCTGTTGGTTGAAAAGTAAAGGTGTTAGTAATAGTCATCATTCTTGTTTGTTGTTTATTGGTTGAAAAGGAAAGTTGTTAGTAATAGTCATCATTCTTGTTTGTTGTTTATTGGTTGAAAAGTAAAGGTGTTAGTAATAGTCATCATTCTTGTTTGTTGTCTGTTGGTTGAAAAGTAAAGGTGTTAGTAATAGTCATCATTCTTGTTTGTTGTTGTTGGTTGGTTGAAAAGTAAAGGTGTTAGTAATAGTCATCATTCTTGTTTGTTGTCTGTTGGTTGAAAAGTAAAGGTGTTAGTAATAGTCATCATTCTTGTTTGTTGTTTGTTGGTTGAAAAGTAAAGGTGTTAGTAATAGTCATCATTCTTGTTTGTTGTCTGTTGGTTGAAAAGTAAAGGTGTTAGTAATAGTCATCATTCTTGTTTGTTGTCTGTTGGTTGAAAAGTAAAGGTGTTAGTAATAGTCATCATTCTTGTTTGTTGTCTGTTGGTTGAAAAGTAAAGGTGTTAGTAATAGTCATCATTCTTGTTTGTTGTTTGTTGGTTGAAAAGTAAAGGTGTTAGTAATAGTCATCATTCTTGTTTGTTGTCTATTGGTTGAAAAGTAAAGGTGTTAGTAATAGTCATCATTCTTGTTTGTTGTTGTGGTTGTTGGTTGAAAAGTAAAGGTGTTAGTAATAGTCATCATTCTTGTTTGTTGTCTATTGGTTGAAAAGTAAAGGTGTTAGTAATAGTCATCATTCTTGTTTGTTGTTTATTGGTTGAAAAGTAAAGGTGTTAGTAATAGTCATCATTCTTGTTTGTTGTTTATTGGTTGAAAAGTAAAGGTGTTAGTAATAGTCATCATTCTTGTTTGTTGTTTGTTGGTTGAAAAGTAAAGGTGTTAGTAATAGTCATCATTCTTGTTTGTTGTCTGTTGGTTGAAAAGTAAAGGTGTTAGTAATAGTCATCATTCTTGTTTGTTGGTTGAAAAGTAAAGTTGTTAGTAATAGTCAAAATTGGTTAAAGTAAAGTGTTAGTAATAGTCATCATTCTTGTTTGTTGTCTATTGGTTGAAAAGTAAAGGTGTTAGTAATAGTCATCATTCTTGTTTGTTGTCTGTTGGTTGAAAAGTAAAGGTGTTAGTAATAGTCATCATTCTTGTTTGTTGTCTGTTGGTTGAAAAGTAAAGGTGTTAGTAATAGTCATCATTCTTGTTTGTTGTCTATTGGTTGAAAAGTAAAGGTGTTAGTAATAGTCATCATTCTTGTTTGTTGTCTGTTGGTTGAAAAGTAAAGGTGTTAGTAATAGTCATCATTCTTGTTTGTTGTCTATTGGTTGAAAAGTAAAGGTGTTAGTAATAGTCATCATTCTTGTTTGTTGTCTATTGGTTGAAAAGTAAAGGTGTTAGTAATAGTCATCATTCTTGTTTGTTGTCTGTTGGTTGAAAAGTAAAGGTGTTAGTAATAGTCATCATTCTATTGGTTGAAAAGTTGTTTGTTGTTGTCTGTTGGTTGAAAAGTAAAGGTGTTAGTAATAGTCATCATTCTTGTTTGTTGTCTGTTGGTTGAAAAGTAAAGGTGTTAGTAATAGTCATCATTCTTGTTTGTTGTCTGTTGGTTGAAAAGTAAAGGTGTTAGTAATAGTCATCATTCTTGTTTGTTGTCTGTTGGTTGAAAAGTAAAGGTGTTAGTAATAGTCATCATTCTGTTGTTTGTTGTTGAAAAGTGTTGGTTGAAAAGTAAAGTTTGTGTTAGTAAAGGTGTTAAGTAGTCATGTTTGAAAAGTGTTTGTTGTGTTTGTTGGTTGAAAAGTAAAGGTGTTAGTAATAGTCATCATTTGTTTGTTGTCTATTGGTTGAAAAGTAAAGGTGTTAGTAATAGTCATCATTCTTGTTTGTTGTCTGTTGGTTGAAAAGTAAAGGTGTTAGTAATAGTCATCATTCTTGTTTGTTGTCTATTGGTTGAAAAGTAAAGGTGTTAGTAATAGTCATCATTCTTGTTTGTTGTTCTGTTGGTTGAAAAGTAAAGGTGTTAGTAATAGTCATCATTCTTGTTTGTTGTCTGTTGGTTGAAAAGTAAAGGTGTTAGTAATAGTCATCATTCTTGTTTGTTAGTCTTGTTTGTTGTCTTGGTTGAAAAGTAAAGGTGTTAGTAATAGTCATCATTCTTGTTTGTTTGTTGGTTATAAAGTTGTTAGTAATAGTCATCATTCTTGTTTGTTTTTAGTAATAGTCATCATTCCTGTTTGTTGTTTATTGGTTGAAAAGTAAAGGTGTTAGTAATAGTCATCATTCTTGTTTGTTGTTTAATAGTCATCATTCTTGTTTGTTGGTTGAAAAGTAAAGGTGTTAGTAATAGTCATCATTCTTGTTTGTTGTTTATTGGTTGAAAAGTAAAGGTGTTAGTAATAGTCATCATTCTTGTTTGTTGTCTGTTGGTTGAAAAGTAAAGGTGTTAGTAATAGTCATCATTCTTGTTTGTTGTCTGTTGGTTGAAAAGTAAAGGTGTTAGTAATAGTCATCATTCTTGTTTGTTGTGTTGTTGGTTGAAAAGTAAAGGTGTTAGTAATAGTCATCATTCTTGTTTGTTGTCTATTGGTTGAAAAGTAAAGGTGTTAGTAATAGTCATCATTCTTGTTTGTTGTCTGTTGGTTGAAAAGTAAAGGTGTTAGTAATAGTCATCATTCTTGTTTGTTGTTGGTTGTTGTTAGTTAGTCAATTCTTGTTTGTTGTCTGTTGGTTGTAAAGTAAAGTTGTTAGTAATAGTCATCATTCTGTTGGTTGAAAAGTAAAGGTGTTAGTAATGTTTGTTGTCTGTTGGTTGAAAAGTAAAGGTGTTAGTAATAGTCATCATTCTTGTTTGTTGTCTGTTGGTTGAAAAGTAAAGGTGTTAGTAATAGTCATCATTCTTGTTTGTTGTCTGTTGGTTGAAAAGTAAAGGTGTTAGTAATAGTCATCATTCTTGTTTGTTGTTTGTTGGTTGAAAAGTAAAGGTGTTAGTAATAGTCATCATTCTTGTTTGTTGTTCTATTGGTTGAAAAGTAAAGGTGTTAGTAATAGTCATCATTCTTGTTTGTTGTTGGTTGGTTGAAAAGTAAAGTTGTTAGTAATAGTCATCATTCTTGTTTGTTGTCTGTTGGTTGAAAAGTAAA
>CM065708.1:3885294-3915721 GCA_017654935.2 Phymorhynchus buccinoides | reverse complement strand
TGCATCAACTCTTTGGGACAATAGCAGCGAAACAAATCTGAAACAATTAAATCGTTTACACAAACGAGCCATAAAATTAATACAGTTGAAGTCCAGTTCACTCACTAAATGTGATTACAAATCTTTAAACATCCTGCCATTTAAGGAAAGACTATTATATAACAAATGTGTATGCATGTACAGCGTTGTGAATGGAATAGCCCCTAAGAAAATCACCCAACATTTTGTTAGCAACGAAAGCAGACATACACACAAACTTTCTTTTCCCAGACCCCGTAATAATCTTTATAAATCTAGTTTATTGTACTCCGGCTGTACGGCGTGGAACAATTTATCTTTTAATTTAAAATCGTGTACATCAAGACAGACATTTATGAAAGCACTTAAATTTCATATGTTAGAAACCCTATGAATTAGTCTCTATCTTTAGAAATGTAGCACCTATTCCGTCTGGATATGTCCTTTTAATTGATACTTTACAATTTTTATACTTTGATTGTTCTTTGCTTTGTTCCATTGTGTCCGGGACATTTGTTAATATGGGTGATGGGGAGGAAATGAAATGGGGAAGGGACAACCACATTCACTTCAATATCCCATTCATTTATCTCTCTCTCTCTCTCTCTCTCTCTCTCTCTCTCTCTCTCTCTCTCTCTCTCTCTCTCTCTCTCTCTCTCTCTCTCTCTCTCTCTCTCTCTCTCTCTCTCTCTCTCTCTCTCTCTCAATAGAGTTATTTCAATGCGTTATATTATTAGGCTAATGTTTAGTAGTTTGGAATGTTTTGTTTTGCATGTTGAGTTATTTTTCGAGGTGCTTTCGTATTACTTTTCATTCTGAGGACAGGATGAAAAAAAGCTATCAAGCTTACTCCTTTATCCTCAATAAAGATCATTTTGACTTGACTTGACTTGACACACACACACACACACACACACACACACACACACACACACACACACACACACACACACACACACACACACACACACACACACACACACACACACACACACACACACACACACACACACACACACACACACACACACACACACACACACACACACACACACCAGAGGGATGAGGAATAGGTGGGGGGGGGGGTATCTGTTTACAGTATAAAGAAAGAGGTGGCTGCCAAGAAACCAAAGGTGTTGAAGCCCAAAGGCGAGAGAAGAAAGTGAAGTTTCTGGCCAAGAAGGCGAAGTCACCACACAAAGACAAAAGTAAGGCCCCCTCTCAAACTCCTCAAGTGGATTTTGCTTCCCGAGTCAGTGTGGACTCAATGGAACAAAAGGTACCCATCCCATCGTCAGCCACTCCCTCCTTTCTCACTTTCCTTTGTTTCGTGGACATCTTGAAAACCTTTTGGACTCTGAATGATACCTAACTAGGCTTGACTTAACTCCATTAGCTACACCCTCAAGGGAAGTGTGTGTGTTTCTTTGTTTGTTTGTTTTGTCTGTCTGCTGGCTATGTGAACAACACGTAAAGAGGTGATGACATCTGTTCAGCTCACACTGAAGCCCGAAGTCGACGCTGCAGGGAGTCCTTTGAGTGAATAAACAGTTTCCCCAACAAGTGTGACTGCTGTCTTAGCCTCGTGGGTGTGTTTTCAAAGGCTTTGTTCTCAAGAGGGTGGACAAGACAGCGTGTAGAGAGAAGAGGAAAGTCCTTAGGAAAGGTTTGGTCAATAGTCGTGGTCACTCTCTCACTACCCCCAACTAAGAATATCACGCGCTAAGCCCCTACTGGTATGACTGCCCCCCAGCGGTGACATCAGCATCCTAAGTTGACCATTACGAGATAATGTTTAATATTGTTAGGCCAATCATTGCATGGCCCAGTAACAAAATGATATCAAACCACGAGGTAGAGGGGGTTAAGGCAAACTTTCAATATCTTTTGCGGATGATTTTACTTGGGGTTGATTGTCAAAATATCCCTGCAAATTATCTTAAGCTTGCATTGCTGGTAGAATTAGTTTGTAAGCACATGACAAAAAGTATTATAACCTGAACAGCCATCATTGACTCTATAATCCACAGAGAGGATGTTAGATTAGACACAGAATAAACCGAATTAGATTATACTGTTTCTCCGTTCAGAGATATTTAACTTAGTGTCTAATAATTCTCAGAGATTACAGATTCGTATGACACTCACATGACTATTAACTGTAGCAAGATTAACAAAGTGCTTGGTAATCCTAAAAACGATATTATGCTTGAGATAGATTTGACTAAGTGTCTGATAATTATCAGACTGTATGCTTTTTTTATAGATTCGTATTTTACTCACATGAAGACTGATTGTAGCAAGATTAAGAAAGTGTTCGATAATCCTAAGACCATATTAGTCTTCAGACAGACTTACTAAGTGTGTGATAGCAAGTGTCTTCAAAACGTTGACGATAATTCTCGGAGATTACAGATAACCACAAAAAGCACACAAAGATCGATTGTAGTAAGGTTAAGACACAGCTCAACACAACACAACACAACACAACACAGCTCAACACAACACAACACAACACAGCACAACACAACACAACACAACACAACACAACACAACACAACACAACACAACACAACACAACACAACACAACACAACACAACACAACACAACACAGAGCAACACAACACAGCTCAACGCAACACAACACAACACAACACAACACCTTTACTTTTCATCCAACAGACAACAAACAAGAATGATGACTATTACTAACACCTTTACTTTTCATTCAATAAACAACAAACAGGAATGATGACTATTACTAACACCTTTACTTTTGAACCAACAGACAACAAACAGGAATGATGACTATTACTAACACCTTTACCTTTTCAACCAATAAACAACAAACAAGAATGATGACTATTACTAACACCTTTACTTTTCAACCAATAAACAACAAACAAGAATGATGACTATTACTAACACCTTTACTTTTCAACCAATAAACAACAAACAAGAATGATGACTATTACTAACACCTTTACTTTTCAACCAATAAACAACAAACAGGAATGATGACTATTACTAACACCTTTACTTTTCAACCAATAAACAACAAACAAGAATGATGACTATTACTAACACCTTTACTTTTCAACCAATAAACAACAAACAGGAATGATGACTATTACTAACACCTTTACCTTTCAACCAACAGACAACAAACAAGAATGATGACTATTACTAACACCTTTACTTTTCAACCAATAAACAACAAACAAGAATGATGACTATTACTAACACCTTTACTTTTCAACCAATAAACAACAAACAAGAATGATGACTATTACTAACACCTTTACTTTTCAACCAATAAACAACAAACAAGAATGATGACTATTACTAACACCTTTACTTTTCAACCAATAAACAACAAACAAGAATGATGACTATTACTAACACCTTTACTTTTCAACCAATAAACAACAAACAAGAATGATGACTATTACTAACACCTTTACTTTTCAACCAACAAACAACAAACAAGAATGATGACTATTACTAACACCTTTACTTTTCAACCAATAAACAACAAACAAGAATGATGACTATTACTAACACCTTTACTTTTCAACCAACAAACAACAAACAAGAATGATGACTATTACTAACACCTTTACTTTTCAACCAACAAACAACAAACAAGAATGATGACTATTACTAACACCTTTACTTTTCAACCAACAAAAAACAAACAAGAATGATGACTATTACTAACACCTTTACTTTTCAACCAACAAACAACAACAAACAAGAATGATGATGACTATTACTAACACCTTTACTTTTCAATCAACAGACAACAAGAATGATGACTATTACTAACACCTTTACTTTTCAACCAATAAACAACAAACAAGAATGATGACTATTACTAACACCTTTACTTTTCAACCAACAAACAACAAACAAGAATGATGACTATTACTAACACCTTTACTTTTCAACCAACAAACAACAAACAAGAATGATGACTATTACTAACACCTTTACTTTTCAACCAACAAACAACAAACAAGAATGATGACTATTACTAACACCTTTACTTTTCAACCAACAACACCTTTACAACAAAACAACAAACAAGAATGATGAATGATGACTATTACTAACACCTTTACTTTTCAACCAACGAACAACAAACAAGAATGATGACTATTACTAACACCTTTACTTTTCAACCAACGAACAACAAACAAGAATGATGACTATTACTAACACCTTTACCTTTCAACCAACGAACAACAAACAAGAATGATGACTATTACTAACACCTTTACCTTTCAACCAACGAACAACAAACAAGAATGATGACTATTACTAACACCTTTACTTTTCAACCAACAAACAACAAACAAGAATGATGACTATTACTAACACCTTTACTTTTCAACCAACAAACAACAAACAAGAATGATGACTATTACTAACACCTTTACTTTTCAACCAACAGACAACAAGAATGATGACTATTACTAACACCTTTACTTTTCAACCAACAAACAACAAACAAGAATGATGACTATTACTAACACCTTTACTTTTCAACCAACAAACAACAAACAAGAATGATGACTATTACTAACACCTTTACTTTTCAACCAACGAACAACAAACAAGAATGATGACTATTACTAACACCTTTACTTTTCAACCAACAGACAACAAACAAGAATGATGACTATTACTAACACCTTTACTTTTCAACCAACAGACAACAAACAAGAATGATGACTATTACTAACACCTTTACTTTTCAACCAACAAACAACAAACAAGAATGATGACTATTACTAACACCTTTACCTTTCAACCAACGAACAACAAACAAGAATGATGACTATTACTAACACCTTTACTAACATTACTAACACCTTTACCTTTCAACCAACAGACAACAAACAAGAATGATGACTATTACTAACACCTTTACTTTTCAACCAATAAACAACAAACAAGAATGATGACTATTACTAACACCTTTACTTTTCAACCAATAAACAACAAACAAGAATGATGACTATTACTAACACCTTTACCTTTCAACCAACGAACAACAAACAAGAATGATGACTATTACTAACACCTTTACTTTTCAACGAATAAACAACAAACAGGAAGCCATCAAATTGCCACTCACCTTGAATGTTGGCTTTCCCCGATTAATGTAAACTATCAAATTGCCACTCACCTTGAATGTTGGCTCTCCCCGATTAATGTAAACTATCAAATTGCCACTCACCTTGAATGTTGGCTCTCCCCGATTAATGTAAACTATCAAATTGCCACTCACCTTGAATGTTGGCTCTCCCCGATTAATGTAAACTATCAAATTGCCACTCACCTTGAATGTTGGCTCTCCCCGATTAATGTAAACTATCAAATTGCCACTCACCTTGAATGTTGGCTCTCCCCGATTAATGTAAACTATCAAATTGCCACTCACCTTGAATGTTGGCTCTCCCCGATTAATGTAAACTATCAAATTGCCACTCACCTTGAATGTTGGCTCTCCCCGATTAATGTAAACTATCAAATTGCCACTCACCTTGAATGTTGGCTCTCCCCGATTAATGTAAACTATCAAATTGCCACTCACCTTGAATGTTGGCTCTCCCCGATTAATGTAAACTATCAAATTGCCACTCACCTTGAATGTTGGCTCTCCCCGATTAATGTAAACTATCAAATTGCCACTCACCTTGAATGTTGGCTCTCCCCGATTAATGTAAACTATCAAATTGCCACTCACCTTGAATGTTGGCTCTCCCCGATTAATGTAAACTATCAAATTGCCACTCACCTTGAATGTTGGCTCTCCCCGATTAATGTAAACTATCAAATTGCCACTCACCTTGAATGTTGGCTCTCCCCGATTAATGTAAACTATCAAATTGCCACTCACCTTGAATGTTGGCTCTCCCCGATTAATGTAAACTATCAAATTGCCACTCACCTTGAATGTTGGCTCTCCCCGATTAATGTAAACTATCAAATTGCCACTCACCTTGAATGTTGGCTCTCCCCGATTAATGTAAACTATCAAATTGCCACTCACCTTGAATGTTGGCTCTCCCCGATTAATGTAAACTATCAAATTGCCACTCACCTTGAATGTTGGCTCTCCCCGATTAATGTAAACTATCAAATTGCCACTCACCTTGAATGTTGGCTCTCCCCGATTAATGTAAACTATCAAATTGCCACTCACCTTGAATGTTGGCTCTCCCCGATTAATGTAAACTATCAAATTGCCACTCACCTTGAATGTTGGCTCTCCCCGATTAATGTAAACTATCAAATTGCCACTCACCTTGAATGTTGGCTCTCCCCGATTAATGTAAACTATCAAATTGCCACTCACCTTGAATGTTGGCTCTCCCCGATTAATGTAAACTATCAAATTGCCACTCACCTTGAATGTTGGCTCTCCCCGATTAATGTAAACTATCAAATTGCCACTCACCTTGAATGTTGGCTCTCCCCGATTAATGTAAACTATCAAATTGCCACTCACCTTGAATGTTGGCTCTCCCCGATTAATGTAAACTATCAAATTGCCACTCACCTTGAATGTTGGCTCTCCCCGATTAATGTAAACTATCAAATTGCCACTCACCTTGAATGTTGGCTCTCCCCGATTAATGTAAACTATCAAATTGCCACTCACCTTGAATGTTGGCTCTCCCCGATTAATGTAAACTATCAAATTGCCACTCACCTTGAATGTTGGCTCTCCCCGATTAATGTAAACTATCAAATTGCCACTCACCTTGAATGTTGGCTCTCCCCGATTAATGTAAACTATCAAATTGCCACTCACCTTGAATGTTGGCTCTCCCCGATTAATGTAAACTATCAAATTGCCACTCACCTTGAATGTTGGCTCTCCCCGATTAATGTAAACTATCAAATTGCCACTCACCTTGAATGTTGGCTCTCCCCGATTAATGTAAACTATCAAATTGCCACTCACCTTGAATGTTGGCTCTCCCCGATTAATGTAAACTATCAAATTGCCACTCACCTTGAATGTTGGCTCTCCCCGATTAATGTAAACTATCAAATTGCCACTCACCTTGAATGTTGGCTCTCCCCGATTAATGTAAACTATCAAATTGCCACTCACCTTGAATGTTGGCTCTCCCCGATTAATGTAAACTATCAAATTGCCACTCACCTTGAATGTTGGCTCTCCCCGATTAATGTAAACTATCAAATTGCCACTCACCTTGAATGTTGGCTCTCCCCGATTAATGTAAACTATCAAATTGCCACTCACCTTGAATGTTGGCTCTCCCCGATTAATGTAAACTATCAAATTGCCACTCACCTTGAATGTTGGCTCTCCCCGATTAATGTAAACTATCAAATTGCCACTCACCTTGAATGTTGGCTCTCCCCGATTAATGTAAACTATCAAATTGCCACTCACCTTGAATGTTGGCTCTCCCCGATTAATGTAAACTATCAAATTGCCACTCACCTTGAATGTTGGCTCTCCCCGATTAATGTAAACTATCAAATTGCCACTCACCTTGAATGTTGGCTCTCCCCGATTAATGTAAACTATCAAATTGCCACTCACCTTGAATGTTGGCTCTCCCCGATTAATGTAAACTATCAAATTGCCACTCACCTTGAATGTTGGCTCTCCCCGATTAATGTAAACTATCAAATTGCCACTCACCTTGAATGTTGGCTCTCCCCGATTAATGTAAACTATCAAATTGCCACTCACCTTGAATGTTGGCTCTCCCCGATTAATGTAAACTATCAAATTGCCACTCACCTTGAATGTTGGCTCTCCCCGATTAATGTAAACTATCAAATTGCCACTCACCTTGAATGTTGGCTCTCCCCGATTAATGTAAACTATCAAATTGCCACTCACCTTGAATGTTGGCTCTCCCCGATTAATGTAAACTATCAAATTGCCACTCACCTTGAATGTTGGCTCTCCCCGATTAATGTAAACTATCAAATTGCCACTCACCTTGAATGTTGGCTCTCCCCGATTGATGTAAACTATCAAATTGCCACTCACCTTGAATGTTGGCTCTCCCCGATTAATGTAAACTATCAAATTGCCACTCACCTTGAATGTTGGCTCTCCCCGATTAATGTAAACTATCAAATTGCCACTCACCTTGAATGTTGGCTCTCCCCGATTAATGTAAACTATCAAATTGCCACTCACCTTGAATGTTGGCTCTCCCCGATTAATGTAAACTATCAAATTGCCACTCACCTTGAATGTTGGCTCTCCCCGATTAATGTAAACTATCAAATTGCCACTCACCTTGAATGTTGGCTCTCCCCGATTAATGTAAACTATCAAATTGCCACTCACCTTGAATGTTGGCTCTCCCCGATTAATGTAAACTATCAAATTGCCACTCACCTTGAATGTTGGCTCTCCCCGATTAATGTAAACTATCAAATTGCCACTCACCTTGAATGTTGGCTCTCCCCGATTAATGTAAACTATCAAATTGCCACTCACCTTGAATGTTGGCTCTCCCCGATTAATGTAAACTATCAAATTGCCACTCACCTTGAATGTTGGCTCTCCCCGATTAATGTAAACTATCAAATTGCCACTCACCTTGAATGTTGGCTCTCCCCGATTAATGTAAACTATCAAATTGCCACTCACCTTGAATGTTGGCTCTCCCCGATTAATGTAAACTATCAAATTGCCACTCACCTTGAATGTTGGCTCTCCCCGATTAATGTAAACTATCAAATTGCCACTCACCTTGAATGTTGGCTCTCCCCGATTAATGTAAACTATCAAATTGCCACTCACCTTGAATGTTGGCTCTCCCCGATTAATGTAAACTATCAAATTGCCACTCACCTTGAATGTTGGCTCTCCCCGATTAATGTAAACTATCAAATTGCCACTCACCTTGAATGTTGGCTCTCCCCGATTAATGTAAACTATCAAATTGCCACTCACCTTGAATGTTGGCTCTCCCCGATTAATGTAAACTATCAAATTGCCACTCACCTTGAATGTTGGCTCTCCCCGATTAATGTAAACTATCAAATTGCCACTCACCTTGAATGTTGGCTCTCCCCGATTAATGTAAACTATCAAATTGCCACTCACCTTGAATGTTGGCTCTCCCCGATTAATGTAAACTATCAAATTGCCACTCACCTTGAATGTTGGCTCTCCCCGATTAATGTAAACTATCAAATTGCCACTCACCTTGAATGTTGGCTCTCCCCGATTAATGTAAACTATCAAATTGCCACTCACCTTGAATGTTGGCTCTCCCCGATTAATGTAAACTATCAAATTGCCACTCACCTTGAATGTTGGCTCTCCCCGATTAATGTAAACTATCAAATTGCCACTCACCTTGAATGTTGGCTCTCCCCGATTAATGTAAACTATCAAATTGCCACTCACCTTGAATGTTGGCTCTCCCCGATTAATGTAAACTATCAAATTGCCACTCACCTTGAATGTTGGCTCTCCCCGATTAATGTAAACTATCAAATTGCCACTCACCTTGAATGTTGGCTCTCCCCGATTAATGTAAACTATCAAATTGCCACTCACCTTGAATGTTGGCTCTCCCCGATTAATGTAAACTATCAAATTGCCACTCACCTTGAATGTTGGCTCTCCCCGATTAATGTAAACTATCAAATTGCCACTCACCTTGAATGTTGGCTCTCCCCGATTAATGTAAACTATCAAATTGCCACTCACCTTGAATGTTGGCTCTCCCCGATTAATGTAAACTATCAAATTGCCACTCACCTTGAATGTTGGCTCTCCCCGATTAATGTAAACTATCAAATTGCCACTCACCTTGAATGTTGGCTCTCCCCGATTAATGTAAACTATCAAATTGCCACTCACCTTGAATGTTGGCTCTCCCCGATTAATGTAAACTATCAAATTGCCACTCACCTTGAATGTTGGCTCTCCCCGATTAATGTAAACTATCAAATTGCCACTCACCTTGAATGTTGGCTCTCCCCGATTAATGTAAACTATCAAATTGCCACTCACCTTGAATGTTGGCTCTCCCCGATTAATGTAAACTATCAAATTGCCACTCACCTTGAATGTTGGCTCTCCCCGATTAATGTAAACTATCAAATTGCCACTCACCTTGAATGTTGGCTCTCCCCGATTAATGTAAACTATCAAATTGCCACTCACCTTGAATGTTGGCTCTCCCCGATTAATGTAAACTATCAAATTGCCACTCACCTTGAATGTTGGCTCTCCCCGATTAATGTAAACTATCAAATTGCCACTCACCTTGAATGTTGGCTCTCCCCGATTAATGTAAACTATCAAATTGCCACTCACCTTGAATGTTGGCTCTCCCCGATTAATGTAAACTATCAAATTGCCACTCACCTTGAATGTTGGCTCTCCCCGATTAATGTAAACTATCAAATTGCCACTCACCTTGAATGTTGGCTCTCCCCGATTAATGTAAACTATCAAATTGCCACTCACCTTGAATGTTGGCTCTCCCCGATTAATGTAAACTATCAAATTGCCACTCACCTTGAATGTTGGCTCTCCCCGATTAATGTAAACTATCAAATTGCCACTCACCTTGAATGTTGGCTCTCCCCGATTAATGTAAACTATCAAATTGCCACTCACCTTGAATGTTGGCTCTCCCCGATTAATGTAAACTATCAAATTGCCACTCACCTTGAATGTTGGCTCTCCCCGATTAATGTAAACTATCAAATTGCCACTCACCTTGAATGTTGGCTCTCCCCGATTAATGTAAACTATCAAATTGCCACTCACCTTGAATGTTGGCTCTCCCCGATTAATGTAAACTATCAAATTGCCACTCACCTTGAATGTTGGCTCTCCCCGATTAATGTAAACTATCAAATTGCCACTCACCTTGAATGTTGGCTCTCCCCGATTAATGTAAACTATCAAATTGCCACTCACCTTGAATGTTGGCTCTCCCCGATTAATGTAAACTATCAAATTGCCACTCACCTTGAATGTTGGCTCTCCCCGATTAATGTAAACTATCAAATTGCCACTCACCTTGAATGTTGGCTCTCCCCGATTAATGTAAACTATCAAATTGCCACTCACCTTGAATGTTGGCTCTCCCCGATTAATGTAAACTATCAAATTGCCACTCACCTTGAATGTTGGCTCTCCCCGATTAATGTAAACTATCAAATTGCCACTCACCTTGAATGTTGGCTCTCCCCGATTAATGTAAACTATCAAATTGCCACTCACCTTGAATGTTGGCTCTCCCCGATTAATGTAAACTATCAAATTGCCACTCACCTTGAATGTTGGCTCTCCCCGATTAATGTAAACTATCAAATTGCCACTCACCTTGAATGTTGGCTCTCCCCGATTAATGTAAACTATCAAATTGCCACTCACCTTGAATGTTGGCTCTCCCCGATTAATGTAAACTATCAAATTGCCACTCACCTTGAATGTTGGCTCTCCCCGATTAATGTAAACTATCAAATTGCCACTCACCTTGAATGTTGGCTCTCCCCGATTAATGTAAACTATCAAATTGCCACTCACCTTGAATGTTGGCTCTCCCCGATTAATGTAAACTATCAAATTGCCACTCACCTTGAATGTTGGCTCTCCCCGATTAATGTAAACTATCAAATTGCCACTCACCTTGAATGTTGGCTCTCCCCGATTAATGTAAACTATCAAATTGCCACTCACCTTGAATGTTGGCTCTCCCCGATTAATGTAAACTATCAAATTGCCACACTCACCTTGAATGTTGGCTCACCTTGAATGTTGGCTCCCCCGATTAATGTAAACTATCAAATTGCCACTCACCTTGAATGTTGGCTCTCCCCGATTAATGTAAACTATCAAATTGCCACTCACCTTGAATGTTGGCTCTCCCCGATTAATGTAAACTATCAAATTGCCACTCACCTTGAATGTTGGCTCTCCCCGATTAATGTAAACTATCAAATTGCCACTCACCTTGAATGTTGGCTCTCCCCGATTAATGTAAACTATCAAATTGCCACTCACCTTGAATGTTGGCTCTCCCCGATTAATGTAAACTATCAAATGTAAACTATCAAATTGCCATCAAATTGCACTCACCTTGAATGTTGGCTCTCCCCGATTAATGTAAACTATCAAATTGCCACTCACCTTGAATGTTGGCTCTCCCCGATTGAATGTAAACTATCAAATTGCCACTCACCTTGAATGTTGGCTCTCCCCGATTAATGTAAACTATCAAATTGCCACTCACCTTGAATGTTGGCTCTCCCCGATTAATGTAAACTATCAAATTGCCACTCACCTTGAATGTTGGCTCTCCCCGATTAATGTAAACTATCAAATTGCCACTCACCCTTGAATGTTGGCTCTCCCCGATTAATGTAAACTATCAAATTGCCACTCACCTTGAATGTTGGCTCTCCCCGATTAATGTAAACTATCAAATTGCCACTCACCTTGAATGTTGGCTCTCCCCGATTAATGTAAACTATCAAATTGCCACTCACCTTGAATGTTGGCTCTCCCCGATTAATGTAAACTATCAAATTGCCACTCACCTTGAATGTTGGCTCTCCCCGATTAATGTAAACTATCAAATTGCCACTCACCTTGAATGTTGGCTCTCCCCGATTAATGTAAACTATCAAATTGCCACTCACCTTGAATGTTGGCTCTCCCCGATTAATGTAAACTATCAAATTGCCACTCACCTTGAATGTTGGCTCTCCCCGATTAATGTAAACTATCAAATTGCCACTCACCTTGAATGTTGGCTCTCCCCGATTAATGTAAACTATCAAATTGCCACTCACCTTGAATGTTGGCTCTCCCCGATTAATGTAAACTATCAAATTGCCACTCACCTTGAATGTTGGCTCTCCCCGATTAATGTAAACTATCAAATTGCCACTCACCTTGAATGTTGGCTCTCCCCGATTAATGTAAACTATCAAATTGCCACTCACCTTGAATGTTGGCTCTCCCCGATTAATGTAAACTATCAAATTGCCACTCACCTTGAATGTTGGCTCTCCCCGATTAATGTAAACTATCAAATTGCCACTCACCTTGAATGTTGGCTCTCCCCGATTAATGTAAACTATCAAATTGCCACTCACCTTGAATGTTGGCTCTCCCCGATTAATGTAAACTATCAAATTGCCACTCACCTTGAATGTTGGCTCTCCCCGATTAATGTAAACTATCAAATTGCCACTCACCTTGAATGTTGGCTCTCCCCGATTAATGTAAACTATCAAATTGCCACTCACCTTGAATGTTGGCTCTCCCCGATTAATGTAAACTATCAAATTGCCACTCACCTTGAATGTTGGCTCTCCCCGATTAATGTAAACTATCAAATTGCCACTCACCTTGAATGTTGGCTCTCCCCGATTAATGTAAACTATCAAATTGCCACTCACCTTGAATGTTGGCTCTCCCCGATTAATGTAAACTATCAAATTGCCACTCACCTTGAATGTTGGCTCTCCCCGATTAATGTAAACTATCAAATTGCCACTCACCTTGAATGTTGGCTCTCCCCGATTAATGTAAACTATCAAATTGCCACTCACCTTGAATGTTGGCTCTCCCCGATTAATGTAAACTATCAAATTGCCACTCACCTTGAATGTTGGCTCTCCCCGATTAATGTAAACTATCAAATTGCCACTCACCTTGAATGTTGGCTCTCCCCGATTAATGTAAACTATCAAATTGCCACTCACCTTGAATGTTGGCTCTCCCCGATTAATGTAAACTATCAAATTGCCACTCACCTTGAATGTTGGCTCTCCCCGATTAATGTAAACTATCAAATTGCCACTCACCTTGAATGTTGGCTCTCCCCATTAATGTAAACTATCAAATTGCCACTCACCTTGAATGTTGGCTCTCCCCGATTAATGTAAACTATCAAATTGCCACTCACCTTGAATGTTGGCTCTCCCCGATTAATGTAAACTATCAAATTGCCACTCACCTTGAATGTTGGCTCTCCCCGATTAATGTAAACTATCAAATTGCCACTCACCTTGAATGTTGGCTCTCCCCGATTAATGTAAACTATCAAATTGCCACTCACCTTGAATGTTGGCTCTCCCCGATTAATGTAAACTATCAAATTGCCACTCACCTTGAATGTTGGCTCTCCCCGATTAATGTAAACTATCAAATTGCCACTCACCTTGAATGTTGGCTCTCCCCGATTAATGTAAACTATCAAATTGCCACTCACCTTGAATGTTGGCTCTCCCCGATTAATGTAAACTATCAAATTGCCACTCACCTTGAATGTTGGCTCTCCCCGATTAATGTAAACTATCAAATTGCCACTCACCTTGAATGTTGGCTCTCCCCGATTAATGTAAACTATCAAATTGCCACTCACCTTGAATGTTGGCTCTCCCCGATTAATGTAAACTATCAAATTGCCACTCACCTTGAATGTTGGCTCTCCCCGATTAATGTAAACTATCAAATTGCCACTCACCTTGAATGTTGGCTCTCCCCGATTAATGTAAACTATCAAATTGCCACTCACCTTGAATGTTGGCTCTCCCCGATTAATGTAAACTATCAAATTGCCACTCACCTTGAATGTTGGCTCTCCCCGATTAATGTAAACTATCAAATTGCCACTCACCTTGAATGTTGGCTCTCCCCTATCATTTGAATGTATGTAAACTATCAAATTGCCACTCACCTTGAATGTTGGCTCTCCCCGATTAATGTAAACTATCAAATTGCCACTCACCTTGAATGTTGGCTCTCCCCGATTAATGTAAACTATCAAATTGCCACTCACCTTGAATGTTGGCTCTCCCCGATTAATGTAAACTATCAAATTGCCACTCACCTTGAATGTTGGCTCTCCCCGATTAATGTAAACTATCAAATTGCCACTCACCTTGAATGTTGGCTCTCCCCGATTAATGTAAACTATCAAATTGCCACTCACCTTGAATGTTGGCTCTCCCCGATTAATGTAAACTATCAAATTGCCACTCACCTTGAATGTTGGCTCTCCCCGATTAATGTAAACTATCAAATTGCCACTCACCTTGAATGTTGGCTCTCCCCGATTAATGTAAACTATCAAATTGCCACTCACCTTGAATGTTGGCTCTCCCCGATTAATGTAAACTATCAAATTGCCACTCACCTTGAATGTTGGCTCTCCCCGATTAATGTAAACTATCAAATTGCCACTCACCTTGAATGTTGGCTCTCCCCGATTAATGTAAACTATCAAATTGCCACTCACCTTGAATGTTGGCTCTCCCCGATTAATGTAAACTATCAAATTGCCACTCACCTTGAATGTTGGCTCTCCCCGATTAATGTAAACTATCAAATTGCCACTCACCTTGAATGTTGGCTCTCCCCGATTAATGTAAACTATCAAATTGCCACTCACCTTGAATGTTGGCTCTCCCCGATTAATGTAAACTATCAAATTGCCACTCACCTTGAATGTTGGCTCTCCCCGATTAATGTAAACTATCAAATTGCCACTCACCTTGAATGTTGGCTCTCCCCGATTAATGTAAACTATCAAATTGCCACTCACCTTGAATGTTGGCTCTCCCCGATTAATGTAAACTATCAAATTGCCACTCACCTTGAATGTTGGCTCTCCCCGATTAATGTAAACTATCAAATTGCCACTCACCTTGAATGTTGGCTCTCCCCGATTAATGTAAACTATCAAATTGCCACTCACCTTGAATGTTGGCTCTCCCCGATTAATGTAAACTATCAAATTGCCACTCACCTTGAATGTTGGCTCTCCCCGATTAATGTAAACTATCAAATTGCCACTCACCTTGAATGTTGGCTCTCCCCGATTAATGTAAACTATCAAATTGCCACTCACCTTGAATGTTGGCTCTCCCCGATTAATGTAAACTATCAAATTGCCACTCACCTTGAATGTTGGCTCTCCCCGATTAATGTAAACTATCAAATTGCCACTCACCTTGAATGTTGGCTCTCCCCGATTAATGTAAACTATCAAATTGCCACTCACCTTGAATGTTGGCTCTCCCCGATTAATGTAAACTATCAAATTGCCACTCACCTTGAATGTTGGCTCTCCCCGATTAATGTAAACTATCAAATTGCCACTCACCTTGAATGTTGGCTCTCCCCGATTAATGTAAACTATCAAATTGCCACTCACCTTGAATGTTGGCTCTCCCCGATTAATGTAAACTATCAAATTGCCACTCACCTTGAATGTTGGCTCTCCCCGATTAATGTAAACTATCAAATTGCCACTCACCTTGAATGTTGGCTCTCCCCGATTAATGTAAACTATCAAATTGCCACTCACCTTGAATGTTGGCTCTCCCCGATTAATGTAAACTATCAAATTGCCACTCACCTTGAATGTCTCCCCGGCTTGCTCACCTTGAATGTTGGCTCTCCCCGATTAATGTAAACTATCAAATTGCCACTCACCTTGAATGTTGGCTCTCCCCGATTAATGTAAACTATCAAATTGCCACTCACCTTGAATGTTGGCTCTCCCCGATTAATGTAAACTATCAAATTGCCACTCACCTTGAATGTTGGCTCTCCCCGATTAATGTAAACTATCAAATTGCCACTCACCTTGAATGTTGGCTCTCCCCGATTAATGTAAACTATCAAATTGCCACTCACCTTGAATGTTGGCTCTCCCCGATTAATGTAAACTATCAAATTGCCACTCACCTTGAATGTTGGCTCTCCCCGATTAATGTAAACTATCAAATTGCCACTCACCTTGAATGTTGGCTCTCCCCGATTAATGTAAACTATCAAATTGCCACTCACCTTGAATGTAAAACTATCAAATTGCCACTCACCTTGAATGTTGGCTCTCCCCGATTAATGTAAACTATCAAATTGCCACTCACCTTGAATGTTGG
This sequence comes from Phymorhynchus buccinoides, assembly GCA_017654935.2. Classification (NCBI taxonomy): domain Eukaryota; kingdom Metazoa; phylum Mollusca; class Gastropoda; order Neogastropoda; family Raphitomidae; genus Phymorhynchus; species Phymorhynchus buccinoides. Next base: position 3,898,758 of record CM065708.1, on the reverse strand, counting down.
CTCTCCCCGATTAATGTAAACTATCAAATTGCCACTCACCTTGAATGTTGGCTCTCCCCGATTAATGTAAACTATCAAATTGCCACTCACCTTGAATGTTGGCTCTCCCCGATTAATGTAAACTATCAAATTGCCACTCACCTTGAATGTTGGCTCTCCCCGATTAATGTAAACTATCAAATTGCCACTCACCTTGAATGTTGGCTCTCCCCGATTAATGTAAACTATCAAATTGCCACTCACCTTGAATGTTGGCTCTCCCCGATTAATGTAAACTATCAAATTGCCACTCACCTTGAATGTTGGCTCTCCCCGATTAATGTAAACTATCAAATTGCCACTCACCTTGAATGTTGGCTCTCCCCGATTAATGTAAACTATCAAATTGCCACTCACCTTGAATGTTGGCTCTCCCCGATTAATGTAAACTATCAAATTGCCACTCACCTTGAATGTTGGCTCTCCCCGATTAATGTAAACTATCAAATTGCCACTCACCTTGAATGTTGGCTCTCCCCGATTAATGTAAACTATCAAATTGCCACTCACCTTGAATGTTGGCTCTCCCCGATTAATGTAAACTATCAAATTGCCACTCACCTTGAATGTTGGCTCTCCCCGATTAATGTAAACTATCAAATTGCCACTCACCTTGAATGTTGGCTCTCCCCGATTAATGTAAACTATCAAATTGCCACTCACCTTGAATGTTGGCTCTCCCCGATTAATGTAAACTATCAAATTGCCACTCACCTTGAATGTTGGCTCTCCCCGATTAATGTAAACTATCAAATTGCCACTCACCTTGAATGTTGGCTCTCCCCGATTAATGTAAACTATCAAATTGCCACTCACCTTGAATGTTGGCTCTCCCCGATTAATGTAAACTATCAAATTGCCACTCACCTTGAATGTTGGCTCTCCCCGATTAATGTAAACTATCAAATTGCCACTCACCTTGAATGTTGGCTCTCCCCGATTAATGTAAACTATCAAATTGCCACTTCACCTTGAATGTTGGCTCTCCCCGATTAATGTAAACTATCAAATTGCCACTCACCTTGAATGTTGGCTCTCCCCGATTAATGTAAACTATCAAATTGCCACTCACCTTGAATGTTGGCTCTCCCCGATTAATGTAAACTATCAAATTGCCACTCACCTTGAATGTTGGCTCTCCCCGATTAATGTAAACTATCAAATTGCCACTCACCTTGAATGTTGGCTCTCCCCGATTAATGTAAACTATCAAATTGCCACTCACCTTGAATGTTGGCTCTCCCCGATTAATGTAAACTATCAAATTGCCACTCACCTTGAATGTTGGCTCTCCCCGATTAATGTAAACTATCAAATTGCCACTCACCTTGAATGTTGGCTCTCCCCGATTAATGTAAACTATCAAATTGCCACTCACCTTGAATGTTGGCTCTCCCCGATTAATGTAAACTATCAAATTGCCACTCACCTTGAATGTTGGCTCTCCCCGATTAATGTAAACTATCAAATTGCCACTCACCTTGAATGTTGGCTCTCCCCGATTAATGTAAACTATCAAATTGCCACTCACCTTGAATGTTGGCTCTCCCCGATTAATGTAAACTATCAAATTGCCACTCACCTTGAATGTTGGCTCTCCCCGATTAATGTAAACTATCAAATTGCCACTCACCTTGAATGTTGGCTCTCCCCGATTAATGTAAACTATCAAATTGCCACTCACCTTGAATGTTGGCTCTCCCCGATTAATGTAAACTATCAAATTGCCACTCACCTTGAATGTTGGCTCTCCCCGATTAATGTAAACTATCAAATTGCCACTCACCTTGAATGTTGGCTCTCCCCGATTAATGTAAACTATCAAATTGCCACTCACCTTGAATGTTGGCTCTCCCCGATTAATGTAAACTATCAAATTGCCACTCACCTTGAATGTTGGCTCTCCCCGATTAATGTAAACTATCAAATTGCCACTCACCTTGAATGTTGGCTCTCCCCGATTAATGTAAACTATCAAATTGCCACTCACCTTGAATGTTGGCTCTCCCCGATTAATGTAAACTATCAAATTGCCACTCACCTTGAATGTTGGCTCTCCCCGATTAATGTAAACTATCAAATTGCCACTCACCTTGAATGTTGGCTCTCCCCGATTAATGTAAACTATCAAATTGCCACTCACCTTGAATGTTGGCTCTCCCCGATTAATGTAAACTATCAAATTGCCACTCACCTTGAATGTTGGCTCTCCCCGATTAATGTAAACTATCAAATTGCCACTCACCTTGAATGTTGGCTCTCCCCGATTAATGTAAACTATCAAATTGCCACTCACCTTGAATGTTGGCTCTCCCCGATTAATGTAAACTATCAAATTGCCACTCACCTTGAATGTTGGCTCTCCCCGATTAATGTAAACTATCAAATTGCCACTCACCTTGAATGTTGGCTCTCCCCGATTAATGTAAACTATCAAATTGCCACTCACCTTGAATGTTGGCTCTCCCCGATTAATGTAAACTATCAAATTGCCACTCACCTTGAATGTTGGCTCTCCCCGATTAATGTAAACTATCAAATTGCCACTCACCTTGAATGTTGGCTCTCCCCGATTAATGTAAACTATCAAATTGCCACTCACCTTGAATGTTGGCTCTCCCCGATTAATGTAAACTATCAAATTGCCACTCACCTTGAATGTTGGCTCTCCCCGATTAATGTAAACTATCAAATTGCCACTCACCTTGAATGTTGGCTCTCCCCGATTAATGTAAACTATCAAATTGCCACTCACCTTGAATGTTGGCTCTCCCCGATTAATGTAAACTATCAAATTGCCACTCACCTTGAATGTTGGCTCTCCCCGATTAATGTAAACTATCAAATTGCCACTCACCTTGAATGTTGGCTCTCCCCGATTAATGTAAACTATCAAATTGCCACTCACCTTGAATGTTGGCTCTCCCCGATTAATGTAAACTATCAAATTGCCACTCACCTTGAATGTTGGCTCTCCCCGATTAATGTAAACTATCAAATTGCCACTCACCTTGAATGTTGGCTCTCCCCGATTAATGTAAACTATCAAATTGCCACTCACCTTGAATGTTGGCTCTCCCCGATTAATGTAAACTATCAAATTGCCACTCACCTTGAATGTTGGCTCTCCCCGATTAATGTAAACTATCAAATTGCCACTCACCTTGAATGTTGGCTCTCCCCGATTAATGTAAACTATCAAATTGCCACTCACCTTGAATGTTGGCTCTCCCCGATTAATGTAAACTATCAAATTGCCACTCACCTTGAATGTTGGCTCTCCCCGATTAATGTAAACTATCAAATTGCCACTCACCTTGAATGTTGGCTCTCCCCGATTAATGTAAACTATCAAATTGCCACTCACCTTGAATGTTGGCTCTCCCCGATTAATGTAAACTATCAAATTGCCACTCACCTTGAATGTTGGCTCTCCCCGATTAATGTAAACTATCAAATTGCCACTCACCTTGAATGTTGGCTCTCCCCGATTAATGTAAACTATCAAATTGCCACTCACCTTGAATGTTGGCTCTCCCCGATTAATGTAAACTATCAAATTGCCACTCACCTTGAATGTTGGCTCTCCCCGATTAATGTAAACTATCAAATTGCCACTCACCTTGAATGTTGGCTCTCCCCGATTAATGTAAACTATCAAATTGCCACTCACCTTGAATGTTGGCTCTCCCCGATTAATGTAAACTATCAAATTGCCACTCACCTTGAATGTTGGCTCTCCCCGATTAATGTAAACTATCAAATTGCCACTCACCTTGAATGTTGGCTCTCCCCGATTAATGTAAACTATCAAATTGCCACTCACCTTGAATGTTGGCTCTCCCCGATTAATGTAAACTATCAAATTGCCACTCACCTTGAATGTTGGCTCTCCCCGATTAATGTAAACTATCAAATTGCCACTCACCTTGAATGTTGGCTCTCCCCGATTAATGTAAACTATCAAATTGCCACTCACCTTGAATGTTGGCTCTCCCCGATTAATGTAAACTATCAAATTGCCACTCACCTTGAATGTTGGCTCTCCCCGATTAATGTAAACTATCAAATTGCCACTCACCTTGAATGTTGGCTCTCCCCGATTAATGTAAACTATCAAATTGCCACTCACCTTGAATGTTGGCTCTCCCCGATTAATGTAAACTATCAAATTGCCACTCACCTTGAATGTTGGCTCTCCCCGATTAATGTAAACTATCAAATTGCCACTCACCTTGAATGTTGGCTCTCCCCGATTAATGTAAACTATCAAATTGCCACTCACCTTGAATGTTGGCTCTCCCCGATTAATGTAAACTATCAAATTGCCACTCACCTTGAATGTTGGCTCTCCCCGATTAATGTAAACTATCAAATTGCCACTCACCTTGAATGTTGGCTCTCCCCGATTAATGTAAACTATCAAATTGCCACTCACCTTGAATGTTGGCTCTCCCCGATTAATGTAAACTATCAAATTGCCACTCACCTTGAATGTTGGCTCTCCCCGATTAATGTAAACTATCAAATTGCCACTCACCTTGAATGTTGGCTCTCCCCGATTAATGTAAACTATCAAATTGCCACTCACCTTGAATGTTGGCTCTCCCCGATTAATGTAAACTATCAAATTGCCACTCACCTTGAATGTTGGCTCTCCCCGATTAATGTAAACTATCAAATTGCCACTCACCTTGAATGTTGGCTCTCCCCGATTAATGTAAACTATCAAATTGCCACTCACCTTGAATGTTGGCTCTCCCCGATTAATGTAAACTATCAAATTGCCACTCACCTTGAATGTTGGCTCTCCCCGATTAATGTAAACTATCAAATTGCCACTCACCTTGAATGTTGGCTCTCCCCGATTAATGTAAACTATCAAATTGCCACTCACCTTGAATGTTGGCTCTCCCCGATTAATGTAAACTATCAAATTGCCACTCACCTTGAATGTTGGCTCTCCCCGATTAATGTAAACTATCAAATTGCCACTCACCTTGAATGTTGGCTCTCCCCGATTAATGTAAACTATCAAATTGCCACTCACCTTGAATGTTGGCTCTCCCCGATTAATGTAAACTATCAAATTGCCACTCACCTTGAATGTTGGCTCTCCCCGATTAATGTAAACTATCAAATTGCCACTCACCTTGAATGTTGGCTCTCCCCGATTAATGTAAACTATCAAATTGCCACTCACCTTGAATGTTGGCTCTCCCCGATTAATGTAAACTATCAAATTGCCACTCACCTTGAATGTTGGCTCTCCCCGATTAATGTAAACTATCAAATTGCCACTCACCTTGAATGTTGGCTCTCCCCGATTAATGTAAACTATCAAATTGCCACTCACCTTGAATGTTGGCTCTCCCCGATTAATGTAAACTATCAAATTGCCACTCACCTTGAATGTTGGCTCTCCCCGATTAATGTAAACTATCAAATTGCCACTCACCTTGAATGTTGGCTCTCCCCGATTAATGTAAACTATCAAATTGCCACTACACCTTGAATGTTGGCACCTTGAATGTTGGCTCTCCCCGATTAATGTAAACTATCAAATTGCCACTCACCTTGAATGTTGGCTCTCCCCGATTAATGTAAACTATCAAATTGCCACTCACCTTGAATGTTGGCTCTCCCCGATTAATGTAAACTATCAAATTGCCACTCACCTTGAATGTTGGCTCTCCCCGATTAATGTAAACTATCAAATTGCCACTCACCTTGAATGTTGGCTCTCCCCGATTAATGTAAACTATCAAATTGCCACTCACCTTGAATGTTGGCTCTCCCCGATTAATGTAAACTATCAAATTGCCACTCACCTTGAATGTTGGCTCTCCCCGATTAATGTAAACTATCAAATTGCCACTCACCTTGAATGTTGGCTCTCCCCGATTAATGTAAACTATCAAATTGCCACTCACCTTGAATGTTGGCTCTCCCCGATTAATGTAAACTATCAAATTGCCACTCACCTTGAATGTTGGCTCTCCCCGATTAATGTAAACTATCAAATTGCCACTCACCTTGAATGTTGGCTCTCCCCGATTAATGTAAACTATCAAATTGCCACTCACCTTGAATGTTGGCTCTCCCCGATTAATGTAAACTATCAAATTGCCACTCACCTTGAATGTTGGCTCTCCCCGATTAATGTAAACTATCAAATTGCCACTCACCTTGAATGTTGGCTCTCCCCGATTAATGTAAACTATCAAATTGCCACTCACCTTGAATGTTGGCTCTCCCCGATTAATGTAAACTATCAAATTGCCACTCACCTTGAATGTTGGCTCTCCCCGATTAATGTAAACTATCAAATTGCCACTCACCTTGAATGTTGGCTCTCCCCGATTAATGTAAACTATCAAATTGCCACTCACCTTGAATGTTGGCTCTCCCCGATTAATGTAAACTATCAAATTGCCACTCACCTTGAATGTTGGCTCTCCCCGATTAATGTAAACTATCAAATTGCCACTCACCTTGAATGTTGGCTCTCCCCGATTAATGTAAACTATCAAATTGCCACTCACCTTGAATGTTGGCTCTCCCCGATTAATGTAAACTATCAAATTGCCACTCACCTTGAATGTTGGCTCTCCCCGATTAATGTAAACTATCAAATTGCCACTCACCTTGAATGTTGGCTCTCCCCGATTAATGTAAACTATCAAATTGCCACTCACCTTGAATGTTGGCTCTCCCCGATTAATGTAAACTATCAAATTGCCACTCACCTTGAATGTTGGCTCTCCCCGATTAATGTAAACTATCAAATTGCCACTCACCTTGAATGTTGGCTCTCCCCGATTAATGTAAACTATCAAATTGCCACTCACCTTGAATGTTGGCTCTCCCCGATTAATGTAAACTATCAAATTGCCACTCACCTTGAATGTTGGCTCTCCCCGATTAATGTAAACTATCAAATTGCCACTCACCTTGAATGTTGGCTCTCCCCGATTAATGTAAACTATCAAATTGCCACTCACCTTGAATGTTGGCTCTCCCCGATTATGTAAACTATCAAATTGCCACTCACCTTGAATGTTGGCTCTCCCCGATTAATGTAAACTATCAAATTGCCACTCACCTTGAATGTTGGCTCTCCCCGATTAATGTAAACTATCAAATTGCCACTCACCTTGAATGTTGGCTCTCCCCGATTAATGTAAACTATCAAATTGCCACTCACCTTGAATGTTGGCTCTCCCCGATTAATGTAAACTATCAAATTGCCACTCACCTTGAATGTTGGCTCTCCCCGATTAATGTAAACTATCAAATTGCCACTCACCTTGAATGTTGGCTCTCCCCGATTAATGTAAACTATCAAATTGCCACTCACCTTGAATGTTGGCTCTCCCCGATTAATGTAAACTATCAAATTGCCACTCACCTTGAATGTTGGCTCTCCCCGATTAATGTAAACTATCAAATTGCCACTCACCTTGAATGTTGGCTCTCCCCGATTAATGTAAACTATCAAATTGCCACTCACCTTGAATGTTGGCTCTCCCCGATTAATGTAAACTATCAAATTGCCACTCACCTTGAATGTTGGCTCTCCCCGATTAATGTAAACTATCAAATTGCCACTCACCTTGAATGTTGGCTCTCCCCGATTAATGTAAACTATCAAATTGCCACTCACCTTGAATGTTGGCTCTCCCCGATTAATGTAAACTATCAAATTGCCACTCACCTTGAATGTTGGCTCTCCCCGATTAATGTAAACTATCAAATTGCCACTCACCTTGAATGTTGGCTCTCCCCGATTAATGTAAACTATCAAATTGCCACTCACCTTGAATGTTGGCTCTCCCCGATTAATGTAAACTATCAAATTGCCACTCACCTTGAATGTTGGCTCTCCCCGATTAATGTAAACTATCAAATTGCCACTCACCTTGAATGTTGGCTCTCCCCGATTAATGTAAACTATCAAATTGCCACTCACCTTGAATGTTGGCTCTCCCCGATTAATGTAAACTATCAAATTGCCACTCACCTTGAAGTTGGCTCTCCCCGATTAATGTAAACTATCAAATTGCCACTCACCTTGAATGTTGGCTCTCCCCGATTAATGTAAACTATCAAATTGCCACTCACCTTGAGTGTTGGCTCTCCCCGATTAATGTAAACTATCAAATTGCCACTCACCTTGAATGTTGGCTCTCCCCGATTAATGTAAACTATCAAATTGCCACTCACCTTGAATGTTGGCTCTCCCCGATTAATGTAAACTATCAAATTGCCACTCACCTTGAATGTTGGCTCTCCCCGATTAATGTAAACTATCAAATTGCCACTCACCTTGAATGTTGGCTCTCCCCGATTAATGTAAACTATCAAATTGCCACTCACCTTGAATGTTGGCTCTCCCCGATTAATGTAAACTATCAAATTGCCACTCACCTTGAATGTTGGCTCTCCCCGATTAATGTAAACTATCAAATTGCCACTCACCTTGAATGTTGGCTCTCCCCGATTAATGTAAACTATCAAATTGCCACTCACCTTGAATGTTGGCTCTCCCCGATTAATGTAAACTATCAAATTGCCACTCACCTTGAATGTTGGCTCTCCCCGATTAATGTAAACTATCAAATTGCCACTCACCTTGAATGTTGGCTCTCCCCGATTAATGTAAACTATCAAATTGCCACTCACCTTGAATGTTGGCTCTCCCCGATTAATGTAAACTATCAAATTGCCACTCACCTTGAATGTTGGCTCTCCCCGATTAATGTAAACTATCAAATTGCCACTCACCTTGAATGTTGGCTCTCCCCGATTAATGTAAACTATCAAATTGCCACTCACCTTGAATGTTGGCTCTCCCCGATTAATGTAAACTATCAAATTGCCACTCACCTTGAATGTTGGCTCTCCCCGATTAATGTAAACTATCAAATTGCCACTCACCTTGAATGTTGGCTCTCCCCGATTAATGTAAACTATCAAATTGCCACTCACCTTGAATGTTGGCTCTCCCCGATTAATGTAAACTATCAAATTGCCACTCACCTTGAATGTTGGCTCTCCCCGATTAATGTAAACTATCAAATTGCCACTCACCTTGAATGTTGGCTCTCCCCGATTAATGTAAACTATCAAATTGCCACTCACCTTGAATGTTGGCTCTCCCCGATTAATGTAAACTATCAAATTGCCACTCACCTTGAATGTTGGCTCTCCCCGATTAATGTAAACTATCAAATTGCCACTCACCTTGAATGTTGGCTCTCCCCGATTAATGTAAACTATCAAATTGCCACTCACCTTGAATGTTGGCTCTCCCCGATTAATGTAAACTATCAAATTGCCACTCACCTTGAATGTTGGCTCTCCCCGATTAATGTAAACTATCAAATTGCCACTCACCTTGAATGTTGGCTCTCCCCGATTAATGTAAACTATCAAATTGCCACTCACCTTGAATGTTGGCTCTCCCCGATTAATGTAAACTATCAAATTGCCACTCACCTTGAATGTTGGCTCTCCCCGATTAATGTAAACTATCAAATTGCCACTCACCTTGAATGTTGGCTCTCCCCGATTAATGTAAACTATCAAATTGCCACTCACCTTGAATGTTGGCTCTCCCCGATTAATGTAAACTATCAAATTGCCACTCACCTTGAATGTTGGCTCTCCCCGATTAATGTAAACTATCAAATTGCCACTCACCTTGAATGTTGGCTCTCCCCGATTAATGTAAACTATCAAATTGCCACTCACCTTGAATGTTGGCTCTCCCCGATTAATGTAAACTATCAAATTGCCACTCACCTTGAATGTTGGCTCTCCCCGATTAATGTAAACTATCAAATTGCCACTCACCTTGAATGTTGGCTCTCCCCGATTAATGTAAACTATCAAATTGCCACTCACCTTGAATGTTGGCTCTCCCCGATTAATGTAAACTATCAAATTGCCACTCACCTTGAATGTTGGCTCTCCCCGATTAATGTAAACTATCAAATTGCCACTCACCTTGAATGTTGGCTCTCCCCGATTAATGTAAACTATCAAATTGCCACTCACCTTGAATGTTGGCTCTCCCCGATTAATGTAAACTATCAAATTGCCACTCACCTTGAATGTTGGCTCTCCCCGATTAATGTAAACTATCAAATTGCCACTCACCTTGAATGTTGGCTCTCCCCGATTAATGTAAACTATCAAATTGCCACTCACCTTGAATGTTGGCTCTCCCCGATTAATGTAAACTATCAAATTGCCACTCACCTTGAATGTTGGCTCTCCCCGATTAATGTAAACTATCAAATTGCCACTCACCTTGAATGTTGGCTCTCCCCGATTAATGTAAACTATCAAATTGCCACTCACCTTGAATGTTGGCTCTCCCCGATTAATGTAAACTATCAAATTGCCACTCACCTTGAATGTTGGCTCTCCCCGATTAATGTAAACTATCAAATTGCCACTCACCTTGAATGTTGGCTCTCCCCGATTAATGTAAACTATCAAATTGCCACTCACCTTGAATGTTGGCTCTCCCCGATTAATGTAAACTTTCAAATCAAATTGCCACTCACCTTGAATGTTGGCTCTCCCCGATTAATGTAAACTATCAAATTGCCACTCACCTTGAATGTTGGCTCTCCCCGATTAATGTAAACTATCAAATTGCCACTCACCTTGAATGTTGGCTCTCCCCGATTAATGTAAACTATCAAATTGCCACTCACCTTGAATGTTGGCTCTCCCCGATTAATGTAAACTATCAAATTGCCACTCACCTTGAATGTTGGCTCTCCCCGATTAATGTAAACTATCAAATTGCCACTCACCTTGAATGTTGGCTCTCCCCGATTAATGTAAACTATCAAATTGCCACTCACCTTGAATGTTGGCTCTCCCCGATTAATGTAAACTATCAAATTGCCACTCACCTTGAATGTTGGCTCTCCCCGATTAATGTAAACTATCAAATTGCCACTCACCTTGAATGTTGGCTCTCCCCGATTAATGTAAACTATCAAATTGCCACTCACCTTGAATGTTGGCTCTCCCCGATTAATGTAAACTATCAAATTGCCACTCACCTTGAATGTTGGCTCTCCCCGATTAATGTAAACTATCAAATTGCCACTCACCTTGAATGTTGGCTCTCCCCGATTAATGTAAACTATCAAATTGCCACTCACCTTGAATGTTGGCTCTCCCCGATTAATGTAAACTATCAAATTGCCACTCACCTTGAATGTTGGCTCTCCCCGATTAATGTAAACTATCAAATTGCCACTCACCTTGAATGTTGGCTCTCCCCGATTAATGTAAACTATCAAATTGCCACTCACCTTGAATGTTGGCTCTCCCCGATTAATGTAAACTATCAAATTGCCACTCACCTTGAATGTTGGCTCTCCCCGATTAATGTAAACTATCAAATTGCCACTCACCTTGAATGTTGGCTCTCCCCGATTAATGTAAACTATCAAATTGCCACTCACCTTGAATGTTGGCTCTCCCCGATTAATGTAAACTATCAAATTGCCACTCACCTTGAATGTTGGCTCTCCCCGATTAATGTAAACTATCAAATTGCCACTCACCTTGAATGTTGGCTCTCCCCGATTAATGTAAACTATCAAATTGCCACTCACCTTGAATGTTGGCTCTCCCCGATTAATGTAAACTATCAAATTGCCACTCACCTTGAATGTTGGCTCTCCCCGATTAATGTAAACTATCAAATTGCCACTCACCTTGAATGTTGGCTCTCCCCGATTAATGTAAACTATCAAATTGCCACTCACCTTGAATGTTGGCTCTCCCCGATTAATGTAAACTATCAAATTGCCACTCACCTTGAATGTTGGCTCTCCCCGATTAATGTAAACTATCAAATTGCCACTCACCTTGAATGTTGGCTCTCCCCGATTAATGTAAACTATCAAATTGCCACTCACCTTGAATGTTGGCTCTCCCCGATTAATGTAAACTATCAAATTGCCACTCACCTTGAATGTTGGCTCTCCCCGATTAATGTAAACTATCAAATTGCCACTCACCTTGAATGTTGGCTCTCCCCGATTAATGTAAACTATCAAATTGCCACTCACCTTGAATGTTGGCTCTCCCCGATTAATGTAAACTATCAAATTGCCACTCACCTTGAATGTTGGCTCTCCCCGATTAATGTAAACTATCAAATTGCCACTCACCTTGAATGTTGGCTCTCCCCGATTAATGTAAACTATCAAATTGCCACTCACCTTGAATGTTGGCTCTCCCCGATTAATGTAAACTATCAAATTGCCACTCACCTTGAATGTTGGCTCTCCCCGATTAATGTAAACTATCAAATTGCCACTCACCTTGAATGTTGGCTCTCCCCGATTAATGTAAACTATCAAATTGCCACTCACCTTGAATGTTGGCTCTCCCCGATTAATGTAAACTATCAAATTGCCACTCACCTTGAATGTTGGCTCTCCCCGATTAATGTAAGCTATCAAATTGCCACTCACCTTGAATGTTGGCTCTCCCCGATTAATGTAAACTATCAAATTGCCACTCACCTTGAATGTTGGCTCTCCCCGATTAATGTAAACTATCAAATTGCCACTCACCTTGAATGTTGGCTCTCCCCGATTAATGTAAACTATCAAATTGCCACTCACCTTGAATGTTGGCTCTCCCCGATTAATGTAAACTATCAAATTGCCACTCACCTTGAATGTTGGCTCTCCCCGATTAATGTAAACTATCAAATTGCCACTCACCTTGAATGTTGGCTCTCCCCGATTAATGTAAACTATCAAATTGCCACTCACCTTGAATGTTGGCTCTCCCCGATTAATGTAAACTATCAAATTGCCACTCACCTTGAATGTTGGCTCTCCCCGATTAATGTAAACTATCAAATTGCCACTCACCTTGAATGTTGGCTCTCCCCGATTAATGTAAACTATCAAATTGCCACTCACCTTGAATGTTGGCTCTCCCCGATTAATGTAAACTATCAAATTGCCACTCACCTTGAATGTTGGCTCTCCCCGATTAATGTAAACTATCAAATTGCCACTCACCTTGAATGTTGGCTCTCCCCGATTAATGTAAACTATCAAATTGCCACTCACCTTGAATGTTGGCTCTCCCCGATTAATGTAAACTATCAAATTGCCACTCACCTTGAATGTTGGCTCTCCCCGATTAATGTAAACTATCAAATTGCCACTCACCTTGAATGTTGGCTCTCCCCGATTAATGTAAACTATCAAATTGCCACTCACCTTGAATGTTGGCTCTCCCCGATTAATGTAAACTATCAAATTGCCACTCACCTTGAATGTTGGCTCTCCCCGATTAATGTAAACTATCAAATTGCCACTCACCTTGAATGTTGGCTCTCCCCGATTAATGTAAACTATCAAATTG
>CM065708.1:3876659-3884794 GCA_017654935.2 Phymorhynchus buccinoides | reverse complement strand
TTATAGTCTGTTGTTTAGAGGGTTACTTAGGTAGTACAGGTGAAACCTCCCTTAGAAGACCTTCCCATTATAAGACTCCCTCCCATATAAGACCCCTACTTTGCCTTCTTTGAGACATTGCCCTTCTTTGTAAGTATTAATCACCTCACCTTATAAGACGCCCTCCCAAAGAGGTTTACAAATACTACATCTTTGCCCTCCCTTTAAGAACCTCATTTTAGGTGGATTTTTAAAGGTCTGATAAGGGAGGTGTCCACTGTTTCTGAATGTCCAGTAAGCATCATTCTTCACATCCGCATCCTTCGGACATCAGCTATGCACGTTTTAAGAGCACCCTGACGGATGAGATTTTGCATGCGCAGCAAGACAGCCTTTTTTCAAGGATCGTAACACCTCACTTTGCTCTGGTTTCCTATAAATCAAACCGTCAAAACGGGAGTCCTCCTTGGCGGATTCCGGAGAGAGATTCCAATTTTGGACGGGGTGGGTGGAATACACTAGCAATCAAGAGTGGTTGAACGCTTTTCCTTCTTTGTAGTGCAGTAAAAAAAGAAAGAAAAAAAGGAGCTATTTCCTTTGTTGTGGGCGAACTCCTTTTGGTAAACTGTAATAAAAGGATTGTATTGTGGAAACTGTCGTGATTTGACTTTGTCTAAGCGACTCGGCGGCCATTGAACAGGACGCTTGCTCTTTCACTGAAGAATTTCACTTCCAGCCCTCCGCCCGGAGGAGTCCACCGATTTGAGACGGTTTTGATTTCTAGGAAACCAGAGCAAAGTGAGTGGTTGCGATCTCTGTGAAGGGTGTTTTCCCTGGTGACCTCGCGTGTTTTGCTTGCAAGAACTCTCCGTCAGGGTGCCCCTTTAAGATGCTCTCTACAGGTGGCTTGCGGTTTGGCCAGGGTCTGAAAGTTTTTTTGAGGTAGTCGGAGTGGGTAGGGGAAGTGTGGTGTGTGTGTGTGTGTGCTGACTGTGCAGATTAAGAATTTGGAATAGAGGGGGGGTGGATCAAGAAGATAACTTATGGGGGCACTGATTAATTTTTTTTCAGCTTTTGGGGGTCAAGGGAATGTCATCGTTCTGTCCCTGCGTGTTCCGTCCCGTCTGTCTGTCCGTCCCTGTTTGTCTGTTCCTACATTAAGAGCTCCTCTCTCGTCTCGTCTTCTCTCTCTCTCTCTCTCTCTCGCTCATCTCTCCTCTCTCTCTCTCTCGCTCTCCTCTCTCTCTCCTCGTCTCTCTCTCTACGTCTTGGATATCTACTTTTCTCTTGAATGCTTTGTAATTATTATTTGTTACGCAAGCGCTTGCATTTGTTGTATTTGTTGAGTGTTAACCTTTTGCTTAGCCTCAGGTTGAGTGTAAAAAGCAATTTGAGTGCTTTATCTTCTAACCCTATTAACCAAATTTTCTCGTTCTTCTTCATCTATCTCTCTCTGTCTCTCTCTGTCTCCTCTCTTCTCTCTCTCTCTCTCTCCTTCTCTCTCTCGTCTCGTCTCTCTCTCCCCCCTCGCCTCTCTCCCCCCCACACCTCTCTCATCCCTCCCTCTCTCTCGGTCTCATCTCTCTGTCACAACTCATCTCTCTTCCCTCTCTCTCTCTCCTCTCTCTCCTCTCTCTCTCTCACAAGTGCATGCTTTAGTGAAGGTCACCGATCGTCAGTCTGACTAAATTTCTTTTCGTTCACAGTGGTTTTTTTTCCGCACGTGATCATTTGGCGTCTTCAGAGTCACCGTTTTATTCATCTTCTGGACCGTGACGACGCCCCCCGAGCTATGTTCCTTATAAGAATAAACGAACTTTTCTTCCTTTCTTCTTCTTCGTCTTCTTCTTCTCTTCTCCTTCTTCTTCTCTTCTCTTCTTCTTCTTCTTCTTCTTCTTCTTCTCTTCTCTTCTTCTTTAGAGTGCCATTTAGATTAGAAATGAACGATGTTTTGCTTCATACAAAGTTAAACTCCAGAGCTCTCTCTGTCTCTGTCCCTGTCCTGCCTGCCTCCCTCTGTCTGTCTCTCTCTGTCTGTACTTCTCTCTCAGTGCCTTGACTTTCTCTGCCTGACTCTGTCTGTCTGTCTGTCCTCTCTCTCTCTCTCGCTCTCTCCTCTGTCTCGCTCTCTCTCTCCTCCTCTCTCTTCTCCTCTTCCTCTCTGTCTCTCTCGTCTCTCTCTCTCTCTCGTTTTTTCTTTTCTTCCTTCTTCTTCTTCTTCTTCTTCTTCTTTTCTTCTTCTTGATTGCCATTTAGATTAGAACTGAGACATTTTTTCTTCATACAAATCCTCCCCGACCCCCCCCCCCCCCACCCCCTGCTCTCTCTTCTCTCTACTCTCTCTAATGAATATGATGGTGCAGTATTAGAATTTCATTGAAAATACTCTATCACGTCTTGCTGAAGAGACAGAATCTGCTGAGTCAGCGCGCTGACGAATAGCGGGAGTTCATTTAGACGAATGCTACAACGCTACTGCTATACCCTATCGCACGTGGCTGTAAAGCAGATCACCCAGTAAGGCCACGTTCAGAAACACTGTCTATAATCCTACACACAGCTACTCTTTCAAAAATAAGATTCGTTTAGGCAATAATCCATTCGAATACCCGCTCTTTTGTTTGACATAAAGTATAATCGTACACTGGTGTCCTGTCTGTATCCGTTTTATGCTTCGTTTTTTGTTTTTTCTTAATTAACAAAGTGGCAGGACAAACAATCATTGTTTCGTCTGTTGTATTCTAAGTATGGCCTGGGACTGCGACGACATGTTTTGCTAGAGTGAATGTCCTTGTATATGCTTGATTATGACAAACAAGGGCATAGCTCTCGCCAATACCCTGCTTGGAGGCCACTAATGGCTGCCCTTCGCAAGAGTGAATGCCCTTCTTCTTCGATCGCTCAGACAGTTTTCCTGTCAATCATGAGCGGAGATGCGTCATTCTTGCCGTTATGAGCCTACTAAGAAATAGGCACACGGCAATTCCCTTTTCATACTGACGCAACAAAGGGATATTCACGTCTCACCGCCAAGGGCGTTTTATACCCTCGTGGGCAGTGGCCATATTGGGGGATTTCATTTTATTATTAATAGTTGAGAAAAGCAGTGTTTGCTTGGGACACTTATTTTTAAGTTGGAAAGAGTGGTTTGTTTTGTTTGTTTGTTTGTTTGTTTTGTTTGTTTGTTTGTTTTCTCATTCAGGCCCCAACGTCTTAGTTGCATCAGTGGTTATAATTCAGAAGCTATTGTAGCTTCTTCTTCTTCTCTTCTTCTTCTTCTTCTCTTCTTCTTTCTTCTTTTCTTACTTCTTCTTCTTCTCCTCCTCCTCCTCCCCCATCCCCCCCCCTCCTCCTCTTCCTCCTCCTCCTCCTTCTTCTTCTTCTTCTTCTTCTCTTCTTCTTCTTCTTCTACTCCTCCCCTCCTCCTCCTCTCCTCCTCCTCCTCCTCCTTCCTCCTCCTTCTCCTCCTCCTCCTCCTCCTCTTCCTCCTTCCTCCTCATCCTCCTCCGTCTTCTTCTTCTTCTTCTTCTCTCCTTCTCTCGCCTCCTCCCTTCGCTTCTTCTTCTTCTTCTTCTTCTTCTTCTTTTCTTCTTCTTCTTCTTCTTCTTCTTCTTTTCTTCTTCTTCTTCTTCTTCTTCCAATTACTGGACTGGCCTCACGGCCGTTTTAAAAGTCCAACAGCTTATCCTTTTACCCTCAATAGAACATTCGTATTCGTATTCCTCTTTCTGTTTGTCGTCATTATTTTTTAATCTTCTCACAGGCCACAGCAAAGAGCTACGTAAAGTTATTGGCCAATAAAATAGTTCAGTTGGAAAAAAAAAGTGGTTATAATTCTTTATAAGACCTTTTTATTTGTATAGTCTCCGATTCAGATTGAACGTTAAAACCTTTTAACAATTTGAAACAAGTAGGCAACTTCCTGTTTCTGAAAGGGCGTTTTGGCAATACTGGTATAACATATCAGAAATGACACGAATATTATGGTGCGATGATTATCTACGTTTAATTGATTAAACCGATACTACACCTAACCATATGTCATGCAGATTAAATCAAATGGACTCCTAGCCCCAACATTTAATACAGAACATTGTTTACAATGATACAGTTTTATGCATACAGGACTGTCTACCCCCCCCCCCTTCCCCTCCACCCTACAAGGTATTTAATCCCTGGAAACGGCTCTCCCTGGAATCCATTTTTCTATCTGGTGTCCCTGGAAACTGATAAGTGTCAACATTGTTTTTAGAGCTATCGCTTGTCTTGTTTGCTGACCTTACTATTGAACACAGGAATACCCCGTGGGGATACCGGGGGGTCTTTCGTAAAGATAGTTCCCCTACATTCTGGAAGTTCTGTGTTTGTAAACTTCCTCTCATCTGTCACTCTTCTGCCTTTTCCCTTTGCTTACTGTCATCTACTATCTTTCTCTGTCTGCCTTACCGGTCCATTCTCCTGCCTTCTTCACGAACCTTTCAAAAACCTGTCCTCGGTACCAGCCGAAGTCGGACATGCTGGCCTAACTATTTCTTATTTAGGCGCGTAACGGCAGTATAACGCATCTACGCTCATAATTGACAAAAAAACTGTCTGAGCGATACAAGAAGAAGAAGAAGTAACCACAGGAACATCCCAAACAACAGATACTGTTGACATTTTCCCTACAGACATCTTACACACGGTTACTTTACTCTAATGTTGTTTTTTTAATTTATAATTTAAAGCACGATGACATCAACAAGCACAAAGAAGACTACAAAAAACTAAAATCCAAAGTTGCTGAAATGTTGCTAGATCACGAAATAATCAAACGCTAATGTTTTGTTTCTATCCTGATGCCAGACATTGCTATGTTGGTTTTGTTTGTTTTTGTGTTTGTTTCTGGAAATTAAGCCTAATAATTTTTATGTCCCAGGGTTTTTGTGTGTGAGTACTTTGTCCATGGAAACTGTAACAGAGGGTAGGCAGCCCTGTACATATAGAATCAATCACGCATCATTTTTCAGTGTCAGGTCCACCAGTGTCTCCATCGCACAATCTTGATACGCTTTACAGTGTTCTCGCTGTTCTAATTCTCATATAACATGTTCGTGTAATTGTATTTAGTCGTGGTTTTTTGTTTTAACCTTTGTTCGTCATTTTGCTTTGTTGCTGCAACGAAGTACTAATTGTTTCCAGAAAAAAAAGTTTCCCCCCAAAGGTATTTCTCCTAATGCTTAGTGTTGTTACGCCCCGTCTGTCTGTGTCAGTCTGTCTGGTCTGTCTGTCTCTCTCTCTGTCTCTGTTCTCTGTTCTCTCACTTCTCTCTCTCTCTCTCGTATCTCATCTCTCTCTCTCATCGCTCTTTCTCTCTCTCCTCTCTCTCTCTCTCTCGCTTCTCTCGCTCTATCCATCTGCCCTCGTCTCTCTCTGAAGCGATGTAAGCCAATGAATCATTAAAACAGTTCCAGTGTTCAAGTATTCTCTCTCTCTCTCTCTCTCTCTCTCCTCCTCTCGTTCCTCTCTCCTCTCTCATCCTCTCATTCCTCTCTCTCTCTCTCTCTGAAGCTATGTAAGCCAATGACATTAAAACTGTTCAGTGTTCAGTGTTCTCATCTCTCTCTCCTCTGTCTCTCTCTCTCTCTCTCTATCTTTCTGTCTCTCTTTCTCCTCTCACTCTCAGTCTCTCTCTCTCTCTCCTCTCTCTGAGCTATGTAAGCCAATGACTTTAAAAACTGTTGCAGTGTTTCAGTGTTCTCTCTCTCTCTCTCCGCTCTTCTCTCTCTCTCTCTCTTCTCTCATCTCTCTCTCTCTCTCTGTCTCTCTCTCTCTCTCTCTATGCCCTTGTGCGTGCACAGGAACGTGCGCGTGCGGGCGTTTTGTGTAGTAAAGATTCATTTTGAAGGATCTTTTTCCTATTCCCAATACTGAAACCGACAGGTTGCCCGTACCCGTATCAAAGGGAAACAATAATGTTACTGAACAACCCCCAACTTTAGTAAAGAGGGTGGTACGTTTTACCTTTTGCACGCTCTGGTTATTTGCCAAATGCACAACGTGCTCTCTCTCTCTCTCTCTCCTCTCTCTCTCTCTCTCTCCCTCTCATCTCTTCCTCTCTCTCCCCTTCATCTCATCCTTCGTCTCTTTCAGTCTCTCTCCTCATGCTCTCTCTCTCTCCTCTGTCTCTCTCTCTCTGCCTCTCCTCTCTCTCTCTGTGTGTGTCTCTCTCTCTGCCATCTCTCTCTCTCTCTGTGTCTCTCTGTCTCTATCTCTCTCTCTGTCTCTGTCTCTCTCTCTCGCTCTCTCTCTCTCTCTCTCCTCTCTCTCCGTCTCTCTCTCTCTCACTCTCTCTCTCTCTCTCATCCTCTCTCTCTCTCTCATCTCTCTTTGATGATAATGTGTTGTTCGTTTTCTTTTGCTTTGCATGCCTTTCTTATTTATTGAATTCTTTGCTTTGATTTTGTTTTCCTTTTTGTTTTGTGAGGACTGGATGAAAAAAATTATTTATACTTACTCTATTATCCTCAGAAAATAACAGTTATTAATTCTTCATTCTCTCCTCTCTCTCTCTCTCCTCTCTTCTCTCCCATCTCTCTCTCTCTCTCTCTCTCGTCTCTCTCTCGCTCTCTCTCTCTCTCTCTCTCTCTCCTCTCTCTCTCTCTCTCGCGGCCTCTCACCTCTCACTCTCTCTCTCTCTCTCTCTCTCTTCCTCTCTTTCTCTCTCTTTCGTCTCTCTCTCTCTCTCTCCAACTCAGCATCACACCTCTCTCTCTCTCTCAAACACAGCCTCACTCTCTCTCTCTCCTGCTCCACACCTTCTCTCATCTCTCTCAAAAAAAAAAAAATAAGGATCTCTCGTCCCTCTCTCGCTTTCTCCCTACTCTCGTTCACTCACGCACTCACACACACATGTCGGTCCTGTCTCTCTCATCTCCCTTTCTCTCTCAAAACACACTCTAACTGTCTGTCCGTCTCCTCTACTCTCATCTCTCTCTCTCTCTATTTTTCTCTCTCTATTTCTCTCTCTCTCTCCATTTCTCTCTCCTCGCTTCCTCTCTCTCTCCTTCTCCTCTCTCCTCTCTCTTCTCTCTCTCGCTCGGCCCTCTCTCTCTCTCTCTCGTCTGTATCTCTCTCTCTGCTCTTAACTGACTGGACTTCCTGGTATCTTAGAGAAAGTGGAACGCCTCTCCAAGCTGTCTCTCTCTCGTCTTGCTCGTGCTCACTCCTCTCTCTCTTCTCTCTTTCTCTCTCACTCTCTAGATCTCTCTCTCTCTCTCTCTCTTAGACTGCTGCTTCCTGGTAGACCTTTTGTGCAGGAGAGAGGACGTCCTGTCTCTCTCTCTCTCTCTCGCAATCGAGAGAGATCTTCTCTCTCTGAGAGAGACTGAGAAGAGAGAGATGTACTTTTATGCAGCTCTCTCTCTGTCTCTCTCTCTCTCTTATAGAGAGTACAGAGATAGACTAACTCTCTCTAGATGAGGGACTCTCAACCTCTCTCTCAAACACTCTCTCTCTCTCTCTTTCTCTCTCTCCCTCTCTCAAAACTCTCAACAAACTCTCTCTCTCAGGAATGGAGAGAGAAAGTGCGTGTGTGCTGAGAGAGAGAGAGAGAGAGAGAGAGAGAGAGAGATAGAGAGAGAGAGAGAGGAGGAAGAGATGAGAGACAACGAGACAGACAGACAGACAGACAGACAGATACAGAGATATTTAGACCAAGTTCTCCGTTTTTTGCAATGTGCATGCCAAGGCAGTGCATTGACTTCAGTTTTCTCTGCAAAATCGCACTTTAGACCCCCCCCCCCCCCCTCGACCCCCCCCCTCGGGGACTCTATGTTTACGACTCTTGTCTCTCTCTCAATCTCAAAGTCTGCATCTTTCAGTTTCATGACAATAACCCCATAGGCTGATCCTAACCCTATCCCTTTTTCCAAGAACGATAGAATGTTTTCTTCTTCTCAGTGAACACATTCAATGGGATGTGAGGGGGTGGGGGGTGGTGAGGGGTTGTTCTTCTTCTTCTTCTTCTTCTTCTCGATCGCTCTCACAGTTTCCTGTCAATTATGAGCGCAGATGCGTCATGCTGCCGTTGGTGCGCCTAACTAAGAAATAGTTAGGCCCAGCAAGTCCGACTTCGGCTGGAGGAGGAAATGTTTTTGAAAGCGTTTCGTGAAGAA
>CM065708.1:3869159-3871659 GCA_017654935.2 Phymorhynchus buccinoides | reverse complement strand
AAAAATACAATTAACCCAGATAGGTAGGGGGGGTGGCACATCTTGACCTTTACCTTGCTTCTTCTTCTTCTTCTTCTTCTTCTTCTTCTTACTGTCCCAAATCATGAATGTGTGTTGACCAATAAGCGAGTTGGTCTAAATAAAGAACGAAATAGTGACATCTTTGTTTTTGACCCTGTCCTTTCCTGACTGTGTTGGCCTATATCTTGGAGTGGCATTATACTCTGATACGGAGAGAGAGAGAGAGAGAGAGAGAGAGAGAGAGAGAGAGAGAGAGAGAGAGAGAGAGAGAGAGAGAGAGAGATCTTAATCGTTCACAAAAACATTAAATTGCTGGAAAAAACAGAATAACGACTCAAGAGGCAGTAAATTAAGAGGTTGGTAATATGAGGCAAGTGAGAGAGAGAGAGAGAGAGAGAGAGAGAGAGAGAGAGAGAGAGAGAGAGAGAGAGAGAGAGAGAGAGAGGCAGGTAGGCAGGCAGAGAGAGAGAGAGAGAGAGAGAGAGAGAGAGAGAGAGAGAGAGAGAGAGAGAGAGAGAGAGAGAAGTGTTTGGGAAAGTAGTTAGAGAGGACAGAGGATCAAGGGACAAGCCTAAACAGTATTTCCTGTGACTCAGAGCATCATCATCACCATCATAATCATTACCGGTAGTTATTCCTTGTTGCCAAAGACAAAGACAGACAGACAAACAAACAAACGGGCATGTAGACAGACAGACAGAATCACACACACGTCACACATTAATTTTACTAGTTCTACTGGCATGAATTTAAGCTACTTCGTACATACACATACATACACGCATACACGGAAACACACACAGACTACTGTATATATAGATACATAACTCTCATGACACACATGTTCGTATGCGCGCGCACACACACAGAGAGAGAGAGAGAGAGAGAGAGAGAGAGAGAGAGAGAGAGAGAGAGAGAGAGAGAGAGAACGCTGAACGCTGAACATTTGAATGTACATTGGCCTTAGGCCACAATACATGGGACAGACGGGCGGGGGTTTAATCAAAATTTGGTCAAAATATCACAAACACACAAAGATTGAGAGAGAGAGAGTGAGAGAGAGAGAGAGAGAGAGAGAGAGAGAGAGAGAACGCTGAACGCTGAACATTTTAATGAACACTGGCCTTAGGCCACAATACATGGGACAGGCGGGCGGGGTTTTGATCAAAATTTGGTCCAAATATCACAAACACACAAAGATTGAGAGAGAGAGAGAGAGAGAGAGAGAGAGAGAGAGAGGGGGGGGTGAGAGAGAGAGAGAGAGAGAGAGAGAGAGAGAGAGAGAGAGAGAGAGAGAGAGAGAGAGAGAGAGAGAGATGTTATCAAGGGATCATAAGACCAGACAAAGGTCATATCCCCTAGACTTCTCTCTTGTTTTGTTTGTTGCGTCTATGCCTACAAACAAAAAAGTCAGTTGTTTATTTCGAAAAGAACTTTTACTTTTGAACTAACAAATTTGAGTCAGGACATCCTTTTGATTATTCTTTTGGTCGTATTTGAAAAGGTAACTTTTCGGTAGCAGCGTACATAAAACTGTTACTTAAAACCCGATCATGATAATGATTAACGCTCGAATGCACATACACTGCTTGAAGGGAAGTAGACTACACTATTCTCTCAGAACAAAATAATCATGGGATTTCCAGCTGGCATACAAATTATCCCCCCTCCCACACCCACACTACCGTTTCTACCTCGTAAAAATCAACCCTGACGATGATTAGCCATAATAGTCTTCTTCCGGTTTCTGTAGTCTGACTCCATTACCATCCTTTATTTTGTTTTGAGAAATTCTCTGCTTTCTTCTTCTTTTCTCTCTCTCTTCAACACGGTTCCAGACTGGGGAAATAAGAAGGTGGGGGCCAAAAATTGGGAAACCTGTCATGCCCTTATCAGGAACCTTTATTGCGAGTGAATGAAAATCCGATTAACGGTCCTCCGGCCTGGAGCAGGCACACGTGGCAAATTAAAGAACCCCCCCCCCCCCCCCCACGTCACGTGTCACATTCCCTCTTATACTTGGACGATTTATTAAGATTTCTTACCAGCTGTAAGAGGGAAAACACGTGAAAACCATGATTTTGACACGTGACGTGGTGGGTCTTTAACAAATATAAAGACGGTGGAACGGTCCTGCGGGTACTGCAATACCAGGAAAGTCCCCAGTTTTTAACCGATAAAGATATTAATTACAATTTTTTGTATTATTGCGAGTGTTGTTTGCATATCAGTCAGGCATGCAGACATTTGCCGTTGAGCGTTATGTAAAGCTGGGGTATAATTTGTTGAGGTTGATGATACTGAAAACACCTTGTCCATCTCCTCTCTCTCTCGGCCTTGTCACAGTTAGGCAGTTGGCTTGGGGCGGGGGTGGAATGGCCCCTGAAGACCAGACGAAGCGTTATAAGTATTGTTTTATTTCAGAAATATTGCAGCAGGCTAAACACAATGGGTGTCTGGGTGTTCTCCCTCCGTCAGC
>CM065708.1:3846659-3849159 GCA_017654935.2 Phymorhynchus buccinoides | reverse complement strand
ACAGACATAGTTCATCATAGATTGCTAATGAATTTTATTTTATTTTATTTATAGAGGGTAATAGAGTAAGCAATAACATGCTTTTTTACATCCAGCCCTCTGGAAAATATACATATACAGGGCTCCCATGGACCCCCATTTGGGGGTCTATGAGGCACTAATATTCTAAAGGACCCTCTAAAAGAATGTGCAGGGGGTCCACGTGATGCGCTAGAAAAATTCTTTTTAGCATTCGTAATGCCACTGGGACCCTCTATCCCGCCTCTAGGACCCTCAGATATACTATACTGTAAGTGAAGGAGTCCCTGGGACCCCTTGGTTTGCGGGGCCGATTGGGAGCCCTGATTATAAAAGTAGAAAATGGAAAAGAGAGAGAGAGAGATACTTACTTGTGGCGGTGCCATGGCCGATGAGGTTTAACCGAGGCGTGGTCACCGCTACAGCTATCTGTATTATAAAAAAATCGTGACTTTACTGGTTTCGTACTGCCTCCGGGCATTGCCTCCAGTATTGTTCCCACCATATTTGTATTTACAAATGTCCCATATGTGTCTGATTCAGACCAAGAGGACGTAAAAACTCCATTTTATCTCAGAGAGAGAGAGAGAGGGGGGGGGGAGAGAGAGAGAGAGAGAGAGAGAGAGAGAGAGAGAGAGAGAGAGAGAGAGAGAGAGAGACTGTCTTTCTGTCGTTGTTGTTTTTGGAATAAAAACATTACACGAATAAGCCCCATTTTAAGTGACCTTCAACAAAGTTTTTCTACAGACGTAGTTACTTAGGGCCTAATCTGAGGATGTTTTCACAGTACCAAGAACCTTAATCCTTGAACCGTTCGCCGCCATCTTGGTTAACCCTCATCTTAACCGCATTACTCACGCCCTCTCCCTCTCTGTGCTACCTTCTCCCTCTCTGTGAGAAGATAGCCAGTTTGTTTTCATCCTCAGGAACTAAATCCGTGGATGTGGGAGTAGGGGGGTGGGGGGGTGGGGTAGGTGGGGTGGTAGGTTTATACTATTTTCGGCAATCTTGCAGGCCCTACTTTAGACACCCCACCCCCCACCCCCCACCCCCACCCCCCACCTTCATGTTTACGACCCTGCATATCAAAGGTCTGCATCTTTCAGTTTTTGTGAAACTAATCCTAGGCTGATCCTAACCCTATCCCTTTCCCGAGAATGTCAGAATGTTGCTTCTCAGTAAAAACAACAACAAACACCCAAATTTCAATGTGAAAATTTGAGGGGGGGGGGGGGGGGGGGGGGGGGGCTAAACTGCACGATGGCCAGAGTTACTTTATTTCTCTGAACGTGGAGTCTTTCAGGTGAGATGATAAACCGAGGTCCCGTGTGCCCATGCACTTAGCACACGTTAAAAACCCAGTGGCAACGAAAAAGTTGTCATTTGGTCAAAATTTACCCACCCCCCACCCCCCACTCCTTCCTCATCAGTCGCACAAAATATCACATGCACCAAAAAATTAAAAAAAATTGGGTGGCGCGCCTCTGGCTGCGACGTGCTCTGCAGGTGGGAGCAACCCGAATTTCACAGAGACGCCTCTGTGACTATAAAGTACCTAATACCTTATACCTAAATCAGGAGGCACTATTTCCAGAAAGGAGTTTAACCCTTTCGCCGCCAGACAGTTTTTAGCCAAAAATGTCTGGGTAAAGGAAAGTTGGCGTTTGCGATACAGTGAATCCTCTTTTGTATCATGTATCAAATAAGGCATGTCCTTATCTCCCAAAATGAACACCATAAGGTTATAATAATTGGATAACAGATCCTAATTTCGTGCCTTTTAGTGACAGGGGTGTTAAATCGGTGTGGTGCTGCGCAGAAATGCCACATCGGCAGCGAAAGGGTTAAAGTTTTCTAGCGCGGTACGGCCTAGATAAGCAGTTGTAGAAGTAAAGATGCTCTAGATGAATGTGGATGTTTACAGCTGTGAGAAGACCCTAAAAAAAAAGCGGTCGTAAATGACGCTGAGCTATTTTAACCCTTTCACCGCCAATGCTGCATTTTAGCACCACAATGATTTAACACCCATGTCGCTAAAAGGCCTCAAATCAGGGTCTGTTATTCAAAGACCCTGTTCTCTTAATTTTGGGAGGCAAGGATAGGCCTTACTTTGAATATGTCACAGAGGAATCCCCAACATTACAGACTTTTTTTTTCTCTCTACCCAGGTAAATTTAATGGAACTTTTTTGCTGAAAAATCGCTGGCGGTGAAAGGGTTAAGGCATCTTTTCTTATCTTTTCTTTATCCTTCTTTTGCTCTTCAAATCAAATCAAATCAAATCAATCTCACTTTATTATCTCCCAAGGAGACATTTCGTTGAGGTGCCAGAATAACAAAGACATCGACATTCAGCATGCGTGAATATATGCATATTTTGACTTAAACAAAGTCACATGAGTATAAAAAAAAACATGCAAAGAATGTATACGGACATAGACATTTAGCATGCGTGAGCATAATGTACATATTTTAAGGTTACA
>CM065708.1:3809159-3831659 GCA_017654935.2 Phymorhynchus buccinoides | reverse complement strand
GTACTTGTAACTTCCTCTAATCTGTCACTCTCTTTGACTCTGCCTTTTCCCTTTGCTTTCTGTCATCTACTATCTTTCTGCCTGTCTGGACCATTCTCCTGCCTTTTTTCAAGAAACTCTTTCAAAAAGATTCCTCCAGCCGAAGTCGGACATGCTGGGCCTAGTTATTTCTTGCTTAGGCGCATAACGGCAGAATGATGCATCTGTGCTCATAATTGACAGGAAACTGAGCGATCGAAGAAGAAGAACTGATGCAAGTATTGTTTATGACAGAGAAACAGGCTGCTGAAAACATGCCGCATATTCACAATAACATAACACCCCTTTATACAGTTTGACTCTCTCTGGAAACCCAGGAATAGGGAGATAGAGAGCTCCACACCATCAAAAGGACATTAAGTGTCAAAATGACCATTCTGAGAAAATTGTACAGTTGGAAACTTCATACAATTCTGCCCGGCCCTAAGGGACAGGAAGTGAGTCATCATATTAATACATGTGACCCCGCACCACAAAAGGGACATTAAGTTATTCGCATCGCAACAATTTTGAATTATTAAAAAACCTCACAAAACACTCCAGCCATACACACAAACGAAACAGACATAAACTAAAGGAGAGAAATGAGAAATGAAAGAAAATTACGGGTTTTCACTTCAGGTTTAGACATAGGGAAGTGGTAGATCAGACTTTTTATATATATAGACTTTATATGTATTCAGAGACCATAACAAAGGTTGTCCTTTATAAATATGAAAGATGTGATGTTAGAGAGCATGACTATGTATCTAACTCAAATCCCCGAAAAAAATCGAGATACAATGTATTTATATATTTGTTTATTTTCCATCTTTTCAGGGTGAATCGGGACCTTCTGGCTTCCCTGGATTGACTGTGAGTAAAAAAAACTTGTTTGTTCATTTTGCCTCTCTGTCTTTGTCTCTGGTCTCTCTCTCTCTCTCTCTCTCTCTCTCTCTCTCTCTCTCTCTCTCTCTCTCTCTCTCTCTCTCTCTCTCTCTCTCTCTCTCTCTCTCTCTCTCTCTCTCTCTCTCTGTCTCTCTCTCTCTCTCTCTCCCCCCATCTCTCTCTCTCTCTCTCTCTCTCTCTCTCTCTCTCTCTCTCTCTGTCTCTCTCTCTCTCTCTCTCTCTCTCTCTCTCTCTCTCTCCCCCATCTCTCTCTCTCTCTCTCTCTCTCTCTCTCTCTCTCTCTCTCTCTCTCTCTCTCTCTCTCTCTCTCTCTCTCTCTCTCTCTCTCTCTCTCTCTCTGATTGGAAGAATAGGCTTGAACTAAAATCTCAATCCTTGTGTAATCAAGTTTTTCGATCTTCATTCAGTCTCTGTCTCTCAGTATGTGTGTGTGTGTGTGTGTACACGTGTGTTGGTGCGTGCATGTGTGTTGGGGTGTGTATGTGTACCTGTGTGTGTGTGTGTGTACACATGTGTGTGTGTGTGTGTGTGTGTACATGTACGTATATGTGTGTGATGTAACTTTACATGCATTAAATCTTCTTTACAAACGTAAAACATCAAAATGATGGCTTAATTGTTTAAAGTAAGTTTTATTAAATGTTTTTTTAAGTGTTGCGTCTTCTTGTGGTCACCCTATGCTGGTTGTGTTTTCTGTTGGTCACCCTACTGGTTGTGTTTTCTGTTGGTCACCCTATACTGCTGGTTGTGTTTTCTGTTGGTCACCCTATGCTGGTTGTGTTTTCTGTTGGTCACCCTATGCTGTTGTGTTTTCTGTTGGTCACCCTATACTAGTTGTGTTTTCTGTTGGTCACCCTATGTTGTTTTCTGTGTTTTCTGTTGGTCACCCTATACTGGTTTGTTTAGTGTTGTGTTTTCTGTTGGTCACCCTATGCTGGTTGTGTTTTCTGTTGGTCACCCTATACTGGTTGTGTTTTCTGTTGGTCACCCTATACTGGTTGTGTTTTCTGTTGGTCACCCTATACTAGTTGGTTGTGTTTTCTGTTGGTCACCCTATACTGGTTGTGTTTTCTGTTGGTCACCCTATACTGGTTGTGTTTTCTGTTGGTCACCCTATGCTGGTTGTGTTTTCTGTTGGTCACCCTATACTGGTTGTGTTTTCTGTTGGTCACCCTATGCTGGTTGTGTTTTCTGTTGGTCACCCTATACTGGTTGTGTTTTCTGTTGGTCACCCTATACTGGTTGTGTTTTCTGTTGGTTATGTGTTGTGTTTTCTGTTGGTCACCCTATACTGGTTGTGTTTTCTGTTGGTCACCCTATACTGGTTGTGTTTTCTGTTGGTCACCCTATACTGGTTGTGTTTTCTGTTGGTCACCCTGTTGTGTTTTCTGTTGGTCACCCTATACTGGTTGTGTTTTCTGTTGGTCACCCTATACTGGTTGTTTTTCTGTTGGTCACCCTATACTGGTTGTGTTTTCTGTTGGTCACCCTATACTGGTTGTGTTTTCTGTTGGTCACCCCTATTGTGTTTTCTGGTTGTGTTTTCTGTTGGTCACCCCATACTGGTTGTGTTTTCTGTTGGTCACCCTATACTGGTTTTTCTGTTGGTCACCCTTTCTGTTGGTCACCCTATACTGGTTGTGTTTTCTGTTGGTCACCCTATACTGGTTGTGTTTTCTGTTGGTCACCCTATACTGGTTGTGTTTTCTGTTGGTCACCCTATACTGGTTGTGTTTTCTGTTGGTCACCCTATACTGGTTGTGTTTTCTGTTGGTCACCCTATACTGGTTGTGTTTTCTGTTGGTCACCCTATACTGGTTGTGTTTTCTGTTGGTCACCCTATACTGGTTGTGTTTTCTGTTGGTCACCCCATACTGGTTGTGTTTTCTGTTGGTCACCCTATACTGGTTGTGTTTTCTGTTGGTCACCCTATACTGGTTGTGTTTTCTGTTGGTCACCCTGTGTGTTTTCTGTTGGTCACCCTATACTGTTTGTTTTCTGTTGGTCACCCTATACTGTTGTGTTTTCTGTTGGTCACCCTATACTAGTTGTGTTTTCTGTTGGTCACCCTATACTAGTTGTGTTTTCTGTTGGTCACCCTATACTGTTGTTTTTCTACCCTATGTTGTGTTTTCTGTTGGTCACCCTATACTAGTTGTGTTTTCTGTTGGTCACCCTATACTAGTTGTGTTTTCTGTTGGTCACCCTATACTAGTTGTGTTTTCTATTTGGTCACCCTATACTAGTTGTGTTTTCTGTTGGTCACCCTATACTAGTTGTGTTTTCTATTGGTCACCCTATGCTAGTTGTGTTTTCTGTTGGTCACCCTATACTAGTTGTGTTTTCTGTTGGTCACCCTATACTAGTTGTGTTTTCTGTTGGTCACCCTATACTAGTTGTGTTTTCTTTTGGTCACCCTATACTAGTTGTGTTTTCTATTGGTCACCCTATACTAGTTGTGTTTTCTTTTGGTCACCCTATACTAGTTGTGTTTTCTATTGGTCACCCTATACTAGTTGTGTTTTCTGTTGGTCACCCTATACTAGTTGTGTTTTCTGTTGGTCACCCTATACTAGTTGTGTTTTCTGTTGGTCACCCTATACTAGTTGTGTTTTCTGTTGGTCACCCTATACTAGTTGTGTTTTCTGTTGGTCACCCTATACTAGTTGTGTTTTCTGTTGGTCACCTATACTATTGTGTTTTCTGTTGGTCACTAGTTTGTGTTTTCTGTTGGTCACCCTATACTAGTTGTGTTTTCTGTTGGTCACCCTATACTAGTTGTGTTTTCTGTTGGTCACCCTATACTAGTTGTGTTTTCTTGTGGTCACCCTATACTAGTTGTGTTTTCTATTGGTCACCCTATACTAGTTGTGTTTTCTGGTCACCCTATACTAGTTGTGTTTTCTGTTGGTCACCCTATACTAGTTGTGTTTTCTATTGGTCACCCTATACTAGTTGTGTTTTCTGTTGGTCACCCTATACTAGTTGTGTTTTCTGTTGGTCACCCTATACTAGTTGTGTTTTCTATTGGTCACCCTATACTAGTTGTGTTTTCTGTTGGTCACCCTATACTAGTTGTGTTTTCTATTGGTCACCCTATACTAGTTGTGTTTTCTATTGGTCACCCTATACTAGTTGTGTTTTCTATTGGTCACCCTATACTAGTTGTGTTTTCTGTTGGTCACCCTATACTAGTTGTGTTTTCTGTTGGTCACCCTATACTAGTTGTGTTTTCTGTTGGTCACCCTATACTAGTTGTGTTTTCTGTTGGTCACCCTATACTAGTTGTGTTTTCTGTTGGTCACCCTATACTAGTTGTGTTTTCTGTTGGTCACCCTATACTAGTTGTGTTTTCTGTTGGTCACCCTATACTAGTTGTGTTTTCTGTTGGTCACCCTATACTAGTTGTGTTTTCTGTTGGTCACCCTATACTAGTTGTGTTTTCTGTTGGTCACCCTATACTAGTTGTGTTTTCTGTTGGTCACCCTATACTAGTTGTGTTTTCTGTTGGTCACCCTATACTAGTTGTGTTTTCTGTTGGTCACCCTATACTAGTTGTGTTTTCTGTGTTTTCTGTTGGTCACCCTATACTAGTTGTGTTTTCTTTTGGTCACCCTATACTAGTTGTGTTTTCTGTTGGTCACCCTATACTAGTTGTGTTTTCTGTTGGTCACCCTATACTAGTTGTGTTTTCTGTTGGTCACCCTATACTAGTTGTGTTTTCTGTTGGTCACCCTATACTAGTTGTGTTTTCTGTTGGTCACCCTATACTAGTTGTGTTTTCTGTTGGTCACCCTATGCTAGTTGTGTTTTCTTGTGGTCACCCTATGCTAGTTGTGTTTTCTGTTGGTCACCCTATACTAGTTGTGTTTTCTGTTGGTCACCCTATGCTAGTTGTGTTTTCTGTTGGTCACCCTATACTAGTTGTGTTTTCTGTTGGTCACTATACTAGTTGTGTTTTCTGTTGGTCACCCTATACTAGTTGTGTTTTCTGTTGGTCACCCTATACTAGCTGTGTTTTCTATTGGTCACCCTATACTAGTTGTGTTTTCTGTGTTTTCTATTGGTCACCCTATACTAGGTGTTTTCTTCTTTGGTCACCCTATACTAGTTGTGTTTTCTATTGGTCACCCTATACTAGCTATTGGTCACCCTATACTAGCTGTGTTTTCTATTGGTCACCCTATACTAGTTGTGTTTTCTATTGGTCACCCTATACTAGCTGTGTTTTCTATTGGTCACCCTATACTAGTTGTGTTTTCTGTTGGTCACCCTATACTAGTTGTGTTTTCTTGTGGTCACCCTATACTAGTTGTGTTTTCTGTTGGTCACCCTATACTAGTTGTGTTTTCTTGTGGTCACCCTATACTAGTTGTGTTTTCTGTTGGTCACCCTATACTAGTTGTGTTTTCTGTTGGTCACCCTATACTAGTTGTGTTTTCTGTTGGTCACCCTATACTAGTTGTGTTTTCTGTTGGTCACCCTATACTAGTTGTGTTTTCTGTTGGTCACCCTATACTAGTTGTGTTTTCTGTTGGTCACCCTATACTAGTTGTGTTTTCTGTTGGTCACCCTATACTAGTTGTGTTTTCTGTTGGTCACCCTATACTAGTTGTGTTTTCTGTTGGTCACCCTATACTAGTTGTGTTTTCTGTTGGTCAC
Source organism: Phymorhynchus buccinoides (assembly GCA_017654935.2). Classification (NCBI taxonomy): domain Eukaryota; kingdom Metazoa; phylum Mollusca; class Gastropoda; order Neogastropoda; family Raphitomidae; genus Phymorhynchus; species Phymorhynchus buccinoides. The sequence goes on along the minus strand of CM065708.1, from coordinate 3,826,070 downwards.
CCTATACTAGTTGTGTTTTCTGTTGGTCACCCTATACTAGTTGTGTTTTCTGTTGGTCACCCTATACTAGTTGTGTTTTCTGTTGGTCACCCTATACTAGTTGTGTTTTCTGTTGGTCACCCTATACTAGTTGTGTTTTCTGTTGGTCACCCTATACTAGTTGTGTTTTCTGTTGGTCACCCTATACTAGTTGTGTTTTCTGTTGGTCACCCTATACTAGTTGTGTTTTCTGTTGGTCACCCTATACTAGTTGTGTTTTCTGTTGGTCATCCTATACTAGCTGTGTTTTCTGTTGGTCATCCTATACTAGCTGTGTTTTCTGTTGGTCACCCTATACTAGCTGTGTTTTCTGTTGGTCACCCTATACTAGTTGTGTTTTCTATTGGTCACCCTATACTAGTTGTGTTTTCTGTTGGTCACCCTATACTAGTTGTGTTTTCTATTGGTCACCCTATACTAGCTGTGTTTTCTGTTGGTCACCCTATACTAGCTGTGTTTTCTGTTGGTCACCCTATACTAGCTGTGTTTTCTGTTGGTCATCCTATGCTAGTTGTGTTTTCTGTTGGTCATCCTATGCTAGTTGTGTTTTCTGTTGGTCATCCTATGCTAGTTGTGTTTTCTGTTGGTCACCCTATGCTAGTTGCGTTTTCTGTTGGTCACCCTATGCTAGTTGCGTTTTCTGTTGGTCACCCTATGCTAACAATGTGTTTTTCTCCTGCAGGGACCACCAGGCTCTGATGGACCTATCGGACCCAAAGGAGAGCCCGGACTTCCTGGAATCAATGTAAGACATGTTTTTCTGCTTCTGCCATATTACTGTGTTTTGCATACTCAGTGTTCCCGATTACGCAGATCTGTACGTAACTTACGTACAAAGTTTCAAGTTTGACATATAAATTTGTCAGTCAATACGTCATTGTGACGTACAGTTTTTCTCTCAGCCGATTGCTTCCTCAAACGTGTTCGCCGCGATCAGAATGTCGAAGCTGTTTCGGCTTGCGGGAAACGATCAACAAAATATACTGGGCCTTTAACTACTATACCATGCTTGAAGCAGACGACAAAAACTATCATGAACCACAGAGTAATTTCCCTTTATTTCTCGCCACCCATGCTGCTCGCACGTGCACTGCTGCCTAGCCCGCGAGTTTCTTGGAAGCAAAAAATGGCGCTGCTTTGCTGGATTGCGAAAACTTTGACGTGAAGTTCTTCCAAAGACTGAAGTTTTAAGTTTTAAAGATTTGTCTTTATTTTAGAGCATATTGTCCATTTATTATGGCTTTAATTTTGACCCTCAAAATTTTTCGACTGACCCTTAAAATCTGGGGGCAAAGGGTCATGATGACCCTTCAAAATTTGGAAGCATGGGGAACACTGGTACTGTACGGCGGATCCATGACATCTGCTCCTTCTTCGTTCCCAGGCTGTATGGCCATAATGGGTAAGGTACATATGTGTCCAGGTTTTCAGTTTTCACTGGTCTCCCCGCTAGTGTACAGCCGACACATTCTGTTGGTTTTTACGACCGTTGTTGTCGTCTGCATAGACTTCGAGCAAAGGGAAACAACCACGGTCGCTTCCCTTGTTGTAGAAAAGATGGCGGAAAGCGTAGGAAAAGCACGAAAACCACTGACTTTGAAAAAGAAAACCACTGACTTTGGACGAGAGTGGAGGTGATTAACAGAAGTCGGCGAAGTGAAACTGTAATGCATCGATTGCACAATCCTATGGAGTTGGAAAGACCCAAATCCAGTTTTAATATGTCATTGTATGTGTGCATGAAGAAGAGAGTATGAACTGTGCTGAACTTTTTCTTGCTACGGCTGCCAGTGAAAACCTCCGTCATATGACCCCTCCAATTTACGACCGATTTTTGCGGACATTTTGGAAGTCTTAAAATAGAGGTTTGTCTGTATTGTGGACATTTTGGAAGTCTTAAAATAGAGGTTTGTCTGTATTGTGGACATTTTGGAAGTCTTAAAATAGAGGTTTGTCTGTATTGTGGACAATTTGGAAGTCTTAAAATAGAGGTTTGTCTGTATTGTGGACATTTTGGAAGTCTTAAAATAGAGGTTTGTCTGTATTGTGGACATTTTGGAAGTCTTAAAATAGAGGTTTGTCTGTATTGTGGACATTTTGGAAGTCTTAAAATAGAGGTTTGTCTGTATTGTGGACATTTTGGAAGTCTTAAAATAGAGGTTTGTCTGTATTGACTGTCCATGGGTGCTCCTCTTCAGATCTGATTTAAGTGGTTTTTTTGCAAAGGCCTCTTAGTCTTCCTGATTTTCAGGTGCTTTAAATTTTGAGCAGCCCCCCCCCCTCCCCCTCACCTTGCCACATTTTGTCCATACAGTACTCCCTCCCTGATACATCCCCCAGCGACCACCTCCACTTTCCGGCCTGATTTTCAGTGACCGATCGGTTTTACTACATTATGAGTGTCTTCTTGAAAAAAAAAAGACTTGTTGCCTACAGTTTTCCAGTTATTATTTGATTGCTTGCTTGATGGATTGCTTGGTTGCTTGGTCATTTGATTGATTGAATGATTGTCGTTCTCAACTTTCAGGGATTTGATTGACTGAATGATTGTCGTTCTCAACTTTCAGGGATTTGATTGACTGAATGATTGTCGTTCTCAACTTTCAGGGATTTGATTGACTGAATGATTGTCGTTCTCAACTTTCAGGGATTTGATGATTGTCGTTCTCAACTTTCAGGGATTTGAATGATTGTCGTTCTCAACTTTCAGGGATTTGAAATTGTCGTTCTCAACTTGGATTTGAATTATTGTCATTCTCAACTTTCAGGGATTTGAATGATAGTCGTTCTCAACTTTCAGGGATTTGAATGATTGTCGTTCTCAACTTCCAGGGATTAGAATGATTGAATGATTGTCGTTCTCAACTTTCAGGGATTTGAATGATTGAATGATTGTCATTCTCAACTTTCAGGGATTTGAATGATTGTCATTCTCATCTTTCAGGGATTTGAATGATTGTCGTTCTCAACTTTCAGGGATTTAAATGATTGAATGATTGTCGTTCTCAACTTTCAGGGATTTGAATGATTGAATGATTGTCGTTCTCAACTTTCAGGGATTTGAATGATTGAATGATTGTCGTTCTTAACTTTCAGGGATTTAAATGATTGATTGTCGTTCTCAACTTTCAGGGATCTGAATGATTGAATGATTGTCATTCTCAACTTTCAGGGATTTGAATGATTGTCGTTCTCATCTTCCAGGGATTTGAATGATTGAATGATTGTCATTCTCAACTTTCAGGGATTTGAATGATTGAATGATTGTCATTCTCAACTTTCAGGGATTTGAATGATTGAATGATTGCCGTTCTCAACTTTCAGGGATTCGAATGATTGAATGATTGTCGTTATCAACTTTCAGGGATTTGAATGATTGAATGATTGTTCTCATCTTCCAGGGATTTGAATGATTGAATGATTGTTGTTCTCAACTTTCAGGGATTTGAATGATTGAATGATTGTCGTTCTCAACTTTCAGGGATTTGAATGATTCTTGTTCTCATCTTCCAGGGATTGCCCGGTCCTCAGGGCCTGAAGGGAGACAGGGGGTCAAATGGGGTCAGTCTCCGTGGGGGTCAGGGACCCCGGGGAGACAAGGGGGACACTGGACCCCCCGGGTTACCGGGACCCTTTGTTCTGGAGCCTCCAGAGCTGATCCAGGGCCCGCCCGGTCTGCCTGGAAAACCTGGAGATCCTGGAGAGCCTGTGAGTTGAGAGAGAGAGAGAGAGAGAGAGAGAGGGGGGAGGGGAGAGAGAGGGAGGGAGAGAGAGAAGAGTGGGAGGGAGAGAGAGAGAGCAGGAGGGAGAGAGAGAGAGAGGGGGGGAGAGACATAGAGAGAGGGGGAGAGAGAGAGGGGGGGGGAGAGACACACAGAGAGAGAGAGAGGGGGAGACAGAGAGAGGGAGAGACAGAGAGAGAGGGAGAGGGGGGAGGGGGAGGGAGAGAGACACACATAGAGAGGGGGTGAGAGATTCAGACAGCGAGAAACAGAGAGAGAGAAACTCGTGAAGAGAGAGGGAGGGGGAGAGATAGAGAGAGACAGACCCTTTGTTCTAGAGCCTCCAGAGCTGATCCAGGGCTTGCCCGGTCTGCCTGGAGAACCTGGAGATCCTAAAGAGTTACATTATGATATTGATTCATTATCCATGTTGTTGTTAGAGGGGAAGAGGGTGAGGGTGAGAGAGAGAGAGATGGAATGAAAGGGAGAGAGAGAAAGAGAGAGTGTGTGCGTGAGGGAGAGACAGAATGAGAGTGTGTGTGTGTGTGAGAGAGAGAGAGAGAGAGAGAGAGAGAGAGAGAGAGAGACACAGAGAGAGAGGGTGATTTGGTCAGCAGCCTCAATTTGAAGTTGGGAGCATTTGTATGTGGGTCACAGCTACCCCAGAAAAAACACCAAGGGACTTAATCGTGGTGGGTCAGTGTATCTTTAAAATAGAGGTTTGGTTGTGTAATAAATAAAAGTGTATTTGTGTGTGTGTGTGTGTGTGTGTGTGTGTGTGTGTGTGTGTGTGTGTGTGGATGACATCATAATTAATTTTTGTCACAACCATAGATATGGCCTGATGAAAAGTGAGCAATTCACTTGAACATTTGCCACAAATGATATGATGGGGCTTTGTGTTTTTTGTTTAGTCTTATAAATAAGTGTTTCAAGAGAGTCCCGTGTTGACAATGTGATTGCGTTTTTCCCCCCTACAGGGCATGCAGGGAGAGCCCGGGGAGCGAGGGTACCCTGGAGAACAGGGACGCACGGTATGTACCCATGTACCAGTGTGTAGTGTGTGTGTAGGTGTAAGTAATAGTACATTTATATAGCGCTTTACCTCAAATGAGCCCAAAGCGCTTTACAATCAATTATTCATCAACAAGTAGACAGCAAAAATAGTATTTAACTTAAATGTTTTTAAGGACAAACCAGCAACAACGCATATACAAAGCAACTCTCTCTCTCTCTCTCTCTCTCTCTCTCTCTCTCTCTCTCTCTCTCTCTCTCTCTCTCTCTCTCTCTCTCTCTCTCTCTCACACACACACACACACAGGCACACATACACACACATTATTCATCTTTCATTCAGTAAGCCATAGCAACTGAGTTGCACGGACTGACCACATACACCAACGCTGTCTGTGTATGTATGTGCATGGATGCTCCTTCTTTCAGGATGTCCTGAATTGTAGGATTTTTAAACTGCCTAGAGCCAGCGTCATCGGATTATGAGAATTTGAGAAGCAACGATTTTCTTACACACCCACGCACACACACACTTGTACAATAAAAAGGGCCTATATAAGCATTTGCTATATTCAAAGGAATGTAGCACTTGTAGTAGTCTAGAGGGGTGAAAAAAGAGCAGTAAATGTGTGTGCTGCTCCTGCACTCTGCCGGGGACGCCCCCTTGCATGATTTTTTGAATTTCCCAGGAGCACCCATGTATGTGTGTGTGTGTGTGTGTGTGTGTGTGTGTGTGTGTGTGTGTGTGTGTGTGTGTGTGATTGTGTGTGTGTGTGTGTGTGTGTGTGACTCTTTGTGTGTGAAAGATTGTGTGCATTGTGTGTGTGTGTGTGTGTGTGTGTGTGTGTGTGTGTGTGTGTGTGTGTGTGTGTGTGTGTGTGTGTGTGTGTGTGTGTGTGTGTGTGACTCTTTTTGTGTGTGAAAGACTGTGTGCATTGTGTTTGTGTGTGTGTGTTAAAAAGAGAGAGAGAGAGAGAGAGAGAGAGAGAGAGAGAGAGAGAGAGAGAGAGAGAGAGAGAGAGAGAGAGAGAGAGAGAGAGAGAGTGTGTCTCCCGTGTGTGTCTATGCGTATCTTCTAGTGCATGCGACTCTGTCTATGTCCGTGTGCACCTGTTATGCAGTACATGTGTGCGTACCTATCAATCACAATGCATATCTGTGTTGTAGACCTGCAAAGAAGTTAATGACAGTTAAAAAAAATAATTAAAAAAGGAACATAATTATTGCTCTCATTAGTGGTTCTCTGGCAAAATGTTCCTAAATGTTACTCTTTTTGGTTTCACCCTAGAAGGGCGCAATGTAAGTGCACCTATTATTATTTTTTAAATTATTTTTTATATAAATATATTATTTTTATTATTATTTTTTATTATTTTATTTTTTTTAATTTTATTATTATTATTATATATTTTATTATGAATTTTTTTTCTTCATTATTTTTTTTTATTATTACTATTTTTATTTTTAAAATTATTATTATTATTATTATTTATTATTATTATTATTATTATATTTATTATTATTAATTTGAATTTGTTATTATTATTATTATTATTGTTATTATTATTATGAATGTTACTCTACGATGCTGCAGGGTCTACCTGGACCGAAGGGAATGCTGGGAGAGAAGGGAGTTCCAGGTATCGCCGGACCTCGGGTACGTAGAATAAATCATTATTTGTTCACCATTACACTTACCTGGGCAGAGGAAAGATTCTGTCTGCAATACTGGGGATTCCTCTGTGACGTGCATACAATAGGGCCTATCCTTACCTCCCAAAATGAAGAACATAAGGTCACTGGATACCAGACCCCCACTTTCAGTGACATGGGTGTTAAATCAAAATGAGGTCTTAAATCTTAAATGAGGGGTCTTATAAGGGAGGGGTCTTATAAGGGAGGGGTCTTATAAGGGAGGGGTCTTATAAGGGAGGGGTCTTATAAGGGAGGGGTCTTATAAGGGAGGGGTCTTATAAGGGAGGGGTCTTATAAGGGAGGTCATTTTAATACTTACAAAAGAAGGGCAATGTCTCAGAGAAGTAGGTCTTATGCGGGAGGGAGTCTTATAATGGGAGGTCTTATAAGGGAGGTTCTACTGTAATGTCAGAGAAAAATGCTTCTCCTCCATTACGACGTGGAACCTCCCTTATAAGACCTTCAAACATCATTCAAAATTAGGTCTTATAAGGGAGGGGTCTTATAAGGGAAGTGATTTTAACCCTTTCAACGCCAGCCATTTTTCAACAAAAAATGTCCATTAAGCTTACCTGGGTAGAGAAAAGATTCTGTCTGCAATACTGGGGATTCCTCTGTGACGTGCATACAATAGGGCCTATCCTCACCTCCCAGAATGAAGAACATAAGGTCACTGGATACCAAGCCCTCGTTTGATGCACATTTTTGTTTTGTGGTGGTTTTTTTTTAATGTTTACTTCCAAAACGGAAATGAGATATAGTCTTTGTTTTTAATAATGTCGTTTGTTATCGTACCCTGGCTTAAAGACTCCAGGGATCATCATCCCAACAGCTGAAGCACTTGAACACTATGGTACAAATGCACCAGCAAGGATGAGAACATTACGTGTGTGTGACCGTTTTTGATTACCCTCCCACGTGGGCAGCCACACTCCGACTTCGCAGGAATTTTTAATAATAATAATAAAAATGGATTGTCTTTTACAGATTATTATTCCAGGATTAAAACGTAAGAAAGGTCTTGACTGAGAGTCGTAAAAATTAGGTACATGTCCACCACGAAAACAACAAAGTAACAAACAAGAAAGTGCATAAAAGGGCCGCGAGGCCCACTTCTTGCCCTGGGCCTGTATTCACGTTGAGATAGCATGAGACTTAGCATGATGCTAACTTAGAAGCTCTTCCAATGTCCTATAAGATTTAATAGGACTTTTGGAAGAGCTTCTAAGTTAGCATGATGCTAAGTCTCATGCTATCTCAACGTGAATACAGGCCCTGAACTACAACTACTATTACTACTAATACTACTGCTACTACTACTACTACTACTACTACTGCTACTACTACTGCTACTACTGGTACTGCTACTACTACTACTACTACTTCAATTAAAACCAGAAAGATGGCTAAGTGTTAACCCTTTCACCGCCAGCCATCTCTGAGCCAAGCATTTCCATTAACCCTCTGGGCACTACATAAAAGTTAAAAACGTAAGCTAAAAGACAGGCGTAAAATTGAAGACTGCAGAAATGTCAACCGGTACTTCTTATTTTCACTTTTCATCTCTCATACAAACATTTGACTGGGAAACCTATACATGTTTATAAAGAAGAAAGCTTGAATTTTGCAATGAAAGTAAAGAAAACAACTTGCCTTGATATGGTGACAGCAGTAATCCAGTAAAGCACTTTCACTGTGGTTGCAGCTAACCCCACCCCCACCCCATCCCACTTTGATCTGTCACTGCTACTCGTGTCAGACATCACAAAACCATGCAGTCGAACCCTTTTCCTTCACTTTGCAACACGAATACAAGCCTAATTACCTTCCTAATCTGCATCAGAGTAGCTATCAGCAACATCCTCATCCTCATCACTACTTTCATCACTCATTTTCACACAAACAAATGCAAACCGGTCGAAAAATGGCTAGACTCAGACAGCAGGAAGTCGTACGAGTGCTTCAAGCTTTCTGATTGGTTAGCTGTATTTGCTTATTCGATTGGCCAAAGTTCAGCCGAATGAGCCGAAAGTTCAGCTGAATGAGCCGAACCGAGCCACGATCGTGGCCCATCGTACTCGTCCGGGGGAGCCCCGATCGGGGCTCATCGTGCCCAGAGGGTTAAACTTACTTGGCTACAGAAAAGATTTCGTCTACAATATTGTGGGATTTCTATGTGACACATTTAGATAGAATAGGGTCAATCCTTACTACCCGAATTTAGGAACACAATATCATTGAATAACAGACCCTGATTTCAAGAATTTTAATGACATTAAAGCATTGTGGTGCAAAAATGCGACATTTGTGCTGAAAGGGTTAAAGTGCTGATATGGAAGTATGGTATGGGTTTTTTGTCAAAATGTTTGTTTTAAATTCTGGTTAATTTTTGCTTGTGTTGCAGGGCAAACAAGGATTCCCCGGTAACCCAGGACTGCCAGGAATGAAGGTGGGTGGAGTCATGTACTGTACTGTTGGCCCTTTTCTGTATGTTACACATAACTGCCAACCATTCTTGTTTTTCAGGATTTTTTTTCTTTCAATTTCCAGCCAAGATTCCGGTTTTCGTATGTAGTCAAAGAAAAATTCCTGTTTCTGAAAATTGAAACAAAAACAAACAACAGGGCTCCCAATCGCCCCGCAAAACAAGGGGTCCCAGGGACTCCTTTACTTACAGTACAGAGGGTCCTAGAGGCGGGATAGTGGGTCCCAGTGGCATAACGAATGCTGAAAAGAATTTTTCTAGTGCAACCCTGGGACCCCCTGCACATTCTTTTAGAGGGTCCTTTAGAATTTTAGTGCTTCATAGACCCCCAAAACAAAAAGCTCTCATGTATATGGATTTTTAAAAATCTATAATGTAGGTTTATGGACATTGTTTCAATCAATACTTGCCATGCTTTGTTGTTTTTCATGTAAAATACTATGTTTTCCTGTCATCACGATTAAAAGTTTGCTTCTCTAAACCTCAACATTTAAGGGAGCTACACATTCTTATGCCCACAATCAAGAGAATGAAAAATGGGGATGAGGGGCTACTTTTCATTTAATGCTCCCCCACCACGACAAGGTGGAAGCCCGCGGGGGAGGGGGGTAGAGAATGATTGAAATTGAACTGACTTTGAATTTGAAACAACGACTGTCGATATTATGGTAACTTGAAGTATGAAGCCCGTGGGGGAGGGGGTAGAGAATGATTGAAATTGAACTGACTTTGAATTTGAAACAACGACTGTCGATATTATGGGAACTTGAAGTATGAAGCCCGTGGGGGAGGGGGTAGAGAATGATTGAAATTGAACTGACTTTGAATTTGAAACAACGACTGTCGATATTATGGGAACTTGAAGTATGAAGCCCGCGGGGGAGGGGGGTAGAGAATGATTGAAATTGAACTGACTTTGAATTTGAAACGTTGACTGTCGATATTATGGGAACTTGAAGTATGAAGCCCGCGGGGGAGGGGGGTAGAGAATGATTGAAATTGAACTGACTTTGAATTTGAAACGTTGACTGTCGATATTATGGGAACTTGAAGTATGAAGCCCGCGGGGGAGGGGGGTAGAGAATGATTGAAATTGAACTGACTTTGAATTTGAAACGACGACTGTCGATATTATGGGAACTTGAAGGTGGAAGCCCGCGGGGGAGGGGGGTAGAGAATGATTGAAATTGAACTGACTTTGAATTTGAAACGACGACTGTCGATATTATGGGAACTTGAAGTATGAAGCCCGCGGGGGAGGGGGGTAGAGAATGATTGAAATTGAACTGACTTTGAATTTGAAACGTTGACTGTCGATATTATGGGAACTTGAAGTATGAAGCCCGTGGGGGAGGGGGTAGAGAATGATTGAAATTGAACTGACTTTGAATTTGAAACGACGACTGTCGATATTATGGGAACTTGAAGTATGAAGCCCGCGGGGGAGGGGGTAGAGAATGATTGAAATTGAACTGACTTTGAATTTGAAACGACGACTGTCGATATTATGGGAACTGAAGTATGAAGCCCGCGGGGGAGGGGTAGAGAATGGTTGAAATTGAACTGACTTTGAATTTGAAACGACGACTGTCGATATTATGGGAACTTAGCTGTCTTAGCGCCGTCTTTGCTGTGCGGTTGTTTCACAGAAGCTTTGCTTGTTTCCAGGGTGACCGCGGCATGGACGGACTGCCAGGCCTGCCCGGTTTGATCGGGATGAAGGGAGAGCGTGGATTTTCTGGTCTGGACGGACCTTCAGGACCTCAGGGACCCCCTGGAAGACCTGGGGTAAGATGATGATGACGGTGATGATGGTGATGATGATGATGATGATGAAGGGAGAGCGTGTTTTTTCTGGTCCGGACGGACATTCAGGACCCCAGGGACACCCTGGAAGACCTGGGGTAAGATGATGATGATGATGTTTCCTGTCAATTATGAGTGCAGATGTGTCATGCTGCCGTTATGTGCTTAACTAAGAAATAGTTAGGCCCAGCAAGTCCGACTTCGGCTGGAGGAAATGTTTTTAAAAGTGTTTCGTGAAAAAAGGCAGGAGAATGGACCGGTAAGTTAGAAAGATAGTAGATGACAGTAAGCAAAGGGAAAAGGCAGAGTCGCAGAGAGTGACAGATTTGAGGAAGTTACAAGCACAGAACTTCGAAAAAATAATGCTTTACGCCCTCTTCGGCCTTTCGGCCATGTGGGGCATTGAGATTTTACTTGGGGATGTAATTATAAACACAGAACTTCCAAGGTGGGGGAACTATTTATTCAAAAGACCCCCCGGTATGTCCACGGGGAGCTTGTATAATGACAATGATGGTTGGGACTGTACCGGTTAAGGCTTGTCCCCGGGGGGACAGCTACAGTAGCTGGATTGACCTGACCTGACCTATATTTGTGTTGGTTTGTGCACGTACAGTTTTCTCTGCGGCTTATAAACTGGTGCGGCTTATATGTGAATAAATACCTAATATTTTGTCAATTTAATGGATGCGGCTTATACACAGGTGCGTCTTATAGTCCAGTTTTTACGGTATGCAGCGGCAGAAAAACAGAAACAAACATAACTCCCGTTTCTTCACACACACAGGGCAAAGGAGACGTGGGAGAACCAGGACCTCGCGGTTTCACCGGACCCTCTGGTCAGCCCGGTGACCCCGGTCTGCCCGGTCTGCCCGGCGCAGACGGACCCCGGGGCTCTGATGGACCGGCGGGAGGCCGGGGGGTCCCAGGAGTCCCGGGACCCCAGGGGAGAGACGGGCCCAAAGGGGACAGGGGAGACTCCGGATTGCCTGGTGAGTATGGTGGGGCTGACGGGTCAAAAGATGATGATTGTGAAAATTGGGAGGTATGGTGACATTGGTGCTTCAAAAGATAACAAGGGTTTCAGGGGAGAGACAGAGAGAAGAGATGCCGATTTGCCTGGTGAGTATGGTGGGGCTGATGGGTCAAAAGAAGATGATTGTAAAAATTGGGAGGTATGGGAACATTGGCATGTCAAAAGACAATGATCATAGAGGGTAATGGGAAAACACAAATTTGTTTACCCAAGATGCATCCTCACTTTCTTGGCCAACCTTGCTCACCCGCATGCATCTCTTATTGTGTTTTAGAAACTCCTTGGTTGAACAAAAAGGCAAAATTAACAGATCTATTATTTTAAAATCAGATTAATGCAATGTCTCCATTTTAAGATTGATCGAATTGGACAAACAGGAAGATTAATGCAATGTTTCTAAGGTTGATTGAATTGGACAAACAGGAAGATTAATGCAATGTTTCTAAGGTTGATTGAATTGGACAAACAGGAAGATTAATGCAATGTTTCTAAGGTTGATTGAATTGGACAAACAGGAAGATTAATGCAATGTTTCTAAGGTTGATTGAATTGGACAAACAGGAAGATTAATGCAATGTTTCTAAGGTTGATTGAATTGGACAAACAGGAAGATTAATGCAATGTTTCTAAGGTTGATTGAATTGGACAAACAGGAAGATTAATGCAATGTCTCTATTTTTAAGGTTGATTGAATTGGACAAACAGGAAGGTTAATGCAATGTCTCTATTTTTAAGGTTGATTGAATTGGACAAACAGGAAGATTAATGCAATCTCTGACGTACTAGGAATGGAATGGAATGTCAAATTATTTGCAGAATTATAAAATTCTTCTTGTACGGCTTCAAAAAAAGGTTATTGTTCAAATGGACCTGAGACTGACAATGAAAATTGGGCAACCCACTTTGGTGTCAGACCAGGGTTTGATGCACTAGGCGGCAAACCCACCACTATATCCCACCACCCCTCCCCCTCCCCTCTCTCTATCATTTTCATTTTTTAATTGCAATGTAATGTTAGCTTCTGTAACATGTGTCCACTTTAGCGTGAGATTTGTTCTCTCCCAATAATCTAAACACCCTTTTTTTTTTCCTTCTCCCCACCCCCTACTCCACACCCAACTGACCCTTGTTTCCAACTTCTGCCATTTATGATTGCGTACTCACTGTCCCCAACCTCTCTCATCTCAAAACATTTTTTCTTTCTTCTCTTTTATTTTTTCCCTGATTTGTGTTCACAAATGCACGCCTTACTCTTTGGTTTCAACTTGGTTGCATCATTTTACGCATTGGACTGTAGAGGGGAAGTATTGTTTTTATTTTGATCTTGTTGGTTTTTCGCTCCTTTTGTTGCCTGCTTTTTGCTCCTTTTGCTGTTTTCTTGTTTGTCTGTGTTGATAAAGGCGCATTCGCCGAAATATCCAGTAGTTTTGTTTTGTCTCTTGTGAATAAAATAACGGCACTTTACACTTGTCGTGTAGTTGGTTGTTGTTATGTTCCGGTGACATTGCAGTCTGTTTCAGGTGGGGTTTTTTAATGAAAATTCTCATCGGAAAAAAAAAGGAAGTGCAAAGCAACAGACCTATCCAAGCAATAACATTGCATTTTCTCTTTTTTTCCCTAGGACTTCCCGGTCTGGACGGACGACCCGGCATCCCAGGACGCCTCGGACCCAAGGGAGAACCAGGGCCTTCAGGAGAGCCCGGCCGAGGCATCCCAGGACTGAGAGGTTCCCCCGGTCTGCCCGGCATCGACGGCATCCCCGGGCAGAAGGGAGACCAGGGCCTGGTGGGTCTGCCCGGACCCGCGGGCAACTCGTCCCAAGGCCTGCCCGGCCTGCCCGGACGTCCGGGAGACAAGGGGGAGCAAGGTTTTGCCGGGTTGCCCGGTCGTGACGGATTGCCCGGCTTGTCCGGAGACAAAGGTACCATGATGGAATCTTCTTCTTCTTCTTCTTCTTCTTCTTCTTCTTCTTCTTCTTCTTCTTCTTCTTCTTCTTCTTCTTCTTCTTCTTCTTCTTCTTCTTCTTCTTTCTTCTTCTTCTTCTTCTTCTTCTTCTTCTTCTTTCTTCTTCTTCTTCTTCTTCTTTCTTCTTCTTCTTTCTTCTTTCTTCTTCTTCTTCTTCTTCTTCTTCTTCTTTCTTCTTCTTCTTCTCTCTTCTTCTTCTTCTTCTTCTTCTTCTTCTTCTTCTTCTTCTTCTTCTTCTTCTTCTTCTTCTTCTTCTTCTTCTTCTTCTTCTTCTTCTTCTTCTTCTTCTTCTTCTTCTTCTTCTTCTTCTTCTTCTTCTTCTTCTTCTTCTTCTTCTTCTTCTTCTCCTTCTTCTCTCCTCTTCTTCTTCTTCTTCTTCTTCTTCTTTCTTCTTCTTCTTCTTCTTCTTCTTCTTCTTCTTCTTCTTCTTCTTCTTCTTCTTCTTCTTCTTCTTCTTCTTCTTCTTCTTCTTCTTCTTCTTCTTCTTCTTCTTCTTCTTCTTCTTCTTCTTTCTTCTTCTTCTTCTTCTTCTTCTTTCTTCTTCTTCTTCTTCTTCTTCTTCTTCTTCTTCTTCTTCTTCTTCTTCTTCTTCTTCTTCTTCTTCTTCTTCTTCTTCTTCTTCTTCTTCTTCTTCTTCTTCTTCTTCTTCTTCTTCTTCTTCTTCTTCTTCTTCTTCTTCTTTCTTCTTCTTCTTCTTCTTCTTCTTCTTCTTCTTCTTCTTCTTCTTCTTCTTCTTTGATCGCTCAGACAGGTTCCTGTCGGTTATTAGCACAGATGCGTCGTGCTGCCGTTATGCACCTAACTAAGAAATAGTTAGGCCCAAATTCAGATCTATTTAAGGACAAAAACCTCGTATCTTCGTTCTTTTCAAGTATTATAAATAAATAAAAGAAATAATTTTAACAAAATGCTGGACTAAACTCGCAATGTCTTGAACAACATATTCATCATAGTTAATCAATTGTGGTAAACGCGGTTAATTTTTAAAACTTTTTTAAATTTTTATTTTAAACTACTAAAATTGAGATACGAGGTTTTTGTATTTTACCGACGACATATTTCTCACACATTTCCCACATATTTCTCACACATTTCCCACCATTTTCCCACTGTAGGTGATGCTGATATAACCCATGCCCTCCCAGAATGAAATATGAAAAGTGTTTTCAGGGATTCACATTTCCATCCCCATTTCCCCACATTTGTTACCTAGCACCACGAAAGGGACATTAAATGTCAAACTGACCATTTTGAGATAATTATACATTTAAAAACTTCAGCCAATTCTCTTTCTGATACAAGAACCATTCTCATATCTTTTTCCTTTCCAGAGTTTATGAGCACATAAAGCTAGTAGGGTGAGCGTCGGCCATTTTGAGAAAGCACTGTCTAAAGTCTAGCCCAGCTGAAGAAAATGCATCGACCTAGACGTTTTAAAGCACTTATAAGACCATTAAGAGACCATAGTAAAGATTATCTTTTATAAATATGAAAGATAAGATGCTACAGAACACAAAAATACCTGTAACTCAACATTGACAAAAAATATTTTTGACTTTCCAAGCCTGTTGTGAGAAACTAGCTCAGCGACTTAATGTCCCTTTCGTGGTGCTGAGTCACATTTTTCAAAAAATATTTCACACATTTCTCCACAATGTTATTTAAGAAATGTGCTAATTGATGTATTAAGTGCGTGTATACGTGTGTGAGTGTGCTCGCGTGTGTGTTTAGCTGCATGTGTGTGTCTGCGTGTCTTATGTGCATGTTTACATTTTTACTGAATGATTATTATGATTATGTGTGTTTGTGTTCTCTCTCTCTCTCTCTCTCTCTCTCTCTCTCTCTCTCTCTCTCTCTCTCTCTCTCTCTCTCTCTCTCTCTCTCTCTCTCTCTCTCTCTCTCTCTCTCTTCTCTCTCTCTCTCATTCTCTCTTTCTCTCCCTTCCTCTCTCTCTCTCTATCTCTTGTTATTTCTGTCTCTCTCACTCTCTCTTTCTCTTCCCCCCCCCACCCTCTCTCTCTCTCCCACTCTGCCTCAGTCTTTGCCTGCCTGTCTGTCTCTATGTGTATGACGGGGGAGGGGGGGAGGGGGAGTGTAGCGGGGGTGCTTGCTGTCTGCGTGTGCTTGAGTTTTGCTGAATCTGATATTTTAATATCGGAACTACTGTGATCTTTTATCACATACTGTTGAACTTTTTACATGCCGCCACACACACATTTCTATTTTATGGGACGAATAAATATTGTGATTGATTGTAACATATTTCTCACGCATTTTCCTTTCCATTTTCCCTCACTCCAGGTGACTTTGGGGGTCCCTGCGACCCGTGCCTTCCCGGCATGAAGGGGGAGAAGGGGTCTCAGGGTCTGGACGGTCTGCCCGGTCTGCCCGGCGAGAGAGGCATCCCCGGTGTGCTCGGAACTAAGGGAGAGCCCGGGGAGGATGGGGAGTCTGGTTTGCCTGGTCTGCCCGGTCTGCCTGTAAGTGGGAGAACGTTTTCTGTAGCAGTAGCAGCAGCAGTAGTAGCAGCAGTAGAAGTAGTAGCATCCCGGGTGTGCCCAGAACTAAGGGAGAGCCCGGTGAGGATCGACAGGAGAGACTGGTGTGCCTGTAGGTGGGATCATTTTTTTGTAGTAGAAGTAGTAGTAGTAGCAGCAGTAGCAGTAGCAGTAGCAGTAGTAATGGCATCCAGGGTGTGCTCGGAACTAAGGGAGAGCCTTGGGGACAATGGGGTGGATGGTTTGCCTGTAAGTGGGATCATTTTTCTGTAGCAAAAGAAGTAGTAGTAGTAGTAGCAGCAGCAGCAGCAGCAGTAGTAGCAGCAGTAGAAGTAATGGCTTCCCGGGTGTGCCCAGAACTAAGGGAGAGGCATGGGAGCCTGGTTTGCTTAGTCTGCCTGTACGTGGGATCATTTTTCTGTAGTAGTAGCAGTAGTAGTAGCTGTAGTAGTAGCTGTAGTAGTAGTAGTAGTAGAAGTAGCAGCAGTAGAAGTAATGGCATCCCAGGTGTGCCCAGAACTAAGGGAGAGCCCGGGGACGATGGGGAGGCTGGTTTGCCTGTAAGTGGGATCATTTTTCTGTAGTAGTAGCAGTAGCAGTAGCAGTAGCAGCAGTAGAAGTAATGGCTTCCCGGGTGTGCCCAGAACTAAG
>CM065708.1:3791659-3804159 GCA_017654935.2 Phymorhynchus buccinoides | reverse complement strand
CACACACACACACACACACACACACACATCCATACACACACACACACACACACACACACACACACACACACACACACATATACACACACACTTATATACACACACATACACCCCCACACACATACACACCACCCCCACCCCCACCCCCACAAATATTTAACATCCTCCCCAACAATAAATAAAAAGGCAATTTCTCTTCACCTGATGACATCATTAGTGATGTCATCAGGTCAGTGGTGGCAGTCAAGGGGTTAAACATGTTTTCTTTCTTTCTCTTTCTTCCCCCTCAGGACGTGTGGACGGCGGAAACTTCAAGGGAGAGAAAGGAGAGGCCGGCTTCGACGGTCTCCCCGGAAACGACGGCTTGCCCGGCTTACCCGGCTTACCTGGACCCAAAGGTAGTGCACAGGCTTTAACTCATTCGCATCGCAACGAGTTTGAATTACTACCCCCTGTGGGGATACCGGGGGGCTGTTGTATAAATAGTTCCCCAAAGGTAGTGCACAGGCTTTAACTCGTTCACATCGCAACGAGTTTGAATTACTACCCCCTGTGGGGATACCGGGGGGCTGTTGTATAAATAGTTCCCCAAAGGTAGTGCACAGGCTTTAACTCGTTCACATCGCAACGAGTTTGAATTACTACCCCCTGTGGGGATACCGGGGGGCTGTTGTATAAATAGTTCCCCAAAGGTAATGCACAGGCTTTAACTCGTTCGCATCGCAACGAGTTTGAATTACTACCCCCTGTGGGGATACCGGGGGGCTGTTGTATAAATAGTTCCCCAAAGGTAATACACAGGCTGTAACTCGTTCGCATAGCAATGAGTTTGAATTACTACCCCCTGTGGGGATACCGGGGGGCTGTTGTATAAATAGTTCCCCAAAGGTAGTGCACAGGCTTTAACTCATTCACATAGCAACGAGTTTGAATTACTACCCCCTGTGGGGATACCGGGGGGCTGTTGTATAAATAGTTCCCCAAAGGTAGTGCACAGGCTTTAACTCATTCACATAGCAACGAGTTTGAATTACTACCCCCTGTGGGGATACCGAGGGGCTGTTGTATAAATAGTTCCCCCACCTTCTGGAAGTTCTGTGCTTGTAGCTTCCTCTAATCTGTCACTATCTTTGACTCTGCCTTTTCCCTTTGCTTACTGTCATCTACTATCTTTCTGCCTTTCCGGTCCATTCTCCTGCCTTTTTAAGTCGGACATGCTGGGCCTAATTATTTCTTACTTAGGCGCATAACGGCAGCATGACGCATATGCGCTCATAATTGATAGGAAACTGAGCGATCGAAGAAGAAGAAGAATTATAAAAAAAACCTCAGAAGTCACTCACAGTAGCTTTTCTCAGCCCCTTTCAGTTTGTGCCTTTTGTTGACACTCGTCATCAGCATAAGTCAATTTAAAGTGTTTTATCCATCAGGCTTACATTGTTTTATAGTGGTATGCTACTTGTAAGGTCTTTTCCTATCCCTAACCAAAATCAATGATAAGAATATTTTGCCTCTGTTAACAGAAATAACTTGAAACAAATAGCTCTCTGTGGAAAACTGAAAGGAGCTAGAATGAGGGGAATTAGTGTATTGTGCGTGCACTCCAGCCATACACACAAACAAAACAAACATAAACAAAACGAGAAATGAAAGAAGATTACAGGTTTTTTCGTCTACAAAAAGTATAAAGCTGAACAACGTATTTCACGGACTATAAGGCGAATGTGGTTTTTTCCTGGACTGAGACCCTATGCCTTACAATGTTACTGATAATAATCAGGTCAGGTCAGGTCAGGTAGTTAGGACATTAGGCCTCGCGGCCTCTTCACTGTCCTGTCATTTTTGTTTGAACTTTTGCACAGCTGAGAGGTTTTTGTATTTTGTTTTCGGCAAATCTGCCTTTTAGTCATGCTCGTATTGTAGTTTTGATATGTTGGTGTATCCACCAAGGTTTTTGAATTGTGTTAGATTCTGTGCTCGTTTAATATGTGCAGGAAGAGTATTCCAAAACTTTGTTACTCTGTTAGAAAAGAAATTTTTTCTAATATTATTTCGGCTATACTGGGTTAGTATTTTTAAATCACTGTTATGGGTTCTTGAGTCAGTTGTTAGCTGGAACAAAAATTTATTAGCATTGTTATCACTGTGAAAAATTTTGTATGTATTTATCAGATCCCCACGAATTCTTCTGTATTTCAGAGATGGTAATTTCAACTTTCTTAGTCTGTGTTCGTAATCAAGGTGACTAACGCCTTTAATCAATAATTATGGTATAAAAATACAATAACGAAATCAAAATTTTATATAAGATTTTGGGGGTGCGCCTTATAATCAGGTGCGCCTGATAGTTCGTAATATACGGTAACCGTAATATGTTGCATGCTACTGTCCATTCATTAGCTATTTTAACTTTTATCCCCCTCTTTGTAGTGTAGAGTGGCACAGTGGTAACGCGTTCGCTTCGTGTCAAGTAAACCCGAGTTCGAACCTGGGTACAGGGGATTTTTTCCTCTCACTCTGCACTAGGCCTTAACGGTCTGAACATGGAGTCTTTCGGATGAGTAAACCGAGGTCCCATGTGCCCATGCACTTAGCACACGTTAAACCCAGTGGCAACGAAAAAGTTGTCATTTGGTCAAAATTTACCCCCTTTACCTTTCCTTCCTCATCAATCACGCAAAAAAATTGCATGCAAAAAAAAAGAAAAAGCTGCGACGTGCTCTCCAGGTGGGAGCAACCCGAATTTCAGAGATGCCTCTGTAACTATAAAGTACCTAATACCTTTATCTCCCATATCAAGGTCACCTATGACATCATTTATAAGTAGAAAGCCGTAGGCAAATTGAATACATGTAAATTGATTCTTAAGCTTTTATGGTTTTGCAACGGGTAATAAATGCTTGTTGTTGTTGTTGTTGCCGACAGGTGAAGCAGGTTTGCCTGGTCTCCCCGGCAACGAGGGCGCAACGGGAGATCCTGGATTGAGCGGAGTGCCCGGACCCCGAGGTGAATAGATACTGCATGGTGATTGGTTGGAATTGATGATGATTGGTTGGAATTGATGCTGCATGATGATTGGTTAAAATGAATACTGCATGATATTTTTTTTATTGGTTAAGACGAACACTGCATGATGATTGGTTAAAATTGATATTGTGTGAGCTGATGATTGGTTAAGATAAATACATTTTGGGTGTCTAGATTAGGGCATTAAAAGATGATTGATTAATCGACATATTCATTGATGATTGATTAATCGACATATTCATTGATTGAATGAATGACTTATTGATTGAAGGATGGATTGATTTAGAGGATTGATTGATTAATTGACTGATTGTTTGATTTAAATTATTAAATGGTTGATTGATCGTTTGACTGATCGATTGACTGATTTATTGATTGAATGATACATTGATTAACCCTCTTGCATTCATATTTCTTACAGAAAAAACTTCTTCTAGTGTTCAGATTCTTTCACACATTATCAAAAAAATCTGTCTTTTGAAGCACACCGAGCGCCATACAGTTACTATCACATCGCTGCAAGTGAGAAGCTTCTTCATAGTGTGTGTATAACAAGCCAGAACTTAGTGCGTGACGAAAATGCCATCAAAGGGGGTCTCAGAGTGGGCTCAAGCTTTGGGCAAGGGTGCAACTTTTTCTGGTATACATGGATTTCCTGTTTTTGAATTTTACCAGAAAAGCAATTTCCTTTTTTTTTTTTTAAATTTGTCAAACAAGATCTTTGTGTGTCTACTGTATTTTTCAAACACGTTGAAATAAGCATGTGTATAAATTGTGGAAAAAACTCAAATACCTTAAATCAATTTTTTCTTCAGCTGCAGGGGGACATTGCCCCTAGACCCCGGCCTTTCAGGGTTTTTTCATTTTGTGTCGTTGCGCCCTTGTATGGGTGGTTTTGGGCGGTTTGAATACTCAGAGGCAACTTCCGGCTGGGCGGTTTTGCACGGAATGAAATATTTGATGGCTTGGAGTCAAAACGGACTATCTTTAGATAGTCTATTGACATATTGTTGAACTTATTGCGAAAACTAATAACGTGTTTCAAAAGACTGCAGAAATATAAAAAGCATAATCCCCATTTTACATTATTTGCAGTCTTATTTAATACAAGTTCTTAGTTTTTGCTATGACATCGATAATAAGTCAATGGACTATCTAAAGATAGTCTGTTTTGACTCTAAGCCATCGAAATGCAAGAGGGTTAACTGGTTGATCAATGTGTTCAGGTCTACCTGGTCCTCGCGGGGAGAAGGGTCTGCCCGGTTTGCCTGGAGCGTCGGGTCTGCCCGGTTTGAAGGGAGACGCCGGTCTGCCTGGTCTGCCCGGTGTGGATGGTAAGTGGTGTGTGTGAGTGTCTGTGTGTGTGTGTCTGTGTGTGTGTATATACATGTGTCTGTGTGTGTGTGTGTGTGTGTGTGTGTGTGTGTGTGTGTGTGTGTGTGTGTGTGTGTGTGTGTGTGTGTGTGTATATGTGTGTGTGTGTGTGTGTGTGTGTATGTGTCTGTGTGTGTGTGTCACTCTCTGTGTGTTGTTGTTGTTGTCGTTCCCTGGCTTAAAGACCCCAGGGATCATCCCAGCAGCCCAAAGCAATTGAATCCTATGGTGCAAATGCACAAACTAGGGATCACAACAATGATGATGCAACGTCGACATTTGCAATGATGAAGATAATGATGCGATGATGATGTTTTTGATAATCGTAATTGAAAATTATGACGATGATAATGACTTGTTCACTGGTGAGCCAGGCCTACCTCGTTTGCCTGGTGAGGCCCTTCAATGGTTGCGAGGTCCTATTATTATTATTACAGTGGAACCTCCCATCATAAGACCTCCCATTATAACTCCCTCCCATATAAGACCTACTTCTCTGAGACATTGCCAATCTTTGTAAGTATTGAAATTACCGCCCTTATAAGACCCCTCCCTTATAAGACCCCCTCCCTTATAAGACCTTGTTTTGCATGACTTTTGAAGTTCGTATAAAGGGGGTTCCACTGTATTATTATTGATGATGATGATGACAAAGATGATGACGATGAGATCATAATCATGAGGATGATGAAGATGAAAAAAACCCCACGATAACAATGAAGATAATAATAATGATGATGATGACGACGATGTGTTCACAGGTGAGTCAGGTCTGCCTCGTTTGCCTGGTGAGGCCCTTCAAGGGTTGCCAGGTCCTATTGTTATTATTATTATTGTTATTGATGATGATGATGATAAAAGTTGATGCTGATTAAGACGAAGATCATGATCGTAATGATGATGAAGACGATAGACGATAACAATGAAGATGCTAATAATAATCAGGGCTCCCAATCGTCCCGCAAAACAAGGGGTCCCAGGGACTCCTTCACTTACAGTATACAGGGTCCTAGAGGCGGGATAGAGGGTCCCAGTGGCATTGCGAATGCTAAAAAGAATGAATCTAATGCATCCCTGGGACCCCCTGCACATTCTTTTAAAGAGTCCTTGAGAATGTTTGTGCTTCATAGACCCTCAAATGGGGGTCCCTGGGAGCCCTGAATAATGATGATGATGATGTGTTCACAGGTGAGTCGGGTCTGCCTGGTCTGCCCGGTGAGGCCCTCCAAGGGTTGCCAGGACCTCGAGGAAACCCAGGATCCCCAGGACTGCCCGGGAGAGACGGAGAGTCCGGCCTGCCAGGTACATGGATGCTCCTGCTTTCAGGATGTCCTCAAATGCAGGATTTTTTTTATTGCCTGGAACCGGCCTCACCGGATTATGAGAATGTAAAAAGCAATGAATTTCCTAATCTACTTTAACCATACTGTACCAACACCTGAAACAACTGCATTAGCGTTAAGCGACCTGGAGCTATACCATAGCATATAGAAAAACGAAAGTAGGCATCTGGCCTTGACCCCTAGCCGGATGTGGGGCGGGAGTGATCCCCCCTTACCGGTCTAGCAGTGGCTAGGCCAATGAGCGCCTACTTCCGCCATTACAATTTTCCAGCGTTTCTTTGTTGACCTGGGCTGCCTGGCTTCTACCTTTTTTGGTTTACAACACTCTTAACTGGTGGGTTCGTTCCTGTTCCTCTCTATCATCAGTTTCAGTGTAATACTGAGTCTCGATTGACTCAGTTTCAATAGCCTAAGTTCTCTAGAACTTTCACAGTTTTAGTTTTTCTGTTCGTCACACACCGTGCACTGCTAGTAGTACTAGTAGTAGTGCACGCGCGCGCGCGCGTCATTTGGTCTCTTCAACTCGAGTTCCTATTTATCAGTCAAGTTCTTTCGGACCCTACGGTTCGTTCTCTTCCACGATATTATTCTTATTGTTCCGATTCGGTCTTGAGAAAAATTCATCCGTTCAAACTTTTTCTAAAAAGTCTAAACGGTCTGGGCCTCTATAGGCCTCTACGGTCGTAGTACACCTGCGGCCTCTTCGGTTCTCGTCTCATTCAGCCATAAACTGGTCTTCACGGGTTGTTTATTTCGGCCCTCCTTCTGCTTCGGTTGTGCAGTAGGCCTCTAGGCCCATTTCGTCCGTGTGTTTTTCTGCCATGCCTTTCTGTTCCAGGAGGCCTCTCTTCAGTCCGGCTTGGGCGTTCACCGTCCCCCTGTGGTCCCTCACCGGGATCTGCTTCAGGGTACTCGTCCTCAAAAAGCTCGGGTGGTTTCTCCTGGTTCTGACCAGACAGTCCACCCCAGAGGCTCGTAACGTCAGCGCTCTCCAGTGGATTCGGACGTGGACTTAGCTAAGTCCGTTCTTCATCCAGGCAAGGGCGTAGCAGCGTGTTCTGGCCCGGTCCGGCCACTCACCAGGGAAAGGAGTTCTGGTTCTTGCAAGCTCCTAAGCTTCTGGACCACTCCAATCGGAAAGCAGAGGCTTTCCTTTGTGCCGGGAAGATGGCAGAAGCTAACCGTTTCTCTTTAGCCTTCTAAGGCCGAAGCAGAGAAGCTCCTTTGCGACAGGAATCTTGCCCCGTCCAAGATTAAGTCTTCCAACTTTTTGGAGGAATCTTTGTCAAAGCCCTCAAGGGCTGTGGCTTTGCGGCTTCGTTGGTTCGGCCCATCACAAAGAATTTGGGGAAATTTTTTCTCCTAGGAATTCTCCTGTGGTTTTCAGGCTCTTTGAGTCCGTGAATGAACCAGCCGTTTTCTATCGGTTTTTGGTTCATCGTCGGGCTCTTCAAGGGTTTTCTCACAAGAAGAGTTCTCTTGTATCATCTAATCATCTGGTTAGATCTACTTCGATCTGCTGGTCTCTCTTTGTGCTTCTGATCGATCGCTTTCACCGATCCATTTTACCGGGTTGGGCAACGGACCGTCGGGTTCCGTTCCGGTTCTTCAAGAACCTCATGATGATTCTGACCTCCCGTTTGTCACGGTGGCTTTTGGGAATTATCCATTGTTTTTTCTTTGTTTCATTCATGTCTGTTGCAACGGCTCCTGTGGTCCGTTTCTTCAATTCTGACGAGCATGGGTTTTCTTGCTCTATTCAGTTTAATGCTTTTCTGGTTACAACAAGGGTTGTTCAACCTGATTACTCATTCAACCGGTCCTGCCAACCGTTCTATCAACTTTTCCGGCCTTTTTCGGCCCAGCCTGTCAGGCCTTGTTTTTCTTACTTGGGTTACTCGTTACAAGTCATGGCCGTTTAATTAAACGGTTATTTTTGTTCCTCAATCCTCTACCGTTTCTTTCAGTCAGTACCGTTCAATTGGATTTTTCCATGGTTATGCTGACGTCACTTGGATACTCTGTTATGCTTCTCGCAGTAACTAACCGTTTCTCCTTGGGCAGGTCTACCTGGCCCAAGGAAGATTCAGTTCCCGTGGGCTTTTTTGTTGATTCATCCGTTCAAGTCGGTGCTAGGTGTCCATGAACTACCTCCCGTTTCCCTCTTTCTCCAAGCCTTCTAAGGCTGTAGCGAAGAAACTCCATTGTGACAAGAGTCTTGCCCGGTCAAGTTTTTTCCTTCCAACGTAATACAGTTGGAAGCATCTTTGTCCAAAGCCCTCAAGGGCTGTGCTTTTGTGACGTTGTTGATTCGGTTCATTGCTGTACTTTGAACAAAACCTCTCCAACGACCTCTCTTGCGGTTTTCAGGCTCTTTGAGTCCGTGATTGAACCAACCTTTGGAGTGGCTCTAGCTTCTCTTGGTGATTCTTCTGGCCAGAGACTCTTTTTGGGGCTCTTTAAAGACTGTCTGGAGATGGGTTCGACACGGTCGGATTCACAGTCTCAGCCTCGGAGGACACTGTCCTCGTTTTCTCTGTTGGTGTCCGTCCTCTCAGTACGAAGTCGGTCACACTTTTCTGTCTCCTCAGACTTCTTAGTCTGATGGAGTCAGTTTCGGAGCTCCTTCCTCCTGCCAAGGTATACTAAGGCCAATGCAGAGAGAAGTCGGAGCGTGCGCTCCTTCTTTCACGGTTGCAACCGAGAGTTGTTCAACCGTACCCTTGTTGCCTTCCTTCTGAACGGCCCCGGCTTCGCCGTTCTTTCGAATGATGTCTGTTCTGGCAGGCATGGTTTTTACTTGCTCTGTTTCAGACCCTCGTTTCCTCTCATTACAACCATGAGTTGTTCATCCAGTGGACTCGTTCACTCGTTCCAGTCATCCTTTTCGGTCTGGTTCCGTCCCAATCGGACTCATCTGTCCGGCTAACATGATCTTCTATGCCCAGCTGTCAGATCACTAAACGTCAGTTTTCAACTTAAGTTGTTCGACTGGGTGTTTTTGGGCCTTCCTTCAGGCCCCCCACCCCCATTTTGAGTCAGTGCCGTTGAAATGGGTTAAGTCGAGGTGTGTTTACGTCACGTTTGCACACTGTTCCGCTTTTGTCTACATGTTTCCTTTTCGGTGGGGACATTTCAGCGTCATCTGGTTTGATTTGACGTCATGCGATAGCAACTATGTTGCTGTTTCGGTCTGTCCCTACGTCAGAGGCAGTTTTTATTTTTGCCTTCCTACGGTCTTAGCATGTAGAGTTGGTTACGAAGTGCAGTTGCACATTCGTTCCTTGGCTTCTCAGTTTGCTAGTTTAGAGGTTGAATCTGCTGTTTTGCGGATTCTCATCTTAATCTTTTAGTACTAGCTGTTTCTTCCCGTCGTCGGTCCTTTGCTTGCCCGTCATTCTGAACAAGTCTTGTCCAAATGTGGGCCAATTTGTTTTTGACTCAGTCTCGCCACTTCGATCGATATTTTTTCCGGTCGAAAGGGCGTAGCAGCGTGTGGTGGCCCGGTCCGGCCACTCATAGTCCGTTTTGTTTCGGCCTTGGCTGCTCTAGGTGACTCCATGCGGGGTTTGTCATCTCCTGGCTGCTTTTTTAGTCAGCCATGTTCTTTCCTGAGATGCCTTCCTGGATTTTTCCAGGACTCTTTCGTTCGGTTCGTCTTCGGTGGTGACAGGAAGTACGATCCGTTAAGACCTTCTACGTACAGTCTGTAGAACTCTTGGCGTTTTCTTCACGAGTCTGGAAATTTCTCTGCCCGGACCCTTTCGGGGTACAGAGCAGCCTTCATCACTACGATTTCCTTGGCCATGGCTTTTCTGTACGTCACCCCTGTCTCTCTTCTTGGACGCGGTCCTCCTCCAAGCTCCTGCCAGGACTTCTCGAGTCCCTCAGTCGGTCGTGTTTCTGATTCTTACCTTATTGAGAGTTTTATGTGAACCCCTGGCTACAATTAGCTTCAAGCTTCTCACTCTCTGAACCGGTTTTTTTCTTTTCTGGTAGCTTCAGCCAGAAGGATCGGCGGTCTTCATGCTCTCAGCGTCCTGGCCTGCGTCATAGAGTTCTCGGATGAGTACTCTTCGGTCACCTTGATCTTTCTACCAGAAGTTGGGGCTTAGAATCAGCTAGGCGGCGTTCCCTCGCCTCTGGTTCGCATCTCCATCTTTCGTTCCGTCCTCGGCCCCGACGGTTCGGACCGTTTTCTCTGTCCGGTCGGGGCCTTCGGGCTTCTCCTTTCCGGAACTAAGCTTCTCTAAGCTTTTGGAGGTCGCGCGACACGTTCCTTCAGCTCGACCTCCGAGACATCGAGGCCGGGAACGAAGGCGACGCTTTCTCTATCAGGAAAGTTTGGTCTCCCGGGAAGATAGTTGTTGCCCAGACCGCCGTCTCCGTCTAGACCGTCAGTACGGAGACAAGCTCCCAACGACTCCCCCTATGGTACTTTAGTGGGTATATCATTGCAATGATGTTTTGGGGCAATATTTGGAGCAGGCCTTTTACCTTCCCTTTCTAAAGCCGCATATAGGCTAAAGGAGTAAAAGGGGTTACTCGGGGCTTTTTGGGAAGGGGGTCTAGTGGAATTACCACTTTTTTAAACCCCCTAAGGGAAAAAGCGCCCAGGTCTCGCTCTCACGCGTTGGGTTGGGGTACTGAAGCATCTACCCTCCTCCGCTTTGGTAATCTGCAGTTGTTTCAGGTGTTGGTACAGTATGGTTAAAGTAGATTGGTGGATTTTTATTAATCCCTACTATCTATTTAACTTAATACTTACCAACACCTGAACCAAACGAGGTACCCTCCCTTGTATCCTCCCTCACTAATAAAGATGCTTCCTGTAAAATTTTGTAATGGCGGAAGTAGGCGCTCATTGGCCTAGCCACTGCTAGACCGGTAAGGGGGGATCACTCCCGCCCCACATCCGGCTAGGGGTCAAGGCCAGATGCCTACTTTCGTTTTTCTATATGCTATGGTATAGCTCCAGGTCGCTTAACGCTAATGCAGTTGTTTCAGGTGTTGGTAAGTATTAAGTTAAATAGATAGTAGGGATTAATAAAAATCCACCATTTATGAACGTTGGCACATGTTAAGATCAGCTCCCTCCGGCTGTTCCCGCGTGTCTCCGCTTAACGAAAAAGGTAATGAATTCCATGTTTTCGGTGCGGTGAAAGAGAAAGTGCGGTTGCCATAGGTCTTTGTTTTGGGTCGAGGAAGAGTGAAAGTTCGATTGTCTGAAGAGGAGCGGAGTAGTCTGGTAGGAGAGTAGATGTGCAGAAGATCAGAGAGATAGGCAGGAAAGTAGGGATCGGTGACAGATACCTGGGACAGACACCCTGGAACAGCGGAGGGAGCTGATCTTAAACATTACCCTAAACCAGACCTGTTTACTCTACTCTTTTCGAGTAGTATTCTACTCAATTTGGACCTCTACTACTCTTCAAAATTGAAAAAAATGCTCTAATTACTCATTTTCAGTAAACAATATTTGATGGTTTAATGAAGAGGACTAGTCATTTCACAGCAAAACTACTCATTTCAGCTATCCAGACTACTCAAGACTTGTGTAGGGGGTAAACAGGTCTGCTAAACGTTTTGTCAGTTTCTCTCATGTGTAGAATATAAAAGAAACGAATACAGATAAATATTGACATGCCTTTACCAGGAACGTTATATTCTTTAGGATTGCTTACGTCAAGTTGATATCTGGGCGGCCCCTGGACCCCTGCCTTGCAGGATATTTGAAATTTCCCAGGAGCACCCATGTAGGTATAGCTACAGCCACGTTCCTTCCTTTGTCGTGTAATGAAGGCTACTTGGTTGATCATCAACAGTGAAACATTTCAATCAATCAATCAATCATTTTATTGTCCTGATCTTTAAAAAAACCAAGGAAATGTGTCTTGCAATCGATCAATGCAAAAGGCAAAAACAGAATCAAATACAATAGAGGCGAACACCCTAATAGGGGTGTCTGTACACGTGAGCACCCCCACCCCCACCACGGCAACGGAATGACAGGCCAGTCACAATGTAACTTGCCCATCACCGTGCCACCATGTGAAAGAGTGAGAAATGCCCACATGCACAGAGACCCCAACATATTAAACATCTTCACACACACACACACACACACACACACACACACACACACACACACACAGTCTTCAGTCTTATATTTGGAACTGACCAGGTAGTCTCTATCACACACTGTGAATTTGGTTTCTTGTTGGATCATATATTGAAAGAATATCCTCTGTATCGCTTAAAAATGTTAAAATGTTTTTCTCGTACGCGTGTTTTAAAAGTTTACAAAGCTTCATGGAATTTGGAACACACGTTAATTGTAGTTCTAAAAATAGCTCTTTTACGCACAAAACAATTACATAGAAAATGTTTGTTCTTTATGCAATGATCGAAAGTAGAGCTTTCTGCTTCACCTAGATTCACTAAAACCTTGATAGAATGGTTACTTTTGTCGTTAAGATAGTCCTTAATCCAATGCCGTTCTATTACTCAGCCGTTATAATTCCATCATAAAAAAAAAATCTGGTAAAATTAGAAATCTGTCCCAAAAACAATAAAATCTGAGTGTGACCGGAAAGGAAGCTTTCATGAACAGGCTTAAGCTACGAAAGTGAACAATTTGTGAATAAGAACCAAACTAGCTAGATGTGTCAGTTTGAGGATGGGTTTGTATTACGAAATAACTCTTAGATGGGCAAATATGGTTGGCGGGGTAGAATAAGTTAAGGAAACA
This sequence comes from Phymorhynchus buccinoides, assembly GCA_017654935.2. Lineage (NCBI taxonomy): Eukaryota > Metazoa > Mollusca > Gastropoda > Neogastropoda > Raphitomidae > Phymorhynchus > Phymorhynchus buccinoides. The sequence goes on along the minus strand of CM065708.1, from coordinate 3,791,664 downwards.
AAATT
>CM065708.1:3766659-3786659 GCA_017654935.2 Phymorhynchus buccinoides | reverse complement strand
ATTTCTTTTGGTTATATTCAAATTCAATTTCTTCATTATGTTCTCCGAGATCACAAAGCCATGGGTGCTCCTGGGAAATTAAAAATATCCTGCAAGGCAGGGGTCCAGGGGCCGCCCAGTTAACAACTTGACTTAAACAATCCTAAAAATATAAAGTTCCTGGCAAAGGCATGTAAATATTTATCTGTATTCATTTCTTTTATAGTCTACTCATGCGAGAAACCAGCAAAACGTTTATAAATAGGAAATTTGTTGCTTCTCAAATTCTCATAATCCGGCAACGCCGGCTCCAGGCAATATAAAAAAAATCCTGCATTTCAGGACATCCTGAAAGCAGGAGCATCCATGCAGAGCTGATTCAATAGGAAATGTTCGCCAATAATTAAGGGGAGTAATCTCATGGTGAATGCGAGTGATCCCCCCTTGACAGAATCGGTCAAACACAAACAGGAAGTTACACTCGTCCATTGAACTTGCCTCGTGCTGTGAGGTTTGACTGATTCGTCCAAGGTAGACCACTCTAATTGTCACATAATGTTCTCTCCCGTCATTTTTCCCGAAAATGGTTTACTGTATTGGCGTGTGTTTTTTAATCACAGGGAGATGCCGGACAGCCCGGAGGTCCTGGTTTACCCGGTCTGGACGGTCTGCCCGGTATGAAAGGTACGTCAACGCTGCCGTTGGTTGCTCGTGTTTACAACTCCGCCCACAGCACACAGCACACAGATGAGGCTTTATACTGAACATTCTCTGCCCCTGTCTTGTGCTCTGAGATGCGAACGCCACCTACTTAAGATTATCGTCCTTGCCTGTCATGAAGTAGTAGCATACAGCCATAAAAAAGTATCTGCCCCTGACTCACCACCAGGTGGCATGAGCAGTTCAGGCCTACAATTATCGCCCTTTCATGTCGACAAGAAGTAGCATAAAGCCCCAATTTATTCTAACCATACTGACCAACACTCAAAACAATTGCATAAGCCTTAATCAACCTGGAACCATACCATAGCATATAGTAGAAAACGAAAATGGCCATGGGACATAACCCCTACCACCAGATATGGGTGGTTATCCCCCTTTCATGGGGGGGGGGGGGTCACATGGCCTATGACCTAGTTCATTCTAGCCCCATTCTTCACATTCTGGCTGCTTTTAGTTTTACCCAGAGAGCTATTTGTTTCAAGTTATTTCCTTTCACACAGGCGATGTTTCTTTCCGTGGATTGATGCTAGGGATAGGGAAAGACCTTACAAGTGGCAACAACGAACCAAAGAAAGGGATAACAACTTCGGATTGCTATGTACTGGTGATGAGTTCTAAAATATATGCTTGAACTAAAAGCAGTTGGACCCGGGTGCTATGCACCCCCTCCCCTCCCTTGCCCCCTCCCCTCCCCCCATCCTCTCCCTTCTTTTTCCCTTCTCTTTTTAAAAAATGGGTGGCGCGCCTCTGGCTGCGACGCGCTCTCCAGGTGGGAGCAACCCGAATTTCACAGAGACGCCTCTGTGACTGTAAAGTACTGTAAAGTACCTAATAATTCCTGAACTCATGCAGAGAGACATTTTAAATTGTGTAGGTTGGCTATGATATGAACCAAAGAGCATTCCACGCCCCCCCCCCCCCCCCCTCCCATGTTCATCATGAATGTATGCACAGACCTGTTTACTCTACTCTTTTCGAGTAGTATTCTACTCAATTTGGACTTCTACTACTCTTAAAACTGAAAATAATACTCTTTAATTCTTGATTACTATTCATTTTCAGTGAACTTTGTTTGATGGTTTAATGAATAAAACCACACATTTTGCACCCAAACTACGCATTTCAGCTATCCAGACTACTCAAGACTTGTGTAGGGGGTAACCAGGTCTGTATACATCAATACCTACAACATCAATTGATGCTTTGGGGTGTTTTGCTGTGCAGGTAACGCGGGTCTCCCCGGACTGCCCGGTCTGTCAGGTCCTAAGGGCGACAGCGGTCTGCCCGGCTTGGACGGTCTGCCCGGGATGAAGGGCGACGGCGGTCTACCCGGTCGCGACGGTCTGCCTGGCTTGCCCGGCTTGAAGGGAGATTCCGGCCGCCCCGGTCGCGACGGATTGCCGTGTGAGTTCTGTGTGTGTGTGTGAGAGAGATGGATGATGGTTGGTTTAGCGTCCGATTAGGCGTAGCCTGTGGGAGAGACGCTTTAGACTTGGGCAGCACGCTCTTCTTCTTCTTCTTCGCTGTGCGTGGCCACAATCATCACGTTGATTAGCCACGGAACCGGGGAGGCTCAACCACTCTTGCCGGAAGAAAGAGCCTCAAGTAGGCCAGAGAAGAAATTATTGAGAGAGAGAGAGAGAGAGAGAGAGAGAGAGAGAGAGAGAGAGAGAGAGAGAGAGAGAGAGAGGGAAGCTGGTTGTCAGATAGTTAGTCCGTTGACCCCAGAATGGGACCAACGGAGATGGAGGTGGCAGCGGGCGGGTGTCCAAGCAGATGCTCCCAGACCCTGGCTGTGAAACACTCTGGGTTTTTTGCTTCCACTGCTGCTGTTGGTAGTTCATTCCACTCCTTTATTGTTCTGGGGGAAAATGCGCTCTGGCGATATTGAGTTCTGCACTGGGGGACAAGGAGCTGTTGGGGGTGACCTCTACACTGTGACTGAGGTACCAGCTTGCTCCTGCCGATGCTCACCGTACCACTGAGTGTCTATGATCTAGATCAGTCTGCGCACCCCGTGTTACACAGAGAAGCAAAGGCGATTGCTCGAGGCCGACTTCAGAACGAAATGGACGGAGCGTCTGAAGCTTGACGCTGAGAGGACAGGACAGGACAGCATCCACCGGCTGGACCGTGCCCGGCAGGTCGACATCTTCAGATTGAGAACTGGGCATTGTCAACTTCTCTCCTATTTCTACTGTCTGATAATAAATTTCTCGCGTGGACGAATGTTCTTGAGGCACGGGTTTACAGACTCCAGACCGTGAACAGACCTGCCAACCTTTCCACTTTGAGCGGAATTTGTTCCGCTCAGACATTTCTTCCGCCCTTCCGCTCAAGTCCATAAAATTCTGCTGATGAAAATTGCTTGCTTCAAATTATATTTACGCGCGAAAGGTAAGATGCTGCGTCAAAATTCCTCTCAGCTCCAAAAAATTCCTCTTTCCTGCTACAAATATTCCTGTTTGGTCTGTTAGGGGGTTGGCAGGTCTGCGTGAAGAGGGAAGTGGAAAGCCTTTGTTGGACCTATTAGGGTGGTAGCAACCTTCGTCACTCAGCTTTTTCAGAGGTAGCAACCTTCGTGACTCAGCTATTTCAGAGGTAGCAACCTTCGTCACTCAGCTTTTTCAGAGGTAGCAACCTTCGTCACTCAGCTTTTTCAGAGGTAGCAACCTTCGTGCTTTTTCACTCAGCTTTTTCAGAGGTAGCAACCTTCGTCACTCAGCTTTTTCAGAGGTAGCAACCTTCGTCACTCAGCTTTTTCAGAGGTAGCAACCTTCGTGACTCAGCTTTTTCAGAGGTAGCAACCTTCGTGACTCAGCTTTTTCAGAGGTAGCAACCTTCGTCACTCAGCTTTTTCAGAGGTAGCAACCTTCGTGACTCAGCTTTTTCAGAGGTTTTTCTCAGCCATTTTATGAAAGAAACTGCATGATGATAATAATGCTGATGGTAGTGATGATAATGATGATGGTGATGATAATGATGATGATGATGATAATGATGATGATGACAATGATGATGATGATAATGATGATGACAATGATGACAATGATGACAATAATGATGGTGATGATGATGATGATAATGATGGTGATGATGATGACAATGATGGTGATGAATGATGATGATGATGGTGATGATGATGACAATAATGATGGTGATGATGATGACAATAATGATGGTGATGATGATGACAATGATGGTGATGATGATGATGATGATGGTGATGAATAATGATGGTGACAATGATGGCAATAATGATGGTGACAATGATGGCAATAATGATGGTGACAATGATGGCAATAATGATGGTGACAATGATGGCAATAATGATGGTGATGATGATGACAATAATGATGGTGATGATGATGATAATAATGATGATGATAATTATCACAAAGATGATGATGATGATGATGATGACAATAATTATATAGTGATGATGATGACAATAATGATGGTGACAATGATGACAATAATGATGATGATGATGATGATGATGATGACAATAATTATATAGTGATGATGATGACAATAATGATGATAATGAAGATAATAATGATGATGTTGAGAATAATGATGAGATAATGATGATTGTGATAATGGTGATGATGATGATAATAATAATAATGATGGCGCTGTTGATGATGGTAGGCTTACCTGGGGACAAGGGTGAACCCGGATTACCGGGCAGATCAGGACAACCCGGATTATCCGGACGCAAAGGAGACAGCGGATTGCCTGGATTACCTGGTTTGGAGGGTGAGTATATACAAACAAATTAATCCATTTTCTTCGCTCTTGAGTTGGAACCAACACAGACTTTCCTGAGTCTGAAAGCTTTTTTTTCTTTTTAGTTTTCACGCTTGATTAGTTGATTTTAAACAAAATGTTTGTGTAATACATTTTTTTTTCACGCAAGAGATGGATCTGACACAATCTTTCCAGAGTTTCGAAAGTAACTTTCAGTCTTTTGTTTTTCTTAAAGGGGCACCCTGACGGATGAGTTTTTGTAAGAAACATGTCCAGATCACCAGGAAAACACCCTTTACAGAGATTGCAACACTCCTTTGCTCTGATTTCCTAGAAATCAAACCGTCAAATCGGCGATTCCTCCTTCTTTTACCCAAAGAGAAGTCTCTTTTCTAATGGCCACCTGCGTTTAGACCAAATCGTTTGCACGAAATTTTCGTAATACAAGCCTTTGTTTCTTTAAAAAAACAGTATACAGTTTATCTAAAGGAGTTTCGCTCACAACAAAGGAAACAGCTCCCTTTTTTTTTTTACTGCACTACAAAAAAAGAAAACGCTTCAACCACAATGAGTGACCTCCACCCACCCCATCCAGAATGGCTACTCTCTCCGGCATCTCTGCCAAGGAGGAATCGCCGTTTTGACTTCTTTTAAAAAAAAATTCTGTCCCATCTTCTGGGCTGTACAGTGGCGTTGCTCCCACGCCGCTCGTTCCGAATCCCAATTCGCAGCTACACCCGGGTTTGTTCAAGTCGCAGAAACCGAGACCAGCAGTCCAAGGGGAGCGAATCTATGTTAGACCGTCAGGAGGCAACTAACCGAGGAGACACTGCACTTCTGCTGAGTCACTTCGGTGGAGTTCAGTGGAGCCTGTTCAGGACACCACCTACTAAGCCCCCTACTGACGACACTATTCTCTTAGTCGCGGAGCCAGCGTGAGTGAGGTCCTCCTCCGAGGGCGCCACCACGACCATCCACCGACAGCTCCCCAGAACACACTGATCCCCATGACTTTGACCCGAACGCACCAAGGCATAGACTGGATTGGAAACCGAAACTGAGCGTTTTGACGGTTTAATTTACAGGAAACCAGAGCAAAGTGAGTGTTCCGATCCTTGAAAAGGCTGTCTTTCTGATGATCTCGACCACAGCTCATATTCTCAGCATCAGAAAGTTAGACCCAGATTTCACTGCCTAGGCCCTAAGCTTTCCCATTTTCCAGCAGCAGTGAGCCTGCCAAAAATAGACCTCTCCCTTTTTTTTTCTCCTGCTGCCTTCAAGGCCTTTCTGACCTTTTAGTTACTGGCTGGATAGAGATAACAGTCAGTCTCTCTCTCTCTCTCTCTCTCTCTCTCTCTCTCTCTCTCTCTCTCTCTCTCTCTCTCTCTCTCTCTCTCTCTCTCTCTCTCGGGTGGCATAGGTAGCGAGTTTAAAATTAGAACAGCAGTGGTGCTGGCTCAGATGAGAAGCAGGCAGGAAAAAGGAAGGGTAAGTGGCTAGAGTGGGCCAAACTTTATGAAGCCAGAATGCGGCAGAAAATCATGCTGTGCGACGTGTTTCTTGCAAAAACTCATCCGTCAGGGTGCCCCTTTAAGTATTTTAAAAGAAGTACCGTATTTCACGGACTACAAGGTGCACCTCAGTATAAAGTGCACCCTTCACATTTAACACATATCTTACCATATTATTAGTCTTCTTCTTCCTCTTGCAGTAGACAACTGCCATCATCATTTTGATGGTTCTGTTGTGCGTCACATTATAAGGCGTAGCAACAGCAACGTGTGGATTCGTAGCTATCTTCATGTGAACGTGTTGTTGTTTTCCACAGGTCCTAAGGGTGATCCCGGTCTTCCAGGATTGGACGGTCGCCCCGGCACCTCCGGACGCAAAGGAGACCCCGGTGAGTCTCTGGGACATTTAGTATTTCATATTTATATGATAATGTGTCTGGTAAAAGCCAGGAGGTATGTACTATCGTAAAAGATGTAAGGAAGGCTCGTAATACCTTGTGGCTTTTTTGTCATTTTTTTAATTTTATATTGCTTGTGCTGGTTTATTCATTTATAATTGTAAGCGCTTAGGGCTTTAAAAAAAGAAGAAGATTAGGCGCTATAAATGCTAATTAGTATTATTATTATAATTGAACAAAAGAAAAGGCAAAAATAAATAAAAATAATATATGTCCATTATTCGCCCTGAAGGTGTGTGAAAGTCAGACCTGTTTTTCCTACGGATTTGTCTGTAATTATTACGTTTTGAGACCTCTGATTACGCTATTACGGTCAGCAACGAAGAAATCTGCATTTCCGCTGAACGAGTGCGAAAAAGAAGTAGAAATCAAAAGAAGGCATGGCGCTTGAGCCGTACTCGCTACTGTGTCGTCTGCTATCAAAGGTATCACTTCGAGTGATGTCCCTTGAATGAATACTTCCGGTTTATTTCTCCATGTCGCCATTGTTCTTGGTACGAAGTGCAAAATTTTGGTAGTTGTCGAAGTTGGGTTTGGATGGGAAGTTGCAGCATGCGTGTACCCCCCCTCCCCCCCTCCCCCGCTCAACAAAAGGTTTGACGGCAGCGAAAAATTCTGGTGAAAGGATTTCTCGGACAGCAAAATTACGGACAGATGCCTGAAATGACTGTTTTCAGAGCTTGGGATTACTGACAGTGAAGATTTGGGGTAAGCAGGTCTGGAAAGTGTAAGTAGTTATCGCCATTACCTGTTGATCGTTACGATTATTGTTCATGGTGTCCCCAGGTCCGGAAGGCCCTCAGGGTCCCGAGGGTTTGCCCGGCCTGCCCTCTACTGGGCAGAAAGGAGAACCAGGCCGCGACGGTGCCCCGGGGCGGGACGGAGGGTTCGGACCTAAGGGAGAGTCAGGTACGTATTGGCCACTGCCACTAGGGTCATTAACGCCCTTGACGGCAAGAGTTAAGCCTTTGTTGATCAGTATCCAAAAGGGCATTCGCTGTTGCAAAAGGCAGCCATTAAGTGGCCTCAAATAGAATTATTCTTTAATTCTTTCATTTCTGAGAACCGCTTTTGAGGTTGAATGGGAGTAACTGCAGATTCCTAGCTTCATGGAGCTCTCTATCTCCCTATTCCTGGGTTTCCAGAGAGAGTAAAACTGTATAAAGGGGTGTTATGTTATTGTGAATATGCGGCATGTTTTCAGCAGCCTGTTTCTCTTTCATAAACAATACTTGCCCCAGTAAGAAAAGGGAAAAAAACCCTCATTGCATTGCAATTATAGAAGAGCAAAGTAATAACAGTTGCATCATGTTGCATGATATCACGAGCAAAGGAGGCCCGTAGGAATCAACGGGATAAAACTTCTCAGCAGCTAAAGAGGTTCTCAGGAATGAACAGTAGTTGAAACTTCTCTAAATACAGAAACCAAAGAGTTGAGAACAATATCTAAGAACGACTTCAAACAAGTCGGAGAAAATGTAGGCAAACGCATAGAACAATAACTCTTGAGTTGGCAGTATATTCCATATTGAATTAAATAGATTCCGTTTTGAGAAGGAGACAGACACGGTGGAACCTCCATTATAAGACCTTCAAAATCATCCCAAATGAGGTCTAATAAGGGAGGGGTATTATAAGGGAGGTAATTTTAATACTTACAAAGAAGGGCAATGTCTCAGAGAAGTAGGTCTTATGTGGGAGGGAGTCTTATAATGGGAGGTCTTATAGGGGACGTTCCACTGTGTAGCCCGAAATATTTGCCTAATAAATTTACACCACCGTCTCCCCACTTTTTTTTCCTTTCTATTGTTTTGAATGTGAATTAAATAGATTGATATAAATCCATGTTGAGTTTTAGAGACAGTATTTAATTTTCTGCAAATAATTGCATGCATGAACTCTCTCTCTCACACACACACACACACACACACACAGCGTGCATGCATGCACGCACGCACGCACGCACGCACGCACGCGCACGCACACACACACACACACACGCACACACACACACACACACACACACACACACACACACACACACACACACACACACACACACACACACACACACACACACACATGCACGCACGCATGCACGCACGCACGCACGCACGCACACGCACACACACACACACACACAAGTACACAACTGTGGTGGGTCCATTTGGTGAGAGGTAGGTACACAGCTAAAAGAGACCAAATCAAATTTATATTGAACAATCAATGAGCGACTTAGCTGGCTCTTTTGCCCGCCAGGTGGCATAGCGCTCGAGTCGACCATTGCTTTATTTATGTCCTTTGTGGGGATAGTAAGAATTAAAATATAAGAATATAATTATATCAAATGCAAACAAACCAAACAGAAAATATCAAAGTTGGTTTCCCCACAACAAACCACTCCAAAAGCAAAGTCAGAGGCAAAATTGTGATCTAAGGGAGCGAAGCGAGTTTAGAAATGATCATGGTATGGTGCGCACACAGATTTACTTACCTTGAAGCAAATGCACCAAATTGACAGCTATCTATTAGTTCCGGTATGACCGGAACAACTTGAATGAGTTAATCAAACAGTATAATTAAGAAATCATTATTAGCAATAACTGATATTATGTAGCATCATTTTCAGAGAAAGGCACGCATACATGTTTTTTTGTGTTTAAATTTTAAATAAAGTGTCTTATAAATACTTTGAACTGGTTTTTTCTCCCCTGAACAGGTCTGCCTGGGTTGGACGGCCTTCCCGGCATAAAGGGCGAACCGTGTCTGGACTCTGGTGTTGGACCTCGTGGATTCAAGGGAGACCCCGGTCTGCCGGGACTGCCCGGTGGGTATCCTCACTCCCTTTTCTCTTTCCTTAACCCTTTCGCTGCCAATGCCGCATTTATGCACCACAATGGTTTAACACCCGTGTCACTCAAAGGCATCACATCAGGGTCTGTTATTCGAAGACCCTATTTTCTTAATTTTGGGAGGTAAGGATAGGCCTAATGGCATACATGTCACAGAGGAATTCCCAATATTGCTGACCCTTTTTTCCCCTCTGCCCAGTTAAGTTTAATGGTATTTTTTGGCTAAAAAATGGCTGGCGGCGAAAGGGTTAAAAAAAAACCCCACCCACTGTGACAATCTGTAAGGATGCTTAGCTCAATGAGAAAGAAAATTGGAAAGGGAACGAGAAATGAACACCCGAAGGTGCTAATAGGACTCGTAGGCATACTAACCCCCACCTGCCCTACCAGCACAAGAGCCGGCCTTTTAGTATTGTGATCCGTTAAGGATGCTTACTTTAATTAGAAAGAAAATGAGAAATGAACACCTGAAGGTGCTAATAGGACTCTTAGGCATACTGGCCCCCACCTGCCCTACCAGCACAAGAGCCGGCCTTTTAGTATTGTGATCTGTTAAGGATGCTTACTTTAATTAGAAAGAAAATGAGAAATAAACACCTGAAGGTGCTAATAGGACTTGTAGGCATACTGGCCCCCACCTGCCCTACCAGCACAAGAGCCGGCATTTTAGTATTGTGATCCGTTAAGGATGCTTACTTTAATTAGAAAGAAAATGAGAAATAAACACCTGAAGGTGCTAATAGGACTTGTAGGCATACTGGCCCCCACCTGCCCTACCAGCACAAGAGCCGGCATTTTAGTATTGTAAGGACACTTACTTTATTTGGAAATAATATGAGATAGAAACAACCTAAAGGAGCTAATGTGACCCAGAGACGCACTAACCCTGCCTGCCCTACCAGCACAAGAGCCGGCCTTTCAGTAATGTGATCCATAAGGACGCTTAGCTTAGTGAGAATTTTTTTAGAAATAACACGCAAAGTTGTTGTTCGGACCCAGAGAGGCACTGATCCCACCTACCCTACCAGCACAAGATCAGCCTTTTAGTAATGTGATCCGTAACGACGCTTAGCTTAATGAGAAAAAAAATAGAAATAACACTCAAAGTTGTTGTTCGGACCCAGAGAAGCACTAATCCTACCTACCCTACCCGCACAAGAGCAGCCTTTTATTATCATTTTGAGGGGATAAATGTACGCAAGGCTTTGTTATTGTTTGTCCATTTGTATAACAAGCAACTACACGACAAGTGTAAAGTGACGTTATTTTATTCACAAGAGACAAAACAAAACATCTGGATATTTCAGCGAATGCGCCTTTATCAACACAGACAAACCAGAAAACAGCAAATATAGCAAAAGGAGCAAAAAGCAGGCAATGAAAGGAGCAAAAAGCAGGCAACGAAAGGAGCAAAAAGCAGGCAACGAAAGGAGCAAAAAGCAGGCAACTAAAGGAGCAAATAGCAGGCAACGAAAGAAGCAAAAAGCAGGCAACTAAAGGAGCAAATAGCAGGCAACAAAAGGAGCAAAAAGCAGGCAACGAAAGGAGCAAAAAGCAGGCAATGAAAGGAGCAAAAAGCAGGCAACGAAAGGAGCAAAAAGCAGGCAACTAAAGGAGCAAAAAGCAGGCAACGAAAGGAGCAAAAAGCAGGCAACTAAAGGAGCAAATAGCAGGCAACGAAAGAAGCAAAAAGCAGGCAACGAAAGAAGCAAAAAGCAGGCAACGAAAGGAGCAAAAAGCAGGCAACAAAAGGAGCAAAAAGCAGGCAACGAAAGGAGCAAAAAGCAGGCAACGAAAGGAGCAAAAAGCAGGCAACTAAAGGAGCAATTAGCAGGCAACTAAAGGAGCAAAAAGCAGGCAACAAAAGGAGCAAAAAGGCAACGAAAGGAGCAAAAAGGCAACAAAAGGAGGCAAAAAGGCAACGAAAGGAGCAAAAAGGCAACAAAGGGAGCAAAAAAACAAGATCAAAATTTAAAAAAACAATACTTGCCCCCTCATTTGATGTATGTTTTGAAATTGTGTGAAAATTGTAAGAAGTGTGATGTTCAAACCAGTTTGAGGAAAGCAATAAAAGGTGAAAGGCACCATAACAAAAGATATGAAGAAGGTTGATAATACCTACTGGCTTTTTACGCCACTGTAGGATTTCAAGCTCATTGAAGGCTGTAGACTTCAATGGGAGGGGCGCTGTCCCTGCACTCCGCCAGGGCCTGGGTGGTCCCTGGACCCCTGCCTTGCATGATTTTTGAAATTTCCCAGGAGCACCTATATACATAACACTCACACACACACACACACACACACACACACACACACCGGTATTGGGCAAAGCAATGAATGAATATAACTGTTCTTCATATTGTTGCTATCCAGGTCGGGACGGAGAATCAGGGTTGCCGGGCAGTGACGGGTTGCCAGGGTTATCGGGGTTGAAGGGCGAAGTCGGGGAGCCAGGGATTGGTGGGGAACCAGGGCGGGATGGAGTGCCGGGAATTCCCGGCGAGAAAGGTACGTGGAAAGAATTGTAATGCAATGTTCAGACCTGTTTACCCATATGATTTTGCACAATATTGTACACATATTTGACAGAAATAATAATAATAATAATAATAGTGAATCATTTATATAGTGCATTCCTCCACCAAATGTGGAGCTCTATGCGCTTAACAACAACAAAAATTAAAAGCAAGAAATTCAACAACAAAACCAAATAATCGCTCACGCACATGCAAATAGGCATACACATACACACCCCACACCCCACCCACACATACACGCACACGCACACGCACACGCACACACATGCACACGCACACCCACACACACGCACACGCACACACACACACACATGCACTCACACCCACATACACACACACTGTTACCATCACCACCACTCACCCCACCCAAAAACACAATACAAAATACAATCAGTTGAATAAAGCATCAACACACACACTCTCTCTCTCTCTCTCTCTCTCGCAACAAAGCTGACATAGACATTGCAGTCAACACACAGTGAAACTAATAGGAGGGGGGAGGGGGGAGGCGAGGGTGTGTGTGAGAATAGAGTCCAGAAGAAGTGTGGCCTAAAGGTTGTGATGTAGCTTGAATAGGTGGGTCTTGAGAGCTGATTTGAAACATTGCAAGGACTGGAAATACTATTAATACGGCACATAGGGGGAAAATACAGTGAAAAAAAATCACTTGACTATCATTTCTGGATAATGCCTGATTTAGGAAACGGGTGTGCTCAGTGTTTGTGTGTGTGTGGTTGTAAATTTCAATGGATGATGTTTTTCACACAGTATTTCTATACAGTGGAACCTCCCTTATAAGAGCTTCAAAAGTCGTCCAAAATGAGGTCTTATAAGGGAGGAGTCTTGAAAGGGAGGTAACTTTTAATACTTACAAAGAAGGGCAATGTCTCAGAGAAGTAGGTCTTATATGGGAGGGAGTCTTATAATGGGAGGTCTTATAAGGGGGGTTCCACTGTAGTTGTTATACAAATGTATGCATGTTTGCACTCAAACTTTACTGTTGGAGTACTCCTATTTTGTGAGAAATTACACTTCTTTGGGATGTTTGAATACACGAAGCCCGATTTCAGGGTAAACAGGTCTGAATGTTGCGTGTTGTAAGGATTTTTGATGTAATGTATGTGTAATGTGTGGAAATGTGTGTGTAATTTGTGTGTGGAAATGTGTGTGTGGAAATGTGTGTGTTATGTGTTTGGAAATGTGTTTGAAAATGTGTGTGTAATGTGTTTAGAAATGTGTGTATAATGTGTTTGGAAATGTGTGTGTAATGTGTGTGGAAATGTGTGTGTAATGTGTGTGTGTGTAATGTGTGTGTGTAATGTGTGTGTGGAAATGTGTGTGTGTGTTTGTGTAAATGTGTGTGTGTGTAAATGTGTGTGTAATGTGTGTGTAATGTGTGTGGAAATGTGTGTGTAATGTGTGTGTAATGTGTGTGGAAATGTGTGTGTAATGTTTGTGTAAATGTGTGTGTAATGTGTGTTGAAATGTATGTGTAATGTGTGTGAAATTGTGTGTAATGTAAATGTGTGTGTAATGTGTGTGGAAATGTGTGTTACCATGTAAATGTGTGTGTATGTAAATGTGTGTGTAATGTAAATGTGTGTGTAATGTGTGTGTAAATGTGTGTGTAATGTGTGTGGAAATGTGTGTGTGATGTTTGTGTAAATGTGTGTGTAATGTTTGTGTAAATGTGTGTGTAATGTGTGTTGAAATGTGTGTGTAATGTGTGTGGAAATGTGTGTGTAATGTTTGTGTAAATGTGTGTGTAATGTGTGTGGAAATGTGTGTGTAATGTTTGTGTAAATGTGTGTGTAATGTGTGTGGAAATGTGTGTGTAATGTAAATGTGTGTGTAATGTGTGGACAGAATGTTGATGCAACGTTGCATGTACATGGGTGGACAGAATGTTGATGCAACGTAGAATGTACATGGGTGGACAGAATGTTGATGCAACGTTGCATGTACATGGGTGGACAGAATGTTGATGCAACGTAGCATGTACATGGGTGGACAGAATGTTGATGCAACGTTGCATGTACATGGGTGGACAGAATGTTGATGCAACGTAGAATGTACATGGGTGGACAGAATGTTGATGCAACGTAGCATGTACATGGGTGGACAGAATGTTGATGCAACGTAGCATGTACATGGGTGGACAGAATGTACATGGGTGGACAGAATGTTGATGCAACGTAGCATGTACATGGGTGGACAGAATGTTGATGCAACGTAGCATGTACATGGGTGGACAGAATGTTGATGCAACGTAGCATGTACATGGGTGGACAGAATGTTGATGCAACGTAGCATGTACATGGGTGGACAGAATGTTGATGCAACGTTGCATGTACATGGGTGGACAGAATGTTGATGCAACGTTGCATGTACATGGGTGGACAGAATGTTGATGCAACGTAGCATGTACATGGGTGGACAGAATGTTGATGCAACGTAGCATGTACATGGGTGGACAGAATGTTGATGCAACGTAGCATGTACATGGGTGGACAGAATGTTGATGCAACGTAGCATGTACATGGGTGGACAGAATGTTGATGCAACGTAGCATGTACATGGGTGGACAGAATGTTGATGCAACGTAGCATGTACATGGGTGGACAGAATGTTGATGCAACGTAGCATGTACATGGGTGGACAGAATGTTGATGCAACGTAGCATGTACATGGGTGGACAGAATGTTGATGCAACGTAGAATGTACATGGGTGGACAGAATGTTGATGCAACGTAGCATGTACATGGGTGGACAGAATGTTGATGCAACGTTGCATGTACATGGGTGGACAGAATGTTGATGCAACGTTGCATGTACATGGGTGGACAGAATGTTGATGCAACGTAGCATGTACATGGGTGGACAGAATGTTGATGCAACGTAGCATGTACATGGGTGGACAGAATGTTGATGCAACGTAGCATGTACATGGGTGGACAGAATGTTGATGCAACGTTGCATGTACATGGGTGGACAGAATGTTGATGCAACGTTGCATGTACATGGGTGCAACTCCCAAAAATGAAAATAAATAAAAGGAAAGTGTCCAGATACCTCCCAGCACCCCGGCAGAGCCCCGTTGGAGGATTCAGGGGGACAACGCAAGAGAAAGAGATAACGAGACCGACAGACAGTTACAATGATGGACAGAGACAGTTTTGAGTTCGATAAGCCTTGTGAAATGGAAAAAAAAAAAAAAGATAATCCGTTTTGACTCCAAGCCATCAAATTTTAATTTATTGTGCGTGAAAAGCATTTTGGGGAATTTTGCACCTCCTGTGTGCATTTCGTTTGTGCAGGGAACTCTGGTCTGCCCGGTTTCCCCGGCAGAGATGGTCCACCCGGTGACTCCGGTCTGCCCGGTCTGTCCGGACCCCGCGGAGACAAGGGAGACCGAGGCAACGACGGTCTGCCCGGTCTGCCTGGAGACCCTGGTAAGTATGGTCCACTTTTCTTGACATTGTGCTGTTGTTCCCGCTAGACTTTAATCATAATAATAAACGGACACTTATATAGCGCTTTTTATCTATTCGCCTAGCAAAGTTGCCACAACAATACAGACCCAAGTTCATCCTCAAAAAAAGGATGACCCAGACCTGCTTATTATGACAGAATAACTTACTTTTTTTTGGTCATAACTTACTTTTCAAATTATTTTTTTCCATCAACCCTTACGAATGGCCAGCCTCAAATGATTTTGAACCCTTCACTGCCAGAGAGGAAGCAGAGAAATTATCGATTTTCTTATTACAACATTTTTAAAGAGACCTGCTAGACTCAATGTGAGGAAATCGCCTAGAGATGTGCTTCTTTCCTGACTTGTCTAAGCCCCGAACCAGCATTCCAGGACTATGACGTCAAGAGTTATGACATCATCAGTGACATCACATGCCAGGGTGGAGGTTAAAGGGAGAGACATCTCACTATAGTTCCCTGTGAGTTGTTGTTCTTGTTGTTGTCGACTCCAGGGATCATCCCAACAGCTAGCAGAAGCACTTGAACACTATGGTACAAATGCACCATGCTAGGGATGAGAACATTTATGTGCGTGACCGTTTTTGATTAGCCCTCCACGCGGGCAGCCACACTCCGACTTCGGAGGATCCCTGCGAGTTAAAACATTTCCTGAAAAATCTGTGTGTGTGTTCAGGTATGAAGGGAGAGCCAGGCCCCATGGGCCCCACCCCCGCCCTCATCTCCACCATGCTGCATTGTGTGTGTGTGTGTTCAGGTATGAAGGGAGAGCCAGGCCCCATGGGCCCCACCCCCGCCCTCAACTCCACCATGCTGCATTGTGTGTGTGTGTGTTCAGGTATGAAGGGAGAGCCAGGCCCCATGGGCCCCACCCCCGCCCTCATCTCCACCATGCTGCATTGTGTGTGTGTGTGTGTTCAGGTATGAAGGGAGAGCCAGGCCCCATGGGCCCCACCCCCGCCCTCAACTCCATCATGCTGCATTGTGTGTGTGTGTGTGTTCAGGTATGAAGGGAGAGCCAGGCCCCATGGGCCCCACCCCCGCCCTCAACTCCACCATGCTGCATTGTGTGTGTGTGTGTGTTCAGGTATGAAGGGAGAGCCAGGCCCCATGGGCCCCACCCCCGCCCTCAACTCCACCATGCTGCATTGTGTGTGTGTGTGTTCAGGTATGAAGGGAGAGCCAGGCCCCATGGGCCCCACCCCCGCCCTCAACTCCACCATGCTGCATTGTGTGTGTGTGTGTGTTCAGGTATGAAGGGAGAGCCAGGCCCCATGGGCCCCACCCCCGCCCTCAACTCCACCATGCTGCATTGTGTGTGTGTGTGTGTTCAGGTATGAAGGGAGAGCCAGGCCCCATGGGCCCCACCCCCGCCCTCATCTCCACCATGCTGCATTGTGTGTGTGTGTGTGTTCAGGTATGAAGGGAGAGCCAGGCCCCATGGGCCCCACCCCCGCCCTCAACTCCACCATGCTGCATTGTGTGTGTGTGTGTTCAGGTATGAAGGGAGAGCCAGGCCCCATGGGCCCCACCCCCGCCCTCAACTCCACCATGCTGCATTGTGTGTGTGTGTGTGTTCAGGTATGAAGGGAGAGCCAGGCCCCATGGGCCCCACCCCCGCCCTCAACTCCACCATGCTGCATTGTGTGTGTGTGTGTTCAGGTATGAAGGGAGAGCCAGGCCCCATGGGCCCCACCCCCGCCCTCAACTCCACCATGCTGCATTGTGTGTGTGTGTGTGTTCAGGTATGAAGGGAGAGCCAGGCCCCATGGGCCCCACCCCCGCCCTCAACTCCACCATGCTGCATTGTGTGTGTGTGTGTGTTCAGGTATGAAGGGAGAGCCAGGCCCCATGGGCCCCACCCCCGCCCTCAACTCCACCATGCTGCATTGTGTGTGTGTGTGTTCAGGTATGAAGGGAGAGCCAGGCCCCATGGGCCCCACCCCCGCCCTCAACTCCACCATGCTGCATTGTGTGTGTGTGTGTGTTCAGGTATAAAGGGAGAGCCAGGCCCCATGGGCCCCACCCCCGCCCTCAACTCCACCATGCTGCCCAAGGGGGAGAAGGGAGACCCTGGGGAGAGAGGGTTCCAAGGACTGCCCGGTCCTCCCGGGGAGAAGGGAGATCCTGGACGAGATGGTCAGTGCAGGGAGAGCAAGGGAGAAGTGCAGGGAGAACGGAGAGAGAAAGGGAGAGAGAAAGAAAGTGCAGGGAGAGAGAAAGGGAGAGAGAAAGGGAGAAGTGAAGGGAGAGAGAAAGGGAGAAGTGAAGGGAGAGAGAAAGGGAGAAGTGAAGGGAGAGAGAAAGAGTCCAAGGGTTTCTCAGAAAGGGAGACAAAGAAAAAAGGAGAAGTGAAGGATGATGTAGTGAGTGAAAGGGAGAGTGAAGGGAGGAAGAAGTGAAGGTGAGAAGAGAGGGAGAAGTGAAGGGAGAGTGAAAGGGAGGATGGTGGGAGTATAGGGAGAGTGAGGGAGAGAGAGAGAGAGAGAGAGAGAGAGAGGGAGAGAGAAGTGAAGAGAGAGAGAGAGAGAGAGAGAGGGGGGGGGAGAGAGAGAGAGAGAGAGAGAGAGAGAGAGAGAGAGAACTTGAAAACTTTATTACGCAAGGATTGAGATTTTAGGCCTGGCCTATTCTTACAACCTGAGAGAGAGAGAGAGAGAGAGAGAGAGAGAGAGAGAGAGAGAGAGAGAGAGAGAGAGAGAGAGAGAGAGAGAGAGAGAGAAGGGAGACTTGAGTAAGAGAGAGAAGAGAGAATGTGTGTGTTTGAGTGGGTGTGTTCACTTCAAAGTCTTGTATCATTCAGTATGTTGTTGTCGTTGTCGTACCCTGGCTAAAAGACTCCAGGGATCATCCCGAACAACGGAAGCAATTAAAACACCATGGTACAAATGCATCAGCTACGGATGAGAAACATTTACGTGTGTGACCGTTTTTGATTACCCCGCCACTTGGGCAGCCACACTCCGACTTCGGAGGATTCATTGTCTGTGTCTGCACAGGTCTGCCCGGTCTGGACGGCCCCAAGGGCGAGCCAGGGTTCCCAGGACTCCCCGGCATGGACGGTCCCCAGGGTCCACCTGGTCTGGACGGTCTGCCTGGAGTGGACGGTCTGCCCGGTCAGTATTATTTAATAATCATAATAATAATAATAATAACTAACATTTATAGAGCGCCCTTTCTCTCTTGAACTCAACGGCGCTTCACAAGTATTTAAACTAGCGCAACGCCGAGTACCGGTAAGGTCCTAGTAACGGTAACGCCTAGTAACGGTAACGCCAAGTACTGGTAACTTTGAGTACAGCAAATTTGAAGCGATTCGGTTAAGAAACGGTAGAGTTATAAGGCCCCGTTTCCCGTTGGCGCTGCTCTGAGAGTGATGCGCTCTCCCTAGTAACGGTAACGCCAATTACTGGTAATGCTGAGAACAGCAAATTTGAAGCGATTCGGTTAAGAAAAGGCGGAGTTATAAGGCCCCGTTTCCCATTGGCGCTGCTCTGAGAGTGATGCGCTCTCCCTAGTAAAGTGAAAAAGACAGAAAAACGGAAACAACACACTTACCCAACAAAGCATGGTTGTAAGCCCAGTATCCTGTATCCATAGGGTTTTTAATGCCGATTACAAACACTTTAAAACAGTTTATTAACACACGATAACATCAGAAAACATAAAATCCACACACGCGCTTTAAGAGAAAGTTAAAATTTCCCGGAAGTCACAAGATCAGTGCGCAAAGAGTGAGTCCAGTGTCGTCTGCTTGCGCTGCAGACACCCAAGTTGTTATATTAAAACACCAATCAGAATGCCGCTTACATATCGAGGGGTCAGTCAAGATGGCGATGCTGTTGTCAGTGTGTTCTCGTTCTAGCCAGGTAGTTGTGCAAGAAAGCTTGACTTTGGGATGGCGGTGTGGTTGTAAGTGCGTTCTCGTTCTAACCGCGTAGTTTTTGCATAAAAGCTTGACTTTGGGAGTCAATCCCCATTGTACACCTGGTATGGATGGTCTGCCTGGTTGGAGCGGTCTCGTTGTATGTCAGAATTATTTAACAATCAAAAAGAAGGCTTGTGGTAATAATAATAAATTTTGAAGAGCGCCACTCTCTTAAACACGGCGCTCTCACAAGTATTTTAAAACGCCGAGTACTGGTAAGGTCTAGTAATGGTAAGGCCTAGTAACGGTAACTGTACTGGTAACTTTGAGTACAGCAAATTTGAAGCGATTCGGTAAGAAACGGCAGAGTTATAAGGCCCTGTTTCCCGTTGGCGCTGCTCTGAGAGTGATGCACTCTCCCTAGTAACGGTAACGTCAATACTGTGGGAACAGTACAGCAAATTTGAAGCGATCTGTTAGAAAAGGCGGAGTTATAAGGCCCCGTTTCCCGAGGCGCTGCTCTGAGAGTGATGCGCTCTCCCTAGTAATGGTAATGCCTAACGTTAACGCCAAGTTTGACGTAATGGTTAGTTTAGTGACGTTGGGTTAAGAAAAGGCGGAGTTATAAGGCCCCGTTTCCCATTGGCGCTGCTCTGAGAGTGATGCGCTCTCCCTAGTAAAGTGTGAAAAAGACAAGAAAAACGGAAACAACACACTTACCCAACAAAGCATGGTTGTAAGTTAGTATCCTGTATCCATAGGGTTTTTAATGACATTACTTGTTCACTTTAAAACAGTTTATTGACACAATGATAACATCAAAAACA